>LLEY01000011.1:0-645327 GCA_001414485.1 Calycina herbarum
CCCTAACCCTAACCCTAACCCTAACCCTAACCCTAACCCTAACCCTAACCCTAACCCTAACCCTAACCCCACGGGGTAAAGACTACCTTCAAATACTAGCAAGTAATCCTTTGCCCTACGGGGTAAAGAAAACCTTCAAACACTGGCAAGTAATCCTTTGCCTCACAGAGCAAAGACCACCTTTAAATACCGACAAGTAATCTCTTGCCCTACAGGGCAAAGAACACCTTCAAATACTGATAAGTAATCCTTTGCTCTATAGAGCAAAGACTACCTTCAAATACTAACAAGTAATCCTTTACTCTACAGAGCAAAGAACACCTTTAAATACTAATAAGTAATCCTTTGCTCTATAAGGTAAAGATTACCTTTAAATACTAATAAGTAATCCTTTACTCTATAGAGTAAAGAAATTAAAATCTTTAAATAATAACCTTTAACCTATAACGTGGTATACCAGGACCTCGTGATTATCAGGACCTCGTGAATTTTTTCCTACCCCACCACTTTAAAATATAATAAAACTACTATAACATATTAAATTAATTAAAACTACTCAGAATCTGATGAACTAGATATATCTACAACTTCTTAACACGTCCGCGTATTATAACTAGTTTTTCTACAAGTACTACAACGTCGCTGAGTCGTTTATCCTTCATCTTCTCCACCCTCCCTAGAGCGCTTGTTACGTCGAACCTGCTCCTCCGTATTCTTCTAGGCTAATCCGTCCTGTGCATCCTCTATAGTAAGTGCACCTCCTTCTTAGACACGGGTATTTTTAGCCCTCTAGCGTTTACTAAGAGCTTCATTTACTGTTCGAAGTATACGGACCTTAGCTGATAAGAGGGTCACCTTATAGGCTAATCGCTCTATACCTTTTACTAACGAAGCAATTGTCTAGAAAATAGGTGTTAGCGAGCTTCCTTAGTAACGAGCAATACGATCCTTAACAAGAGTTAATTACGAAAGAGCTTTAAAAGGGTTGCGAGGAGTCTAGGAGACCTAAGGGGTAGCGTCGGCAGAGGGGGGTCCGGTAGGTATAGGAGTCCGTAACTTAACATCAAGCTTTAAGATCACAGTCTAGGGTTCTAGAGGCACTAGACCAGCTCCACAGAACCCAGCTTTAGCGTTTTAGGTTATTATTAACTAGTTGTAGGCTATGTAAAACGTAAGAAAGAACTCGACCTTAGTAATGTAGTTTATATAAGCCTTAATAAACGTCTCGATTTAACGCCTATACATACGTTTAAGAACACTAAAACACCCAACGTCGAGTAGCTAGGTTAGATGAGACAAATGAGGAGGTAGACAAAGAGTAATAATGTTATATAACTTATAATACTCTTAGAATGCTACCGATTCATAACTCTTATACCTATCTAGAACTAACATTCGATATAGCCCTTTTATATAACCACGAGTATGCTTATCGAAGTGTTCTAGCTATTCCAAGCCCGTCTTATTATTAGTCTATCTATTACTAGTTAGTTTAATAACCCAGTTATTAGGAAGACCGCCCTTAGTATACTAACTAGTAAGGTGATTTTTCCCTTAAACCACTAAGAATAGAGGGATGCTTAAACCCTCTCTATTAATATAGACAATTACTATAGCCTATTCCCGATTGCCTGGCTAGACAGCCTTGCCTCTGCCACGTCGATTAACGCGTATAATAACCATTCTAGTGTAGATAACACCTATTATAAAACTAGTCTTGTCAAAGTTATAGAAATCGCAGTCTTAGATCCTATATTTCGCCCGCATATTCTCTACTAGTCGAAACCACGCGCCAATTAGCTTAGGATCTTCGTACAAGGCCCTTTAGAAATCGTAAACGCGATTAAAACGCGTCTTTAGTTCTAGACGTCGTTGTACAAATCGTTGTACCTAGTTCTTTCTAACGCGTTGTCCTCTACGCGACTCGAGTATATAATTTGCTATATCTTCTACACCACCTAGCCGGGGCACAAAGCCTCTTATATCTAGATCAAGTATATTTTAAATAATCACCTCCTCT
The DNA here is from genome assembly GCA_001414485.1 of Calycina herbarum. NCBI lineage: Eukaryota > Fungi > Ascomycota > Leotiomycetes > Helotiales > Pezizellaceae > Calycina > Calycina herbarum. The sequence continues at coordinate 2,021 of LLEY01000011.1, forward strand.
TCTATTATAGTTATTTTATAATTTACTAGCCGGCGTTTGCTAAGAGTAGTTCAACCAGCTATTCTATTAGTAAGTGTAGAATAAGAGACTCTATATAGCTTCGCAGCTTTACTACGGTTTATTCGTTTAGATAATCGAATAGCTTTAATAGCTAGGATAATTCGAGCTTCTTAGGTTTAAGATTCTATTAGGTAGTTGTTAAGAAAACGCGTGTTAAAGTTGAAGGTAGTAGAGTAAGGAAAAAATTCACAAGGTCCTGATAATCACGAGGTCCTAGTATACCACGTTATAGTAAAGTAAAGTATAGAATTATTTCTAAACTATAACTCTTAAACTAAATTATAAAAGCTATTATAGCTTTAAAGTCGTTTTACAACCTCTATTTTACTCTTATTAATATACTTGTCTTTATTTATAAGTCTATTTTAAAATTATTAAAGAAGATAATAAAGGTTCTACTAAAGTAGAATCTTATCTCTCTAATAATATATAATAAAACCTTTAAGTTAATACTATCTTTTAAGTCTATAACTAATAAATTCCTTACTAGTATAAATAAGAAAAAGGGTCTAAAAGTAAGAAATAATAAGAAAAAGATTAAACTTAATAAATCTTAAGTATACTTAGTTATTAATATATTTATAAAGCTAGTTACTATTATCTAAGAACCTTCTAGTAAGTATTCTACTCTTTTTTCTATAGATATATAGTAAGTATTATTATATATTCTATCTTATCTACTAGACTTATTATTAGTAGATCCTAATTAAGGTATTAAGGACTAAAAAGTTATTTCTTAGCTTATTCTTTATTAAAATAATACTTAACTAAATAGCTTTAAAAGTCTTAGTAATAAGTTTTAAGAACTATACTCTTGATAACTTTCTAAAAGAGCTTCTTAATCTTAGCGTCTTAGCTAATATTATAGCTTATCTTAGATTAAAGAATAAAGCTACTCTAAAGACTATATTATTACTTCTTAGTAAACGATAGAACTGTCGAAGTTCTAAGACCTAGGCTATGATTAATACTCTTAAGCTTTTAATAATAGAACTTTTAGCTAAATTATAATAAGCTTTTATTAATTTTTATACTATATTAGTATCTTAAACTAATATCTAAGATTATTTAGAGTATTCTAAGAATAGCTAATACTTTTTCAAAGCCTTTACTATTTTAGAAGAAACTTATAAATAGAACTATATTATAAAGAATAATAAAAGAGTTAGAAAGAACTCCTTATATAATTAATAGAAAGTAGGAATAGATACTAGTATATTTACGTAAGCTATAACTAAAGTCTTCTCTAAAGTCTAGAAGATACTATTTAATACTAGAAAGAGCTTTATAAAGAAGTAGATATAGTCTCTCTTTGAAGAAAGTATAAAGATAGTATAAGACCTTTATAAAGAGTATAGTATAGCCTAAAAGAGGTTAGTTAACCTATGTTATAAGAGAAAGATTAAGATATTATATAATATATAAGTAATTAGCTATACTACTACTACTACTACTATATATAATAAACTTATTTTTAAGACAAATCCTAATATTATTTTAGTAGAAGAAGCTAGAGAAATCTTAAAGAGCTATATCCTCGCTATATTAATACTAAATATTAAGTAACTAATCTTAATTAGTAATAATAAGTAGCTTTAACTAAAAGTAAATAACTATACTTTATCTATAGATAAGAGAGCGAGATATAACCTAAATAGGTTATTATTTAAAAGATTAATATTAAGAGACTAAGAGTATATAATATTATATAAGTAGTATTAAATATACCTAGAAATATTAGTTCTTATTTAAGAGCTTATATATTATAACCTTATTAATAGACTAAAAATAACTAATTAAGAGCGCTTATAAAAAGTATAAGATTAAGTAGTTTTTATTAATTATATATATTCTAAGATTAAGACTAACGTGTATATATAGCGAACCGGCTAAACAAGCGAACCAGCTAACTGAAAACATATCTAAAATCGCGATTTTGACATTTTAATATCTTTACGAATTGTTGATTAAAAATTTCAAAATTAAAACTTTGATTTTATTACTACATAAATATAAAAGTTATAAAATATAAGACTAAGGCTAATTTATATTAAAAAGTTATTAAAAGAAGAAGAAAAAAGATAAGATTATAGAGGTATTTTCAAGCGAATCGCTAAGTAAAATCATATAGCGTCTGAAACTTAGAATTCTAAATATATATATAGTAATAAAATCAAAGTTTTAATTTTAAAACTTTTAATTAATAGTTCGTAGAGATATTAAAATATCAAAATCGCGATTTTAGATATATTTTTAGTTAGCCGGTTCGCTTGTTTAGCCGGTTCGCTATATATACACGTTATAGTAATTATTAATTAATATAACTCTAAGATAATAAATAGTAGATAAAATCTATTTAAGACTAAGATAGTTCTAAGATTAGTTAAGTATTTTTACTAATATAATCACCTCTTTCTCTTTCTCTTTACTATTCTATTTTACTGTTTTTAGTAATAAGTAGATACTTTATTTCTTACTTCTATCTTTACTAAAATAAGAATATACTAACTTATAGTAGAGAGCTATAAAAGTAAGAAGCTAGTTATACTTACGCTATATCTAGGTTAGCTATAGTTATTATAAGAATACCTAAGTAAGAATAATAACCTATAGTTAAATAAGCTAGATTTATTTAAACTCTTCTAAGTAGGTCTTCTAACCTAAGTAGTAGCCTAAGTTAATAAGCGTCTACTTAGACTATTAACTATTAGTATAATTTCTTAAACTTCTAAACTAGAAAAGGCTAAATTCATATAGATAATTACTAAGAAGAAGAGAGTAATATTATTATTATATCTCTTACTTATTCTAATAGCTAAGGTAATACTAAGTTTATAGTTATACTAGAGAGACTAAACTATAATAATTCTTAATATAACGATTCCTCGCGGAGAAATAACTAAGTCTCGAAGGTTAGTATATAAGTAAGAAGTATAAATACGTTAGAGTATTTACTTAGAAGTAAACTTATTACTTATATCAAAGATATTAAAGTAAGTAATAAGATTAATAACTGAAGTTAAGTACGAAGCTTCTATCTAAATAGTAGATATACTAGTATATATAGAACCTTCTCTATATAACCTAGACCCTTAGACAGGGTTAGACCCGTAGACCTCTTTAGACTTATAAAACCTTTTAGACCCCTCGTAGGTCTATCAGGGTCTATTACGTAACTCTAATATAATACTAATAATAAGATCCTAAGGTTCTTAAGTACTTCTACTCCTAGACCTTCTCTTATATTATCGTTCTATTTCTTAGATATCTTATACCTTGTTTTATTAGATCGCCGTCTAGACTACTTACTACGTCTACACGTGATTTATAACACTATCCCCTTCTTAGCTTAGTATATTCTCACGCTTAAGTATAAGCTAATATATTTCGTCTAGGTGTTAGCAGCCTTCTTCCTTTTTAATATATCTTATCTTATTTATAAGAAGAAAGAAAAACAACTACTACTTACTAGAAGTATTAAAATAACTTATAATAAAATATCCTTATATTCTTACTTCGTTTCCTAAAAACATAGGTATTTCTTCGATTCCTTCTAATTCTTATAATACTCTAAATACGTTTATTTAAAGATAAAATATAATAGGGCTAACGACGCCTAGAATAAGAACATTCCCTATGTTAGTAACTAGGCTTCTATTAAGAAGCAAGAGGAGAAGCTAGATAGAGAGAAAGAGAAGGCAATAGCGAAGATCCTTTAGCTATAGAAGTAAAAGGCCTTTCTAAAAGAGAGGCGTTATGAAATGTTCTACTAAGGGCTTCGTTTCCTCGACGAACTTAATACTACTGAAAATAAGGAAAAGAAAAAGAAAGAACGAGAAGAAAAGGAAAGGAGAGAGGTAGAAGCTACTCTGCCTCTTCCTACCTCCCCTGGCCTCTTTCTTAACCCTGCCTTTCTTAAGACATATCCTTCTAACTACGCGATATAGGTAGACCTGGGTTTTAGTAGTAGAACTTCTGAAGTTCCTTCTAGCACTGGTTAAGGTTCTTTTTAGGCTTCTAAGTATTCTCTAAGTATAAGTAATCCTTCTATTTAATTAAATATTTAGTTTCGCTTCTAACGATATAATAGTCTAGTATTCTTTTAATTTTATATTTAGCGTTTAGGTTAACTAGTTAGATTTCTATAAGTAAGGCTAGTAGTGCTCTTAGTAGTACTAGTTTAAGTAGAGATATATAAAATACTAGATAGATATTCATTGTTTTTAGTAGTACTAGTTTATAGTTTAAAAGTCTTCTAACTTATTTAATTTTAAATAGTCTAAGTTTCTTATAATCTAGTTTATTACTTAGTCTCTTAGTATTAATGTTTTTCTATACTAAGTAGACTTTATCTCTCTCTTTTAATATTAGCTTCTAACTACGTTATTTATTATAGTAGTATATATTATATTCTACTACGAACTATAAATCTTCTATAAGTTTCTTATATAGCTCTTTAATTTTCAAGACCTAGACTTAAATAAGTTAATTATTAATAGTTATAGTTAATAGCTCTTAATATACTACTAATTCGTATCTAAAGTTAGTATAGAATAGTATAATATATATAGTTTCTATTACTAAACTATTATATATAAACTATATAAGTAGTAAGAGCTTAACCTAGTTATTCTATTAATAGTTTATATAATACCTAAGATATACTTTAATAGCTTAATTTATTTATTTATTCTCTCTATTTATTTAAAGATAAAATAATATTAATAGCTTTCTTTTAGTTCCTAGCTGTTTTATAAGAGTAGTCTAGAATTTTAAAGTAAATAGCTTATCTCTATTAAAGAGTATTTCCTCTAGTAGTCTATATTATAAGACTACTTCTTTAAGAAAGATAAACGCTAGCTCTTCTACTATACTTAACTTAAGGTATAGTACTAAGATTATATACTTTATAAGCTATTTTATAATAACTAGGATTAAGTTATATTCTACTCCTATTATTAAGTCTTTAGATTTTAGTAATTTGATAATAAAATCCTAGATTATTAACTTCTAAGATATTTATAGTATAGAAGTAGTATCTATCTATCTATAAAGTATATAGTAGGAAGCCTTATTCCTAGTATAGGTATTATACTCTACTACTACTTTCTTAATAAGTTTATTAAGACTTTCTTTAAAACTATACTTCTTTAAACAGAGTATTATCCTTCGTTTTCCTTAGTATCTATAGGCTAGTAACCTATATTACTCTTATATAAATTCTTTCTTAATCGTAGTTAAGATAAAGAACTTTCCTTTATATATAATAAGGCTTTTATTTATTTATTCTATATCTATAGAATAATAGATTACTTCGTCTAAGTATATATTATAGAATATATCTTTACTTCTATTATATAGTACTTGTTTAAAGTAGGCTGTTTTAATTCTATTAGTCTATAAGGTTTTAAGGCGCTCTATCGTCGCTATCTTATAGATTATTAGAGCTAAGTCCTTATTCTCGAGTATTTTTAGGATTATAACTTACTTATATTCCTTATCTTCTTTATAGCCTAGTTTCCTACTAAGAGCATCGGCCTAAGGATTTATAGTTCCTTTGATATATCTAATAATAATGTTATAATTTATAAGAGTCTATAACTATCTTATAAGGCGTCTATTATTAAGTTCCTTCGTAGTTAACTATGTTTTTAAGTTCTTATAATCTATTAGAATAGTTACCTAGTATTTCGCTTCTTAGAGATAGATTCGCTAATATTCTAAAGCTAAGACTATAGTAAGAAGTTCCTTCTTATATATATTATAATTCTACTATACTAAATCTAGTGTCTTTGAGAAGTATATAACAGGTATAAGCTTTTCTTTTTCTCCTAGCTATAGATATATTACTTCTATAGCCGTGTTAGAGATATCTATTTTAATAGTACTAGGTTTCTTAGTATCGTAGTTCCTAAGAATTAGTTCTTTAGTAAAGTACTCTTTAATTTTCTAAAAAGCTTCTTTATATACTTTTTCTTATATAAACAGTATATCCTTCTTTATTAGGTTTATTAGTAGTTTTATTATTCTTATATAATCCTAAATAAACAGTTAATAAAAGTTTATAAAACTCTAAAAAGACTAAATATCTTTTATATTTATAAGTGATTTCTACTTAAGAATATTCCTTACTTTTATTAAGTTAATCTCTACTTATTTAGGTAAAATAATATATCTAAGAAAAGTAGTCCTAGTTACTCTAAACTTATACTTTAAGAGTTTAAGTTATAAGTCTATAGTACTAAGTTTCCTAAGAACTTCTTTTATATACTCTTTATAGTCCTTCTCGTATTTAGAGAATACTAAGATATTATCTAGGTAATATATAACTATTACCTCTAGAAGGTTCTTAAGTATCTTATAATTCTATCTTTAATAAGTAGCTAGTATATTAGTAAAACTAAACAGTATAACTATATACTTATAGAGTTCTAAGAGTAAGACAAATACTATCTTCTACTTATCTCCTCTTTTAATTCTTATTAGACTAAAAGCGTTTTATTAATCTAATTTCATAAATTTCACAGCTTAGCTTAATTTATCCTATAAATAGCAGCTATCTAGTAATAGATAAACGTTCTTAACTATTATATTATTTACGTCGTAATAGTTAATATAAACTCTTTTATCTAGATTATTCTTTTTAAATACTATAAGTATATTTAAAGTAGTAGATAATTCTAATTTCTAAATATACCTCTTCTTAATTCCTTCTTTAATATATTTTTTTAAGAATTTAAAGTACTTACCAGCTATATAAGTATAGCTTTTATTTCTTAAAGTTATAACTCTCTTTGATTTTAATCTTATAATTCTATAACTAATATTTTAGCAAAGCCTATAAATTATCTAGGTTATTAAATAGTCTTATATATTCTTTATACTATATAAGTACTTATTTCTTAGCTGTCTTACTAACCTATAGAGGACTCTAGGCTTAGTATTCTAGCGTATTAGAAGAGGTAGCGCTAATCTTATTCCAGCTATATAGTTAATACTATAATCCTTTATAGTAGTATCGCTTAAAAGTTACCTTTCCTACCTTCTAGTTAATACTTAGGTTATATTTCTAAATCTATAATATACTAAGTATAGCTTCCTTCTTTTCTATCTTAATAATATTAAATTATATATCTAAGTAGTATCCTTCGATCTTGGTTTTCGTTAGTATAGTCTAATAGTTTACTATTTCTCCTTAATAGACTATATCTATTCTATTAACTATTCTTAGTTAATATAGTTTCGTTTCTTTAATTAGAACGTCTAACTTTTCTATAGCTATTAGAGAAAAGAAGTTACCTATTACTCCTAAGTTAATAAGAACTTAGATCTCCTTTCCCTTAATCTAGGTAGTTACTATTAACTATCTTTCTCTAGTAGTAGCGTTGATTTCGTATACTTAAGACGTAATAGTAAACTATCTTCTTTCTAGGTATCTAAGAACTCTAAAAACTACTCTTTCTTCCTTAGCTAATACTACTTTACTAATTTATCTAACTAGAACTTATTCTAATCCTAGTAATATACCTATAAACCTAGTCCTACGATATTAGTATATAAGAAAAAAGCCTCTCTCTCTCTAAAGTATAAATTCTCCGATTATATTAGTAAAGTACTTAGCTACCTATTACTTATCTACTTATAGTTAGTAAGTAACTACTAGGATTATTAACGTAGTTATATCTTCTTAACCTTCTTTTAGTTTAGAGATAACTTGCTTCGTAGTAGTACTTTAAAATAGAACCTATATTAGCCCGTTCTAAATTATATAATATAATCCTAGGCGAACTAGTTTCTATTCCTTTATAGTATAGATAGCCTAGAAGTTAAGCTCCTAGCTATTAATATATACCTATCTATTTCCTTATTTAAATATTCTAATAAATATCTAGTTTTCTTCTCTTCCTAGTCTATACTCTTATTTATTATTCTCTTTAGATAAAGTAGAGGAATCTAAGAATCTATAATCCTCTAAGTCTTAGTTAAACTACGTAGTCTATACTATTATAATCTAGAATAGTTATCCTTTCTTATATAGGTATATAAATTCCTTATTAATCTATTTTGTTTTATATATAGTATTATACTAGAGCACGTTTCCTAGTACCTCTATAGTAGTTTATATAGTTCAGTTATTATCGTTCGAGTTCTTCTAGTATCGCTCTTTCTCTTTATAATATATAAGTACTTATTAGTCTCTAGCTATTAACATAGCTAGTTCCTTAATTTCGTCTAGGTACTAGCTTTCTAGTTCCTCTTATTCTAATAACTCCTCTTTATCTAAGCTTAATCTATTATTATAATAGTTCTCTAGAGTCTAATCGTTCTCGACTTATATATTAAATCCTTATACTTTAAGTTCTAACTCTATAAACTCTTCACGTTTAAATAACACTACTTCCTTTTCAGTTATATTAACCTGTTTTCTCTTTTAAGAAGCTTTCTTAGCTAGGTACACGTTTACTAAGTAGCCTAGTTAAGTATACTAAAAGCAAAGGTTCTATTCTCTACGTTAGGTTCGTTTCTTTTAGAAAAGTTTCTTTTTATAAGAACCTCTCTTCTTCTTCTTTATCTATAACTTTTCAGTAGTATCTAATTATATAGGATCTCTTTTATTTCTATAGTAGCTACCGTAGTAGTATATATAACTTCCTTTCTTTTCTAACTTTCGCTTATAGTTTTAATTATTAATTTTAATCACAGCGTTAGTTAATTTATTAAGGTTATCAAAGGAGTCTTACCTAGCTAGCTCGTCCTTTACCGAGTTCTTTAATCTTTTATAATACTACTTTTAAAGAGCCTCGTCGTTCTATCCTAGTCGTATAGAGTATTACTAGAATTCTAATATATACTTAGTAGTAGATCCTTTTTATTAAAGGTTATAGAGAGCTTATACTAATTTCTTTTTCAAATCTATATCTATAAAGGCTTATTTAATAGCTTAGATAAAACCAGCGACTATCTAGAACAGTTACTTTATACTCGGGCTTATAGTTATTAATACTTATCTATTTAATATCTTATTTATCTAGAAGTCCTCTATATATAGTTCTACCTAATTATAAGTAGTACTCTTAAGCTAGGTAGTAAGCTATATAACTTAGTCTATTTCGTAGAAGAACTAGGCTAAGTAAAAGTTTAGATATATTATAGCTTTTATAAGGAACTTAGCTAGCGTCTCTAGTAATCTATTATATAGTTTCAGTACTAGCAGCTTAACTTCTTCGTAGAGAGTCGTAACTGGCGCTATAGCTAGCGCCGAGGTTAGTATAGGAGTTAGCCTTAGAGTTAAAAAGGTCTAGCTTATAATAACGATCGTACTTCTAAGCTAGTACTCAAAGTATAACGATTCTTAATACAACGATTCCTTATAAAGGAATAACTAAGTCTTAAAGGTTAGTATATAAGTAAGAAGTATAAATATATTAGAGTATTTACTTAGAAGTAAACTTATTACTTATATCAAAGATATTAAAGCAAGTAATAAGATTAATAACTAAAGTTAAGCACGAAGCTCTTATCTAAATAGTAGACGTACTAGTATATATAGAACCTTCTTTATATAACCTAGACTCTTAGACAGGGTTAGACTCGTAGACTCTTTTAGACTCGTAGACCTCTTTAGACCCCTCGTAGGTCTATCGGGGTCTATTATATAACTCTAATATAATACTAATAATAAGATTCTAAGGTTCTCGAGTACTTCTACTCCTAGACCTTCTCTTATATTACTGTTCTATTTCCTAGATATCCTATATCTTATTCTATTAGATCGCTATCTAGACTACTTACTACGTCTATATATAATTCGTAATATAAACGTCCTTCTATTAAGAGCTTACTATAGCCTTATTATAATTAGTAATAAAGATATATTTATAGTAAGTAAGAACGGTAGTAAAACGTAGACTATCTTTCTTAAGTTACTTTAGATAAAGAGCTGTCTTTATAATAGGTTATTTATAAAATATAAGAAGTACTCTAAGAAGACATATCTTCTTAAAGAGCTAGAAGATTTTAATTACTACTTTCTTAATAGTAGATATTTAGAACCTTAGTATATATTCTTAATTAACTATTAAGCTTAATTAAATCTTTCTAATAAGTTATTAAGTAGAAAACTACTAAAATATAACTATTATAAATATAAACGCTAATACTACTATATTAATAATTATACTAAAGTAGAATATATATATATTATAAAGAGAACTTATAATAAAAGATATAAAACTCGTTTTAAGTATAATAAAGTAAATAAGATATATTCTTAATATATCTAGAAATAAAAGAATCTTAAATATAGAGTATAAAAGAACTTAGAGCTAGAAAAGTATTAATTATAAGTTTAAGTGAAATATATTATAAAACTTAAGTAAATCTAAGACGAAATTAAATACTATAAATAAACTAGAAAGGTTATTAAAGCTAAGAAGTAGGCTAAGAAATAGCTAGATTAGTAGAAGACTAATCTTATAGTACTAAAAGAGGTATTTATAAGGTCTACTACGCTTAAGACTATTAAAAAGAAGCAAGAGCTAGAACATAAGAAGTAAAAGGCTTAGAAGTAGTCTAATACTCTTTTGAAAGACTCTAACTAGCCTTAGTCTTCTTCTATAATAGCTAAAGAAGAGTAGGAACTTCTAAAGGAAATAGAGCTAGTTAAGAGTAAGCTACTAAATATATTAATAGATATAATTAGACTAGAAGATATAAAGTAGGAGTTTCTATTTATTAAGTTAAGAGTTAATACTATTATCTATTAAGAAGTATCTCTTTCTAAAGAAAGGTTTAGATACTTACTACTTAGAAATCCTAGGATAGGTAAAACTACTATAGCTCGCCTTTATACTAAATTTCTTACCTTAGTAGGTATTATTACTAGAACTAAATTTAAAGAAATAACTAAGTTAACTTTTATAAGTAAGAGTGTTACTAGATATAAGAAACTTTTAGATAATATTTAGAATAAAGATAGTAGAGTTATATTTATTAATAAAGTCTACTAACTTACGTTAGAGAACAGCTAAGGTAGAGAAGTAGTACTTGATTTCCTCTTATCTAAAGTCGAAAACCTAATAGAGAAGGTTATATTTATACTAGTAGAGTATAATAAAGAAATAGAGAGTTTCTTCTCTTATAATCCTAGACTTCTAAGTTAATTCCTAACTAATATAAAGTTTATAGACTATATAGATAATAAGCTCTTATATATTCTTAAGCTTAAGATTAATTTAAGATATAATAAAGTAATAGAGGTTAAAGATAGTCTTTAAGGTCTCTATTACTAGGTTATTATATATTAAGTTAAGTATAGATATAAGTAACTAGAGTTTAGTAATATTTAAACTATTAAGAATATATTAACAACTATTATTAAATAATAAATAGTATAACTATAGAAGGAAAGAGTTATACTTATATTTAATAAACCTAAACTAAAAGATCTCTATTTTACTAAGAAAGATATAATTAGTCTTAAACCTTTTAAAATACTTAAAAGATTAACTATATAGAAGAAGCTATTTAAGCTAATTAGTTTTAAAAACGTAAAAGAAGCTATTAGTTTAATATATAATACTATTACTAAGAATTATAAAAGAGAACTAGCTAAATAGCTATCTATCTAATATAGTCTAAATAAAGTCTTTCTTAGGAATCTAGGAATAGGAAAGACTATAGTTAGAAAGCTATATACTAGTATTTTAGTTAATTTAAGTCTCCTTTCTAAAGGTAATAGTAAGTAATTCTAACCTCTCTTACTACCTCGCTTACTTGCTAATTAAACAGAAGTAGTTCTTAAAACTCTATTAGACTTTATTAGTAGTACTCTTAGGTACTTAGAGTAGTAAACTAAGAGTATACTAGCTATAACAGAGAGTAAAGTACTAATTATCGACGAGGTATATAGCCTTTATAATAGTAGCGATATATTAGACCTCTATAAAAGCGCTATTATTAATACTATTATTACTAAAGTTCAAAGCGTCTCTATATAACGAAACTTAAACGAACTAAACAAAGATAACTAAGTCTCGAAGGTTAGTATACAGGTAAGAAGTACAGATATACCGGGTTATTAGTGAACTCGTTACTTATATTACAGATATTAAATAAGATAATAAGATTAATAACTAAAGTTGAGTACGAAGCTTCTATCTAATAGTAGACGTGCTAGTCTTATATAGAACCTTTATTTCTAAGTACGTCGCTTATATCGCTCGCGTCGCTCGCGTTACTTATAATTAAGACGATTAGAGCGATATAGGCGATTACGTTATATAACTATATATAACTTCTAATATTACTATAATAGTAAGATCTTAAAATTCTAAATATCCTTCGTATTACTAATTTCCTTCTATATTACCTTCTATTCCTAGATATTATATCTTATCTTATTAGAATACTATTTAGACTTCTTACTATATAATCGTAGTCTATAATACTATCCCCTTCTTAGACTAGCGTATCTCTATACTTAAGTATAGCCTAAGAAAATATTATTAAGATACTAGCAGCCTCTCTAGTTCCTATTATGTTATTAACACCTCTTCTAAAAGATAAGCTTAAATAATATAGAACTCTTAATACTCTTTAAATCAAACGTTTAAGATATAAAATAATTCCTTATACTTATTATATAAATACGAAAACTAGTCGTCGATATATTAGTATTCTTAGTAGTTCTAAGTGCTCTAAGTATACTAAGAAGAGTAAATCTTATAATATTAAATCGTAAAACCGAATACTCTTAATTTTCGAGTAGGAATCTATTAATACCTAGAAGCGACGGTTATAGTAGAAGGAAGAGATAGCTTATAAGATTTAAGAAGAAGCTATATAGAAGATCCTTTGCTTATAAAAATAATAACACTTTCTTATAAAGCAGGAGTAAGAGATACTCTGTCGTAGTCTTACTAACTTATAAGAGCTTAATAAAGCTGATAAGAAGGAAAGAGTAGAGAAGGAGAAAGAAGAGAGGGAATTAGAGATTACCTAGCTAGCCGCCTCTTCTTCTTCTAGTAACCCTACTTTTATTACTAAGCTAACCCTTAATTTAGCTTTCTTTAAGGCTTTCTCTTCTAATTATAAGATATAGGTAACCCTAGGTTTTAGTAGTAGAACTTCCGAAGTTCCTCTAAGTAATAGTTAAGATTACTTTTTAGCTCTTAAGTATTTTCTAAGTATAGGTAATCTAACTATTTAATTAAATACTTAACCTATTCTCTAACTAGTTTATAGTTAAGAATCCTCTTAACTTTATACTTAGTATTTAAGTTTATTAGTTAAATTTCTATAATTAGAGCTAGTAGTGCTTCTAGTAGTACTAGTTCGAGTAAGGATATATAGAATACTAGGTAGATGTTTATTATTTTTAGTAGTACTAATTTATAATTTAAAGGTCTCTTAACTTATTTAATTTTAAATAGTCTAAGTTTTTTATAATCTAGTTTATTACTTAGTCTTGTTATATTAATATTTTTCTATATTAAGTAGACTTTATTCTTCTCTTTTAGTATTAGCTTCTAACTACGTCGATTATTATAATAGTATATATTTCTTTTAGCTATAAATTATAAATCCTTTATAAGTTCTTTATATAGCTCTTTAATTTTTAAGACGTAAATATAAGTAAGTTAGTTATTAATAGTCGTAGATAGTAGTTCTTAATATACTAATAAATTATATCTAAAGTTAGTATAGAATAGTATAATAAGTATTATTTCTATTACTAAACTGTTATAGATAAACTATACTAAGAGTAGTAGTTCTACTTAGTTATTTTACTAGTAGTTTATATAATAATAAAGGTATATTTTAACTACTTAATTTATTCTTTTGTTTCCTCTATTTATTTAAGAGTAAAAAGCTATTAAAAGCTTTCTTTTCACACCTAGTTATTTTATAAGAGTAATTTAAAATTTAGAAGTAAAGAGTTTATCTCTATCTAAGAGTATTTCTTTAGATAGTCTATATCTTAAGACTACTTCTCTAAGGAATATAAATACTAATTCCTTAGCTATACTTAACTCTATATATACTACTAAAATTATATATTTTATAAGTTGTTTTATAATAACTAAGATTATATTATACTTAACTCTTATTATTAGATCTTTAGATTTTAGTAATTTAATAATAAAATCTATAGATATTAATTTCTAAGATATTTATAGTATTAGAGTAGTATTTATCTATTTATAAGGAGTATAGTAGAAAGCCTTATTCTTAGTATAGGTATTATATTCTACTATTACCTTCTTAACTATCGTAGATAACTGATTAATATAGTAGTATTATCTTATCTTCTAAAAAGTTCTATAAATTCCTTAGTAGCTATAAGTAAGCGTAGTATAGTATTCTTATATAAATTCTTTTATATATAAGCTAAGGACCTATAATTTCCCTTTTATATACTAGTTATAACCTTTATATATATTCTAAATTTTATCTATCTAGATGTCGTTTATTACTACTATTTTATATATAGTAGGTATTAAGTCTCTATTCTTAAGAGTTTTTAAGATCGTAATCTTCTTATACTCTTTATTTCTCTTATATCTAGGTTTTTAGCTAAGAGTATTAGCTCGAGTATTTAACATTCCTTTTATATATTAAATAATAATATTAAATCCTTCTAATATTTTTACCTATCTAGCTAACTATCTAGTTATAAGTTCCTTAGTTGTTGTAAATATCCTAAGATTCTTATAGTTAGATAGAATCGTAACCTAGTATTTTACTAGCTATAAATAGATTCTCTAGTATTCTAAGGCTAATACTATAGTAAGTAATTCTTTATTAAAGATACTATAGTTTTACTATACTAGGTTAAACGTTTTAGAATAATATATAATAAGTATAAGTTTTCCTTTTTTATTTAGTTATAAGTAAATTATACTTACTAATATATTTAAAGCGTCTATTTTAATTATACTTAGTTTTTCTATATTAAAGTTATATAAAATAGGTTTTTTTATAAATCTTACTTTAATCTTTTAAATAGCGTTCTTAGCCTATTTATTCTAAATAAATTTAATAGCTTTCTTAACTAATACTATTATTAGTTTAGTAATCTTTATATAGTCTTATATAAACAGATAGTAGAAGTTTATAAATCTAAAGAAGGACTATATATCTTTTATATTCTCTAGTAACTTCTAGTTTAAGATGTCTTAGATCTTTACTAGATCTATTTCTATTTTCTTTAAGCTAAATACCTATCCTAGAAAAAGTGTCTAAGTTACTCTAAACTCGTATTTTAAGAGTTTTAACTAAGAGTTTACTTTTATAAGTTATTATAAAACTTTTTTAATATATTCCTTATATTCTTCTTCTTTTTCTAAGAAGATTAGGATATTATCTAGGTAATAGATTACTATTACTCTTAGAAGATCTCTTAAAATATTATTATTTTATCTCTAATATATAGCTAGTATATTATAAAGGCCTAATAGTAAGGTAAACGCTATCTTCTATTTATCTCTAGTTTTAATCTATATAAGTCTATAAGCGTTTTATTAATCTAATTTTATAAATCGTACTACTTTATCTAACTTATCTTATAAGTATTAGCTAGGTAGTAGTAGATAAGCGTTCTTAACTATAGCGTGATTTATTTCTTAGTAATTAATATATACTCTTCTATTAAAGTTATCTTTTTTCTTAATAATAAGTATATTTAAAGTAATTAGTAACTTAGATTTTCTAATATATCCTTTCTTAATATCTTTCTTTATATAACTTTCTATTCTCTATAGACTTTTCTAGTTATATAACCGAAGCTTCTACTTTAAGAGGTAATAACTCTTTTTTAATTTAATCTTATAATCTTATAAGTAATGTTCTAGTAAAGCTTGTAAGTCTTCTAGGTTTTTGAACAAAGTCTTAAATTCTCTATACTATATAGGTATTTCGTTATTAGCTTTCTTACTAACCTGTAGAGGACTCTAGGTAAGGTGTTCTAGTGTTTTAGAAGAGGTGGCGCTAACCTTGTTCTAGCCTTAAAGTTATAAATACGAACCCTTATATTTATATCAACTAAAAGTTATTATTCTAGCTTTCTAGTCGATTTCTAGATTATATTCCTAAATCTATAATATACTAAGTATTACTTCCTTACTTCCTATTTTAATAATATTAAATTATATATCTAAGTAGTATTCTTCGATATTAAGTTTTATTAAAATACTTTACTAATTAATAATTCTATTTTAATATATAATATTTGTTCTATTAACCACCTCTAAGCGATATAGTCTTATTCTTTTAATTAGAACGTTTAGCTTCTCTTAAGCTATTAAGGAAATAAAGTTATCTATTACTCCTAAGTCTATTATAACTTATAACTTTTTCTCTTATATTTCTATAGTTACTATTAACTGTTTTTCTCTTAAAGTAGTGTTTAATTTTGCTTTAATATATTAGACTTTGAAAGATCGATTTTCTTAATTATAATTCTTTCTCTCCTCGTTCTTATACTATAGAAAGAATCTTACTCTTTCCTTATCGACATATACTACCTTATATACTAATCTGTATTCTACGATTCCTATAGTTTTAGGAATTCCCTCTATAAATCGCTTTAGTATTTGTTTATAATTATATTAGATCTATTTATAACTGGTTTCTAAAATAGCTTCTATAGACTATAGTTCTTCTATATATAGATAATCTAAAGTAGCCTCTAGTATACTTATTTCTAGCTTTATATAGTGAACCTTGAATGTATAGTCTCTTGAATTCTTTTTCTTAACTGTTTTTATAAACTATAGTTCTCTTGTTAATAGATAGTATAATTCTTCTAGTTCCGTTTTAGTCTATCTGGTTATATCAAGCTCTCTTCGCTCCTAGAATAGTATACTAAATAGTTGTTATAAGTCGTATTTTCTAAATACTAGCCTATTATTTCTAATTAACATAACTATAATATATTACTTAAATTCCTTTAGTATAACATCTTCGGGCAGCGTTCTAAGGAAAGGGGTTTTAATTCGTCTCTTAAATCCTATTAGAACTTACTATGTCTATATACTAATCTTATCTAAAATATTATATATTTTCTATATATCCTCTACTTTAGAGTAGCTGGATTTTTTAACTGGTTGTTATTTACGTTCTAGTTCTTTTTCTTTAATAGTTTTCTATCTAGTAATTAAGCTAACTAGAGTTATTATTTTAGGGTTATTACTTATAACTATATATATTATTAAGATAGTTAGATTAACTCCTCGTATTATATAAGGACTCTAGAAGTCTGGTTTCTAGTTATCGATATATACTTATTAATTTCCTTATTTAAAGGTTTTAAGAAAGGCCTAAGTTTTTCTAACTTTAGAGTCTTTATTTCTAACTTCTCTTTCTATACTAGAAGATAAGTCTAATGTTTCTAAAGAACTAGTTAATAGTAGTAATTCGTATTCTACTTAAAAAGGTTGCTCGGATTCTATTACTAATTATATATTATAATATTCTTTAAGAAGTAGATCTCTATTATTATTAGTATCTTAAATATTATTAACTCCTTCGTTATTTTCAATCTAGGTTCTATATCCTCGTGCTTTAAGCTCCTTATCTATGAGTTTAATACGATTAGTTAAGGCTACTTATTATTAAATAGTAGTATTAATTTATTTCTTTCTCTTAGAGTCTTTCTTCTTACTATACTTATTTGCTCTATAACTTAGTAGGCTATAATTATAATATAAGTTCTACTTACGTCGACGATTTCGCTCTTCCTAGGAAAGTCCTTCTTTCTTTAGAAATGTTCTCTTTTATATAGCGTTTACCTTCTTACTATGTTTATTAGTATAAGAGTGCTTCTACTTTCCTAACTCTTTGCTCTTTTCTCTATGTCTAGGGTTACTCTTTCTGAATTTATATAAGCGGTTATCTAACTAGATAACTTTCTTAATTATACTTATAATAGTTAAGAACTGTATATTTTGCTTAGCTATTTCCTTATAAATATATACCTTTAATTCTCTATAAAAGAGTTCTATAAGAGTGATAGTATTCTATCTTAACTTTGTCCTATAACGTTGAAATTCGTTAGTATAATCTATTACTAATCTGGTTTAGTATAACTCTAAAAGCTTATATATAGCTGTTTAGATTATATCAAAGTCTTTGAAAACTTTCCTAATAGTTGCTTTAAATCCTTTCTAAGATTTAAATATAATCTTAGTTAATTCTATCTTTTTGTCTTTATTCTTATTCTTAAAGAAGTCTTTTAAGTATAGCTAGGCCTATTCTAATACTAATCTCTTAAGATAGGAGATAGCGAAGATAGTTTGTAAGTTATAATTGCCTTTAAACTTATTAGAGTTAAAGTTAAAGTAGATGTCTATCTAGAGAAGGAACGAGTTGAGTTTCTTTCGCTTCTTATAATATATATCTAGTATCTTAACTTTAATAGACTTAAGTGCTTTAATCTTATAAGGCTCGGGGGCGTCTAGTATATTAACATTATTGTCGTTCCTAGTTGATTAGGTACTGGTAGGTGTTCTTCTAGTCGCGCTTCTAGATATTCTAGTGATATTAACTCGACTAGTATTTAAGCTAGCTGCTGTAGGGGTTACTAGGGCTATAGCGACTAAACTTCTAAGTAGGTGCTTAAAGTATAATAAAACTTAAACGAACTAAATAAAGATGACTAAGTCTTAAAGGTTAGTATATAGGTAAGAAGTATAGATGTACTAGGTTGTTTACTTAGAAGTGAACTTGTTACTTATATTAAAGATATTAAATAAGATAATAAGATTAATAACTAAAGTTAAGTACGAAGCTCCTATCTAATAGTAGACGTGCTAGTCTTATATAGAACCTTTATTTCTAAGTATATTACTTATATCGCTTACGTCGCTCGCGTTGTTTATAATTAAGGCGATTAGAGCGATGTAGGCGATTACGTTATATAACTATACGTAACTTCTAATATTACTATAATAGTAAGATCTTGAAATTCTAAATATCCTTCGTATTACTGATTTCCTCCTATATTACCTTCTATTCCCGGATGTTATACCTTGTTCTATTAGAACGCTGTCTAGACTTCTTACTATATAATCGTAGTTCGTAACACTTATAGAGCTCGGGGACGTCTAGTATACTAATATTGTCGTCGTTCCTAGTTAATTACGTACTAGCAGGTGTTCTTCCGGTTACGCTTCTAGATATTCCTACGATATTAACTCGGCTAGTATTCGAGCTAGCTGCGGCGGAGGTTGCTAAGGCTATAGCGACTAAACTTCTAAGTAGATGCTTAAAGTATAATAAAACTTAAATAAACTAAACAAAGATAACTAAGTCTCGAAGGTTAGTATATAGGTAAGAAGTATAGATACGCTAGGTCGTTTACTTAGAAGTGAACTTATTACTTATATTAAAGATATTAAATAAGATAATAAGATTAATAACTAAAGTTAAGTATAAAGCTCCTATCTAATAGCAGACGTGCTAGTCTTATATAGAACCTTCCGTTTATATTTAGAGTCCTACTTAGTAGGAGTTCTAAAGATAGAGTCCGACTCTATTTCTAGGGCTCCTTAAAACTAGACTCTATTATCTAACTACTTCTAACCGAGTTATGTAATATAACTGTAATAAGATCCTAGGATTATATATTCTACTATATTTAATCCTTCTCTTCTTTCAGAGTTATAATAGTGTTTATCCTATTAGAGCGCCATCTGGACTTCACTTCGTCACGTGCTAGCACGTGATTCGTGACATCTACTTAAAGAGGCGATTTATAATCTATTTCTAACTATACGTTATAATATTCTTTAAGAAGTAGATCTCTATTATTATTAGTATTCTATACTCTACTAACTTATAACTTAACTCCTTCGTTTAGCTATATATATATAACGTCTACTATTATATCTATAGTATCTATTTTAATCTATATACTATATTCTCTAGCTTCGAGTTCGTCGTCTATAAGTTTAATCTTATTAAGTAAGGCTACTTCTTTTCGAATAGTAGTATTAACTTATCTCTTCCTTTTAGAGTCTTTCTTCTTACTATACTTATTTACTCTATAACTAGAGAGGCTATAGTTATAATATAAGTTCTACTTATATCGACGATTTCGCTTCTTCTAAGAAAGTCTCTCTTTCTTTGAAAAGGTCTTTTTCTATATAGCGTTTACCTTCTTACTATACTTGTTAGCGTAGCTATGTTTTCACTTTTCTAACTCTTTACTCTTCTCTCTATATCTAGAGTTACTCTTTCTAAATTCGTATAGACAGTTATCTAACTAGATAACCTCTTTAATTATATCTATAATAGTTTAAAACTATAAGTTTTATTTAGCTATTT
The DNA here is from genome assembly GCA_001414485.1 of Calycina herbarum. Lineage (NCBI taxonomy): Eukaryota > Fungi > Ascomycota > Leotiomycetes > Helotiales > Pezizellaceae > Calycina > Calycina herbarum. The sequence goes on from LLEY01000011.1 coordinate 22,409, forward strand.
CCTTATAAATATATATTTTTAATCTTCTATAAAAGAGTTCTATAAGAGTAATAGTATTCTATTCTGATTTTGTCTTATAATATTAGAATTTATTAGTATAATCTATTACTAATCTAGTTTAATATAAATCTAAAAGCTTATATATAGTAGTTTAGATAGTATTAAAGTTTTTAAACACTTTTCTAATAGTTATCTTAAATCTCTTCTAAGATTTAAATATAATCTTAGTTAACTCTATCTTTCTATCTTTATCTTTATTCTTAAAGAAGTCTTCTAAATATAGCTAAACCTATTCTAAAGCTACTTCTCTTAGGTAGGAGATAGCGAAGATAGTTTATAAGTTATAATTACCTTTGAATTTATCTAAGTTAAAGTTAAAGTAGATGTCTATTTAAAGAAGGAATAAGTTAAGTTCCTTTCGCTTCCTATAATACGTATCTAGTATCTTAACTTTAATAGATTTAAGTACTTCGACTTTATAAGGCTTAAGAGCGTCTAGTATACTAATATTATCGTTATTTCTAGCTAGCTATATACTAGCAGGTGTTCTTCTAGTAGCACTTTCAGATGTTCCTACGATATTAACTCGGCTAGCATTTAGGCTAGTTATAGCGGCGAGGGTTGCTAAGGCTATAGCGACTAAACTTCTAAGTAGGTACTTAAAGTATAATAAAACTTAAATAAACTAAACAAAGATAACTAAGTCTCGAAGGTTAGAATACAGGTAAGAAGTATAGATACGCTGTTATATTTACTTAGAAGTGAACTCGTTACTTATATCAAAGATGTTAAATAAGATAATATAAGTAACGAGTTCACTTCTAAGTAAACACAACAGCGTATCTATACTTCTTACTTATATCCTAACCTTCGAGACTTAGTTATCTTTGTTTAGTTCGTTTAAGTTTCGTTATAAATAGCTAGTCGAACTTCTTAATATAAAACTAAGGCTAATTACCATAAGTTAACTAAAGTAGAGAAGGAGGTAATTATTTAATATATACTTAATCTAGATATAAGAGGATTTATACCTTAGCTACCTAGTATAGAAGATATAGCAAATTATATTCTTAAGTTATATAGAGAAGAACGCGTTAGTAAGCTCTAGATATATCGATTTATATAATAATATCTAGAGTTAAAGACGTGTTTTAATCGCGTCTATAACTTCTAAAGAGCCTTCTACGAGGATTCTAAACTTATTAGAGCGTGGTTTTAGCTTATAAAGAATATATAAGCGAAATATAAGATCTAGAACAGCGATTTCTATAACTTCGACGAGACTGGTTTTATAATAGATGTTATTTACGTAGGAATAGTTATTATACGTACTAATCGACGTAGTAGAGATAAGACTATCTAGCTAGGTAATCGAGAATAGGCTATAGTAATTGTCTATATTAATAAAGAGAGTTTAAGTATCTCTCTATTCTTAGTAGTTTAAGAGAAAAATCACCTTACTAGTTAGTATACTAAGAGTAGTCTTTCTAATAACTAGGTAATTAAACTAATAAGTAATAGATAAACTAATAATAAGACAGGTCTAGAATAGCTTAAATACTTTAATAAATATACTCGGAGTTAAGTAAAAGAGCTATATTAGATATTAGTTCTAGATAGATATAAAAGCTATAAATTAGTAATATTCCAAGAGTATTACAAAGCTAATAATATTATTACTCTCTATCTACTCTCTTATTCGTTCTATTCTACCTAGCTACTCGACGTTAGATGTTTTAGTATTCTTAAATATATATATAAGCGTGAAATTAAGACCTTTATTAAAGCTTATATTAACTATATTACTAAGGTCGAGTTCTTTTTAGCTTTCTACGTAGCTTATAATAAGTTAATTATAATCTAAAACGCTAAAGCTAGGTTCTATAGAGCTGGCCTAGTATCTCTAGATCCTTAGACTATAATCTCAAAGCTCGATATTAAGTTATAGACTCTTATACCTACTAGACCTCTCTCTACTAATACTACTTTATAAGCTTTCTAGATATCTTATAACTCTACTAAAGCTCTTTTATAATTAACTCTTATTAAAGATCGTATTACTTATTACTAAGGAAGCTCGCTAATATCTATTTTCTAGATAATAACTTCGTTAGCGAAAGATATAAAGCGATTAGCTTATAAGGCAACCCTCTTATTAGCTAAGAATCGTATACTTCGAGTAGTAAATAAAGCTCTTAGTAAACGCTAGAGAGCTAAAAAGTCCTATGTCTTAGAAGGAGGTACACTTACTATAGAGGATATATAGGACAGATTACCCTAGAAGGATGCGAAGAAGCAGGTTCGACGTAGTAAGCGCTTAAGAGAGAGTAAGAAGAATAAAAGATAATCGACTCAGCGACGTTATAGTACTTACGGGAAAACTAGTTATAATACGCGGACTTGTTAAGAGACTGTAGATATATCTAGTTTATTAAATTCCGAGTAGTTTTAATAATTTTAATATATTATAGTGGTTTTATTATATTTTAAGATAGTAAGGTAGTAGAAAAGTATATGACTTAATAATATATACGACTCGGTGATAAACCACGTTATAAATAAAATAGATAGAAATTTTAAGTAAAGTCTATCTGAAAGAGCGTCTAATATATAGTATAAAATCCTATATAAAGTATACTCTTACTTATAATCCTATAGTACTTTTGGTAGGTAGTGGAAAAATGGTTGAAAAACCCCGATTTGGAAAGCGGTGAGAATCTCTGTTCTGCCGGTCGTCGCCAAATCGGGGTTAAAAATCGCTGGACCACCCACCTTTACCTAGCTATATCTTCTACCACGTTAATCGCATAGCCTTTAAACTTCGAATCCTTATATTTTAGCATTAACTAATTAATTTAAGATAAGAATTTTGAAAATCGACGAGTCAAAAAATCCTAACCTTTACCCGTATTTCAGGCTTCATGTTCTTGTATTTTTAAACCGTAGCGTGGTCGTCTCAACAGAGGTTGAATAGGATGGGAGGGAGATATGAATAATGACGCAAAGATAGGTACAGCTAGGTCGAGTTCCAAGTGGGTGTACTAAAAGATAGTTTCGCACCAAAAGAAATTGCTTGCATCCTAAAATTTGGAAACGAGCCAGGAAATAAATAAATACCATCCCCTTGATATAGGGGATTTATGTGAAAGGTAGATTACCATCCAAATTGTACACTGTAGAATCGCAGAGAGCTTGAAAATAAGCGAGTTCAAAAAAGGCATGGAAATATTTAACCACCAGGCTATTGCAGAACCACCATATATACAAACTCATATAACTCCTATAGAGTATCAACAGATGATATTAATGTAATTTCGCCTGGTCGGAGAGTTAAAAAGTTTGTTGTAGCAAAAATTACCGAGAAGTGATGGCCAGGCATCTCGATTGGTTAGACTCGTGCTCCTTATTTTCACCCCCCTTGAGATACTAGAACAACATAAGATCAACTCTTCGAAACCAGACTTCTTTCCTCTACCAGAGCATATCGGCGAGGGAAAGTCAGTATCAAAGAAAAACAGAATACAAAATAACATAAATCACAACAATACGTTCTCACGCTTATTATTTCGTTTCATTTCATTATCTTAATTAAAAAAATAGATTCTCCCCACTCCTCTCCCCTTCTTTAATCCCTCATTCACAAACATCAAACCTCGCAACTGCGGGATCATGATCTGAAATTTGGTTCGCGAACGTCGCCCAAGTATTAACATGCACATGTTCAAACCCCGGTTTCCTCTTCGCAAGCGCTTCGGAAACAAACATATGATCCAACTCCTGACAATTCATATCAAAAAGGTAACTATACCTCTCCGTCTTCTCAATCCCCGCAACCTCATCTAAATCCTGTAATCCAGAAACAGAAGCGAAAGTCTCGAGTGGAGAAACGAATGTAAATTCGTTGAAATCGCCTGAGGTGATGACCCGTGCTAAGGGGTCGAGAGCGAGGATTTGAGAGATGAAAGAGGCTGTTACATTCGCCTGGGCAGCACGATCTTCGACGCCGCCATTTACTGGTGGTCGAGCATCGCCTTCTATGGAGGAGGATCCACCCTTTGAGCCGAAATGCACGTTTACGGTGAAGAATTTGTTTTTCCCATCCAAGGTTTCCCATGCAGCAGCAAGTGGTTTCCTACTCGCAGTCCAAGCTTCGGTGTTGAGAGGGTCGATTCTTCCGGGGTTATATTTCAACTCCGGTCCAGGAAGAACTTCGTTTGCGTCTGTGGAAGACCCTAGGTTTTCGTTACGAAGACGGAGGATAGAGGGTTTATAAAGGTAGGCTACGCGGATGTTTCCGCCTGGTTCGCCGCCGTCTTGGTTAGAGAGGGGGTTGATGTTTGTGTAGAGATAGGTTGTGTTTGATTGCGCGGCGATAGATGCGACGAGGGTTGAGAGGGTTAGATTTGCGTCGACGACTAGGAAGGGTTAGTTAGTATGAATGAGTGGAGTGAGAGTGGGGGAAATACCAGCATCGTTTGTTGCGCCATTGTTATCTTGGATTTCTTGGATGAACATTATATCTGGGGTTTTGAGGTATTCCACAATGTGCTTCGCAATGGTTGGTAGATGTGCGGATTTTGGGGTGAGGTTTTCAACGTTGTAGGAGCCGATTGTGAGTTGGCTGCAACTTCCACCGGAGGTGAGTGTAGTGATGGGTGGTAATTCTGGATGTGCTGAGCCAGTGACATTGATAGCAGTCAATGGGAGGATACGATAGTATCCGAAAGCTTGTGTGACAACCCCGGTAATCTCTACCAAGTCGTCACCGAGTTTTGTGGATTTAGGGTTGGCGGTGCCGTCTAGAGGGGCTCCGATCAAGATAGCTTCTGGGTTTGAGTCTAGATTTCATGTTAGAGAAGGAAATATTGACAATCTTAAGTTTCCATAAAACATACCACGATCAGTGGCAGTCAAACCACCCCTCTTATTTCTTCCGGAGACTCTCCACGAACCCGTAGCCCAAGTATCTCCAAATGAGTTTGGTTTTGCAACGGCTTTTGGCGTCTTAACCTTGACAAGCTCCCCACTCATACTCTCCCAGAAATCCAGACCGTAGACCAATGGTGACAAACTTGGATTCGCAACCGAAAGTTGACTGCTATTATTTGGCAGACTAAAAACATCCCAATTGTCCAAAGAGGAAAATTGCTCAGTCGGTGGCCATTTCAATAACCATTCTCCAATGACAATTGGAGTCACTTTTTGCCCGCTGGAAACGAGAGTGATGTTCTTGGGGGATATGAGTTCGGTGAGGTAGAGGTAGGCGGAGGAAGAGCGGTATTCGGTTACGGTTGCGTCGAGGGTAATTACGTCTCCCACCGTGAGGTTTTTCCCGGCGGAACTGCTGAAGACGTAAATTGAGTTTGAGGATCGGTAGTCGAGATCTAATGTTGTTGAACGGATCCAGAAACCACTATTGGGCACCTAGTCAGTAAATGGAGAGTAGCAAGCGGGCTATAAAGCCCATTGACAGCCATTGACAGCCCACTGCCAAAAGGTACGACAGAAAAGGAAGAAAAACACGAACCTTGGTCCTTTGGCAGTCACAAGACCCTTGACAGCGGTAACATTCTGCCCATTATAAGGCGACAAATATTTGTGCCCATTGATTTCGCTGATAGTCAGGGCCGAAGTAAGAGAGCATTGAAAAGCAGCACAAAGACCAACAACAACAGGAGAAAACTTCATGAGTAAGAGATTCAGAGGGCAAACCAATGCCTCGTCGATTAGAATTATCAGATGAACTCAAAAGTCCGAACCAGAAATCAGAAAGACGCGACTTCGCGACTTTATCAGGAAAAACCCAGGAACCAGGATCCAAAGTCCGTAGCCTTGCACATGCTTCACCCGTTACCAATGATTTCTACCGAATGATAACACGTTCTTGAACTTTCAAGGATGTCATGTATACTTTCTTGGCACCGGTGGCGGGGAGGAGAGGGAGGAGAGCCTCGGCGGGGGAGATTGTCGTTCGTTGAGGAAGGTGAAGGTGGTCAAGAGGCGGAAAGGAAGCTGAATAGAGTATGTAATTGGAGATGAGGAGCTCATGCGACGGTGAGCCCCTATCAATCAGAGAAAAGGATCGAGGGGTGCGGTTGCGGTGCTCAGCCGTGCCGGTCAGATCCGAGTTCTTGACACGCTAAAACCAGCAATCAATCAATTGTTGATAACCAACGCGAGGCTGCTTTATTGAAATTGATTCTCCGTCCAAGACTCTTGAGACTCTGGAGATAGAGAAATTTATAAAGTTCCTATGGGGGGAGAAATCGGATGTCAACCCAGATAGGAAGGTGCTGGGATCGCGGGAGGAGGGTCTTGGCGGGTCTTGGCATTTCGTACCTGAACTTTGCCTCGTTCGTTTTCCCCCTCTCCGATTTCCGGATTCAACCACATGGGATTGCTGATATGCTTCACGAACCTATCAAGTCGTCATGTTCTTCACTCTTTATATTCAGGATTGTACCCCCCAACCCGGGCTTCGCGATGCCAAGTTGTAGTTCCTCTTGGCTGTACGACAAAGCGTTGAGGGATGCATCTTTGATTCGTGGCCTCAAGGCGGACTCCAGCTTGGCGAGAGCGAAGATGACTGCCAAGTACGGCTATCAATTGCCAAAGTTAAGCTTTCTTACTGTGCTGGGTTGAGACGATTGCGGATTACGGGATTCTGGGTTGCATTTTCTATATATGTCGTCGACTACTTTTCCTCTCGCGCGTCGCCTCTTTCTGCTGTGTTGCTGATTTTTCCGAGTCGCCAACATGAAGTTCATCCAACCATCCCTCGTTTCGTTATTCGGTGCTGCCGTTTTTGTTGCAGCTGAAGATTCTCTTGTTAGTCGTCAGGCTTTACACAAGCGTTTCGTTGATAATGAAGGGAATTATAATATTTGTGAGCTTTCCTTTCCGGAGACGAAGAAATTGATTCTAATGTTTCTGAAGCTTTCTACCACATAAACGACGTCCACGCTCATCTCGACGAATTCCGTTCCACAGGAGTCGACTGTCCAGACAAAACAAAAGGATGCTTCGGTGGCTATTCCCGCGTCTCCCAAGTCCTGAAAGACACCAGACCAGGTCACCCTGATAGTATTTTCCTCAACGTCGGAGACGAATTCCAAGGCACTCTATTCTACAGCTACTACGGGGGAGAAAAAATCGCCGAAACCCTTAATCAGCTAGGTTTTGACGGTATGACCCTCGGAAACCACGAATTCGACGGCGGCGATGATAAACTCGGCGCCTTTCTCCAAAACCTCACATTCCCTATTATCTCCGCAAACATCCAATCGGACCACCCAATTTTAAACGCCACTATCAAGCCCTTCCATATTTATGAACAATATGGATTAGCAGTCATTGGAGTTACTACTGAAACCGTACCCACGATCTCGAGTCCGGGAAAAGGAACGAAATTCTCGGATGTTGTGACTGCAGTTCAGAATACTATCAATTTGATTAAATCTACTACGAACATTACACGTATTGCGGCTATTACTCATATTGGATATGAGGAGGATCAGAAGTTGGCGAAAGCGGTCACGGGATTGCAGTTGATTATGGGGGGACATAGTCATACGCCTTTGGGGGATTTTGCGGGCGCCGTGGGGAAATATCCTACCATTGTGGAGAATTTGGATGGGGATGAGGTTTTTATTGTTACTGCGTGAGTTTTCCCTCGCCCCCTCGTCCATCACTTGGATTCAAAACTAACAAATTCATAGATACCGTTCGTCTACTCATCTTCCTCGGACTTGAACTAAAAATATGGAAATTGAAACTAACAAATAACACAGGATGGGGCGAATACCTAGGCTACATAGACGTAACCTACTCACCCACCGGTAAAATCCTCGCTTACAACGGCGCTCCAATCCACCTCACCAACACCACAGCCCAAGACCCAGCACTACAAGCTCAAATCACCGAGTGGAGAAAACCATTCGAGGCTTTCGCCGCGGAAGAAGTTGGAATTTCAGAGGTAAACCTTGATCAAACGACTTGTCAATTACAAGAATGTACGCCCACCCCCCCTCTTTCCCCTTTCCCCCTTTCCCTTTCCCCCTTTCCCCAATTCCCTCCCAAACACATAAAGAAAGGCAAAAAACCAAGGGCAAAGAAGATTATGGCTAATGCAAAACACAACAGGTCTCCTAGGCGACTTCATGACAGACGCAATGCTCTCCTACCGCCTAAACCTCTCAACAACCGCCTCCTTCGCCCTAATAAACGCCGGCGGAATCCGCTCCACAATAGCCATCGGACCCATCACCCGCGGGGAAATCCTCACCGCTTTTCCCTTTGGAAATGCCATCGTAGAGATTGCCATCAGGGGACAGGAGCTGTGGGATACGCTTGAGGGGGTGTTTAGTAAGATTAATGTTTTTAATGGGAAGGCGGTTACGTCTGCTGTGCAGGTTAGTAGGGGTGTGAAGTTATCCTGGAATTCTAATGGAAGTGGGAATGAGACGGGAACAGGTAATTCGACGAGAACGAAGTTGGTGGGTGTTGAGATTAAGGGGGTGGCGCTTGATCGGGAGGCGAGTTATAATGTTGTTACGCTTGATTTTTTGGCTGGTGGTATGGTCTTCTCTCATTTCCTCCTTTCTTCCTCTTACCTCACCCTCACTCTTTTGCTAACACAAAATAGGAGGCGATAACATCTTCCAACCAAAAACCGATTTCGTTATCCTCGATACTCAAGATGAGGTCTTAACTCGATACGTGGAGAGTCAATCACCCGTCAACATCGCAATCGAAGGAAGAATCGTGAACTTGGGTGTTAATAGTACGGCTCCTGCGAAGAGGAGTGTGGGGAAGACTAAGGAGGTTAGGAGGAGTAAGATGGTTAGGGGGAATTTGTGGAGGAGAGACAGTGTAAGCAAGGAATACTCAGGTACTCAAGCAGTAGTCTGAGTAGTGTAAGTAGAGTAGAGTAGAGTAGAGTAGTTACTTATAACTACTCAAGTAGTAATCTAAGTAGTATACTATAAATAGAAACAAATAACTAATTAGATAGAATAGAAAAGAGTTGCTTGTAGGCTGGATCAGGACGACTCAGGGGGCGGGGGAATAATGGTTACATGTTGAATGAATAATGGCTAGCGATCTAAATGCATCGCCTGACGAGCCCATCCTGAACTACAGTTTCCCTCTTCAACCCAATCATCCAGCGGCTCCTGAAATCTATGTTCATTCGCAAAGAGAAGCTTTGCATCCTAGGAAGAATGACAGAACTTTCGATCTTACAGAGCGTTGAGATTGATCCTACCGTACATGTACTCCATACGGCATCTGCATCATCATCCTGTTATCGGCTAGAAAAACACTTCATTCCATTAAGGTATTTTTCCTTCATTCCCCTGAACAATTTACACTAGTAAAATGAAATATGCTAGCTCGGAAATCCAAAGCCCAATCTTCAAATCAAGAAACGAGAAGGTCTAGCAAGTTGACGCCTAACCATCAACGGTGGAGCGAAAGCGATGAAAACCAGAAATAAACACTCGCAAGTTCTCAAAGACAACTGGTCGACTTGACCGACCCCCCAGATGACAAAACAAAAACGAGCGTAAAATCTTGACCGAGCGGGAACACAACGAACCGATGCCACGGCCGACCGAAGAGCATTCTTATTCTGGAATGCGCAGCAATGGGGATGCTATTCTCGAAGGTTGATGGCTCACCACAGATCTGTATATGGATCTATGGTTATTTGTGATGTGGAATTCGGACGATGACGAAGATTCTAAAATTGGAAAATGCTGTGCAAACAGGTCACGTGTGTGGGGCTTAGCTCAAGGGGGGAGAAGGTGGTTGGACCAACCGGATGTCTCTATTCGTTATTGTGAGCAGTAAGCGCCCGATTGAGGTTGTCGATATTTATCGTCAACCGTCTTTGTTTTTCACCACAACATGTAATCTTCAATTATTCGAACCATCGAGTGATGGTTTGATAGTGTTTCTGTTTTTTTAATCGCGATTTTCAAACTCAAATGCCATTACGGATCATTAAAGTTGTTCTTCTCTGATTCGCGGTGAGAACTCTCTTTCCTTCTTTTCCTTTCCCCGCCAACCAGCTGTCTTGTTCGTGAAAATCGTACCTGCAAGCCAGAGGCACAGCGTCCAGTAACACAAAGCCTCACATGCAGAAGTCTCTGTGAGTGGGTGAGAAGCTCACCACCCTGTCATCTTACGACAGGGGAGCTTTTCCATACCGCCAGAAGTAGAAAAAGAATTATCGAAAATGGCCAACTGCGCCTCAAGCGAGATGCGATGCAGATATTCCGTGGTTGTCTGCCGACGAGTTGTTGGCATTGCCGATTCCGATATCAAGGTTGGGTTGGACCTTCCTTGATCTCGTCCTGGCTCATAATGAGATCGTGTTCCTGCTTTTCTGTTCTTCCGGAGATCTTCAGTAAATCGTCCCCTCTTTTGGGTGCACGAATAACGATCTTCGAGACTCCATTCATAGGGCTGTAAACCCCGCTCGGCAGCATCTCCAACATGGATCGACCGATACGAAAGTCCAGCGAAGCTCCCCAGGTGGTAGACCCGGAACATGATGGAGGCATCTGGACTTATGGGGAACGATTAAAGAGGAATAGGCCTGGAGCAGGAACACTGTCGCAGAAACAATTGGATCCATTCGATACAGAATCACGGAAATTCCCATCTCCCATACCGCCGACACCACGGCAAGATGCCACACCAGCCTTACCGGAACCGCCCATTGCGCGACGGAGGAGGACCTTTGGATTGATTACTACTTTGTGTCTGGTTTTACTCGCGTTCCTCATCGGTGGAGGTGTTGGTGGTGGTGTTGGAGGTGCGTTGGTCGCGAAGGAGAAATCAAAAACTTGGTAGGTCTCCCATCCCAATTTCACCTTCCATCTTACGATTTTCTACTTCGAATAAAAGCTAATTCCTATCTCTCCAGCTCCGTACAACCAACAGTAACCAACACCGCATCGCCCGCAACCCAAACAAGCTTCGCATTCGACACAGCCGGTTGCCCGGGAATCGATCAAGATAGATACAATTCTACTACACCTGGGAAACACTTCCTACGCTCCTGCTACATGGACGCGGTCTCGCAACCAACACAAAACATTATAATGGGGAACAAAACAGTCGCGAATTTCAACGATTGTCTAGACTCGTGTGCGAAACTAGATGGATGTCTAGCAGCAACATGGGTGATGTTTTCCTTCTCCGCACCACGGAATAACGCGGTGTGTTTCTTCAAAAACAGCGTGGGGAACACGACCCCACAGGTTGCTGGGGACTCTCTTGTTACTGGATTCTTGGTCGCATAATGATTGGCATATTTGGGATGGATACCTTTTGCATTTGAACGGCGTTGGGGATAGAAAAACCATACACACTCGCTTATGATGGTCATGAGATGGGTTTCGGCGTACCGGAGAGGAGAGGATGCAAATAACACCTCCCTCGCTGTTGGCATGTTTTGGGATATCTTTAAGCTTGTATATGCTTCTGATTCATGACTTGGGGATGGGAGGCTCTCAAGCCTCCACGATATATCATCATTCTAATTCAAATAATGTTATTATTATTCCTGACTTTTTGTCAGCCCTTTTCTTTCTCTTTCTTCTTCGTTTGGAGTTTGCAAGTGCGAATCCTGCATTACTGATGTCGAGTTTTGGGTATCGTGTTAACTATCTCTGTCTAGGTATCTTCTGGGCAGTCACTGGTTCTGTTGTTCTCCTCAGCGACTTTGACCTTCCCCGCTTTCACCAGCCAATCAACAACTCGTCTGTTTTCTGAAGTCATTTTGACACCACAGGCTACCTACGCGGAACCGATTGGAAGCACACGAAAGAAGTACGGTAGCTTTGCTTTTCATGAAGATTCTAAACCCCGTTCTCGACAGCTCATAGATGCACCCGGCCGACAATGGTCCAGACGAGAGGAGTCGAGGTATCATGCGCTTTGCCATCGATTCGGTACTCTTCCACGAGGCTGCCCAAATGTTGCTGCACCTCCCCCACCGAACTCGGTCGATCGAAAGGTGCAAACGGATTAGGATGATATGAGAGGACCACGATCATAATGTCTTTGTTTCCGAGCCCTGTGCAATTGCCCGCGATATCGATATGGCTTCGGCTGCGGGATACGTGGTGGCCTTCCATTGATTATTGACGGGAGAATGCTTCTGGAGAATGACCTGACCATACTTTTAGTGTCTTGCTGGCATGTTTCTCGTGGGAAGTGTTTTACTGTCATCTCCAGTTTCCAAAATCTCATCGACACAGAAAGTCTTTTCATGGGTCCTCTTCCCAATCACAGATTCTCAGACACCTTGCCTCGAGAGCAGCGTTCCATCTTTAAAGCCGGACTTCAATCACTCAAGAGGTGGACATTACCTCTGACGGGGATCGATTCTGTAAATCTCGACGGGTACACTGAGAATAATCATCACCAGGTAAGTACCATGCATTGTCTATAATCTGTAAATGACTTGCTAATTCTACTTCTGATAAAGCCTATATTATCACGAGACATGGGTAGAAAGAACAAGAAGGGAAAAGGCGCTGCTGATATCTTCGGAATGGATACAAACACACTCGAGCTCGTCCCAGATCTCAGCCTCCCACTTCCCGAAAATGGCCACGACGAGGGCACAACATGCCATGGGGATTTTTCTAATGGCAACGATAATCAATTGGCACCCGTGGGAGACTTTGATCCGGAAAATCACCCCCTCATCCAGGCTGCAACTGCAATGGACGCGAGTCTATGCGAGGCCCAAAGACTCTTCAAGGCTTTCAGAAAAACCTGTCAGAGTGAAACTCGGGATCTTGTTCAGTTGAACAATTTCAAGCAGCAAATGGCTGTACTGACGAATTTGTGCAAAGAAAAAGATGCCAAGATCCATCAGCAGAAGAGTGCGATCCTCGAGCTCGATTCCATCCGTGAAGGTGTCAGGCTCAAGTATGAGGAGATGTCTCAAGAGGTTCAGGCAGCTCAGCGTGATCTTGAAGAGGAAAAGCAGGCTTTCGATGGCCAGAAAGCGAAAGAGGAGAAATTCATGAAGGCTAGGAGAGCGGAGGATGAACTTGAAGTCAAGAAGGAGCTCGCGCAACTCAAGGGAGAGCTGGAGAAGGAGATGAATGAGAAGTTACACCAGTCAATGCAAGAACTCAGGAGTCACGAAGAGGAAACTGAACGGATGAGGCAAGAAATGAGACGCGTGAAGGCTGAGCTGAAGAAACAACTCGGGGAGCGAGACGAGACAATCACAACACAGAAATTGAAGCTCAAGAAAGAGAAGGAGGAATGTGAGGAACAGGTTCGATTGAAGAGCTCTTTCAAGGAGGAGAATGTAATTCTCCAAAAGAGATTGTTGGACTTGGAGAACGAGTTTACGATCGAAGGTCGGCAACCACAACATTAGTGAGTTTTTGAACCCTTTTTCAACACGGATATATTGACATCCAACAGTGTGATGCAGTTCAGAAATATTTTTGTTATGGTACAGTCGATTGCTGTTGAGTTCTTTACAGATCTGATGGAACAGAATGAACTTGTACACACACTTCCCTTATCCCCTATAAATTTACTGATGTGAAAATAGGAACCAAGCATGCAGAAACAGATGGCAGAGTTGGACTCGTGCTTCAATTCTGTCCCTTTCTCGGGTAATGAAGCTTCCATGCTGCTCGTCACTGCCCATGTTCAACGCATCATTTCTGCCGCATTGGTATCTAAATTTTGGAAACCATATTTGTGTGAGAGTACTCAATTGTACCCTGAAGTAGTCCCCATTTTGAAGCGAATAATGGGTGTACTATCAAATACGGTTGATGGTCATAACATGAAGCGGAAATCTCGTTTGTGGTATGTTTGGACCATGCAAGCATTGCAAACAAAGGACGTTGGCTTTCTCTCTCTGCCTCGTGTCAAGATTGAAATTGAGTATGAGTTTGTAAACGAAGTTCTTTCGCGTCTCGAGCCCATTATCAACCCTCAGTACCGAGAGGCGCTGGCCGGAAAATTACACAACCTCGCATATGACTCAATGTTGCTTTGGGACGAGGTACAAACAGATCAATTGGACTTCGAGATTATCCTCAACCTCGCTCCAGCACATCAAAGCCAGTGGTGGACACAGGACGTTGATGAGGACAATGGTGCAACCACGAATCTTTCATCAACAAGGAAAACGCGCCCGCGAATCTTCACGCGGTTCCCGCGCATCATCGCTCGCCCGTCAGACTTCAACGAGAATTCTGAAGCGAATAAGACGCAGGAAATCATCATCCATCCAGGACTCGGCTTACCGGAATGGTCGGCCTTGGTGATAAGTGGCAAGAAGGAGGTGGAGGAAAGACAGGAGCGCGAGAAGGATTTGAGGGAAAGGGTTGCGAAGGAAATGGCGAAGGAAATGAGTGAGCGGGCTCCCAAAAGATCTAATTCTAGTAGACGCGGGTCGATGGCCACCTCTGTACTTGGCCCTTCAAGCCCAACAGCGAGATGGAGTGAGGCGAAGACGATGGTTGTCGCAGAGTGAGAAGCGGTTATGCTTCATTTGGTGTTGGTATGAGAGATCACGGGTTTGGGGAAAAAGTAGGATAGGGAGTTCAAAAGTTTGAGGTATTTACAAGTGCGTTATTATGAATTATTATCTCCCATCTAGAAGCGAATCTTCATCTCCCTCGATGGCAATCTACTCGGGATCACCAAGTATTTTCTCTCCCGCTATCCACATTCATCTTTATTAATTCCCCCACCACTGTTCAACCATTTACACTTCACAAAAAGCCTCTACTTTGGTCCTTTAATCAAAACTTGCTTTTCCTTCTTCAGCTGATTGACAACCGAGATTGGGATCTTGAGGGTGTTAGCCACAATATCGGGTGGTGTGAGAGCAAGCCACTGTGTGAGTGGGATATCTGCAACTCGTTCTGCCTTGTAAATTTCGATCCAAACGAGATTCTCGGTCTTGGATGTGTTTTCGATGTAATGCCCTAGGAGAAAAAGTCAGAAGAAACTTTCCAAGACTGGGAAGTGCAACTTACCACTGTTATCAGGGAATACAGCGGTATCACCAGCGGTGAAATCAATTGTTCGAGCTGTGGTTCCACCGATGAAGACTGTTGCACGTGCTTGTCCTTGATGGAAATACAACCATTCTTCAGCCTTTCGCGATAATCAGTCTCCATCCTGCTTCATACTCGACGAGTTGTTTGATGCTGGGAAAACTCACGTTAGGATGCCAATGCAACTCTCTCAATCCGCCCGGTTCCAAACTGACAATCGTAGCAGCAATCGTCTTGGAAATTGGAAAATTTCTCGAATCAACGATGGTCAAGTTGCCACCTCCGCCTGGGACTTTCTCACGCTTATTCTGCGAGAGATGGAAGACATAAGAACTGTTTCCAGCGAGGCCACTTTCTGGGCCCGTAACTGGGGCGGTGCTCGTTGTGGAATTGAGGATGTATGGGTTGGGTGAGGGAATGGTATCAAAAACTGATTCATTAACGCCGAAGTTCTTGGCGAGTACCGATTTTGGGGTGTGAGATATCCAGTCCGCGACGTTGAAAGTTGTCCTAGGAAATGTTAGCGTTGTGTGTGGGGAAGTGAGGAAGAGGTGTAAGTTACCCTACGGCGTCGAAATCACCGACATCAAAGACCAGAAGGTATTCGTTTTCATCGGATAGTCCTTGAATAGTGTGTGCCGAACCTTTGGGGAAGTACCAAATATCTCCAACTCCGAGCTTGTCGACTTGGTATTTTCCATCTTCATCTACAGCTGAAAGGAGAACTGATCCTGCGTAGACATACCCCCATTCAGCCTACAAATTCGTCAGTTTTGTTTCGAAATTCTCTTAAGAGAATTCACCCACCACTTTGTGCCAATGCAACTCTCGAATAGCACCTTTCTTGAGATGTTGTTGGGCAGCAGAAATATCGTGACTTGCCGGGAGATCAGTGATGACTTGTTCACGAACCCATCCACCAGGAAGAATTCTGGTCTTGGAATCGCTGAAGCTCCATTTCAGGTTTGGAACGACTCCGTTATCAGTGCTTTGAGCTCCGAGATTGTCTGGGTTGGAGAGGTCGATTTGTTTGTTGGTTCCGCCTTGCGAAACATATTAGCTTGATGTGATAGCCGAGGGCATGTCACTTACCTAGAATGGGTGCACCTCTTCCATTCGAGCTGATGGGTTGACCTTGGGTGAAGCTATCACGCTTTGCAATGACATTCTCAGCACTTGCAACATCTTCTTGGTTTGGCTCTGCAAGTGGCGATGCAATGGCAACGGAAAGAACCGCTACCATCCACCACTTAGCTGCAGCAAGAACCATGTTGGGTAAAGTTTGGATGTGGCTGCTTCGAGATCTTGATATCAATTACTTCTTCCAATCCAAACCAAAGCAAGCACAACCAAGATATCAAAACTTAATTGGGTGGACAACTCCTCCTACTTTATAAACCCCTCTCACGTGCTGGCTAACCCAAAAGAAAGATGGCGCAAAAAGAGGGGTTTATTGATACTGAAATTGCGAGCTACAGCAATACATGCAGTTCCTAGAAATAAGGCGATGATGCAATCACATCGCAGAATTGCAGCTTGTATTGACGCATCTGCATGTTATATCACGAATACAGAAACGATCTTCACTTCTCCCTGCATCTGGAGAAACACATGATGCCCCATACATACTATTCAAGCTAAGCTCCAAGCATGGAAGAGTGGTATTTGCTGATCAAAAGATCTTTTGGTTTACCCGTTTTGGTCGGCGACCTTGGTGTCGTGATAGAGTTGGTGGAAGACGCAATTTGGTTGGTCTTGGCATCTTTCTAGTCAACGGCACAAGACCTTTGAAGAATTAGTAACATTTTTTGAGTCCCTCTAAGAATTTCTTTTGTCGATTTTGTTGAAAAAGCATCGTGAGTGGTGGGATTTGAGACTGTTTCTTGAGAAGAATCCTGCTGGCCCCCCTTTTATTTCTCGCTAATCGAATTCTCCCCCACCGTGACAGCGCCAAGTTGAGGTCTCAAGAACCTTAATCCAACTTAGTTCTCCATCTTAATTTAGAAAACGATATTCTCTATCACATCAAGTTTGAAAGGAGGAATTATAACGTCGCTCTTAACATATTCCCAAGTCTTTGACCCCTCACACCTTGGCATATTTTCGTCCCAGCAAGCAACGTTCCTGCATGATCAGCGACGGGCTTTTGAAGATCTGCCGGCTTATATTACTCGCACTCTAGATGGAAGTTCTTGTTCGCGTAACCTTGTGAAGATCCCTCTCTTTCGGGCACCATAGTGTGGGGTCAGAAAGCCTTTTTGAGAGAAGGTGAAAGCTACTAGGCAACAATGCTCGAGGCTGAGTTCAACTGCAGGTCAGCAACCAAGAGTTGTCTCATCTCTTCTATTTCAATTGGATATTGATCTATACCCAAGAGAAAAAGAAGCCGCTACTGTCATTTTAATTCACGCGGCTTGATGACTGCCGCGCCACATATTTGACCGTTTGCTTGTATTTCGGGGTTAGGAGTTGGAGATACTGCTGAGATTTCTGATGCTAGTGTGAATTTGTATCAAAAGCCCCATAAAATTGAGATTTTAGGACGCTGATCCTTTCTTTACTGAGAAGTTCTCCCACCCTTCAAGTCGCCGACCTGACTCTTTTTCGCTGTTTCTCTTGAGATGGCGACATTTCTGCAACTCAGAGAGTAATAATTCAAAATCTCCAGTCCAAAAATGCAGAGAGGTGAGAATTGGGCTGGGAATCACAACTCAAAAGACCCAAGACAGGAGAGCCTCGTGTATATATAAACCCAGCGAACAGATCTCAAAAATCTGCTCATTCCATCTCAAACTCGTTCACTTCCTCAATCTGGACACTGATCAACACTTCCACACCGAAGAATAATCCACCGACATCATGTCCAAGTCCTTCGTCACACTGGCGACTTTCGCCCTTGCAGTCTTTGGAACACCAGTTCCAGACCCTGATCCCCAACTCTCTCTTCCTCCCTTGATTCCCAGTATCCCAGGTGTCACCGATCCAATTGTCAGCAATGCACCACCGTTGCCGATTTTGCAAATCCCAACCCCACCACTTGCTTCTCCTCCATTCCAAGGAAGTGATATCAAACCCAAGAAGATTGGGTATTTCTGGACTGGAGCTGGGGACAATCAACATGCGGATTTCTTGGCTACCTATAGTCTTGATGATGTAAGTCACCGAAACTTCTTGAAATTTCTTCTTCTTTTGTTTTGCTTGCTAATATGCCAACAGGATACCTTTGGACAATTCATCTGGTTGACCGATGTTCCTACAAGTGGGAACAGTCCTCACCACCTTGGTCCCAGTCAAGATGGAAAAACACTTGTTGGTGGTGGATTATTGTCTTTGTTGAAGACTCAGGTTAGTAGTGAACGTCACTTCTCCGTATCATTTCACTGACAATTCTAGGATACCGCCTACTACTTTGATGTCTCGAACCCATATCGACCATCATTCAAGAAGAGTAACCGAGCTCTCTTGAGTTCCATCACTGATGAAATCCGTGCTAAACCAGATGGGTAAGGACTACCTCCTGGCTCAAAATTTCAATCCTAACTTTTTCATAGTGGATTTCTCATCACCTACATGGGCTGTATGTTCCCTTCTTGTTTCAAATTTACCCCACGCTAATAATTTCCTAGCCGCCGTAGGAACTTCCCCAGGTCGTCTCGTCGAAACAGATGCCAAATTCAACATAATTGCCGAGCACCCCAAAGATGTTGCTGGCCTAACCAACATTCTCGGTGAACAATTCTCTCCTCATGGTCTCACCGTAGACTGGGAGAAGAATATCATTCTCACATCCGATTTCGTCGTTCCCATCAGCATCTTGAAACCAAGTTTGGGAATAGTTCGTGCCAATACCCTTCGTCTTTGGAACTTGGCTTCAAGAACTATTATCAGTACTATTACCATCCCAGATGTAATAAATTCTCCCTCGCAATTTCGAGACTTTTGACATGACAGACTAACAAATTGAATAGGGAGGCGGAATTCAAGATGTGAAATTTATCCCCGGGAACCCAGAGTCCGCTGCTCTCGCCACAGCAGTCCATCTCGGTCAAGTTTGGATCATCTATCCTTTCCGAACCGACGCAAACGGAAAACAGGGAGTTGCAAAACTCCTCTACGATCTCGGCCCAAAGGCCCGTGACACAATTGCCATCTAGTTCGTCCCCTTCCACTTTCCTACCCCTTCCCCCACAAAAACTAAAACTAACAACCCCCAAGCTCAGACCTAACCCAAGACGGAAAATTCGCCTACTTCACCCTCACAACAGCAAACCACATCGCAGCCCTCGACATCTCCGACCTTAACAACGTCAAGCGCCTCGACAACCCCGACGAAATCCAACCCACAATCGGACCCCACTACATCAAAGTCACCCCCGACCAAAAACACATCGTTGTCACCGATTATTTCGTGCAAACCGGAGATATCGGATTGATCAACACACCTGCTGATTTCAAGGCACTTTATATTGATATTAATCCCAATGGGAGCTTGCATTTTAATCGGACTATTGATTTCATGCAGCAGTTTGCTAATAGAGGGGGGGCGAAACCTCATTCGGCTGTTGTTTTTGATTTGACGGATCCTGCTCATCCTTATTATTATTAGGGTAGGAATGGAAAGAGTTGAAGGTTCTGAAGGAAGTGTTAGAAGAGGCTTGTGGCGGAGGAGGAACTTGGTTTTTATGACAGATGGGGAGAGGGAGAGGTCTGGTGTGTTTTTCTTCAGTATATATTCTTAATGACAGAGCAAAGCGGGGTACTTATGAATTATTTCCTGAAGCACATAAATCAATTTGAAATAGTAATACATATGGCTTATTCGTCAACTTCAAGAATGAATATTGCCAACTGGGATAGATCTTGAGACTTCTAACATATTTGGTGGGACACAGAAAGAGATTCCCACACCACCAAGATTCTTCCCCACGGGAACACACACTGTGCTTTCTCACTAGTCCCTAGATTCTAGTTCAGTAGTAAAACATGCTTCCCGTATACTTTGAATTCTCAAGATCGAAGGGTTTCATTGGCTCCGGAAAAGAATTATTTTCCCACCGAATCTCTTGTTATTGTCAAATTTCGCTTATATAACCCTACGCTATCACACTCATTAGAGAATACATCATTACTTCCAGATGAGCTGAACAATTGGAATAGTTTAAAATATCCTTAATGTACCAGTGCATGATGAATGAGAAAGTAATGGTAAAACAGAATCTTGGTAGCATATTCGTAAAGAGCCATCGATTCGTCAAGGGTGGTCCACATAATTGTTAGCTTGCGGAAAGATCACAGAGATGCTATAAAGAAAGCCTTCAGTGCATTACAAGCTACCAAGTCTAAACCGCTCATGGAAGGTTTCTTTCTGACCCCACGTAAACAACAACAACAAATTAAGCGAACTCAAAAGGAGGTCCACATTCACTTAGCTATAGACACACTACCATAAGACCTACCATCAAGGACTTTCTCTAAGGAATATAAAACCCGTTTTACTAGGTTTTGGCTCGGTCGGAGGGCGGAAAAACGGCCAGAATTACATTTTTCAAGCGCTACTTGCATTAAGCAGTACCTGGATCCACTTCGTTACGCGTTTATGTACTTATTTGTGGAAAGTAGACATGGAAGTTATTTTTGTTTTACTATTGCATTGTCCTCACAGAGAATAGTGAGGCATAATCTTGAATGTCAAAAGTCTTGAGAATACAGAGCGGGACGCTGTAATGCCCTGTAAAATGCCTTGATTAGCACACTCACTGTAGCCACAAAGCATCTTAGCACTGATTTACAGGGCAGTCCACTGAAATGGTGCTTCAGTGGATTATTGCGGGGCATTACAGCGTATTGCCCTGTATTCTCCATACAGGCTACAAATAAATTGCTTGCTCCGGCAGTACTTGGTCGGAATTATTTTCTCGGAGTTGTTTCGGAGATCTTTACTCGGAAATAACTTCGTAGTCTCTCGGAGAAGTGGTACAAGTACAGTTCGGCTTCGTCCCTGTAATTCAGGGCTCGGCTGCCTTTCTACAGGCTCCCTTACCCTATTTTGAGCGCCCCCCGGGGCGTCTTACCTGGCTGACAGCGCATCGGAAGCATTTAGGGCACAGGGAATTTAGCGTACTGCTGTAGTTTCTACTCATTGGACCGCAAAGTTATCGTTGTCTCAAACCAGTCGTCTCATAATGTGAGTACGGGACTTGTATCTAAATTTTTCACTTGTCATTCTATAGTGTTTATCCTCTTAATTTTAGACACTATCTCCTGACTCCTTGTAAATGTTTTCTTGCCTTCTTCGTTGCCAGGATTCTTGTCATTCTCCAGTCTTTAGCTATGGATTCATAGACTTTCTGTTGAAGCTAACTCCAAAGAGATTTAGATCCCGCAATTTTTCAATACCCGTAAAGGATATAATTATCGCGGCTTGCCCAGACTTCAGAGTCAGAGAGGGGTCGTATCTCACGGTTCTGTTTGAAACTGTAATTTTTCTTTAAATTCTTCCTTTGAAGCCACAAGTAACCATGGAATAGGATGCCAAGAACGGGGGGGAAAACAATTTCCATGCTGTGGGCTTCCTCTAGAGGATAGATGGAACTCAGTGCAGAAGAGTCAGAACCAGAAATTAAAAAATCCGAGTGCTACAAAACAAGAAGTAGCTTGTCTATGGCGTAATAGTTCCTTGTTGCGACAAGCAGTTAACGTTCGATTTCCATAACGAGTTTCGTCTCAGGGAGATAGAAGTAGGAATTGAGTCACAATCGCCAACTATCTTTTGCAAGCTTCGAGATAAGGACAGCTTCGACTGTCGAATATTTTTAAAGCCCATGTCTGCAAGTTTTAGTTTCAAGGAGTACTTTATCCTTCATAAAGGTATTGGTGGTTGAGGACTTCTTTGCTTGCACGTGGGTTATGGCGTTTCAACAACAGCAGGGGACACTCGCCCGCATGATATACTGAGAGTTTGTGGTCTCTTTCCCCATCGCTCTTGACTCCAAGTATTCAGAAATTCATTTATAGCCACCTCTTCGCATTCCATGTGATATTTTCTCGTACCTTCTGTATACTCACTTCCAATAGGGATGAACGCTAGCTTTCCATGCGTATCTTTACTTAGAGCATAGAATGTGATTTTCAAGTGTGAGCAATCCTCTGGAAGGGAATAATTTCATAGATTCTTGAAAGATTAGGATTTCCTTGTTCAAGGAGTTGGTGATCTGAGTTCAAAAAACTCCTTTGTAAGAGCCGAGTTTATCTTTCTTTCCGCTTCCAAGGAAAGCTTTTTACACTCAACCAATCCTTCAAGTTAACAAAATAAATGTTGAGCCCTCCTAAATATCATTGGACCATGGTGCCACCATGTATCCCACCCTTCCAGCCCACCCCTTGTACTACACTTCAAGCGGTCTATTTAGTGACCATTGAGGCTGCTGTTATATACCTGCAACTTTTCCAAACTTAACCAGAGCCTGCCATGGGCTTCCTAAGCTCTCTAAGCCAATTAAAGCTTCTAGGGTGGATGATATCCACAGCTGCCTCAAATTAACCAACTTCTCTCCTCGTGGTTCATAACAAAACTTTCGACGGAAGAATAGATTTCTTCTACTTCCGAATATCGTGCTACTGTCAAAACATTATTCCTGAACCAATTTCCAAAATATGCGTTTTACAAAGCTATATTTCCACATTCCGCACACTCATTTGGTGACTGCATTTCCAGAAAATGGTTTCCAGTTCATCTGTATTATATCTTTTTCGCAAAAGAATCATCCATTTCCATGTCGATGTTGTATTCGTACAAGGGCTGAGAGTTGCTAGAAAGGAAGGAATATTTATACACTGCTTCTCTATGGTGTGAATACCACACCAAAGAGACTTTTCCGCTGGAAAGAAGAATCGACTCACTTTAGAGATACTACTTTGAATCTTTCCTCTCCCCCCTAACATTTCAACTATTTAGTGAAGGAAAATGAACTGAGATAATTATCAAGAGACGTAAAGTATTCACAAGACTTAAAATGAGAGTCCCGAAGGAAATAGTTTCAAGCAGGTTGATATACAACATTCGCTCTTTATTTCTCGGCGATAAGTATATTGACTTTCTCGACAGTGATAGCAGTTAGAAACAATCTATTAACTTTCCTCAACACTATAAAAATATCACTAGAAAGTTTTAAAGAAAAATCCATAAACCCGATACTTCAAAGATAAAAGCTAGTAGAACTAGTATTGAAGAAACAAGGACAAAAACCAATCCCTGGACCGAGGAGGTTACATGAGAACGAAAAGTGTACCGAACACAGCATAAAAGATGACTATCACTTCATCTAAGACACCTGTTCTTTCAAAAGACTCAAGAACTTATGCGGAAAATTTCCCTCTTACCTCTTGTAAGTGTTAGATACAAGCAATTATCACCGAATCTTTCCTTACTGTCGAATCTCGAACTCTCTTCCCTGATATTATATAAGTAATACCGCTCATAGGAGTTGGGAAAAATTAGTACGTCCGCCTTTAAACCAAACTTATGAGGTGTGGCCTCCCGGTTTCCTCCCCCAGAGAATCTACGTACACACACGTGTGGGGGGAGACGCGTCCATGTTCAGATAGTTTGTAGAGTTTAGGATATGTCGCGGGGCAGTCTTTAAAGTCCGACTGATGGTTTTGAAGCTGAGGTAGGTGTAGTGACTTGTTTTTTTATTGTTGGTTGAAGGAGGGAAGCAGGGAAAGGGGAAGTTCAATTCTTACATGGTTGCCCATCATAATCCAATCCGTAACTTCCTGATGCTGACTTCATTCGGAAAATCTTGGATTTCATCAACGAACAGGCATTTTCTGAGCTTTGAATCATATCCCCAACATCTCCAGCCCAAAGGACTGATCATCACCCCACCACTCATCCCCCCTCCTAATATCGCCAGCTCCCCTCCTCAACGCCTGTCCCGCAGCCTTCCTTTGAGCATTCCTCTCCCCAATGAGAAGCCCAAACTTTACCATATCCCTCGTCGGCGCCTCAAAATCAATACTCTCAAGTGCAATCCCCTTCAACACTCCAATCCTCACTCTCAGCCCCTCTCACAATTTAAACATTTCAACTGTCTCCAAGTACTCAAAAGCCCTAGCAGCCAACAAAAGTAAACACCGCATCGTAAAATGCGCATCGTTGCCCGAATTATGTATAAATGATTTCCGACATGAGATTCCCAGAAACCCAACAAGGCCTCCTAACGAGGGCCCCTGAATCCAAAGAGTAGGCCTTCGGATTTTGAGATTGTCCAGGTATCGAGGATGCCTATTATTGGGTATAGGGGTTGGTCTAGCAGGTCGATTCCAAGATTTTGAAGGATGTCGAGTTCTGCTGAAACTGAGTGGCCGACTAGTATTATTCCACCACCATCTTCTGCACTAGGACTTGAGAGCAAAGTCTTCAAAAACTCAGGGATCTCATTCCATAATGTATTTTCAGATTCACCAAATAGAAAGATACGACTCCAAGAGCGATGGGGTGTGATGTAGTGTTTTGACTTGAGTATGTTTTTCTGGGACTCCTTGATATGATTTTGCCATTCGTTGGTGGAGAAAGTTGTGATCCCTATTTCGGAAATTCATTATGGCAGGTGATATTCGAAATCGAGAGCGAGGATTGTGATGCTGGGGGGTTGTTGGAGGAGGAGAGTCCATAGGAGGGCGAGGCTTTGTGGACCACGGAGTGCTCTGATGACTGGTCGGCGTGGTTTTTTGCTTCTCTTTGCTGTGTAGAGTTTGCGCATGGTGATAGACTTTGAGAATATGTGTGCCTCTTCTTTGGTCCGCGATGTTGGGTGTTGAGTGTGGTTTGGTATTGAAGGTGTCTCACTTCATGGTCTCTCCTTCCCCAAAATTGAAGATTGCCACCTTGAAACAGTACAACCCCAACCATCGTACTTGCTGCAAGTTTGACAAAAAAACAGACAGGTACTTAGGAGTGCATGGGTGATCTGCGAAATGTTGCTTGAAGGCTGCTAGATTGATTACCACAAAACCATCAGGACCCCTTCGGAAAAAGTGACTGGAAAACGAGCCAGAATAAAGCCAAATTAAAGCGCCACAGTAAAGTGTTTTGAAGCATTCGTTGCGCAGAAAAGACCCTCTCAACAGAATTAGTTGTTCTCCGCATTTCTTCTCACGGAAGATGTGTGTGTGGATTGGCCTTGGGTGGTTGCAAAAGGCTGTGCCATGACGGAGAAGAAAGTTTGGGCGTTGAAGAAACACGAGAATTTTGAAGATTTGAGTTACAACTGAGGCTATTACAGCGTCCCGCTGTAGTCGTTCCTTCCTCGCTCGCGCGAGGGTCGCGACTCTCTTCATGGCCGCTCCTTCCGCGACTAGGAAGATATTCTTTCCAGTCCACGGTACCTGCCGCAAGTTTGATTGGAAAATACCTAGACCTTGAGTTTATGCAGTGGTCAGGGACTCATTCCGTCTCACGGTCGTTCCTGCCACAAAGAAATCGAAAGCCATTCTCACGATCGATCTCTCCAAATAATATCCTTAGTCCATGATATCTGCTTTAACTTTGATATAAATTCTTAAACTAGGACTCCGAACCTGTCCCTCCAAAACAGCTTTCGTCCCTCGTTCTACCTACTTCGCTGTACTGGCCAAACCCCTGGTCTATAAACTTTCCACCACGAGGTACAAACCCCGCACCAAAGCACCTAAAATAAATCGAACTGAAAGGAGCCGGTTGACACCTGAAAGAACCTTGAAAAACTCTCACATGCCAAGAACCGTGATTCGTTTCAACCACTAGAAAACTGATCCGTTTTCCTAGTCTCGCTAAAGTTGGTGGAAAGCAAGTACCAAAATATCAAAGCGTCTAGATAAGCTTTTGATTCAGGTCTGAGCTGGACGGGAGTTGAAATAAGCTTTCGGCTGATCGACTTCATCAAACTCCCGTGTGGGGGACCGAAGGTTTGTTGCCTGAGATGGACATACTATGGTGTTCTTATGGCTCGTATAAGTTTCTTGCGATCGCATTCTTCAGGGAGTCGCTTGTCTTGTCCTTTTTTTGTGTTGTACGAATATTGAGTGGTGTTGGAAAGAATCGCGATGGTAGAAGGGCCAAGTTCGCTTGTTCATTTGGAAACAAGCAGCTCTTATCTCCCCGAGGTTTGGGTCCGTCCATTTCCCATTTCTCCTCTCGATCGAGACCGAAGGTAATTTTCTGTAGGCCTGGTATGTAATCGGCATATTGGTAGTGTTCCTGCGCTACACGGTACGAGTTCGCACTGTCGGATTCAAAGGCTTCGAGGGCGACGACTATATTGCACTTCTATTCCTAGGATTTTTCACCCTCAACGCGGCAATTGTTCAGATTACTTATTATACAGGAGGGAATATCGACGTTACTGCTGAGCTGGTGGAGATTCTTCCCGATAGGGATATTGAGATATTGGTGTATGGGAGTGTGATGGAATTTATTTCGTGGTACACATATCCTGCGGTAATTTGTAAGTGTTTCTGTCTTTTTTCCTTACTTGCTGCTGATGTTGAATGCTAGGGACATTGAAGTTTAAGATCATGTTCTTTTACCGAAGATTGAGATCTCATCTATGGTGGGAAAATAAAACTCTCACAATCCTCTTCTGGATAACCGGGCTTTCTTACCTCTTCCTAGCCTTAAGCATATCCTTCACCTGTCGCCCTTACTCCGCGAACTGGCAGATAAAACCCCTCCCCGGCCCAGAATGTATTTTCCGTCCGCAGAACTTCTGGATCCTCGTTTTCCTCAATGTTTTAACGGATGTAGCGATCATGGCCGTCCCCCTCCCAATAATCTGGCATCTCCGAGCCTCACGTATGCGAAAATTCGGCGTCTCGCTGTTGCTTCTTTCGGGAGTATTCATGATTTCGACAGCTGTGATCCGAGCAGCGCGTACCCTGAATGAAACACCTTCAGTTGTCAACATCAACCGTTGGGGATTTCGGGAAACGACCATTGGAGCAATAGCTGCGAATGCACCGGTTGTTGCGCCCTTCTTCACAAGATCCTTTTGGAGGAAGGGAGCTTATAAACCGTTGGCCCCGCCGGATCCAGGGTTGTACAGGGCTGTGAGAAGGAAACCACCAAGGTTGGAAAGTGTTGTTGACCTTTCTTCTTTCACGGTGTTGGACGGGTATAGGGATGAACCGGAGGGGGAGGAAGTTGAGTTGGGGAATTTGGAAAGGGGAAGGGAGGGGGATTCTTCGGGGTGATGAATTGGCGGAATGGACTCCTTGTTTTTCGTGTTTGATACACTGTTATTTTTCTTACGTTTTTCTCTCTCTTCTGTTTTGCTCTCCAAATTTTGTAGGTTGATCCTCAAAATGAGGAAGACGGGGTCCGAACACTAGTATGGACATTGTGGAATCGAACACTCGAGATTCTTACTGTACTTGCCTTGGCGTGAGGTATATAAGGTACTTCCGAGCGTAGGATTTTGAATTAAACACCACTACTACTTTAAGATCTCTTTCTCATCATCTGTTTACACCTCATTCTCCCTCCCCTTGACACCTTCTACCAGTTTAAAGCGCAGTGGATGTTAAGGGTGGTAAGACGCGCACACGGGTACCGCCAGGCTTCCACACATTTCCCTTGCGACCTATCGCAGACGGGAATGCAGCAATCGCGCGAACTGAAACAGGCATCTGGATGGTTCTAAGCAGTGCAATTCAGTGCGTGAGAAGTAAAAGCTGGCTTGCTTACCACCGACTTGACCACAAGTAACTGGAGGGAAGGGGGAGTTTGGCTGTCACTTTGAGTCAGGTTTTGGTTGCGTATAATGGATTGAAGGCTGAGTTGAGAAGTACCTGGACTACTACGGCGAGGACTTGGGTGTATGCTAGGAGGGTGATTGTGAAGGCGGTGGTGTAGGGGAAATGCATTTTGGTTTGCGAGGTGTTTTGGGAGTTTTGATGAGGGAGATGGTTGATGTTGGGATTCCTGGTTCACTGCTGTGAGAACCTGGAAACGAGGGGTATTTGATGACGATGGACTTTCCTTCCCGAGACTGTGGGAAAAAGAAAATACTTGTGCTGTGTTGAGATAGTTGTGTTCCTCAACGTAACATGATCTACATGCCACCATCATTCTAGCGGGATGTTCGTGGATATGTATGTTCCAAGGATCCCGAAGAGCAATCAAGAGGATAATGTGCCACTATTACAGACAAAGTGGTTGATTACATGTCTTTCAATAATAATCAGAGCATGACATGCTAAGCGTCTTAAACCTAGCCCTTTATCTCGTGCTCCACTCTCCTCAGAGTTAAACTTGCTAAATTGAAACGATGTTATTTATTGTTCTGAAATTTTGAAGGTAATTGGGGTAGGACATATTGTTACTTCATCTTGACGATCTTCTACTCTTTTCTTTCAGTAATTAGATTACACGTTTCATTAAAATTACAAATTGTGTTCACGTAAGAACATCAGCGCACATGAAGTGGCACGCAAGCAGTGTTAGTGTAACAAAAAAAAAATTATAGGGAGGGGGAGAGGGTCTGATATCCTGTTATTTACATGCCCCATTTTTTCCTAATAGCTCCTGTTTAGTAGGGATAGAAGTGTCGAGATGTGGAAGTGTTCCAGGTTTGAGGACTCGAAGTCGTTCGTTTCTTCTCTCGACAGTGACATCGTGCCACCATGACTGCAATCTAGATGGAAGGCACTACCCCAATTCTGCTGCTTTATTTTTGAACTTTCCAAGGTTCCAAGGAAGACAGGGCTGGGTCCGAAGACTTGTTGAAGAAGATTGACCTGTCCTAGAACTATTTTGGAATTCGAGAGTTGGGCGTCGAAAAAGAAGAGAAGCACCCGTCGGTGCTTACCTACCCATCGGTTGATGACATATCGGTACTCGGCCACAGAACGACTTATAGTACTCGATAAAATTGAGCCATGAAGGGGGTTTGACTAGCAAGTATTCTCCTCCATTTTGAATCTGATACCCCATTATTTTGAAGCATAATTTTCTCTCCCTTCTGCTTTGCTCTCTAGATGTTGCAGGACGCTTCTACCAGCTAGTTGAGCAAAAGAAGTTAAGATTCGGAAGACCCGCACACGGATACCTCCACATTTCAACACATTTCCATTGTGAGCTATCGCCAGCCTGTCTATCGCAGGTGAGTTCGCAACAATCGCGCCCTGACATACAAGTATCTATTTGGTTGGTTTTCAACTAAACTGTGTAACGGGGAGGGGGGAAGGGCTGCTCGTGAGAAGAAATCAAACAGTGGCAGACTTACCACCGAGCTTTCCACAAGTTCTTGGAGAGGAGTTCTATAGTAAGAGTAAGTGAGTGTATTGTGGGTTGAGGGCTGGGTTTAGAGGTACCTGAATAGGATTTATTGCGAGGACGAGGATTTGGGTATAAGTCAGGAGAGATAGCGTAGAGAAGGTAGTGGAGGGAAAATGCATTTTTGTTTTGTGGGAGGTTTCTGTGGTTTTTGAGGATGGATGTTTGATGTTGTAACTTGTACTGGATGATGTATTTAACGTTCTTTAGCGAGGTAGTGGGAAAAAAGAAATGCACTTGTGCTATGTTGAGATGGTGGGGTAGTACATAATGTTACCTCAACTTGAACCATTTTCTTTTAGTAATGAAAGTCCACTTTTATGTCCATCTAGTTTCCGACAAAAATGAAGATGTACAGAACATCAGCGCGCATGATGTGATAGACAAGGCGGGCTAGTGTAATAGAGTTTTTTTTTGTTGTGCTTGATACCCGATTGTTTAAGTATTTTCTTATGGTACCAATAGTTTCTGTTTAGTAGGGAGGGGGGGGTTGAAGGGTTAGGGGACCGTCGTTCCTTCGCACTTTTTAGAAGAATTGCCTAGTACTAACACCGTGAAATCAGCACCACCTAGAAGGAGTCAGTCGGAGAACGATGTTAGGGTTTTGGGAGTCGAGGGTTGAAAGAGAAAAAATAGTGGTTTGTAGCTTACTCGCTTGTTTATGGCTTACTTGGTGGCTTACTCGACGTAGAACAGCTTATCCAATACCTAAAAACTTAGCTACGAAGGGGGTTTGGATATCAAGTAGTCTAACCTCTTTGAGCGCTCTCCCATGTGACTTTTGGAGCGGAGATTCCCGTCCCATACAAATTTTCAATTTTAACTACTAAAACGATGTGCAACCAAATATGCACCAAAAATCCATGAGAGGAAATAGAGGGGTAGGTGGCGGTGCGGATGTGGCTGGAATTTCCTGCTGACACACCTGCAAAATCAATACTCAGTAAAGCTCCAGGCGAGGTGCTCATTTCCCATCGTAAATGGAAGTCGCGTCTCACCAAAGGTTGTCACGCCAGACTTTGGGTTCAACGAGGGCTCGAGTGGATTCTCTCTCAGAAGACTTCACAATATTCACTCTTGGCTATTCTTTCACCAGAATTCTATTCCCATTCACATCTATCCTTCACTAATTGCTTGCCCAAAGAGATTAGGTTATGAAACGCCAATCCAACAAACTCGGCCTCT
Organism: Calycina herbarum; assembly: GCA_001414485.1. Lineage (NCBI taxonomy): Eukaryota > Fungi > Ascomycota > Leotiomycetes > Helotiales > Pezizellaceae > Calycina > Calycina herbarum. Next base: position 52,967 of record LLEY01000011.1, read on the forward strand.
ACCATAAGGCCCATCCTACACCACCTCCTGTACGAAATCCTGTCCGAAAACCCTCACGAACCTCACGAATCTCACGAACCTCACGAATCTCACGAAAGACACCTCGATATTCTCAAGCATGACCACCCAAGGCCTCGAGGCTAGCAGATTTGCTAACCGGGGCTTTCAATACGTCCCCCGACCCGGAGACTGGCAATGCCAATCCTGCAACTTCTCCAACTTTGCAAGTCGAACCTCCTGCTACCGATGCTTCGAAGCAAAACCCGGCATAAATATAAATGAGAGACACACCGGGAAAGAGAATCTGCGGCCGGGAAACTACCCAGAGGTTGCGGACCCCGCTTGGTACCAGAAACCACCTGCATACACTGCTTCATACCTGACGACGCCCATACAATGTCCTACCCCGCCCTCGCCATTTCCAGAGATAGCTGATGAGGTTGGCACGACGAGCTTTTTGGCGGACAAGCTGGATGTAGAGAGGTATGGTGGTTTGGCTACGAGTCGCTGGGCTCCTCGAAATTATAGGCACGGAAACAATGGAAGAGGGGGCTCGCATGTTTGGACAAGGGTAAGTTGAAATCCAAGACATGATCACTTCATTGCACAAGTCCGCCTGCTAACCTCTGTTCTAGACAGTTCAAGTTGACCGAACCCCTCACAGCATTCCAAACAGCATTCCAAACAACGAACTCCCTCCTCCCCCGAACCACCCAGACCTCGGTCTCCCCTACGAGGTCCAACACTACATCCTCACAATGATGCAAAGAATCCTCGAAGAAGGCTGCTACGATTTTGCCACGCATTGGATTCCCCAAGTCCTCCGCAAGAAAAACTTGACATGTTCGGAGGCGGTCGAATTATCAGAATGGAGAAAATTATTACCAGAACACGCACCCGCTCGCGGGCTCCATCCACCCCCAAATACGAGTTTAGAAAGAATCCTAGGAAATGCTGTAAGAATAAGAAATGCGGCTGTCCATCGACATTTATGCGATAATTCCGAGATCCGAAGAATGGCGTCCCAGGCTCAAGATCTCATGGCGACGTTTGCCGATGTTACGAGACAGCATAAGTTTATGTATCTGCGAGTCGAGTTGGATGAGTGGGATCGACTAAGTGTGATGGATTTGGAGGGGGCGAAGGAGAGGTTGAAGTGGGTGCTGCAACAAATTAGTGAACGGCCTGTTAGTGATATGGATTGGACGCCGAATGATGTATCTTTGGAAGAGGTAGGTCATGGTACGGTGAGGGAGAATGGGGATCAGGGTGAGACTAGTGATGAAATGGACCTTGATTAGTTCTGTCCTGGAGTATATACATTTGCATTGCTTTTCATTCTTGTATTATTGTTACGGTGGTGGTACCGTTGACAACACGATAGAGTTGTTGCATAGACGAATAGAATCATTGTATATATTGCTTTGGAGCTGGACCATTCAGTGAGTTATGCATTTTTATAGTTCAAATTATGTTGACGTTTTTCCAAGCAGAATACCCCGCCTTTCCAGCCTCCTACACAAACTCACACCCAGCCTACTCATTACCTACCTCCGTACCTCTTGACTCAAATAAGATATCTCACGATGTGGGGTCATTTTCTCCCTGAATAACAACCCCTCTCGGTTCGGTATCATCCTCTCTCCCGGTACGGCATACGTTTATCCGGATGCTCTTCTCGCATTTCATTCTCCTTCTCCCGGAATTTTCTGTTGGAAAATCGAGGATAAACAATTATCCATATTCATCCACTTCCAATCCCTACATTCCTTTTTTTCCACTGTGCCGGCGAAGGGATATTCTTCGCGGGAGCCTGGTTCCTAGCTTGAGGATCTAGAGAGGCGTGGTAGCGTTGAGGTTTGTCAGAGTTGAGTGCTTGTATTCTTCTAATGTATTTTTATTCTATTTTTGTTAGTTGATGTTTTGCATCTCACTTTCATCCCTCTCTCTCCTTCCTTCTCGTGGCCATTCAAAGCCTTATACCCTCGGAAGTTTATCTGAAGTGTCCTCCAAACAGCAACATACTATGGATATTTCACACCCCCATGATTTTTATCAAATACATCTGTGCACGAGCTGTTCTGCCTAGTCCAATGTATCGCCTCCATTTCAAGCATCCACTCAAACCCCTTCCCCAGATCTTGGCTTTACTGGGTCCAAGAAATCTGGGGTAGCATTTCCCCACACGATCAAAATATCCCAAATACCCCACAAGAAGAAGGGAAATGCAACATTGGATATCGATCGTCACATGGTAGGTATTCCAAGACGGGTAATGATGGGTAATGATGGATTTTTATATGAATACTGGTTGGCTTCAACTACTAATATTGCCGTGCGGGTTCTTAGATCGTTTAGCGTAGGGATGGTGTTATATTGGGCCTCTTCCTCTTTCTTATTTTCTTAGTTTGGGTTTTTGTAGTCGGTATTTTTTGAGTATTCCCGAGATATCGAATTTTCATCATGTATTTCTCTACTCTTGCCATAGCTTCATTGCCTCTCCTGGTAACGGGACATCCTCGTCTTTTTTCGAGACAGACAGCGACAAAAATCACAGTTGACCTCACGAAAACGTATCAGACTATGGATGGTTCGTCTCTCCCTCATATCCTTCCCTCGTAACTCCCTCCCTCCCTCCTCCCCTCCTTCCCCCATTCATTTCCCCTCCTCGCCCACAAAAGCAAGCGATCGCTAACATACCCCTAGGATTCGGAATCTCAGAAGCCTTCCAGCGCGCAAACCTAATAGTCAACATGCCCGAACCAAAGCAAAAAGCCCTCCTGGACCTCTTCTTCAGTACCGAAACCGGAGCCGGTCTCTCCATCCTGAGGAATGGGCTGGGAAGTAGTCCGGATAGCAGTAGTGATCATATGAATACTATTTTACCCAAGGGACCTAGTAGTGCATCTGGGACTCCTGCTTATGTGTGGGATGGCAAAGATAGCGGACAGTTCTTTGTTAGTAAGAAGGCGGTTGAGTATGGGGTTAAGACTTTTTATGCCAATGCGTGGAGTGCGCCGGGGTTTATGAAGAGCAATGGGAATGATGCTAATGGGGGGACTCTGAAGGATGAATGTGCGTTTTCCTCTCTCCTGCTCCTTGGATTCTTTGAGATTTTGTCCGGGTTTTCTCAAGGGCTATCACTTGGGGTTTGGCTGTGGGTTTGGTCAAGAGAGATGATTTTGGTTTCGGTTTTGCTTTCAAGAAAGGACGTGTCTTGATGAGTCTTTTCTTGGGGTTTCGGTTCTCGGGCACTTTTTCTAACGACGACATTCTGGGTGTAGGGAAACAAGCGTATGCGAACTACCTGATTCAGTACATCAAGTACTACATCGATGCCGGTGTTCCAATCACTCACTTGGGTAAGTTTTGCCTGCCCCTCCACTCACTCTCTAAACATGCAACTTATTTTCAACACAGGATTCTTGAATGAACCCGACTTCACGTACGTCCTCCTCCAACTCGCTCAAGAATGAAAAGCCCGAAACTAACCAAAACACAGCGCAAGCTACGCATCCATGCTCTCAAACGGCGCCCAAGCCGCGGCTTTCATGAAAGTCCTCCGTCCCTCCCTAGACGCCGCAAACATGACTCAAGTCCAAATCGTCTGCTGCGAATCCACCGGCTGGCAACAAGCAAACTCCATCCTCTCCGGTATAAAATCCGCCGGCGGGGAACAATATCTCGGGGTCGCTTCCTCGCACGAATATACCTCCCGTGCCTCAGGATCCCTTTCTAGCACCAAACACGGTTGGCAAACCGAGTACTCGGATCTCAATGGTGGTTGGACCACGTCTTGGTATTCCAATGGTGGGAGTGGAGAGGGAATGACTTGGGCCCAGACGTATTATAACGCTATTACCGGGAGTAACATCTCAGCATACATCTACTGGATCGGCACACAAGGCGGCTCCACAAACGAAAAACTCGTCCAAGTCTCAGGCGAGAGTTACCAAGTCTCGAAACGGCTTTGGGCGCTTGCGCAATATAGTAGGACTGTGAGACCTGGAGCGGTGAGGGTTGGTACTTCAGGTGGGAGTTTCAAGACTACGGCGTTTAAGAATTTGGATGGCAGTGTGGCTGTTAATGTGCTTAATACCGGGGGCAGTGCTGCGACGATTACGGTGGGTGTTACGGGTTTCACGCCGGCGAATGGGACGAGTTATTTGACGGATGGGAGTAATGATTTTAAGGCTACGACGCTTACTGTTGGGAGTGATGGGACGGTTGGGGGGAGTGTGCCTGCGAGGGCTTTCTTGAGTTTTGTTTTAGTGCATGCTGCTACCAAGCCGTTGTGAGCGATTGTCATGAGGTGAATGGATGTTTATAAGTTGAGGGACTGTTGTCTTGTACATATTAAAATCTACTTGGAATACTGCTCTTTGAAGTATTTGATTGAAGTGACTTGTGACGAAGTACTTTGTTGCCAACTTTCCTGGGTAACCTGCTACTGGCTACAATTGTACTGTTGCTAGGTATTTTAAGGGTAACCTAAGAATAGGTAGATTTCGCGATGCTATTTGCAGGTAAACTATCTTAAGATTTTCTACTCTTCTCTTATTAAGTTCTTCTTCTTAATCTACTATATATAAATAAATATCTAAGATAACTTTATTCTCTTTACTAAATTATAATACTATATAAGTTCTAGGCTCTTTTATAAGATAACTAACTTATTAATATTTATAAAGTTTATTAACGTGTTTCACAAGCGAGTCGCCCACCTAAGCGAGTCGCCCACTTTCCTAGTCGTGTACATCTACTACCTTTAAATCGTAATAGCTTAATACTACAACGTTCAATTACCTTCTTAAGAAGCTAATATCATTTTAGCGACCTAAGAACTCGAAAACAACACGTTATTAACCGAACGAAGCGCTGTAAAGATTTACCAGGTTCCTTGAAAGACTCTCTCCGACCAACGCGCTAGAAAGCCATTATAACGCGATTACTAGCCTAATTCGAAGAAGCTTACGAAGCCAGAGGAGGAGGCAATAGTTAGATATATATTAGAGTTAGATTCGCAAGGGTTTTCGCCTATAAGGGATATAGTACGAGATATAGCTAATAATCTGCTAAGAGAGCGCGACGGAAAGCCTATAGGTAAAAACTAGCTAGACAACTTTATTAAACGTATACTTAAGCTTAAAACTCGATAGAGTTGTTCTTACGATCGTTAGCGAGCTTTAACTGAGGATCCGCGAGTTATTAGCTCATAGTTTACGCTTATATAGTCTATTAAAGAGAAATATAGTATTTAAGATAAGGATATTTATAACTTTAACAAAAGTAGCTTTATAATAGAAGTTATTTCGTTCTAACTAGTTATTATAAGCTTAGAAACGTATAGGAAGCGAAAGCAAGTTTAGCTAGATAATTATAAGTAGGTTATAGTTATTTAGAGAGTTAATATAATAGAATAGATAATCCTACTATTTATTATATTCGTAGGTAAAGTACTTATTTCTTCCTAGTACTAAGATATATATATACTATATAATTAAGTAATTAAGGTTAGTAACAACGGCTAGATAAATAATAAGCTTAGAGTTATATAGTTAAAGTATTTTAATAAATATATAAAGGTATAAAGTATAGAAGGATACTATTTATTAATTATTAATAGTTATAAAAGCTATAACTCGCTTGAATTCTAGTAACTCTATAAAGACTTAAATATTATTACTTTCTATATACCTCTACACTTATTATATCTGCTACAGCCGCTTAATATAGTCTACTTCTCGCTTTTAAAGCGAGCGTATAGAGCTAAGATATTAAGCTTAGTATATAATTATATTAATTATATTATTAAAGAAACCTTTCTTTTAGTATTTAAAATAGCTTTTTATAAAGTATTTATAAAAGATAATATCTATACGAGTTTTAGAGGCGCTAGGCTAGTCCTATATAGCCTAGAAGCTATGTTATTAAAGCTTAGTTTAAGGCTTTATATACTAATACTAATAATACTAGAAGATACTCTATAGATACCTAAAATACTAAGTAATACGTACGAAATAATAGCTTAATTAATACTTATTTAAGATTAGATTTAAAGATATTAAGACTTGTTACCTAGTTCTATTATTTAGTTTCTTAATTAACTTGAAAAAGGCTCTACTAGGGTGATATATAATATAGTGTTAATATATAAGGAAATTACTAGTCTTTATAAGATAACTAAGGTTATAACTAAGTGTAAAAGTCGTAAGAGGAAGTATATTAAGAGTTAAGAGATATTAATAGTAGGCGAGGTAGCTGATTTAATTGCTTCTAAGGAAACTAGCGACTAGAAGTAAGGTAAAGAGTCTAGGAAGAGAGTTTGTATAGATAGGTACTATAGCTATTATAGTAAAACTAGGTATAATTCTTATACTTATTAGATAGAAATATTTAATATAGAAGATAACGAATGTTTTAAATAATACTAGGTAGCTTCTATAGTTTAATAACTTTGTATAGTATTAAGTATTTTATATTATAATAATACTAGATTGAAAAAATAGGCGACTCGCTTAGGTAGGCGACTCGCTTGTGAAACACGTTATAAGTTATAATACTTTATAGTATAACGTAGTAGCTTACTAGCTTAGTAAGAAGACAAAAGAGAAGCTATAGAACTCCGAGTAGATAGCTACTAAATAATATTACGGCGCTGGTCCGTAGCCTGGAAGATCACGTGACAAGCACGTGACCTCGGTAATCACCTCGGGATGTATAGATCTATAGCGAGATCTCAGCTCCTTATAGCTATAACGAAAGCTATAGCGAGATCTTAGCTATACGTGATTCTAGCTCTTTATAGCTCGTACGAGATTTCAGCTTCTTACAGCTACTACTTACTTAGCAACCTCTTTTCTCTAGGTATATAACCCGCGTTGTCTTCGTAGATAGAACTGTAGCTTTAAATTCTCGTATTTATATATATATACTCTTATAAGTCTCTTAAATACTATATTAATTAGTTCTAATAGTATCTCGAATAGTACTATATAAGTAGTAGGTTAAAATCCTACTTAATACTACTAATTAAGAAATAAATCTTAGAGTGAAATAGAGGTTAATAGTAGCGTTCGTAGATAGCTTTATAGACTATAAGAGTTTAAGAATAGTAATTATAGACTTTACTAATACTAACTACACTTGTTTTATTAGTTCTAGTTTCTTATACTTTCTAGTTAATTAAGCTTAGATTCTTTTAAGACTTATATAGAGAAATAGTATCTAGAGAAGTACTTATATAGCTATAATAGAATATAAACAAAGAAAGATTTTATAGCTTAATTAAATTTAATAAATATTTTTATAATATTTTTATAAAGTATATTAGAAATAGAATTTTTAAAAAAAACTTGTTATTTTAGAAGTTTTAAAAAATATAAAACTAAAAATAAACTTAACATGTTTTATAAGCGAGTCGCCTACCTAAGCAGGTCGCCTACTTTCCTAGTCGTATACTATCTACTACCTTTAAATCGTAATAGCTTAATACTATAACGTTTAATTACCTTCTTAAGAAGCTAATATTATTTTAGCGACCTAAGGACTTGAAAATAATATATTATTAACTAAACGAAGTATTATAAAGATTTACTAGGTTCTTTGAAAGACTCTCTCTAACCGACGTGCTGGAAAGCTCTTACGACGCGATTACTAGCCTAATTCGAAAAAGCTTACGAAGCTAGAGGAGGAGGCAATAGTTAGATATATATTAGAGTTAGATTCGTAAGAGTTTTCGCCTATAAGGGATATAGTATAAGATATAGCTAATAATCTGCTAAGAGAGCGCGACGGAAAGCCTATAGATAAGAACTAGCTAGACAACTTTATTAAACGTATACCTAAGCTTAAAACTCGATAGAGTCGTTCTTACGATCGTTAGCGAGCTTTAACTAAGGATCCGCGAGTTATTAGCTTATAGTTCACGCTTATATAGTCTATAAAAGAGAAATATAGTATTTAAGATAAGGATATTTATAACTTTAACGAAAGTAGCTTTATAATAGGAGTTATTTCGTCCTAACTAGTTGTTATAAGCTTAGAAACGCGTGGAAAGCGAAAGCAAGTTTAGCTAGGCAATCGCGAGTAGGTTATAGTTATTTAGGGAGTTAACGTAACAGGATAGGCAATCCTACTATTTATTATATTCGCGGGCAAAGTACTTATTTCTTCCTAGTACTAAGACATATATATACTATACGATTAAGTAATTAAGGTTAGCAATAACAGCTAGACAAATAATAAGCTTAGAGTTACATAGTTAAAGCATTTTAACAAATATATAAAGGTGTAAAGTGTAGGAGGATACTGTTTATTAATTGTTAATAGTTATAAAAGCTATAACTCGCTCGAATTCTAGCAACTCTATAAAGACTTAAATATTATTACTCTCTATATACCTCTACACTTATCGCACCTGCTACAGCCGCTTAATATAGTCTACTTCTCGCTTTTAAAGCGAGCGTATAGAGCTAAGATATTAGGCTTAGCATGTAATTATATTAATTATATTACTAAAGAAACCTTTCTTCTAGCGTTTAAAACAGCTTTTTATAAAGCATTTATAAAAGGCAATATCTACGCAAGTTTTAAAGGCGCTAGGCTGGTTCTATATAACCTAGAAGCTGTTTTATCGAAGCTTGATTTAAGGCTCCGTACGCTAATACTAACAATACCAGAAGACACTCTATAAACACCTAAAACACTAAGTAACGCGCGCGAAATAATAGCTTAATCAACGCTTATTCGAGATCGGATTCAAAGATATTAAGACTCGTCACCTAGTTCTATTATTTAGTCTCTTAATCAACTCGAAAAAGGCTCTACTAGGGTAATACATAATATAGTATTAATACGTAAGGAAATCACTAGTCTTTGTAAGATAACTAAGGCTATAACTAAGTATAAAAGTTATAAGAGGAAGTATATTAAGAGTTAAGAGACATTAACAGTAGGTAAGGTAGCTGATTTAATTACTTCTAAGGAAACTAGCGACTAGAAACAAGGTAAAGAGTCTAGGAAGAGAGTTCGCGTAGACAGGTACTATAGCTGTTATAGTAAAACTAAGTATAATTCTCGTACTTGTTAAGTAGAAATATTTAATATAGAAGATAGCAAAAGTTCTAAATAATACTAGGTAGCTTCTATAGTTTAATAACTTTGTATAGTATTAAGTATTTTATATCGTAATAATACTAGATTGAAAAAGTAGGCGACTCGCTTAAGTAGGCGACTCGCTTGTGAAACACGTTATTAGTAAAGTATTATAAAGTATATTTTAGGTTTTTCTAGTACTTAAGTAAGCTTTTATAAAGTAATATAATATTCTAAAAAGCTTAAATAATATAATATCTAAGATAAACTTTTACTAAAAATAGATTTTAGCTTATAAGAATTCTATCTAGTATTATAGTAAGTTTATTTAAGTTAGTATATTATTCGTATATAGAAAAGTTAAGAAAGTATTAATTAGTAGATAATATTTAGATAATTTGTTTATTTATTTATAAGATTATTTAAAGAAAAATATTAATCTAACTATCTAAGATATTTCTTATTTTTAGATTTCTATTTTTACATAACTTCTAGCAATTCCCACCCTTTTTTTCTACTTCAACATTACCTCCCCAGCAAACATCCGCTTCAGTTTCCCATTATCCACAACTTGAAGCTCATCAGTATCAGATAAACCATTTTCAGAACTCTCTCCCTTTTCAGACTCGATTTCCGCCTCATTTCCATCACAGTCTCGCTTCAACTCTGCTCGAATATCATCCCCAGCAGGACCCTGAACCAGAATTCCAGCCAAAATAGACCCTAAAGCCAGCAGTATTGTCCACAGACTCTTAAGAATGTTCTCTTCAACGATAGAATCTGCTCCACGAAGACTAAAGTCCGCAAGTGTCTCGTTTGCCGGAATGCTAGACTTGCTCGGAACAACCGACATTCTTTTCGCGTTCATAGCCATCAATGTTGCTCCGGTGAGTAATTGTCCCAACGAGAAAACATTTGGTCGTAATAGGAGTCGTATCATTGCATTTACACCGAGTGAGAATGCAGCTGCTTCCTCGACACTCAAATATCCGCTTCCCCAAAACGCCAGAATTGAAAATGCCACAACACCGTTCAAAAAGGAAGAGAGAATCTGAGTTGGGACTCCTCGGAATTTCATCCCATCACAACAACCAGCAAAGTAACACCCAATTCTACCAAGACTTTCGCCCACGGGAAAGATAATTGAGAAAGCATAAAGTAGCCGAGTTCGATCAATGAGAGGCGAAATCGCAATGCTCAGAATAGCCGCAAAGAAGGAACCTTGTATCCAAAGACTACTCTTAGTAAGAAACTTGGTGCTGAATAAAGCTGGAATTCCATGTCGAATGTGTGATGGCATGCGTGCACCAATATATGCAGCAGCTCCAGTAATCATCAACTGTAGTCCCAAACTAGAGACCTCATTCGGTGTTGGTGAGGATTTTCCACTTCGGACATACACTAATGCTGACACGCTTGCAGTGAGGAACGAAGCAACCGCGAAGAAAATCCCGTAGACGGATATATCGAACCGTTGACCGACACGGATGTATGCAGGCTTCCTCGTTTCGAGCTGGAAAAGTTTCAATCTTTTCGAAGCAGCGAGAATGATATTGACAATAAATCGGAAGTAAATAAGTAAACAAAGAGTGTCTATCCAAAATATAGGAGTTGTCGGCGGCTGCGTAGCAACGAATTTTGCCGAATACAGTATGGGTGGTAATCGGAGAAAGACAAGTAAAATTGTATTCATGACTTGGGTTCGGTACGCGAGTGATGATGTTGCGGTTCGGAAATCATGGATCGTCAAAAGACATGATAAATCCGAGAAGAATTCCGTGAAAAGAGAGGTGTAGAAGGCGTAAATTAGTCGTAAAGGGTGTTTCGTTTGAATGTGGTAGATGAGGTATCCCATCGAGGAAATGTGATGTGCGATGTAGAGATTCGAGTGATCGAGTCTATTTAATTCTGAAGCCCATAATACTCCTCTTGAGGCGATGCAGATCTCGCCGGCTTTTGATAAGTTGGGATTTCCGAATGTATCGTTGGATGGATTGGATTCGCGTAATGCTTTGTAGCAGATTGGTGTTGAGAATATGGTGATGAGGATTCCCATTAGGAAAGCGAAATATTGGATGTCTTTCCTTTCCTTGTAAAGTTGAGCATAAAACTGGGGATAGAAATGAATAAAGTGTAATTTCAGAGCTCTTTCAATAATGAAATATAATGCCAAGTAGAAAAGCATCGACGGGAAGTTCAAGTGATCTCCGAGATCAAGTGATATAGTACTTGCCATCTTCGTTTCTTGAAAATATTTCATAATGAAGCTTGATAACAGAGGATATCAAGGAGTTTAAATGCCATCACGACTGAAAGACATGGATATATACTCGAAACTGTGTTCTTAAAAAAGATTCTGTAAGAGCTAGAGCTACGCCTTTCCACCTTTCCATATGTAGATAGCAAAACGCGGATTAAGACTCCCGATACAACCCCCGTTACATGAGTGCCTATTGGCATCTTACATCAGACCGGGTAATCGATTGAGGCTGACTGAGGCTTATTCTGGGTTCTATCAGTTGTAATGCCTCGAATTATCGTGAGATTGTGCGATTGCGTATACGTTGAGATATCTGAGAATTTCAATATACCAAATATCAAGGGCTGCGTTGTGAGTGGACAGCTGAAGAATTATATTCAGCCAGCCATGTGGGTCCCTTTCTACATCGGCCCTTCACGCCCATTGGCTCCTGTTTGTGTAACACCAGCCACCTCGATATGATGATCCACAACCCCGCTTCTCACGCGTCGAACATCATACTTCACGATTCTTGATTCTATTAAATCATGAGCCTCATAGGCTTCGTTTTTCATAATGTGAGAATTGTACCTCTCGCAAAACACGTCAAGGCGTTTCACGGTGTGAGATTTGTTAATCAGATAACGCGTCGCGAATCGCGATATTCACTACACCTCGATAGGTATCTTTCGTGAAGATCCTCGCTCCACCACCTGTGGATTTTTATCCCGTCATGGAGAGAAAATGTTGCAACGGAGCCTGGAAAGGGCTGACACGTCACAGGTAAAGGAAAAGCGACCTTTGCATCTTGAAGATAAAAACGTATCTAAGAGGACTTTCTTTCGCGACTCATTCTGCTTAAGGACAGGTTCGTTCACTTCTGATCACGATTTGTTGCCTGACTATTGACTAACTTTGTAACCCCGCAGAATCTCAGAAAGCACGTCTCCAAGTTGTTTATTGAACTTGACTCTAATACTGAAGTCTTCCGAAATGTGGTCACTTCAGGATATCAAAGTGTTTGCATCGTACATGGTGTTTTCGACCCGTCCAAGAAGTAGCAGCACATGTCACCATTCGTTATGGCTCCGCTATCTGCTGCAAACCAGCGATGCGGGGTTAGTTTGCTGGGCGGATCCCCCTCTTCGCTGGCCGAGTACACATTACCGCCCACTGGGAATCTTCACATTTTTCTGGGAGAAGGATACAATTCAAAGGGACGGTCAATTGGGATATTAGTTTTCATGGAAGAACAGTGAGTTGACATTCTTCTGGGTTGAAGTGATCATCTGGCTCACGTATTGTTACCCTGACAGATTGTTTTGAAAACCTAGGCGACTTGAATATCGGTTACCAACGTCACCCAGTCAATAATCATCAGAGAACTCAGTATAAAAGAGAAGGAGTTTGCAGCAGATCCGGATTCGCTTTTTCGAATGGGGATCTAGTCGCACTCTCGGTTTACCACCCGATCACTCGCTTGGAGTGGAGTGTCCTGCCCAGCTTCTCTGCCCTGTATGACAGCACCCGGCCACTCAGACTTGACCTAATTCGATTTGCTCATCCGATTATTGGGGAACGATCTTACCGCCGATTCGGTTTGTGGGGACATTGGATTTGGTCAAGGTCTTACTCTCCCCCCCCCCTAAATAAAATGTAAGCGCACGGCCGCTGTGCCATACTAAATGTCTGTGCACTCTACATTTTATCGAGAGAGTAGAACACGTGCAGTGCAGGGGAGACCATCACGTGCGATATCACATGCTGTTTAGCTCCAGCGGAGACTCCAGATTCTCTCCAATCTCCAGACTCCGAACCCGTTTTTGATTACCGCTGGCACACCGAGGAATAGCCCATGTTCCCACCAAACGGCGGGGCAGTTATTTTCTCCAGAAATGGATTGAACGGGGTGCTTCCATACAATCCACTCCATGCATTTGACACCGGCGCTTCTTTTTGGGAATCGTGGGATGAAAAACGAAAAACCGGGAGTGAAACCAATTTCACGGCCGTTCTGCGGAGCGTCTGTCAACTCCACCAACTCCACATTTCATTAGCTTGGTCACTCTCACAAATCTTTATCTTACGGGGAAACGTGGAGCATTTTTCTTCGGGACGCGTGCTTTGCAAAAACCACTTACACGAAGCATCGTGAGTTTTAAATCGAGGCGCATTGAACGGGGAGTCACCGCCATCAGATGTTTCTCTTTCTGGGTGTTAACCTCGACTTTGGAGGCGCGGACGCCACCTGCTCATTCGTTGGGGCTGAGCTGGCCTCTACTTGATCACCTGATTCTTGCTCGGACTATTTGGAAACACTTTCCAACAATCTAGATCTCTAACATCGGACTCAGTGGGTTGTCAATTTCGATGCAGCTTAGCTGAATCATGAGCTTCTAGATTCCCGTCCACCTATGACTAAGTCCGATTCGGATTTAGACCGGGAGATTTGTCCTCTCTGCTTCCACCCACCACCAAGAGGCCCATGGGGACTCCAGTCTCCAGGGGCTCCTGCATTGGCATTCGCGGAGTCCGGAGAGGACCCATATTACTCGTAATTGGGTCTTTCGAGTGGGGCATGATGGGACGTAATTGTCGAATTTGAGATTTTGTTGTTCAGGTCTGTTCTCAACAAGTGTTGACTCTTTGAGACTCTTCTGGCCAGAAAGCGTTCGTCAGCGAGTCATCACCCGAATAGGAAATATCAAAACTTAAGGGAATCACTGGCCCAGAAGTCAGCCAACACGCCAGTCAGCAAAGATTCCAAAGAAACCTACCTCATCGTGACCTCCTCGCTCGTGCTTCCCGCAGACGCCAGAAACGTCTCAATATCACACGAGCTCGGTGACTTTTTCGGCGGCGGCAACAGGTTGTACACGACTCAAGCGTTTGAGCGAGCTGCACATGACCGATAGGGCATGGGGAATTGGGGATTTGCTAAGTACCAATGCAAAAAAACAGAGCAGGAAGAGTGGTTCCACTCCCAAATCGGTCCTTATTTTTCGGCTCCATGGATTTAGTTTTTTGTTTCGCGGGATGAAATCCTGGGGTGCGGAGCAATGTCGGGGCACGCCGTTGACGAAGGATCACGACGTTACTAGACCCACGTACTTTCGTACACGCAAAGACGGAGAATCTTATACCCGGGTAATGACTTATCCTCAATTGCTTCTGAATGCTGACGAAAATGGATTCAGGCTCGGCCCGCTTTGATAGGAAGCACCGGAGAAAATATAGATTTAGATTCTGACCGCCAAGCATCTAGTTCCAATAACACTTGCATTGCGAGTACGCAAGTGTAGAAAATAGCCTATCAAACTACTTCGATAGACGGCGACACCTTTGAATAGACTTTTCCCCGCAGTCAAAGTGTCGAAAAGCCACATGAGATTGACTTTCGCCTCACCCCGAGATAGCATCTCGCTTAAAATTACATTCGAAGGACACGATGATCCAGCGGGCTGGTTGATGGTCGTACAATTGTAACATGACGACTGGAACCTCATGGTTTCCAAATTCTTGATCGACGGGTCCCAGCCTAGTCCCCTGAACGACTAGCGAAACCACACCGAGGTTGAACCCATTCTTACTCCAACTCATTTAGAGCTTGAGCAGGGCCGAAACGAATTGAGGCTCGCCAGGGGCCTCGACCCATGTGCGGCACCGAAATACGGCCGTTCTATTTACCATTGGCTACCGGTCCTGTCTGAAAGGGGGTCAATTGGTCAATTGGGCTTGCATTTCCCCCTGGTGGGCTTCCTTCCCCGTACGGAGACTCCAGCCGGCCACGAATAGGCCGTGGAGTGCTGGGGGCACCGTCATCCAAGTCGAACCACGTTCGTGGCATGGTAAAGCTCCCCAGAATTGACCTATGGGGAGGCCCGTATGCCCCCGCGACTCATACCAAGTTCTTCAAGCTCCATACCCCCGCATCGCCACCACGAGCACCTCTAATGCTACCCTTGTCATGTAAACAAGGCCGAGGGAAAGTCACGTCGTCTCCGAGCTTGACATTGTCTTCCTGCCCCATTCAGAAAATCCTATATGAAGGAGCTGTCCCAGTCTTTTGGTTACATTTCTCTACCCTTTTTCCATCCCTTTATCATTTACCCATCTTAAACCGCCAAGATGCCTGGAGAAAATCTCGCAACAACCAATGATGTGGAACGGATTGAGGCGCCCGTCACCTGGAAGGCCTACATGATCTGCGCCTTTGCTTCATTCGGAGGAATCTTTTTCGGATACGACAGTGGTTATATCAACGGTGTCAATGGAAGTGATCTATTCATCAAACTCGTCGGAGGCCCAGATGCCACGGAACTTAGTTCATCTCACCAATCCCTTATCGTCTCCATCCTCTCTGCTGGTACTTTCTTCGGTGCGCTCATCGCTGGTGATGTCGCAGATAGAATGGGCAGAAAATGGACGGTCATCCTTGGTTGTCTCATCTACATCATCGGAGTTGTTATTCAAATGATTACTGGTCCTAACGTTGATGCTCTTGGTACAATTGTTGCCGGTCGATTGATCGCTGGTCTCGGTGTTGGTTTCGAGTCCGCAATTGTCATTCTATACATGAGTGAAATTGTAAGTATACCAATCCGATCAATCTTCAATCTATACTAACAGTCTCCCAGTGCCCAAAGAAAGTTAGAGGTGCCCTTGTTTCCGGATATCAATTCTGCATCACCATTGGCTTGCTGTTGGCATCGTGTGTTGTCTACGGCACTGAGAAGCGACCAGACACCAGCGCATACCGTATCCCTATCGCGCTGCAATTCCTTTGGGGTCTTATGCTCGGTGGCGGTTTGATGTTCTTGCCAGACTCCCCGAGATACTTTGTCAAGAAGGGAAAGCTCCAACAAGCCGCATCATCTCTCTCCAGACTACGTGGACAACCAATCGATTCCGAGTACATCCAAGTCGAGCTTGCCGAAATCGTTGCCAACGAGGAATATGAGCGATCCATCATCCCCGATACCGGTGCCATTTCCAGCTGGCTTCAATGCTTCAGTGGTTCTCTCTTCAGCCAAAAGTCCAACATCCGCCGAACCATCCTTGGTACATCTCTACAAATGATGCAACAATGGTAAGCTGAGCCGAAATCTGAAACAATTTTCTAGTACTAATTCGACCATTTCAGGACTGGTGTTAACTTCATCTTTTACTACTCTACTCCCTTCCTGCAATCCACCGGTGCTATCTCGAACACTTTTTTGATCTCTTTGATCTTCACATTGGTCAACGTTTGCTCCACCCCAATCTCCTTCTACACCGTCGAGAAATTTGGTCGTCGTCCTCTGCTCGTCTGGGGTGCCATGGGAATGTTGATCTGTCAATTCCTTTGTGCCATCATCGGTGTTACTGTTGGATTCAACAAGACCCACCCGGATGCCAACGGAGACGCCATCGCTAACAACATCTCCGCCGTCAACGCACAAATCGCCTTTATCGCCATCTTCATCTTCTTCTTTGCCTCCACCTGGGGTCCTGGAGCTTGGGTTCTCATCGGTGAGATTTTCCCTCTCCCAATCAGATCCCGTGGTGTTGGTCTCTCCACCGCATCCAACTGGCTCTGGAACACTATCATCGCTGTCATCACCCCATACATGGTCGGTTCCAAATACGGAAACTTGAAGTCTTCAGTCTTCTTCGTTTGGGGAGGTCTCTGCACCTGCGCTTTCGTCTACGCTTACTTCCTGGTTCCGGAGACCAAGGGTCTCTCGCTCGAGCAAGTCGACCGCATGATGGAGGAGACTACTCCACGAAACTCCTCCAAGTGGGTTCCTCACGAGACCTTCTCTGGACACGTTCAAAGAAAGGCTCAAGTCGGACACGCTGAGAACATCTTGGATTCTAGTGAGGAGAAGGATATTGAGAAGGCATAGAGTGGTATATATCTAGGTATAGAAAGGAAAAGAAACTTGTGAATAGTGGATATACAGATGTATATGGGTTGACCGGAGTCTTATATCTGGGGGGCTTTTTGCATACAAGTGCTTGCCAGAGGCGCACTTTTGTTCATTTTTAAGGAGCGTAATGTTAATACCGAATGCATTTTGAACATACTCTATATCTGTTTGATGTGCAAATAATTTCCATTCCGCTTCGATCTTGAGATTACTCCTAGTTCCTATCGTTCTTCTCAACTCTTTTTGTTCTATGAGTATGCCCCTGTACAAATCTTTTCACGTATTACGTTTCATTTGTGTACGAGTGCTGAGTCAAAACGGCCTTGCATGTATCCAATTATATTGCTACTTTTCCTTTGTTATCTATCCGTTACTGTTTAGCTCGCCCTGCTACACAATTAGTGCAAATATTAGGGTGAGCTGAATCGGGGCTCTCGGTGGTCGTGACAGTGGAAGTTTGGCATGCATATCTACGATTTTCCACCCTGGAGCTGAAAATCCTATATCATTTTGGTGCTACACATCCCAAAAAAGTACGAGTATGTGCGGGCCAGACAGGCCCTAAAAAAGTCTAGCCTGGCCTCCAAAACGTTGTTCTGCATTTTAGCCTCACCTTACAAGGCGCATGCTCTACGAGACACTACGAAAACGGAAAAACATCCCAATTTGTTCCCTTGGAATTTGGTCCTGAATCTTAAACAAAACCACAACGCAATAATTAAAACAGATGGGTTTATATTCTAGTATTTATTGGCTATTGGGGATTTGTTCTATATTTTTTGTATACTTTTCTCGTCTCTTTCAGATGTTCTGTTAGGCATTTTTTTTTAATAGGGTGCGGCGTAGGGGGAAATTCGGACGTTTTTCCGTCCCTGTAGCAATATTTGGGGGTTGTGCCATCGCCCATTTCCTGGCTTGTATAGAAATGACCTCAATGAGCAAACCCATTTCGGGGACTCTCAATTCAAACATTTTACGTTTCTATTCCACTTCGACTTCTACTTGCACATCCTAAAACATCACAGGGATTTTCGCGGTTACAATATGGAGACTGGCCCGGACAATCTGAAAGAGTGAGTCTTCGAAGGCGTGTGGGAGAAATATCAACAGCCATATTTTCGAAGGTGGATCTGGGCCCTTGGAAATACGAAAGCTGTTGTTGTCTTGGGCTGTCTCTCCCTACTTCTAACTTATACTCAATCCCGCGCCTGGGTCATCCTACGATATGTTGTATTTTTAACAAAAGAAGCCTGTGAGACTTGACTCAAACACTCGACCAGAACCCTTCGAGGACCTTTCTCGGGCATGCCCCATTTCGGCGAAAAACACCATGGGATCCTTACGGGGCGGTGTTGGGGAACTCACCAATACAAAGGATCAGTGGGTCACGGAAGTTGAAAACTTGTTCTTGAAAGGAATATTGGAGACGATCCTGCTTGTACGGCAAGCAGCAAGAAGAAACATCATGAGGGATTTAGAACCAGCCCATTTTCAAGACATGTATGCCGAAACGCTATCACAATTCGGACCCAAGTACACAGCTTGCCCTCGGATGCTCTTCCCTCACACAGACTGTACGGATATCAATCGGATTAGAAGTTGGATCACGATCGTCTTGCTTTTTCTTCTCTGCTTTTTAAGCTACCAACTTAAATGGGTTGAAAGAGCAATGAGAGCGGTATTGGGGCGATTTTCCGGACATTGCGGCTTTCTTCTAAAAAAGGCCTAATCGTTGTGCATCACCCTTGGTCACTATTTTCGACCGAAGTTTCAACATCATCATACAAATTATTATTATCTGTGGTTCATTTTGGCAAGGGAACAAAATCGAGCCGATCTATCGGAATTTGACGATGTTTATGCAGCTGCTTCTATTTCACTTCAAAATTCGGACTCGAAGACTTGCACTCAAGGTTAGTGGTCAATATATACTGCCCCAGCCATGTTGCATTTAGAGTACTAGCGAGTGGCGTTGGGACATTTGTGGTAGACCAGTTCAGGCAAAAATGCTCGCTTAGTTGTTCGAGAATTCACAGCTCAAAGAAGTCAAATATCTCGTTTCGAGAGCATTTGAAAGAGGGATCTGACTCAATTTTGACTCAAGGATGTTTTCTTGTGTTCTTTGTATTTGTTTGGGTCAACTTTGTTCGGTTTATTTCCACGAGGTTTCGTCTCGATACTTGAAGAATTGTTCTGTTACATAATTATATATAGCCCCCCCTCCCCACCCCTCATTGTACCTATCACTCGCAACTCCCCAAGATACTTTACAACACACCGAGAAGCTCAAAACAACCATTCTTATCCTTCTCCATAGAATACCTCTCAGCCCCAACTTTCACCATGCTCTCTGGCTCATATTCGACGGAGTGGTTCTCCAGTGAACAAAAGCATGCAGGTGCAAATAGCCGACATTTGGAACTTCTTGAACAATTTTTCGCCGCAAACAAAGGGGAAATATCGCTCAGACAACTGGCACACAATCTCGTAGTCGAAGGAGATTACAACAATCTCTGGGGTACTCTTTTACGTGGGGTGAGAAAATTTCCACAGCTAACCGGAGATGATCGGTTGGCAGAGCTATCTTTCGAGACACTTCTAGGAATTGGAGCGTATACATCTTGCTCAAGCAAGGTGCTCATGGCTCCATTTCTGAAAGCGCTTACTGAAGATTTCTGGGGTTCGTACTCAATTTTCAATCACACAATTCCTCGCTGATACCGTGGTCTTAGGTGCTTCTGCCCCACATCGAACCCCAGATTCCTATGATCAACAGTGGCTAAATCTCAACACCTTTGCGGCAAGACTATTTATGCACTGGAGTTTTCCGCAGTCGCCAATTCATACGCTTCAAGGAGCAGCAGGCTACACGCTTGTTGATGCATTGGAGCAACACCCATGGACAGATTTCCCACTACTTGAGAGAGAATCAGGACCTATGGACAATGGTTCAGTTTTATCTGCGGACTCCTCCAAAAACTCTTATACACATTCTTCCTGCGGTTCTTCTGCGACACCTTCTATGGGCCCTCTTCTACCCCGTACGTCTTTCTCAACAGTACCTTATACTAATTTACTTGATTCCTATGGCATCCTCGAGCTTAAAGACGTTGGGCTCCTCAACAACACTATTCCGGCGGCCGCCATCTGGATAAAAAAAGCGGGGGAGAGACTTTACGAATTGTCTGGTGACATGGACTACGGTACATTCTTTGAGATTCCCGAAGATTGGCAACGTTCAGACTTTGGTGACGAGCTCGGATGGTCGAAAGAGAGGTTTGGGTTTTGGAAGGAAAGATTTGAGCTGATCAGCAACCTGGAGGCGGAACCTGTTACTCAAGTCACTCGAGATTTGGCAAAAGAAGCAGCGAAAACCATGCAGGATATTGAAGAGAATCCCAGATCCTGTGAACCATGGGAGTTTACTGGATACGAAACGAATCTGTTGATGGTTCACTTTGTATCGGGAACACAAAGTAATTGATGACAGGTTCCATAGCTAGACCCCCTTTAGAAAATAGCATAACACACTTTTCCTTATAAAACCGAGTTTGAATATTCTCAGTTAATGACAGAAGATTCCTCCAAACTCTTCGCGAAAGAAGCCAAGTGTCGATTAACTTCATCTGGTACCTCAAGTTGAGCCCAATGCGCAGAACTCACTTCTTCAACTCGCACATCCCGATACCACTTGCTTCCCATCATCGTTGCCTTGGCAGGAAAGAATTTATCATCGTTCGCAACCACTACCAAAGCCGGCACCGTAACATACATTTTGTCTTCTGCTAAGTTGAGGTGGTGAGTAGCATCGATATTGGCTATTGCCGATTTATACCTGAGGGGGAAAGGGTTAGCCGAGTCAAAAGGGCGCGATATTGGGAAAGTAATCTACCAATTACAAGGGCCATGATATCCTTTCATTTTCAAGATCTCATGATGTTTCTTGATTTCTTCATCACTGAGCCAGCTAGCGAAAGGAGGCAAAGGACCCTTGCTTTCCATCCATTTCTCCAACGCTCCCACAGGGCCCAAATGCTCTTTCCAAAGTTCGGAATCTTGGGGGTAAATGATGTTTGTAATTCTCTCCGGCTGCAAAGTTCGAAGGTTAGAAAAAATGAATCTGAAGATAATAGATAGAAAGATATGCCTTTACATCCAGAATTTTTCCAGCATCGGGTTTGTTGAAAAAAGTCCAGTATCCCAAAAGCGGATAACCGAAATTAGCTGTTGTGAAAGCATTTACAGCCTCCACATCGAAAGGTTCAGTCGTGGGTTCTGTATAACCTGTAGCCACAAAGACGGCAGCGAGTAGCTTCTCTGAATGCCATGTGTTGAATCGAGATAAAAGTCCAGAACCCCTTTATTGAAGTTTAGCGAGGATTTCTTTCTTTCAGAGCAACAGAGGGTTCATACCAGTCATGGCCGACTGCAATGATCTTCTCCAGCTTTTCGTGCTCTAAAAGCTCCGCAATATGATTTGCCATTCGTTTAAACTCATATGCTTCTACCTCTACTGGTGCATCGGTCTCCCCGTAACCAAGAAGGTCAGGAGCGATGACTCCATAGCCGAGGGAGGAAAGGAATGGGATTTGGTGACGCCAATCAAAACTTGAACTTGGCCAGCCATGAAGTAACAAAAATGTTGGTTTGGTTGAAATGGCCGGTGAAATATGAACGTACGCGTAAGTTGTACCATCGGCGAGTGTTACCTTCTGGTTGATGTGAGAGGACGAAGTCGATGCCATTTCGCAAATTGCTCAATAACTCGATGGTATTTTGATTGAGAGCAAGTTCATTGAAGAGTACTTCAATAGTGAGTATTTATGTTGATGAAAATGTGTAAAACAACTAGAATATTGGCCAACCAAAAAACAAAATGCTTTCTTGGCATTGTCGAGGGGGGTCATCACATGACGACGCCCTTCCCTTGACGCCAATGTACAGAACGCCCTGTTTATACCACGCTAGTTTTTATGCAATAAATTCTTCCCAAACTAAATTATCATACAATCAAATTATCCCTCCATTGTTGGTACCCTTTATCCATTACCTTCCCTGTGTTTTGTGCTATTTTCGAGGTAGAACCTGGGTCTACTCAATAAGACTGTACTCCTACAGCAATCGAGTCAACTTACCGAGCTGCACCATTTTTGCAGTTATTTATACACGCTGCATTCCAGCAGTCTCCAATCCATCAAAAGAAGTTCCCTAACTCGTCACTCCTCTCATGTTCCACACTTCCTGGATCTGATGTGGTGAAATAAATCATCGTTCTAGGGCCGTTACCCGCCATGCAGGGTATTTGCGTGGGTTTGTATATCGGAAGCGGGTTTCGGGGGAAAGGTTGTGTGGTGGTAAGTCGTGACTTGTTTGTTTGATATAAGCGTGGAAAGAATCGTTTTATCAGTGGATGAAAAGTTTGGCTACATGCGCAGAGGATCGCGACGTCGACTTCAAGATTAGACCACATGCTCGTGTTTGCATTGTCGACTAATTTCCACTGGAGTTAGCTCGCTTCAATGATAAGTAGAAGGGTTGCTGTTGGGAACTTACACGCGATATCATCTGAGATTCCAAGGACGTAAAGACTGTGTAATCTCAGGATACTCAATATGCAACCGCTAAGTGCAAAGGTTAGAAACACTCTGGGTATTTGTCTCCTAATAACGTGAACTTACAAAGTTCCGATTGTAAAGGCAGACATAATCAAAACCTTTTGCTTCAACGGTATTTGGAGTTTCGACAAAATAGGCATCGGAATGACCAAAAATATCAGATCAGAGAAGACCTGATAAGTTGCATTGGTGAAGTATCCCGCTTTTTTGTCAATACATTTCCCGGGAATAGCTGGGTTCCAAAAGGCGGCGACAGGTCGACAGGTGAAGACTGCCAGAAATGTGGCTTCTATCCCGTATGCCACAGTGATGACTAGTGCAAACCAGACTGCCAATCGTGTTTTGCCAGTTTGAAAAGCTCGCAAATATTGCAACGCGATGGCGAGTTTAGTTAACCATAAAGACATGATGTAGAGTAAAATAGCTACATATAAACCCTTCGCAACTTTTCTATTAGCTTCATGTTTGGTATGTGCGAGAATTAAACGTGTTGATTCCTTACCTTGAGTATCTCTTTGGTATCTTTTATGTGAAGATCGGCGGTATGGATGCCCAACCCATGATTGACTTCTGGATAATTTTTAGCACCCAGTACTAGTAACATTGGTACCACCAAGATATCATACGATGAATTGTTGCGGGTAACAGTCCGATGGCACAAATCTTCAGACAGTTAGTACAAGTTTGCAAATACGGACAAGAGGAGGATGTTTTGTGAACACTGACCAGGGATACGATTATTGCCCATTCATCCTTTCCTCCAGACTTAGTCAAGACAAATCTTGATATCAACCGCAGTATTACAAAAACAAACGCAAGAAAGGTAAATATGATGGTAAGAACGAGATTCCGAAATGCCCGAGGGGCAAGCGGGGGTTGAACAATCGGTGATACAAGGGTTGAGTTCATCGCAAATTAAAAAGAATTATAAAACGCTTCATAGGGATTGATTTGAGCAAGTTTAAAGATAGAAAAGATATGAACGGAAGATGAGATTGCACAATCTGGGAACCGTCTTGTGAATATTTGCCATCATTCTCCGCTTCTTGGCATCCTCGTGCAATAAAGTTCACGATTGGGTTTAGTTGCCACATCAAAAAGGGATCACGCAGGTCAACGTTAAGAATGAACAACCAATGAGGTTAATTTTGCAAGTCTGACTGAATAACCCGGGTGCTAGAGTCGTTATTTCATTTGATGGAAAAGAAAACTTGTAGCCGGGTAAGGTGAACAAGTCCGTGCAGATGAAACAGTCTCGTCTACGGAGGTTATGGCAAACTTTGTCTGTGAAACACTCTAAAAACCTCGCGAGACGGACCCAAAGGGTGTATGGACTGTTTCTAACTTATGATGACCAGAGAAAATTCAATGTGAAATATCTTCCTCAAAGACGAATCAGGTTATAATATATTTAGCTGTTGAGAAAGAGGTCTACCACTTGAAGAATGATTGGAGCATTGAAGCAATTCTTCCCTGTAATAGTTTGCTGGATTTCTGACACTGTACAAGACCAGTAAAACTAAAAATGGCGTAGTAGAGTACTCGAGTACGATTTTGAATACGAGAACACTTGAATATAGAGTTTTACTCGACTCACCTCGCTTCATCAGCCCACGGAGGATTAAATAATTGGATTGAAGTATTAATACAGGTCAGCCAGTAAGTTATCTTGACGCTAGTTTCCAGGAATTTTCGGCCTCCGAAATAACTTATAAAGTTTAGTACTTGAAAAGGTACTAAACCTGTAGTACGTTTTTTCTGGTTCCTGCATTTGTTGAAGGATTTCAAGTTGTACGAGAAATATTACTTACTTAGGCAGAGAAAGATGTTGGGTTATGGCAGAGATGATCAGATAATGCTTTGTCGGATTACACTCATGCTTTGTTTCTTCATAGGTTACCATTTTTTCTTCATGTCACGTTTCTACCTTGGGCACTGGCGGGCTTCTATTGGTGCGCTTATTACACTTTGTGCTGAATTAAAAACAAGTGTCAGATAAAGCAAAAACGTTTCATAGAGCAGATGTTTTCAAAGAAAGAGAATGAATGAGAAACCAATAGCAAATTCCAAGAGTTCTCGACAAAACACGAGAAATCAAATATAGCTATACCACCTTATGTCATTTAAACCCACACACATATATATTGAAAACTTTCAAGAAACAATTAACCAATGTTTACAGCAACCATATATCTAGCAAAGGTACTTCAAGATGGAATACTACAATCTACCAAGAGAACAACTCATCATCAAAAGACATGAAAGTTCCACCGGTCTTCTCCCTTGTTGCACCATCAAGCTAGAAATAAAGTCAGCCCGAAAAAGTACACTCAACATACCGAGGTGGAAAAGAGGGGGGCCACAAACCTTGCCTAACATCCCAGTAATACTCTGCTTCACAGTGACCGGAGCCTTCTCCATCCCATGAGAAGTTGCTCCAAAGTTCCCCATGTCCGTTTCAACCCATCTTTCAATCAGAAAGTCAGCCCCTCTGATCCCCAATTGCAAATTCCAAAACAACAAATTTGAAGGGCAAAACATACCCAGGACTAATGACAAAAGCAACCAACCCCTCATTCTCAAAATGAATCTTTCTAACCGCATAATTGACAGCCGCTTTACTCATCCCATAAGCGGTACTTTCAAGTGGCATCTTCGCCATATCGCCAATACTACCAATACCCGATGATATAGTTAAAAACACCGGTCCTCCTTCTTTCTTACTTTCCTTCAAAAGAGGCCAGGCTTCTTGGAACAGGGAAAGCGTTCCGATGGCGTTGACTTCGAAGTGTTCACGGACTTGGGAAAGAGGTGTGACGGTTGCTGGACCGTAGTAGTTTGAGATTCCGGCGTTGGAGATGAGAATATCGATGTGTGTTATTCCGTGGGTGGATAGGGATGCGATTCCGGATTTGACAGATTCTTGAGAACTGACTTCGATTGGTGTGAGGATGAGTTTACTGTTTGGTCCGGAGGCGAGACTGGTGAGAGATTGAGAGGTTGGAGAGGAGGTATCGCGAACACCGGCGATGATGGTTACGTCTGGTCTTTGCAGTAATGCTTCGACCATTCCTCGCCCGAGACCTAACTCCGATGTTAGGGAATATTTTTTGAATGGATTTGGGAAGCTCGCCTCGGTTAGCACCGGTGATTAAGTAAACAAGTGGAGACATTTTGGTGAGGAGATTTTTGTTGGTACTTGAGAGGTGATAGAGAAATGATGAGAGGAGCTTCAAGGACGACAAATGAATTGAAGAAGAAAAGGAGATTCCACAGAACAATCAAGAACTCTTATATATTTCTCTTTTTCACTAAAAGTGTAAATAGATCATTCGGACTTCGGAACAAGTAGCCTGCCTCAAACGGCACCGCAAAATCCTTGTACAATGCTAGACCCTGCACATTGCTCAGTAATCAGCCCTACAAACCGATACATTACGAATCTACATTCGATACGGTTGTGCCAAACAAAGAAGCTTGTTAAAAAAAGCCTCATGCACTTGCAAGGCCTGCCATTTTCTCAATTGGGAAATCTCCTCATCGGACTTCGGTACATGAAGCTTCCGCTGTGCCACATCGCAGTATGAACCAATCATCCTTGCTCCACAAATAAATTTCCCCGCACCAACTCACCAGATCACTGATCAAGTATAAAGGAAAAGATTTATAACAAACTTATTGAAGCAAGATACAGGATGAGGCTACTCGACATATGATGCAAGCAGAAAAATTGTATAAGCGACTTGTATTTGTAAGCCAAAAATAGGTACTGATGACGATTTCATGCCAACTAATTCAAGTTAGGAAGTAGGTACTTGCACTTGCAGCCGGGAATAACTTTTGAACCCTTCCATCAACAACCCTTTCCAGCTTGAAGACGTTTAAAGCTCATAGGAAACATCCCAAATATGACGACCAATGGAGTTCAAATGACCGCTAACGCTCGGCTTCTCTCAGCAGTCTAAATCTCTCAGAAAAAGTTCCAGCGCGCTCGATGGTTGGATAATTAATCGGATATCCAATGGATATCCAGTTGATATATCCATTCCAAAAGGCATGGATAGTTCAATCTGAAATCTATCAAGCTCCAATCCATTACGTCTGACTTTTCTATATCCATTGGATATTTATGAGTAAATGGATATATGAAACGCGAATAGAAAGTGTACTTTTAGTATAGGAGAGATAGAAGATTAACATAAAAACTAAGGGTGCCTGTCCACTCAATTCTTTTTCCTTCTCCAGTTTCCACTCAGAATAATTTTCGGCCACTTAGAGGCCCCCGGCCCCCTTGAACAAGCCATTGGATCTTAGATCTAATGGTTATACCTAAAACTATTTAGATTGAGTAGAATACATCAAAGAAGTAGTGGACATCCGTCCATCCGGTGCGCGCAGTGAATAGAATAGAATAGCGTACCGGGTAGTAATTATTTTTACTCTTGAGTAACGAGTTGTTACTCTTACTCTTAGTCTAAGTAACGTCGGGCCGAGTATCGGAGGCCGGATCGGTGACCAGGATAGTGCTTAAATAAAAACAACAATTAAAGAAAAGAAAAGAGTACTAACGTGGTTTATTAGGACCCAGGTTATATCAGGACCCCGATCAATTTTCCTGAAATCCTACCCTCTAACTTTAACACGCGTTTTTTGAACCTTCTACCATGTCTATTATTACTAAAGAATCAAAAGTCATTCTAGCTATTAAGGCAATTCGAACATCTAAAAAGCTAAGTTAACAGAAAGCTATAAAGATCTACGGAATACCTTATTCTATACTTAATAATAGAATAAACAGCCACCTTCCTCTAGCCGACCGTTGACTAGTAAACCTTAAATTATCTAAGGTAGAAGAAGAAGTAATTGTTCAGAATATACTTGATATAGATTCTAGAGGGTTTATACCCTAGCTAGCTAGTATAGAAGATATAGCTAATTTTATCCTCGAGTTATATGTCACGAATCACGTGCACACGTGATAAGTGAAGACCAGGCGGCGTCCTGACAGGTTAAGCACTATCGGAATACTTTTATAGCAGATAGGGATCGGTTAGGTTAGCTAAGCGATCTAGGGATTTCCTTTGGTTATAATCACGTGATAAGAGTTCGCTAGACGGGGCGACAGGTCTAGCAGTCTAGCAGCGACGGAGCGACCAAGCTAGCAGGCTAGCACGAGGAAGGAAGGTTCTATATATACTAGCACGTCTACTATCTAGATAGGAGCTTTGTACTTAACTTTAGTTATTAATCTTATTATCTTATTTAACATCTTTGATATAAGTAGCGAAGTTCACTTCTAAGTGAACAACCTAGCGCATTTATACTTCTTACTATATACCAACCTTCGAGACTTAGTTACCTTTGTTTAGTTCGTTTAAGTTTCGTTACACTTTAAGTACCTACTTAGAAGTAAGATCGCTACTATGTTAGCAACCTCTTTTACTCTAAGAACTACCCTACCAAAGCCAGCTGTAGACCCCCCAGTTATACTAGTCACTACTCTTTAAGAGGAAGTGAAACTTCCTCTTCCAAAGCTGTTTAATAGCTTACTCGAGAAACTAGCCGAGTTCTTAATAAAAGCTTCCCTCTACTTAAACTTTTATTATACTTAGTTTAGAAATAAAACTAACTAGGTTATATAGTTGTCTACCCGTCTTAAAGAGGTAGCTTATAACTAGTTAGAACTATACTTAGAGGATTACTAGGCAAATAAAATAGTTAAAGGAAAAGTCTCTCTTTAAATATCTAAGAAGACGAGAGATTTGTTTAGAAATATTCGAGGGTTTAAGGACAGAATTAACTAGGCTTTTAAAGATGTTAATATAAAAAAGAAGACAGTTAGAGCTTTATATATACTTAAGTAAAAGAGGTTAGCTACTAAATATACCTTATAATTTTAATAGTACTCTATATAGATAGAATAGAATAATAAAGCATTACGTAAACAATTCTATTATAGACTTAAAGATAATATAAAGAATAAACTCGTATAAGAGGATTTTCTAGACACGTTAAATAAATTAATAAATAATATAATTAGGATTAATAACTATATTTATAAAAGGAATCTAGAGAAGAAAGGAAGTTATAGTTATTAATATAAAAAGAGTAGATAGAAAGATTATAGAGACTCTATAGAAATTAATACTACCTAGAAATCATAGGTTCTAGAGAAGGAATTTAAAAAAGAAAACTTTTAAAGAGGAGGACTATTCTAGAAAGAGCGAAATCGTCGACGTAAGTAGAACTTGTATTATAACTATAGTCTTCCTAGCTATAAAGTAAATAAGTATAGTAAGAAGAAAGACTCTAAAGGGAAGCAAGCTAACGCTACTGTCTAAAAAGAAGTAGCTT
This sequence comes from Calycina herbarum, assembly GCA_001414485.1. Classification (NCBI taxonomy): domain Eukaryota; kingdom Fungi; phylum Ascomycota; class Leotiomycetes; order Helotiales; family Pezizellaceae; genus Calycina; species Calycina herbarum. The sequence goes on from LLEY01000011.1 coordinate 82,183, forward strand.
TACTAGAAAAAATCGAACTTATAGACGAAGAACTCGAGGCTAGAGGTTATAGTACGTAAATTAAAACAGACGCTATAGATATAATAGCAGACGCTATATACTTATAGCTAAATAAAGGAATTAAGTTATAAGTTAGTAAGGTATAAGATACTAATAATAATAAGAATCTATTACTTAAAGAATATTATAATATATAGTTAGAAATAGATTACGAATTACCTCTTTAAGTAGAATATAAATCACTACTATTAACAAGTTTATTAGAGTTATTAGAATTAATATCTAACTTATTAGAGGTAGATCTAGGAATATATAAGCTTAAATAAGACAAAACATAGGTATTTATTAGAACCTTTAAAAGAGGGAATAGATAGGTATATATAGAAAACTAGAAACCTAATTTCTAGAGCCTATATTCTACTTAAGGAATTAACTCTACTATTTTAACTACTTATAAAATAGTTTAAAATAAATAAGATAAAATAACTTTAGTAAGTCTTATTACTAGAAGGGAAACTATCGAATTTAAAGAACCTAGACTAAAATAAGTAGTATCTAGTAAGCTATCTAGTATACTTAAGATAGGAGATATTTAGATAGTTATAGATATATAAGAAGAAACTAGCTTATAGTAATAGCAGGGTTCTAACAACTTTATAAGACGCTTTAAAACTAGTTTTTTAGGTACGCTATTTAATAGCGTAGAAACTATACTAGAAATAGGAGGCTAGTATACTATAGTTACTTTAGTTAGAAAAGTTAGAGTAATATTTTAGGAATTAAAAAGTAGAAAATTATTTAGTATAATCTTCTAGAAGATAAACGAATATAATATAGACTAAGAAACGGAGTTAGTATAGAGAGAACTCTACTAACTAATAATTAGAGAATTAAACGCTATCTCTAGAGAAAATTAACTTATAGTAATAGCGAAGATAAGAGGAAAGGAACTCCGAGTCTTAATTAATTTAAAAGTAATAAGTAATTTCCTTTCTCTAATAGCTTAAAAGAAGCTAAACGTCTCGATTAAAGGTATAAAGCTATACTACTTAGGAGTGGTTAATAGAATAGACGTTATATATTAGGATAGAATTATCAACTAGTAAACTATTCTAATAAATATTACTATTAAAGGATACTACTTAGATATATAATTCGATATTATTAAAATAGGAAATAAAGAAGCAATACTTAGTATACTATAGATTAGAGAATATAATCTAGATATTAATTAGAAGGCTTAAATAATAACCTTTAGTTAATATAATTATATAGGTTTGTAATTATAACTATAAGGCTAGAACGAGGTTAGCGTCACCTCTTCTAAGACGCTAGGACACCTAGCCTAGAGTCCTTCACAGGTTAGTAGGACAGCTAATAACGAAATACCTATATAGTATAGAGAATTTAAAGCTTTGTTTAAAAACCTAGAAGACTTATAAGCCTTACTAAAACATCGCTTATAAGATTATAAGATTAAATTAAAAGAGGGTTATTATCTCTTAAAGTAGAAACTTCAGTTATATAACTAAAAAAGCTTTTAGAGAATAGAAAGTTATATAAAGAAAGGTATTAAAAAGGGATATATTAGAAAATCTAAGTTACTAATTACCTTAAACATACTTATTATTAAGAAAAAAGACGATCTAGATAAGAGAGTATATATTAATTATTAAGAAGTAAATTATACTATAGTTAAGAACGCTTATCTACTACTACCTAGCTAGTACTTATAAGATAAGTTAGGTAAAGTAGTATAATTTATAAAACTAGATTAATAAAACGCTTATAGACTTATATAAATAAAAGTTAGAGATAAATAAAAGATAGTATTTACTTTACTATTAGGCTTTTATAAATATATAATTATACTATTTAGACTTTATAATATACTAGTTATATACTAGAAATAAAATAATAACATTTTAAGAGATCTTCTAAGAGTAATAGTAATCTATTACCTAGATAATATATTAATCTTCTTAGAAAAAGAAGAAGAATATAAGGAATATATTAAAGAAGTTTTATAATAACTTATAAGAGTAAACTCTTAGTTAAAACTCTTAAAATATAAGTTTAGAGTAACTTAGACCCTTTTCCTAGAATAGGTATTTAGTTTAGAGAAAATAGAAATAGATCTAGTAAAGATCTAAGACATCTTAAACTAGAAATTACTAGAGAATATAAAAGATATATAGTCTTTCCTTAGATTTATAAACTTTTACTATCTATTTATTCGAGACTATATAAAGATTACTAAACCAATGTTAAGACTAGTTAAAAAAGCTATTAAATTTATATAAAATAAATAAGTAGAAGATACTTTTTAGAAAATCAAAGTAAAGTTTATAAAAAAACCTATTCTATATAATTTTAATATAAATAAGCCTAGTATAATTAAAATAGACGCCTTAAATATAGCAGTAGGTATAGTTTACTTATAACTAAATAATAAAGGAAAACTTATATCTATTATATATTATTCTAAGATATTTAACCTAGTATAACAAAACTATAGTATCTTTAATAAGGAATTACTTACTATAGTATTAGCTTTAGAATACTAAAGAATCTATTTATAGTTAGTAAAACACCTAGTTATAGTTTTATCTAACTATAAGAATCTTAGAATATTTATAATAACTAAAGAACTTATAATAAGATAATTAGCTAGATAGTTAGAGATATTAGAAGAATTTAATATTATTATTTAATATATAAAAGAAACATTAAATACTCGAGCTAATACTCTTAGTTAGAAACCTAGATATAAGAGAGATAAAGAGTATAAAAAGATTATAATCTTAAAAACTCTTAAAAATAGAGACTTAGCACCTATTATATATAAAATAGTAGTAATAAACAATATCTAGATAGATAAAATTTAAAATATATATAAAGGTTATAATTAGTATATAAAAGAGAAACTATAGGTTCCTAGCTTATATATAAAGGAGTTTATATAGGAATACTATACTACGCCTACTTATAGTTACTAAGGAATTCGTAGAACCCTCTAGAAGATAAGATAATACTACTATATTAATCGGTTATCCGCGATAGTTAAAGAAGTAATAGTAGAATATAATACCTATACTAGGAATAAGGCTTCCTACTATACTCCTTATAAATAGATAAACACTACTCTAATACTATAGTTATCTTAGAAATTAATATTTATAGATTTTATTATTAAACTACTAAAATCTAAAAACTTAATAATAAGAGTTAAATATAATATAATCCTAGTTATTATAAAACGACTTATAAAGTATATAATTCTTATAGTATATATAGAGTTAAGTATAGCTAAGGAATTAGTATTTATATTCCTTAGAGAAGTAGTCTTAAGATATAGACTATCTAAAGAAATACTCTTAGATAGAGATAAGCTCTTTACCTTAAAATTTTAAATCGCTCTTATAGAACGATTAGGTACGAAAAGAAAGCTTTTAATAGCTTTTTACTCTTAAATAAATAGAGGAAATAAATAGATAAATTAAGTAGTTAAAACATACTTTTATTATTATATAAACTACTAGTAAGATAACTAGGTAGAACTACTACTCTTAACACAGTTCGCTTATAATAGTTTAGTAATAGAAATAATACTTATTATACTATTCTATACTAATTTTAGGTATAAATTAATAGCGTATCAAGAACTACTATCTACGACTATTAATAACTAACTTGCTCGTATTTAGGTCTCGAAAATTAAGAGTCTATATAAGAAACTTATAAAAGACCTATAATTTATAGTAGAAAGAAACGTATACTATTATAATAAACAACGTAGTTAGGAGCTAATACTAAAAGAGAGGGATAAAGTCTACTTAGTATAGAAAAATATTAATATAAAAAGACTAAGTAATAAACTAGATTATAAAAAACTTAGACTATTTAAAATCAAACATACTAGAGGACCTTTGAATTATAAATTAGTACTACTAAGGATAATAAACATCTACCTAGTATTCTATATATCCCTACTCGAACTAGCACTACTAGGAGCACTACTAGCCCTACTTATAGAAATTTAACTAGTAAATCTAAACGCCGAGTATAAAGTTAAGAGGATTCTTAACTATAGACTTATTAGAGGACAGGTTAGATATTTAATAAAATAGTTAGATTACCTATATTTAGAAAACATATAAGAACCTAGAAAAAACATCAGCTAGTACTCGGAGGAACTTTAGGAGTTCTACTGTCGAAACCTAAGTCTGCCTACATCGCGTAGTTAGTAGGAAAGGACTTAAGAAAGACTAGGTCGAGGCCTAGAGCGAAGGCAGGGTCGGAAACGTCGGGCGTAGAGAGGGCAGCCAGCCTAGCAGCCTCTTCTTCTATCCGCTTCTTTTCTTCCTCCTTCTCTTTTTTCTTTTTTTCTAAATCTTTAGCAGTATCTAACTCGTTAAGCGAGTTAAGACTAGCAGCTATTATCCTTTAACGCTTCTCGTAGAGTTAACGTTTTTACTTCTTCAGTCGACGAATACGAGCCATAGCCTCAGCTATAATCGTATAACTCTTCTCCTCTTTATTATCTAGCTACTCGATCTAGGAGTCAACGCTCTCCTACTCGTTTACTACAGGTATTCGATTAATAATACAAACATCGCAAGACTTGTTCATAGTAGTACAGCGACTATACTATGATAGCTTTTAGTCTCTAAGACTAAAACACTCGTGTTCCTTGTTAGCGTTTTTACAATAGGTACATAGAGCTATTTTCTTACTAGATAAATTAATTACTCTACTAAGGGCTTCGTAGTCAGTTCGTCGTAGGGAACGGGGGGCATTTATATTAGAAAGGAAAGAAGGCCGCTAGCCTTCTAACGATATTTCTTAGGTCGTACTTAAGCGTAGGGACACGCTAAGCTAAGAAGGGGATAGTGTCACGAATCACGTACATACGTAATAAGTGAAGACTAGGCAGCGTTCTAACAGGTTAAGCACTATCAGAATACTTTTATAGTAGATAGAGATCGGTTAGGTTAGCTAAGCGATCCAGGGATTTCCTTTAGTTATAATTACGTAATAAGAGTTCGCTAGACAGGGCGACAGGTCTAGCAGTCTAGCAGCGACGGAGCGACTAAGCTAGCAGGCTAGCACGAGGAAGGAAGGTTCTATATATACTAGCACGTCTACTATCTAGATAGGAGCTTTGTACTCAACTTTAGTTATCAATCTTATTATCTTATTTAACATCTTTAATACAAGTAGCGAAGTTTACTTCTAAGTAAACAACCCAGCGCATTCATACTTCTTACTACATACCAACCTTCGAGACTTAGTCACCTTTGTTTAGTTCGTTTAAGTTTCGTTATATTATAGAGAGGAAAACGTGTTAGTAAGCTCTAGGCTTATCGGTTTATATAATAATAACTAACTCTTAAGACGCGTTTTAATCGCGTTTATGATTTCTAAAGAGCCTTATACGAAGATCCTAAGCTAATTAGCACATAGTTTCGACTAGTTGCGAATATATAAGCGAAATATAGAGTTTTAGACTACGACTTCTATAACTTCGACGAAACTAGGTTTATAATAGACGTGATTTATCCTGTAATAGTTGTTACTTATATAGATTAACGTAGTAGAGGTAAGGTAGTTTAGCTAGGGAATCGAGAATAGGCTACTACTATTGCTTATATCAATAGTGAAAGCTAGAGTGTTTCTCTATTTTTAGTAGTTCAAGGAAAGAATCATCTTATAAATTAGTATATTAATAGCGGTCTTCTATCTAACTAGGTTATTAAACTGATAATTAATAGATAGACGAATAATAAGATAAGTCTAGAATAGATAAAACATTTTAATTAATATACTACTGCTTATATAAGAGAGCTATATCGAATACTAGTGTTAGATAGACATAAGAGCTATGAATCGGTAGAATTTTAAGAGTATTATAAGATATATAATATTATAACTCTTAGATTACCTTCTTACTCGTCTTATCTAACTTAACTACTTGATGTTAGATGTTTTAGTATATTAAAACGAGCTTATAGTCGACAGATTAAGACGTTTATTAAAGCTTATATTAACTATATTACTTAGGTAGAGTTCTTTCTAGCCTTTATAGTAGTATATAAGGAATCTATAATAGTCTAGAACGCTTAGGCTAGATTCTATAGAGCTGGCCTAGTGCTTTTTAATCTATAAGTAGTGATTTTAAAGCTTGATATAAAGTTATAGACTCTAATACCTTCTAGACCCTCTACTGCTAATACCCTTCTATAGGAATCTTAGACCTCTTCTAATCTAATAGAAGCTCTTTTATAGTTAACTCTTATATAAAATCGAATTGCTCGCTATTAGAGAAGCTCGCTAACCCCTCTATTTAAGACAGTTGTAGCACTGGCTAAAGGTATAGAGTAAATAGCTTATAAGATAACTCTTCTGTCTGCCGAGGTACGTACACTTTAGGCAGCAAATGAAGCTCTTAGCAAACGCTGGAGGGCTAAAAGAGCTCGTGTCTATGAAGGGGGTATACTTATTATAGAGGATGTACAGGATATTATAGCTTAGAAAGACGTAGATGAGCAGGTACGACGCGATATACGTGTAGCAAGAGGTAGTTATAAGGAGAGGTAACTGTCTAGACAACACTATAGAACCTGTGGAAAAGCTAGTTATAACGTACGAACTTGTTAAGAAGCTGTAGATATATCTAGTGTATTAGACTCTGATTATAAAGAGTTAATTTAATATATTATAGTTAAGTTATTTAAGTTCAAAGTTATATGCCAAGGAAAATTGATCGGGGTCCTGATATAACCGGGGTCCTGATAAACCACGTTATATTATAAAGATAATTTCTTAAATAGACTTTTAGCTTAAATGCTTATATAAATCGGCAATCATGAGTAGAAAATATTACTAATATTACCTTACTTAGAGCAGAGTAATAGAGTAATTGCTCTTCATTACTCATAGAACTCGTTACTCTACTCTACTCAGAGGTACTTAGAGTAATATTGAATAATGAGAAATTTGTCGCCCAAACTGCATCCATCGAGAGAGCGCTGAAGAGTTCAAAATGATCAGAACCCAGTATTAATATGTATACGTCCCCATCACGCACATCTCACAAATCCACCTTTATTACACGAGAAGAATTCCCAGCCCTCTCAGTCCCCTTTATCCTCCAATTCCCTCATCTTCAATGGAGAAATCCTCCATATTTTATGAATTCATAGCCCAGCACAATTGCAGACAACACCGTACCGCCAAATCGTATACTTGGGTACCGCCCTTATTTCCATCCACAGACAATTGTCCATCTCCATAGAAGTGCCGCCCAGAAACTTTCTGGTCCCATTTTCCAGATGTTTAGCAGATACCGCGAAGAGATTTTACACCCATCTCCGGTTAATCAATCATCTAGCGTCTCGAAACACAGCGCAGTTTTCCGATGATTCCACACGCCTTCAACGTATGAACCCATGACTCCTTGTGATTTTGGCCTTCTCCAAAATTCAATGTGCATCTCACAATCGATGTTCCTTGATGCAAAACGCTGCAGCTAGCGCGACTAGAGCTCCAATGAGGGAAACAGCTAATACCAAGAATCAGCAAAATGATACGAGGATAAAGAAAGAGGGGAAAGGAGTAATCATCATACCATGTGTATAAGCCAAACACGTAACATAAGCCGCAACAACTAACTCCCCCAACTTCCCCTCAAGTAACCTCACATACTCAATATCATTCAAAGCCCGATTGATAATCTATCAAAAAAATCAGCTATCCGTCATCTTTGCTTTCACGAAAATAATAAGAATCAAAACTCACCATTTCCCGCTTCCCCCACCCCTCCAACCGTATCCTCAACTCCTTCCTCAACGTACTCTGCAATATAGCAGCCGCAACACTAAGTCCACTCACCATCCCCAAGCTAGAACTCAAATACAGCCCCGAGCTAGCAATAGCAATCTGTCCCGCATCAACACCAGCAGTAAGGGCGATGAAACTTGCGGAAAGCGCGATTCCATTCCCGAAGCCACCGGGGATTATGTAGAGGGATTCGAGGAAGGAGGTGTGGCCGTGCCAGCGGAGGATCATGAGGGTATATGCTAGGGAGGCGGAGAGGGCGCCGAGGACTGAGATGGCTTTGTAACGACCGGTTCTGTGAGAGGGTGATGTTAGGGCTGTATTTGGGAGAGGATGGAATGCGAGTTGGGAGCAGAGATGAACCTTTTGATGATATAACCTGTTAACAAACCGCCACATGCATTTCCAATAACAGAAGGCATCAAGTGAGCGCCAGCATTCGTGACACTCGCATGAGCCGAGACCTGAAAATACATCGGTACCAGCAACATCATCTAAAAACAATTAGTCACCTCAACTCATTCCTCTCCTCATTCTGGAATACATACCGCACCCTGAGCCCCAGTCTGAAAAGCCAGATTGATATAACTCGTAACCACATCCCTATTTAACAACAACCTCAACGGAAAAATCGGTTCCTTAGCCCAGAACCCCTCGATAACCAAAAACAAAGTCCCCGAAACCGTCGAAACAGCAAACAAAGTAAGAACTTTGGCTGAAGTCCAAGGCATTCTCTGGCCCCCAAGATCTAGGACTGTGAGACCGCATACAATGGAGACGGACAAGAGGATCGCGCCGAGGAAATCGATTCGTCGGAGTTTGGTGAGCTGGGAGTGTTTGGGGTATTCTTCGAGGAGTGGGACGTGGAGTTTCCAGATTACCAGAGTGAGAGCGAGGAGGGTGGGTGGACATTGTCCTAGGAAGGACCTGTGGGGTATAAGAATTTTTGGAATTGTGACTTTTGGGAAAGGGGGGGTTTACCATCGCCATCCGACAGTATCTGTGAGGAAACCACCAATGGGTCCTCCTAGACTTCTTCCCGATGTGGCTGCAATATTCACATAACTTCTCCAAGAAGCAACTTCCCTAATTGGTACCATATCTGGAGTCCATTAGTTATAAAGTGAATCGCATACCTGCAACACTAGTACGTACCAGCAATGACAATGGCAACAAGACAATTAATGCCAGCCCCACCCACGCCAGCGATAAGTCGTCCAACAATGACTTGCGTAATTGACTGACCTAGTCCACTAAACTCAGTCAGAAAAACTGCAACATCTTAGGTTCTTCTCGAATGTGATGCTCTGGGAGAAGAAATTGGGAGTACGAACCATATTGCAGATCCAATAGTGAAGAAAACGTAGGAAGCAATAATGGTGTTCTTTCTGCCATATATATCGCTCAATTTACCATACTATCTTCTTATCAGCCGGGAGAAGGATAAATTCTATTCAAGGAGGGGATTTACCAGAGACTGAGCGGCACACATGGCCAATGTATATGACGTGATCAGCCATCCTGCATTTCCAAGCTGGTCAAATTCGCTACTGATTGTGCCACTGGTAGCAAGAACAAGAGAAACATCGGCATTGGCAATGAAGACCCCTTTGCAAATAGTTAATTATGGAGTTTTGTGTTTTTGGAAAACGAGGGAGAATGGAGTGAGTGATTTGGAGTGAATGTACCCAACAACAGAATCGATATCACCCCAGTGACATTATTCGAAGAGTCAACCGTCCGATTCTTATCCTCAATCGGAGACGGACATACAACGGCTTCGGGATCGCAAGCTTTAGTGCTTCTAGAAGGGTCAGCCGTACCACTCAGAAGTGGAGTTCGCTCATCTGGCGGTGTATCGGCGTGGGAAGATACATTGATGCTATTCGTGCAAGTTGTCCCTCGTGACATGCCCATGATATAAGAATTGGCTTTTGACGTTAATGGCGACTTATTTGCGTAGATGGTGTGACTGAATGTCTCCGAAGAGAGCCCACCTGTCCGGTACTTATATATGTCATGAGACTCCCCTCCATTCTCTCCCAGCACAGCTAACCGCCGGCGGAATTCACCTACGACTAACGTACGATGATGGGTAGGCTAGCCATCGAACGACGAGGAGAAGAACTCTTTCTGCATGCGGAAGACAATAAACAACCACGGCACTTCCATTGCTATATTGGATGACCCTCGCCACTAATTGCGAGGAAAAGGAACCGTCTCTCGTTGGAGGAAAGACAGATAAGGCATGTGAAAGGAAAGGGCATGTCACGCTACAGACGAAGTACTTTTTATGTATAAGCAAGGCCAAGATCTCCACTCTCAATAATTTATGCGCATCTAACCAATAGAAAGGAACCACAAACCCTTGGACTCGCAGAAATTGCTCTGCGACGAGATAAACTGTTATCGCCCCTCTTCAGAGAAGCAGCGTCAGCATCGCGGCCTCGCTTCGCCCTCGAAAATTGAGCAAGTTCATGACCAAGGAGAATTGAAGATCAGTTTCAAACTCATTGGGAACCCCAATCCACGTGGTTGAAAAGTTTGCACTTGCAAAACGAATGACAAGGAAGGGAGTTCCATGTATCTGAAAGACGTTTTTAACTGGTTATCGTAAGTCTCCAAAGAAGAGAAGGAGGTATTTGGTGTGGGGGTGGAAGGAGGGGTTTGACTAATGAAAATGGCGGGGTAGGTAACTATACCAAGGTACTTGCTACCTGCCCCATGAGACGATCCAGCCAGCTCGAAGCTCATTTGTCGTGGGAGTGATCGGCCAGGTATCAGAAGTACATTTACATCCCATCACCAGAGCCTCAACACCACGAATCGCCACATCCAGAACGTCACTCTCCATCCATAGAGACTCTCTTGACATCAGAGAACAAACAACCGACGAACAGCTGCATCCTGCGAAGCATCGAGAGATCAGGCCCCAAAGTTTGGAAGACTTTGCCATAAGCCGTAAGCCGAGACCGGAAGCAATCTGATAAGGATGTGACCTTTTCCAATGGCAAGCTGCAATGCGCAAACAATTTTCTTCAACTCTCCCGGGTGCCCTGCTGCATATCCGCAATACCCCAGATTCAAAATGAACCCCTAAACTTGGCGCTGCTCCCTCTCCACTCATTCCCTCTTTCCAGTGGTCACAAGATGACGGCTATTCCCGCCTTGGTAATCCAATTGTTCCAGTTTGTGTGTGAAACGAGCAAGTGGTGAAAAGACGCGTTGGAGTAGCAGAGGCGATTCCTCACCAAAAATAATGGTAGTAAACAAATTACAACATTTGAAGAAAAAGCAAGTAGCTAGAGGTGGGACATCAACTACACTTATTAAAAGCATATGCCACGAATTCTGACATCCCCTGGTCGTAGGTTACTAAAATAACCCTGACCCGACCTCCTGAAAAGGCTCCGCTATTGGAACTAGTACAATCAAGGACGCGATCTGCATGAGGGGTACTACTCTACCCCTCGTACCACCCTAACCCCCTCGCGAAAGAAAACTTCCTCCCTTTTTCCAGCTTGGATTTCAGAAACCACCAAGTGCCTACCACTGCAGGACCGTATCAAACCATCGAGCTTTTATAATTGTAGTTGTGGGTTCTATGGAAGGTTTGTGACCGTATCTCATGCAGTTCAAAATTTAGACATGTCAAAAAACTCACCAAATTAAATTCTTCTATCTTTGCAAACAACACTACGAAGCCATCTATAACCATTACGAGAAGCCCCAAAACTATTTCCCATCTCCAACAATTCCCTCCAGTGGTATCATATATATATAAATAACAATCGCAACCCCTTAAATACTCCAAGAAATAAAATTTGCAACGAGAAAGAGAAGGAAAAAGTTGAATACAAAAAATGATGTACGGCAGCAACAGAGGAGGGATATTAAGAGTAAAACAGAGAAGAAGAAAAACAAGACGACGAAAGCAGAGATAGATACCTCCGTATACAGGTATCTAAAAAAGAAAAAAAGATAAACAAAAAGACAGAAACCAAAAGCCGAGACCAACAAGCAAGAAACAAAAAAACGTAAAAACAAAAATATATACTCCAAACACCCTTCCTGCACACCCAAACCACATAAGAAATTAAAACCCTCCCTCCTCACCCCCAACACCCTCCACCAGGGGGTGTCAGAAATCGTGAGACAGTTTAGCGAAATTAGAGGGTGGTCATAGCGCACAACATCATAAACCCTTGTCATAGTAAATAAACCTTTAATCTTTATACAATGGCTCCCAGTACTCGAAATACCGACTGCCCAGCAGTGGTCGGCAACTGGAATTCCATGGAAGTTCCACAGCTATACATTGGAAGACTCCATTCCTTTTTTAAAAATCTATGGAAGACTCTATAAAAAATAGGGTTTCCATGGAAGTTCTACTAGAATTCCATCCATGTAACATCTTACGTGATTTCGGACAGTAAAAATAATAATCTAGGTACTAAGGCCTACCTTTTATTTACTTTATTTAACAAGCAGACGGCAAACTGACCGCTGTATTCGGCGGTTTTAGTCGCTGTTTTCGAGGGTTAACTTGCTAAAATCTCGCGCTGCCCTAACGCTCTCGTGCTAGTTGGCTAAGGCGGCACGACCTCGGCTAACCGCAAGTGTATAGCAACACCTAAAAAGGACAATCGGTTTTCTGCTTCTCGTTCTTATTCCAACTTCGTTAGAAGCCTTTTTAGGGAGCAGAAAATGGATGCCCTTCATCCCCTGGTGACTTAGAATAGCGACGCTTATATTAATCGCCTACCCTTTCCCTTCTTCTCTATTATTCTCTATCTTTTCCCTTCTCTATTATTCTTTATTTCCCCTCTTAACCTCTTAAATCCATTACCTCTCGCGTTATCTTATCTCTTGTCCTCTTCGATGCTGTTAGGTACGCGGTAGGGCTCCTCCTTATAACATCGAGCCCTCTTTTCCTAGCTGTTATCGTCGCCCTCGTCTTTCCTAGGTCTAGTCGATATATAGCAACGTTAACCGTCACCAGACGCTTCCTTAGACAGCGAGAGCTGCTTCGATACGGAGGATGAATATAAGGAAACCGACGACGATACTAAGCCGACTAATATCGATTCCGATGTAGAAGGATGCGACGATACAGATCTAGCGTAGATCGTAGGAGAGGATAACGCCTAACCGCTAGAATACTACCTCGATTAAGAGAATGACTCTACCGAATCCGAGGATGAAGATAAGGACTATAGCGATAATAGTATCCTTCTTAATATAATCGAGTTATAATTTAGTCGGTATATACTCTATTTTCTTTATCTACTGTCTTCTACTATTGAATCGTTAACCTAACTCTGTAAAGGTACTATAAATATATACAAAAGAATCCGGCTTAGGTAATATAGGCCATCTCTTACTATACTCTCAAGGCCTTCTTCGATTAGATATTAAATCAACGTCGAGAGAAGAGTAGAAGGAGGCTTACAGGTATTAAGTCGGCTAATACCCTTAGGATATACTAGAAGGTCTTCTGGCTCGTATACGAAAGGACAGTTAGTAAGAAGATCGAGGGCAAAATAAATCGGAATATATATTATATAAGTAGTACTTCTTATTTACCTACTATATCCTGTCTGAAATACCTTAGATTAGAGGCTAATAAATATTTACGTCTTTTTATAGGTCTTAAGAAAGCTAGTAAAAAAACACGGATTGTCTATAGAGAAGCGTAAGAAGACGGCTATATATATTAAGGATCTTATAAACGTCCTCTAGACTAACCTTATAACGATAAGGAAGAAGTATATATATAGCCGGCACTATATATAACTCGCCTTCTTCTACTACCTAGCTGCCTTCTCTAGAAACCGACCTTTAGTAGTTCTAAACCTCTACTACTATTATATTATTATAACCCTACTCTAGGACCTAAAGAGAGAGCCTTATCGGATCTTAATTAAATTCACGTACGAGTTTACAAAGCAGTATCTTAGTATAAAAGATATATAAGTTTTACCTAACGTAGTATACTAGGACCTTGTGATTATTAGAACCTTGTGAATTTTTTCCTACCCTACTACTTTAAAATATAATAAAACTACTATAACATATTAAATTAATTAAAACTACTTAGAATCTAATAAACTAGATATATCTATAACTTCTTAACACGTCTATGTATTATAACTAGTTTTTCTATAAGTACTATAACGTCGCTGAGTCGTTTATCCTTTATCTTCTCTACTCTCTCTAGAGCGCTTATTACGTCGAACCTGCTTCTCCGTATTCTTCTAAGCTAATCCGTCCTATACATCCTCTATAGTAAGTACACCTCCTTCTTAGATACGGGTATTTTTAGCCCCCCAGCGTTTACTAAGAGCTTTATTTACTGTTCGAAGTATACAGACCTCAGCTAATAAGAGGGTTACCTTATAAGCTAATCGCTCTATACCTTTTACTAACAAAGCGATTGTCTAGAAAATAGGTGTTAGCAAGCTTCCTTAGTAACGAGTAATACGATCCTTAATAAGAGTTGATTACAAAAGAGCTTCAGAAGGGTTACGAGGAGTCTAGGAGACCTAAGAGGTAGCGTCGGCAGAGGAGGGTCTAGTAAGTATAAGAGTCTATAACTTAATATCAAGCTTTAAGATCATAGTCTAGGGTTCTAGAAGTACTAGACCAGCTCTACAGAACCCAGCTTTAGCGTTTTAGGTTGTTATTAACTAGTTATAAGCTATATAAAACGTAAGAAAGAACTCGACCTTAGTAATATAGTTTATATAAGCCTTAATAAAGGTCTCGATTTAACGCCTATATATACGTTTAAAAATACTAAAACACCTAACGTCGAGTAGCTAGGTTAGATAAGACGAATAAGGAGGTAGGTAAAGAGTAATAATATTATATAACTTATAATACTCTTAGAATACTACCGATTTATAACTCTTATACCTATCTAGAACTAACATTCGATATAGCCCTTTTATATAACTACGAGTATACTTATCAAAGTATTCTAGCTATTCTAAGCCTATCTTATTATTAGTCTATCTATTACTAGTTAGTTTAATAACCCAGTTATTAGGAAGACCGCTCTTAGTATACTAACTAGTAAGGTGATTTTTCTCTTAAACTACTAAGAATAGAGAGATGCTTAAACCCTCTCTATTAATACAGACAATTGCTATAGCCTATTCCCGATTGCCTAGCTAGACAGCCTTACCTCTACTACGTCGATCAGCGCGTATAACAACTATTCCAGCGCAGATAACACCTATTATAAAACCAGTCTCGTCAAAGTTATAGAAATCGTAGTCTTAGATTCTATATTTCGCCTACATATTCTCTACTAGTCGAAACCACGCGCTAATTAGCTTAGGATCTTCGTATAAGGCCCTTTAGAAATCGTAAACACGATTAAAACACGTCTTTAGTTCTAGACGTCGTTGTATAAATCGTTATACCTAGTTCTTTCTAACGCGTTATCCTCTATACGACTCGAGTATATAATTTGCTATATATTCTATACTACCTAGCCAGAGTGTAAATCCTCTTATATCTAGATTAAGTATATTTTAAATAATCACCTCCTCTTCTATTATAGTTATTTTATAATTTACTAGCTAGTGTTCGCTAAGAGTAGTTCGACCAGCTATTCTATTAGTAAGTATAGAATAAGGGACTTTATATAGCTTCGCAGCTTTACTACGGTTTATTTGTTTAGATAATCAAATAGCTTCAATAGCTAGGATAATTCGAGCTTCTTAGGTTTAAGATTCTATTAGGTAGTTGTTAAGAAAACGCGTGTTAAAGTTAAAGGTAGTAGAGTAGGGAAAAAATTCACAAGGTCCTAATAATCACGAGGTTCTAGTATACTACGTTATACTCTTTTTACTTTCCTAAATCCCTTCTAGTTCTACTACGTAACGTATTACTTATAAGAAAGCTAGGAATACGTTCCTACTTTCCGAGATTATCTTCGATCCGTCTCTTATCCTTAGTCTACATATCGCCTTACTAGGCCTTATTCTTGCTAATAAAGCGTTTTTAGCTCTAAATCTTACGTCTACAAAGAAGATCAGTAGGTTAGATATTCGGCCTAGGTATAAGCAGCTGCTCTTATATTTAAAGCTAGAAAAGGCTAACATCTCTATCTTCCGCAAGTCTATTAAGACGCTCTTTAGATAGAAGATCTCGCCAGACTAGAAATTACTATACTCTACACTCTTACCGTAGATAAAGAAGCTTAGTATACTTATAGGGTTTCTATAGATTACGCGCCTATACTATCTCTAATATAGTACAGGTAATATATTTAACTAGAGTAGTTTATCACTTGTCCCCTTTACCCCGTAGTAAGATATACTAACTATAGACGAATAGGTAACGTAAGCGATACGCTCTAGAATATAATACTATAACACGCTAAGATTAACACCTTTATTAAGCACTACCTTCTACAGCGGGTTACTACTAATACTAGAGCTATTATCTCTAGCTATTAACCTTAGTATAACCTAATATAGGCAGCCTATCAGATGACACGATAGATTAATCCTAACCGACTATAAGAACTTACGCTTAAGCAATCCCTATTAGTTAATTAAGATTCCTATATCTACTGTCTTACTATATAGCAAGAGAAGTAGAAACGCCGCTTCTAGAGAACAGTAATATAACAGCCTAGGTACCGAACCCTTAACTACAAGATTGTTAATATAAGACAGCGGCAAAGAGTTATACTTCTAAAGTAGGTTTAAGATTAGTAGGATCTAGAATACCTAGTTAATAAGATTAAGCTATAACTCTCTAGGCTTAAGTTCAACTAGGAAGTATAGACTACTCTAGACCTAGATAAGGATATGCCCTTAATCTAGAAGCGCTTAGTTAAGACGATAATAACTCTGCTAGGAGCGACCTTAAAAGAAGAGTTTCGCTAGTATAACACTACTATCGATACAGTCGCTACCTACTATACGTTCTAGGAAGAGGGGGCTGTTGCCCGACTACGTAGAAAGCTATCTAAGGAGACTAACCCGTAGCAGAAATCCGCTAAGGCTAAGAAGCAAGTACTAAGTACTACTATATTATCAGTGTTTATAGAGAAGAGACTAACTATCTACTTTATATACTTAGAAGAGGAAAACTTACTATTTAAGAAGCGTATATATTTATTTACAAGTCTAGAAGACCTTACTAAGTACTTTAAGCAGAAGTATTTATCTAATATTAGAGAAGGAGATAGAGTCAGGTATAATATCTATCGAATGTCTTTAAAGTATAAAATACACCTTTAGAATCATATAGCAAGGATTTACAAGACGGTTTCTTAATTATTAAGTAGATTTAGAGTCTATTATAAAACTACCTCTCTATTTTATAAACTATATAATTTTATACTATACTTTCTTATCTTCTATATAGTCTACTAAGAAGGATTAAAGCTACTAATTATTAAATATAACTACTTACTAAGGATTTCTTAAAACTTTTTTAGAGGATAATTAGAGGTATAGAGTATTCTATTAACTTTTCGACTAAGATATAGTTATTTTTTAAAGTTATAACTGCTTATTACTTATATTTTCTTCTTAGTTTAATTTTATAATATTATTTATTTAGAGGATTAAGTATCTTATAGACTAGTATAAAAAATATTAAGAGACGTAACTATCTTTTATTATAAATTATTAACGTATTAAATATATATAGTTATATAATCTTAGTATATCGAAATTCTATATATAATATAGAGAAATCTAATTTTATATCCTTTTTATTCGTATTTTTTTAAATATCCTCTTTATATAATTATACTCTTTAAAATGCTCCTAGCCGAGCCGGGCTT
The DNA here is from genome assembly GCA_001414485.1 of Calycina herbarum. Taxonomy (NCBI): domain Eukaryota; kingdom Fungi; phylum Ascomycota; class Leotiomycetes; order Helotiales; family Pezizellaceae; genus Calycina; species Calycina herbarum. Next base: position 99,836 of record LLEY01000011.1, read on the forward strand.
CTAAGAGCTCTAATCTCTTAGAAACTTTCTTCTAGAAATCGTAAGTTCCTAGAGAAAAGCTCTTAGGAGACGTTATCTCTTAAGAGCTATAACGTCCTAGAATTATAGTCCTAGGTTCCCTAGGTTCCTAGATTCCCTGTTCTAGGACAATTGTCTTAGGAACTAGGAGATCCTAGGCGATAATAGTAATTAGAAGGAGGCTCTTAGAAACCCGTAGCTCCTAAGACAGTATTATATCTAGGACGAAGCTTCTAGAAGGGTACGACTTCTAGGAAAATGCTCCTAGGTTTCTATGTCTCTTAAGAGAAAAAAATAATAGCTAAGAATTAGGATTTAACTAGGTAGATATAGGGTATAAAGTTTATATATTCCTTAAGTACTCCTTCCTAGTTATTCTAAGGCTAGTTGATATATCCCTGGGTAGATATAGTAGTAAGAGGTTTAAAGTTATTAGTAATATATATATTAATAGCTATATAAATAGAGAAGGGATAGTTAAACTTAAGTAATAAAAGCTTAGGTTAAAGAATTTTATCTTAATATAATATTAATCTTAGAATATAATTTAGTTTCTCCTCTAAATTAATCGCTAATAAGAACTTTCTACTAATAGGAATTATAATAAATAAGCTAGCTAATCTAAATCCGAAATAACATACTCTTAAGTTATAGTTTTACCTTCTAGTTCTTATGTTCTAGAATGTAAAATCGCGATATTTAGGTCTATAAAAAAGGCTAGCTATTCTATATGTTTTCCTATCTTCTATACTAGACTATCTTTAAATAATTATATATATATTTAATAATCCTAAACTAATAGAACTAATCGAGATATCTTAGTCTCTAAGTTAGTTATAAGCTTGTTCTACTATCTTTAAAGCTTAAATTCTACTTAAGAGTTAACCGGATAAAGATCTAATCCTAGACTAGAATAACTTATCTTTATCTTTAATAGTTCTTAGTAGTAATACACCTACCTACGTATTAGCTTAATAAATGAGGATAAGCCTTTAAGTAGAGTAACGAGTCTGATAATTACGCCCGGGGTTTAAATTATATTATTTAGAGTAGAATCGCTGAAGAAGGTTATTAGAGAGTTAAAGAAAAGGAAGAGGAGAGAGGAAATTCCAACTTTAAGTATATAGTATAGAGAAGTTATATTAACTATATAATAGGACGGTCTCGGAGGTACGTAAGTAAATACGACGATGAGATACGCGAATATAGTAGTAGCTATAGCGAATATACTATCTATAATCTTATATACGATATATACGTTTATAAAGCTATATATAGAGAGATATTTAATATATCTAGTAGTAGATTCGAGACTATTTTATAAAAGTAAACATTTTACTAGAAATACTATACTATTTAGGGAATATTAACAAAAATAGTAGAAGTAAGCTTTGAATTAAAACTTATAAAAGCTTTTTAACTAGGTAATATAGAATTTATTTATATAGGCTTTAGTCGACGGCTTTTTAAGATAAGATTATAGAGAAAGGTAAAGTTTAGAGAGTACTTTCTATCGCTATAGGAGATATAGGAAGAACTACTAGTCTCTATAGGAATTCGTCTAATAGTCTAAAAAATTTAGTAAGAATACTACTAAAACTCGATCGCTTTAGAAATTTATAATAAATTAACTATATATCCGACTATACTTATATATAAAAGGTAATATTAGTAGATATATATATACTATATATCTCGAGATTTAGACGTAGATAGTTGATTTAGAAAAGTTTTTATTTTTTTAGTAGTGTTTTCGCCTACTTTTTATATTAGACGAATTCCTATAAAGACTAGTAAACGTCGGATTTCGCCGGTTAGCGAAGTTAGAATACTACTAGGCAGATAGTATACTATAATATAGGTTCCTTATATAAAGTTAATAAGCAGGGTTATTTTTTCTAAGAGTGTTAAGCTTAGTCACTTATAATCTCTTTGAATATTACTATATAAGAGCTATAATATTAGTACTAAAAATAGCTAAGATAGTCTATACTAATAATTTTTTTAGATAGAAGAGACGAAACCGATTTTACAAGCAGCTATAAAGGCTTTTTTCCTAGTATAAAGTTATCGTACTTATAAACTTAAGAGTAAGACGTAGAAATAGATAAGAATTAGTACTACTTTACGATAATAATTAGTAGCGGTATATTAGAGTATATCTAAGCAGGGGTACACAGCTATAAGGGTCTAAAAATAGACTCTGCTAAAAATAATTAGGTAAAAAATTAGCGATACCTAATTCGCCTTTTACTATAGTATTCTTCTAAGAATTATAAGAGAAGGCTTAGAAAGTTATATATATACTATAATTAAATAAGAGGATATAGATATAACTATAATAAGAAGGTTCTAGGCTTTAAGCTCTGTTACTTTAATTGTCTATAGTTGTCTAAATATTAACTAAAGTAAAATATATAAGAGTATATTTTTCTTAGTTAGAACTACTAGGAAATATAGTCTATATAGTACATAGATAGAGTATATATAAGTTCAGTGTTGATAATAAAGTAGCTATTATTATCTTATAGCGTATATAAGAAAATGTCTTATTTAAGCGCTACTACTGTCTCTTTACTTCGAAGGTAGAGATAACGTCTATCTCTACGTACTAGATTTATTCGAACAAAAGTAGGTAGTATATAAAATACCGTATCTTAATAAGTAAGAGAAAGGATTTATCGCTCTTCGCTAATATTATAATTATAGCCACGTATTTTAATTACGTATTTTATTAATACTATATAATATATTATACTATAAATAGTTCCGACTAAGTATATAGTTTCGTCTATTATCTAATACTCGTATCAGTGCCTAACCAGACCGCTAACTTATAAGACTTTAAACAGTAGCTCTTTCTTCTACTACGAGATAGCCGAAGAGGCTATTCTTAACCGTAGTATAGCTTCAAGCCTTCTATAGAACCTCCTACTATAGTATAACCGAAGAACAGGTCTTCAACGGTGATACGGCTTTAAGCCTTCTATATTAGTCGGGGAATCTATTTATAGAAGATTTATAACATTCGTAGAGCGATAACGGTTTCCTACTATTTAATATACTGTTTCTTAGAATATAGAACAACAGGTCGGGGAGTCAGCTAGACAACGAGGGCTGTATAAGATCGAGAGTACTACGCTAATGTCTTAATACTCGTAAATCATATAAAAACTCCTTAGTTATATATATTAATCATGGAATATAGGAGCTAACACTCTATATTTCGTTTATAATATCTCTAGCAGCTATTAAAGAGTAAGTAGGTTAGAGAGTACGTTACTAAAGAGGTTCTTAGACTCTTACAGTTGTCGATCTAAATACTCGAATTATAGATAGGCTACCTATCTTTAACGTCCTTACTAAGATAGATTACTATAGAGTTAAAGATCTATATAGAAAATCGAATTAATACTATATATATTACTATATTTATCTATAGAAGGTCTTAGAATAAGAGATTATTAGTTACTAAGAATAGAATAATCTTACTTAAAATAAAAATTAGTATAATAATATTATCCTACCCGCTTTTAGAGAAAATGCTATATCTAGACCTCTAGAAGAAGAGACTTCTAGCTTACTAGCTACTATGAATCAGCTCTCTTATACGTTTCTCTTAAGAATATTACATAGGACATAGCTAATTAAAAAAGTTTATAACTACTCCGACCTCTTTAACCTAACACACTCTTTTTACGACAACTTAGACTCGTCGAACGAAGGAATCACTTATTACTTTAATAAGGAATTAGAAAACAATACTAATAATAAAGTAGAGGAGGCTAATATAGCTAATAATATGTTAAAAATTATTAAGAACGATTAGTAAAATTAGAAATTAAATAAACTTCTTATTTACTTATAAATTATAGAATTTCAGGTTAAGACTATATTAGAGGCATTTGAAAGAGGTACTATAAGTAGAAGCTACGAATAAATATAAGAGAGGAGGGTAGTAGATTCGTCTATACCTTGTTTATATAAGAGGAACTATAATTAATAAAAACAGATAAGACTAGGCTTTTACTACTGCTCTAACAGTTGATTAATTATAAAAATAATGTCTTTATAACTAGATTTCGAGTCTAGACTGATTTTAAAGCGATATTACTTATCCTGTTAAGTAACTATAACTAGAGAGTCTGTTTATTTAATTTATAAAGGTAATACACCTCTACCTAGTATACTAATAAGTCGACGTGCTTACTTAGAGCTAACGAAGAGTCTTCCTCTCTCTAAATAACTTTTTACATAGAGTGGAGGACCTTATATAGAGGGGAAGTTTAGATATAATAGTAAAAAATAGGTAAAATAATTAATAAGGTACTATATCTACTTTTAGATCGCTTTCTAACTGCTCGCCTTAGCTGATAGTCCTTCCTTACTATAGGACTTATCTGCCTTCTCTGTTTTCCTCTGTATCCTCTGTTCCTTCTCTATAACCTTCTTCTTATCTAATATTATAAGCTGTTTGTCTAGTATTCTCTAACGATACTTCCGCTTTATTCGTATAGGCTTTATACTCTATAGTAGTATTAACTTATCGTTCTACTTCTCTACTTTAGCTGGTAATATATATAGTGTTTTAGGACTAACTATAACAGAGTAATCGAGAAGCTTATTAGATAGTACTCGGATAGCGAAGTTATTAAGAGAGAGCTCGAGGCTAGGTAATAAAAGAATAGGATTGTCTTCAGCGTCTCTAAAAAGCTACTCTATATTAGTAATATCGCTAATTGTTAAGATATATACTTACCTTAATATTAAGCTCCTAGATAACTTCGCTCTTAGACTACCTATCGTAGCCTAGTAACGTCTTTAACTACTAGATTGAAATACTAGCTTCCTTTGACTTCTTATATTCTAAATCAATTCTAACTATTACTTTAATTTCACTATCTAATATAACTAGGTAGTTTTTAGCTAGGTTAATTAAGCTCCTCCACTTCTATAAATGTAGTATCCTTATAATAGAACCTTATATCAGGTATATACTTGAACTTTTTACCGTCCTCTTCGAAGTATATTACGCCGCTTACTAAACTAATTTTGTTAACGAATAGCTACGTCTCCGCTTAATTCTTTTTTAAACTCTTAAATCTCTTCTTAATCTCTATAACTAGTTTAGACGCAAAGGTGTCGTATAACGTCGTTGTTAATAGAATAATAAGTTCGCTACGAATAAGATTATAATTATATCTATAAACTACTATTAGTATTCTATATAGACCTATTAATATGTCTATTACTTATCTAACTCTATCTTTAACGTATTCCTAGAGTTTTACGCCGTCTTTTAGTCGACGTTATAAGTCCTTATACTCTCTACTATCGAGCTTATATACTGTCTAAGGTTCTTAAGATAGATAGCAGTTCTAACATCTTATAAAAACGTGAAGAATCGTTGTAACACGACCTGAGAATTTAGCGTCGGTAGTAAAGAGTAGTGTTAGAGGGCTGTTAACGATGCTTCTTAGAGGTGTAATTTGTTTGAATAATTCTAGTAGCGCTATAGGCGTTGTAGTAAGGAAGTCTAAGGTAGATAATATGTTTAGATAACTGAGGGGGTAAGAGAGACCGAATTTTAGACGTAGTTCCGGCTAGTTAGCCTTATACCTAAGGTGTTATAATTTTACTATAAATTAGAGTATAAATATTAAGAGGTCGGGTTATACTAACTAAAATCGTTATTCGCTTTAATTAGAAGTATAGATCTATATAGCGATTATATAGAAAATCGCGCGCTATATTAGCTATAAGGCTAATAACGATTTCCTATATAGTGATAAGACTCTAGAGCTCGGATAAGGACCCTTTATTAAGTATTAGAGGTAGTATAAGCTCTGTAGTAGAGCTGTAGTAGAGGAACTCTATTATATAATAAAAAGACTCTTTGTAAATCAGGTGTAAGAGCGATAATAATAACGTGATATTCTAGTAGAAGAGGTTTTAGGTGTCCGGGAGTAGCTATAGAATATAACTTATAAAATATTATAAGGTGTATTAAGATATATATAGATTTTAAGATACTTAGAGTTAAAGTACCTGTTATTTTTTCTAGTATATAGAGATAGACGTTACTAAAGTAAACATCGATTAAGAGCTAGCAGGGGTTTTATAATTCTAGGAATTATAAAGCCCTGTCTAGTCTTATAAAAAAGAATAAAAAGTAAATAGAATCGTATATCGTGAGAATAAGTGGTACTATAAAGAGGCTTATAGAGCTTAGTCTATTTTTAAATCTAAAGAGGTCTAAATCTAGCTCTTTATTACTTGTATTTAAGAGAGCCGATTTAGGCCCTCTATTACCTAATTAAGTCCTTCCCTCGGCTAAGGTTTTAGAGAGTTAAGAGTTTAAATACAGCTCTTACTACTTTGGTTTAGAGAGGATCGATTCAGGCCTCTTATTATATAACTAAACTATATACTTAAAATCGGCTTTTATACCTCTATTAGCTACTAATACGAAAGTCTTTAAAGACAACTATTAGAATAAAGAGTCTTTAATAAAACACGTTCTAAAGTAATAGACGACTCTTAAATACGTTAGGCTTAATACTTAAAGTATATTAAAACTGATCTAAGTAGATTACCTTTTAGTATTAATAGATAATATAAACGTTAAACGAAACGATAAAGAGAAAAAAAGAAAAAGAAAGAATAAGGGAATAAATAGAAGAAAGGATACTTTAATTAAGAAAGCTTACGAATTAGAGGGATTCGATAGTATCGACGTAGCTTTGATTATTTTTAAGTATAGTTGATATACTACGTATAGATCTAGGGACTATATATCGTGGCTACTATCTATAGCAGAGATAGTAAGTAAGGTAATTACTTATTTAAAATATACGACTAGTGCTAATACTTAATCTAGTAAACTGTCTATTCTCTTCTAAAGAATCTATTACTAGGAGATATTAAGAAGCGCGTTTCTAAATATACTAAAGAAAACAAATTACCTTAGAAAAAGAGAGACGGAAGAATAGTAGGTAAACTACCTACTGTTTTATAACAGGGATAATAGAGCGTCGACTTAGAGATAGTAGTCTTTAGAAAGCTTTAACGTATCCTACTAGGGATTAAGAGTTTAGGCGTGATATTAGAGAGGATATTATAGGAGGACATTGCTATTAGAGGTGTTGATATTAGACGTTAAATACGTAATAAGAGTAGAGATCTAGCGCTCTTAATTCAAGCTTAGAATAGAAACTTTGAATATAGCTATATTACTAAATCAGTTATATATTTCTAATCAAAGTTAGGTAACCACGGGTTAAGTAGTAAGAGTTCGAATAGACGAAAAGGCTTAAGATATATAGTATAATAATATTATATATAAGAATATAGAAGATTCTAGGAACTAAATTACTTCTAGAAACTTTCGTCTCAGGAGTTGAAACGATCCTATAAGCTTATAAGCTTCTAGGATCTTTGCTCCTAGAATCTACTATAATCCTAGAAGCCTTCCTCCTAGGAGCCCTGCTATTCCTAGAAGTATATAGGTTCCTAGAATCATCGAGGAGCTGTTTATAGAGAAGGCTGTTTCTGGATATAGTTTATAGAAAAGTGAGGCTGTATTACCTATAACACTCTTCTCGAGAATAGGGGAGAAATATCGATTAAATCGTTGTAGGCTTAGACGAGAGAGTTTTTAGAATGTCCTAGAGAGAAGAGAGAGTTAGTATATAAATTTCTCTATAAAAAGAGGTAAACTAGATATTATAGACTAGTAACTGTATTTAAATAAGATATTTCTAAAGAGAATTAAAAGTCTATTATCTGAAAGATATAGTTTATAAAGGATTATAATAACTAAGTTTTAAAGTAGACTATACGACGAGGTGATATCTAGACTCGAATTAGTAAAAATCGATACTGCTGATACGGTAATCCTCTTACATCGGCGTATTATAATATAGGTATTTAAGTTAAAAGCTAGTCGGAAATTTTAGCCTCGGATAGCTGCTTAGATAACCTGTTAAGAGCTGTTTAGTAGAGACGCTAGAATAGCGTATCGTATTAGCTAGTTACTACTGACTTAAGAGTACGAAGTATTATAGCTTATAAGATAACTACTGCTGAGGTAAGCCTTAACGTAGAAACGCGATATTAGCTGTAATATATGTAATTAGCTGACTAAGATAAGCGAACTATAGTAATACTCGGTAGGATAATTTCACCGCGTCTTCAGTTATATAGTAAGACGTCATAGGATTACTAGGGACTAGAAGTAGCTCTGTCTGAAATAGAAAGTGTTTCTACCTCTAGTTTAAGATTAGAGAGATAGTTCTGTTTAGTCTGTTTATAATATCTTCTAACTACTTAAGATCGAGGCTTTCAGCTATTCGATAGGTTACGATTTAATCAAAGTAGTTCTCGTTATAAGTTATAGCTGCTATAGCGTATAATAAAAATTTGAAATAACGCCTTAGATAAGCGAGTAGACAATTATAGACAGTTAGTATACTCGGCTCGGCCCTTCTTACACTACCTCCGAAAGGTATATCGATAACTTATATCCCGTTTACTTTATATAGGAATAGATATAGGTTAATAAAGCAGTTGCTTATTAATAATACTAGTAAGGTAACGAGGGAGGATATATTATATTACTAAAGGAAGATATAAGGCGTAGCAAAGCGACTAAAGGTAATTGTTACTATAGATAAGTTAAATTATTATATTATTATAGACTATCTAAAATATATAGATCTTTCTAATTGAAGTACTTACTAGATTTAACGAAAAATCAGTTAGAAGACTTCGATAGAATAAGTCGAAGTAGAGGTGCTCCCGTTTCCGCTTCCGGTTAGGCGATATCTCTTAAAGTACTAGTACCTACTTCAAAATCTCTAAACGCTCGAAATCTACTAGTACTACATTTCTAGTCTTAGGATTCTATAGTACGTTTAGTAGCTATATATCACGATGCTCTACTCCGTAGCCTAGTATCTATATAACTGCCTCGCTCGTTTCTATAGTTAAATCCTATTCTATAACTAATATCAAATCCTCGCGTGCCTACTCGCCTACCTATAATATAAGCAGTATATAAACTATTCTAACTCTAACGTTAAGAAAGTAAGGATAGACAAGAGAAATATTCCTAAGGTAAACTAGTATAAGTTCCTCTTAAACTTCGTCTAAGTATTAGTAGACTAAGCCTTCGTGTTTCAACTTCGTTATAAATGCTATTATAGTCTCTTTTATAACAAAAGTATATCTATACGATTCTAGAGTTAATCTGAATAGAGTACTACGAGCGTCTTACTTTCCAAGTAGCTTATATCCTCTGCCGGGGTCTTAAGCGAGCTAAGGTAATATAAGTTTTATAAGAGATTTCTATACTAAAGTATAGTAGTTACTAGCTACATAAGTACGATATACGCTGATATTTAGATAAGTACTATCTAAGGGACGTTTTCGTATAAGCTCTAATAAGCAGGCTTATATATAGTATTATCGGTGGCGAATATCACTCTCTTTAGCTGCTTATGATAATTTAATAGAACGTATCTGTCTAGTACTAGACTAGAGCGTACGAGTCCTTAGCTTACTTAGCGTTTCAACGTCTAAGGTTCTATACTACTATACTAGAGGTGTCTAACGCTTTTTAAAGAGCTAAACTTCTAGCCGCACTTAACTAGCTCCGCTTTAACTTAGTCGACATTTTTGTAGTATTATAGAGAGAAGACGTTAAGAGAGTTAATAGGTACTAATCTATAGAATTTTAGAATTCCCGTTTATATAGCAACTTTACTAAACACTCTCTCGTCGAAGTCTATATAGCGGCCCCCGGTATAGAAGTACTCCGTACTATCAAACGTTATTCTCTTTTCGCTAAAATCATACCTTATACACCTTAGTTTCTTCGTCCTAGGACAAGTAGTATAAGCAAGTGTATTCAGCTTAAAGAGGGCCTAGAGCAGGTTATATATAATCTCGCCACCTATAAGAAGCGGTAATAAACGAGTTCTAGTATCTGTATAGGTTGCCTTAATATATTAGATAAGAAGGTCGAGGTACTCTATATATGTTAAGTCGAGAGAGTTAGTACCGCTTTAGTACGACTAGAGTTTAGAGAGATAGTAATATAAGAGAGTTTACTTAACCTGAGTTTAGGTTAGTAAGTTAGTTTCTTAGGCAACCTCGAGGATATATAACCCTACAATGTTATAAGAGGAGATAGATTACCCTATAGTCACTCTTTACTATTACTATACTAAGGATAACTACTCTTTATCTTCTGTCTAAGTAATATTTCTATCTACGTTGCTATAGAAATAACAGTTGTATATAGTATCTAATTTCTAATATAGTTTATTTGCTCCGCTGTTACAGTCTTCTTATATAACTTTAGCTTTACTATTATATTCGTAAGACGATAAGGATTTACGCTTTTAAGTACCGCTACTTACGGGATTATCTAGTAAAGGTAGTAGGCAGGACTTGGCCTACTAGGAAGCTATCTTCCTATTCTTCTTAAGAAGGCTATCTAATAATTTTCAAATCTCTTTTAAGCATATATCCTTACCCTAGTCGATAATGTTCTAAACGTACTTATAGAACTCTAAGAAATAATTAGACTCTTAAAGTAAGAAACTTCTAACTTTCCGTATATAGTAATTAAGCTTGTTATACTTCTACGAGATATAGAGTCGCGTCTCTATACCGTTTATAGCGATGCTGAATATAGTACTATTAATAGACTAGACCTTATCGCTCTTACACTGTTTTAGCTAGCGGTTAAGGCGTTCGGCAATGTTAACGTATAATATAGAGCCTCTAAGATATTAATTCGTCGCTACCTATATACTCCTAGACCCTCTAGGACTATTAGCCTTGAACTCGATAATAAAGAAGAGATATATTAAGTCTTAAGTGTTAGCTACTATCTTATTTCCTATAGTACGAAGTTAAGCTTACTATTAAGGAAATACTCTAAGGCTATTATATTTATAAAGTATATTAGATATAGAAGTGCTAACTCTAAGCTTTGATCCGATATTTAGGACAACTTATTTAACTATTAGATTTCTATTAGTACGTTATAGACTATCTAATAGCTTAGGTTTAGAGAAGATGTAGGTATAGAAATACTCTTCTATATCTGGTTCTCTAGTCTTTATTTTAAGGCGATATAAATTAGAATCCTGCTTAAGTTAATCTAGCGATAGTCTTAGGGAATCGCGGTCTTTGTATATATTATTAACAAGTCCGGTAACGTCTTCCGAGAACTCGTCGTAGATAGGTTATAGATAGATATTATTCTTAGCTAAGTTATTCTGTCGATAATAAGGGTTCTTAACAAGGCTCTTTCGACCTAAACTACTAGAGGCACTACTAATATCCGATAGCGCGACCGATAGAGTATAATAAGACAAGTGTAAATCGTCCTCTATATCTGCTTAGTACGAACCTAATCTAGTAGAAATAGGTATCGGTAGTAGAACGAATCTATTAGTATCCCGTCTATACTCTATATTCGGCGCCGATTTTATAAGTCTTCTAAGGATAATATCACCGTCTAAATAATTAAGAAGAGTATCTAACCAGTAGTGTCTTTCTTAGTAGGATTCTGATTCTAAAGCAGACTCGACTTACTAGGTAATAAAACTATCGATAGACTTAGGACGGTATCTTTTCAGAGTAGGACTCGAAGAGAGAGGGTCGCTAAGGTCTTCGAGGAACGATGTATATAAACGCTTAAGAGAGTAAGGCTTTGGCTATTGCTATACAGTCTATAGAAACTTCTTTATTAGTCGTCGACTGGTATAAGAGGATATTAACATACCTTAGCCTTCTGATTTGCTTCCTTAGTCTTAATTAGGAGTCGCTTCGTCGTATTAGGCTATAATAAGGAAGGGTCTAGCTTATTAAAATCTACGAATAAGCGTTTTAGAGGTATTAGATAAGATAACTTCGATTCTATTAAAGAAATACCTAATATTTCAAGAAGAGTTACTATTTAAGAGGGTCGCGAGGGGTCTAGTAGTATACGCGGTGTTAATAGTTAATATTAGATAATTAAGAGCTAATAGCTTAAATTTTAGGTATATAGTATATCGTATATAAGGCGTGGTAATTAGCCTGCCGATTTAATTTGTTCGTATACAGCGATTAAGTACTCGCTTTATATAGAAAGATTTTAGACAGGTATTATATATTCAAACTCTAATTAATTAATTAGAAATTTAGTCGGTTACGATATAATAAGGATATTTTTACTATACTAGTAGTAGTATAAGATAAGAAGATCTCTCTACTAAGCGCCCTCGTTAGTCTTTAATAGAATAAGTTATAATTTATAGTATAATTCGCTATAGAAGCTAATTAGAGAATAATATAGTTAGCCTAAAGTAGAACATAGGATTTAATCTAAAACCTCCTATTTTTTTTATAGTAAGAACGAAATTTTAATAATTAGAAATTCTATTAGCAGAGAACTAACTAAAAATCTAACCCTCTACTAATACACCTCCTTAGGTCGTACGTTTAAAAATAGAGTCGTATCTCTAAGCCTTCTCTCTTTTTACTAAAGATAATATTCTTTAAAGATTAACTAATATAACCTTTACCCTTCTCGGCTAAATATGTTACTAATAAACAGAGTAGTAATACGAAGCTTAAATTACACTATTAAGAACCTCGGTTTTAAAGTAGTAGGCGGGAGCTAACCCTACTAGTTCAAATCACACTAACGAAGAGAGAACGACTGCTAATTAAGTCTATATAACTGGTACTACCTGCTTTAAATAGGGCACCTTATTATTACCGATAGATATAGAGCGTAGAGCGTATACTATATTTAAAACCCTTCTATATACGTCAAGTATATTACGTACTATTTAAGAATAGATATAAGAGTTTTACTACAGATATAACTATCTTATCCCTTAGCGTCTACTTATCTTCTATAACACGGTTTCTAGCGGGGTTAGTAGCAAGCTACGCCCTACTAGGCTAAGTACAGCTGAGAATATACAGAGTATTAAACCGTTTATATTATATTAGCCCCTAATTCTTAGCTTAATTACTTAGCACTTTCGAGGATCGAGAAACAGCTGTAGCAGGGCTACAGCTCGGGAAAATTATAATAAAAAATTACTAAAAGCTTAAATCTACTAAATAGAACCTAGAGAACACTGTGTAATCGACGTGTTAACTAAGGCCTATTTATTAGTTAGACTAAGCTGTATTCTCAACCTCTCTACCAAAGCTACCTAGTCTTATAACTTAGAAGGACGAGTATACGATTTTAAAGTAAGTAGATAGCTATAGCTTATATAAGTATTTAATTCTAAGTATATTCAATTCATAAGAAAAGAGCTGATCTTAGGTTAGAATTAGAATTAGTAAACCCTGCTAAAACTATTCTTACTTAAAAGAGCCTTAATCTACGGCGACCTACCTACGACGGGTATAAGCTAGCTGCCGGCACGGTAGCGGGCCGCTAAGTTAGCTAAGTCGGGGCAGTACTACCTTACTAGAGAGATTATCCGTCCTAAGCCTTATATAACATTAATACTTCATACCTCAAAAGACGAGATCGCGCCAGAGAACGCGCCTTAGACGCGCTATTATCCGAGTGCTATATAGACAAGCCTTCCGTCAGCCCTAGAATCGAGGGGTTTGATATTAAAGATACTAGAAGCTATAGGTTTCGTAATATCGAGAATCTGTTTTCGGTTATTATAACCTTTAAGCTTTAAGCTATAAACCTAAGCGTAACTAGACTTATCCCGTCTTCTAAATTAAATAAGTATAGTAAGTTACTCTGTCGAATACCGGTAACGTATCAACTTAAAGATTAAATTATATAGTTAGGCCGAATTTATTCTATATACTACTATAGCATCAGTGTAATAAGTTAACCCTATATTACTACCTAGGTTTTTATTTCCTATTTTACAAATAGTACTTTAGACCTATATACAGGTTATACTTCTAATCTCCTTATTTCTAACTCCTACTATAACATATTTCAAACAGCGCCTCAACGCTAGTTCTAGTTAGGTAAGGGATATATATACGATAAATCAACTATAGTATTATACTTATAGAGCCCCCTTACTCCGCCTTAGAATAACTTCCGAGAATCGCTTCTAGATCTCCTACTATAGTGTCTATAGTCCTTTAGCTTAGAACGTCGTCTTCGCTCTATAACTCTCGTTACTTAGCATTACTTCGTCGACTTACTTCCCTTAGCAGAGCGGTAATTCCCTTTCTTACCAGTTATTCCGCTATTGATAGAAGTGTATATTACCCTAGCGGAGCCGCCTTTAGATATACGTATAAGATCCTAGCCCTCCCTCTTTTATCCTAATCCTTACTAATCTTCTCTAACATTTAATAGAGCGTTCTAGTAAGATAGGCTTACGGTTTAGTAGACTCTATAACCGGTTAATAGGCTAAGAGACCTAAGTCTCCGTATATAATATAAGCGCTAATCGTTACTTTGCTTCATAGCGTAGTTACTTATAAGGCACCGAATTTAAGCGAGAACTGCCAGCCGCTTCGCTGTCCTCTTAATATATATAAGAAAGGCTCTATCTCGTTAAGAGCCTAGGTAGAGAATAACTATTCTATTATCTATCTAAGGCCTTATCTAGTATACTATCTTTATACTTATTAAATTATTATCTTATATCTCTATTATTTAGTCAACGCTAGTCTCTCTTAGCCCTATCTAGCCTAGAACCGTCGACGAAATACTAAAGGATAAAGACAAAGCCGTACTCTAAGTTAAGGTAAGTTCCTTGTCTATAATATAACACTTATCTAACAACTACGAAGAAAGATAGTCTAATATATCTAAGTATATATATTATAACGTTATTAAGAAATACTACGCAGAGCTTAAAAAGGATTCTTTAGAACATGTAGTCGACGTCTTATAGGCTAACATCTTACCCCTGTACTTCACTCTTATATAAGGGTATAAGGTTAAGTAACAGGCGCGCTCTTAGCTAGAAGTAACAAAGATAAGAGCCGATTTCGCTATCTGATACGTTAAGAATAGCTAGCTAAAAAAGGTCTACTTTATCGAGAATAAGCGTATTAAGTATAAAAGCTCTAATACTAAGTAGGCAGACATAGCCGAGCAACTTACTAGGTATATAACAACTACGCAGGCTACTAACCTAAACCTAAATAAGACTATATATAGCATTGTCACTATCGAGCACTATTCGCGATTCTACGAACTTAAGCCTAGTAAAGGTTAATTACGTAACTATTCCAGCTACGATAGAACTCTCTTATATATCAAGTACTACGAATAAGAGATTAACGCCGTTCTTTGCGAACTTATCGTATTAACGTAGTCGAATTCGAGTACTAGTATATCTAATACTTAAGCAAATTCATCGTCTTCTATTTAACTAGGAAGCTAAATACCTGCTCCTCTACTAGCCTAGGTATAGAATAAAGATAACGAAAAGTACAGGTATTAGAATAGGACTAAGTAGGTTTAGCAGAGTTAAGTAAGCAGAGGTTGCGTTATATTATAGAGTCGTTATCTAGCCTAGCTACGTAGGAACAGGATTATCTTAGAGGGGATAGATTAAGTAATAGAGAGGTGTTACTACTAGATCTCGTTTTAGTATTATTTCGTATTTATTTTAGTTAGTCTTAAATACAACTCTTTGATATTCGATATAATAGAAAACTTAGTAATTATATAACCTTAGAGACTTATACTTATATATTAAATATATACTAGTAAGATAAGTTAACTTACCTAGAAGTAGGCACCCTCTTATACTAAGCACCCTCGCTTAATTACCTCACTACCTATTACTAACTATAATAACTCTATAATTAATTAATAGTTATATAAGATAATATAGAGCTAAGTTCTTTACTTATATCCTCAGCCTTCTCTAAAATACTACAGTCTCTAGTCTTAATTTATACCTTCCTAATCTCTCTAATACTCGTAAACTTGCTATTTAGAGATATCTAAACCTTCCTTCTTTTTCTAGGCTATAACTATACTACCTTAGCCTCCAAATCTACTATCTATTTCTTATATTAGATAATAATAAAATCCCGTTAATCCTAACCCTTAGAAATCTTCCTAAAAAGAGTCTTTAAAATAGAAGAAGTGCTCTTTCCTAATTAGGAAGTTTGATAAACTATCTCTCTAAATTCCTTAGCTTTTATAAGTATAGAAACCTCTAAAATAGACTAATCCGTATTCTAATTAAGTAAAGTATTATTTGCTTTCCTTTTTAAAGCTAAGTCTTATTAACTATTACTATTTTTAAGTAATAAACGACTTATAAGTAGTTTTAACCTATTTAAGAGCTAAAGACCTAATATACGCTACCTAGACTTAATATTTTAAGCTATAATACTCTTAATCCTTACCTTATAATAGTACTTAATAAAATTTCTTTTGCTAATTAGTATAGTATTAGTTATTCTATCTAAAAGTCTAATATATCAGTAGTAGGCCTTTTTAAGTAAGAAGAAGACAGCTAAATCCAAAGGTTGAAGAATATATAAGCTGTGTAAAAGTAAAAAAAGTATATAAATATTATTTAAGTAGTATAACTATAAACATTTAGTAGTTTCATAGCTACTATAGCTGTCTAAAATTAATAATCGTAGCTTAGAAGAGTTACGTAGTACTATTTAAGATATAAACACCTTTTCAAGCTATTTTATAGCTGTAGTATCAGTTGTCTACCCGTTTTCAGTAGATATAAACTACTAACTAAACTCTTATAACTTTATACTAAACTATTATTATTATACTAATTTTCTCTTATAAATAACTAATAGTTTAGTATTTTTACCTACAGCTAAAATATATTTAATAAAAGACGTCTATGCTCTTAAACTAGGTGTTTTTTTTTTTTAAATAAACTACTTATAAACGCTTCTAATAATTAACCTATTATCCTCTATACCTTCTATTATTCCTGCTTTGTCTATATTCTAACGGTTTTCGAGCTTAATAGCCTTAATCTAAGATAGTGTTAAATATTCCTATTACTTTTTAATAACTTCTGTTATAGTACTATTTATATAGGAAAAATCGATTTAGAATTGCTTTTTAGTCTTAAGAATAGGATTCTAGCGTAAAAACCTAGCTATCTATCGTTTACCTAAAGGTTTAGTATCTCTTTTAGTATAGAGTATTTAGCTAGTAAAAATCCAGATTTATTAATAAGTTAGACTCTTTCCTAAGCACTCTTAATTAAGTATCTACTTTATAAGATAATCTTCTTAAGTAGGAGAGAGTCTCTATTAATAGACGTAAGCTTGTTAACCGTAGTATACTATATTCTAACTCTGCTTTATTCTAAGATATACTATTTATAATAGTATATAAGGCTTCCTAGACAGCCTGCTTATTATATAAGGGCTTTATAGTAACATCGTACTATATTCTAAATTTTAGAATAATTTATTAAGAATTAAAATAATTATTAAAAGGTAAAGTAGATAGTAGAGTAGAGACTAGGTATATAAGCGAGGGTGCCTAGTATAGGGGAGTGAACTTATACTGTATATCTTCAGCCGTACTTAGCCGTGTAGGGCGTAGCTTACTACCTAACCAACCCCGCTACTGTCGAAACCCGTAGAAGACGAGTGAACGCCGGGGGTAAGTAGTTTATATCTGTAGTAAAATCCTTATATCTATTCTTAAATAGAGAGTTATTTATATAATATATATTAGAGGGTTCCGAATCTAGTATACACTCTATACTATATACTTGTCGGCAATGATTAGGAGCTCTATTTAAAGCAGGTAGTACGTAGTTATACTTGATTAGTAGTAATTCCCTCTACTGTTAGTTACTCCGTACCCTAGTTAGCTAGTAATACCCCTCTATACTCCTCTCTAATCACCTCTGAGATCACCTCTATAGCTATAAGGCTATTTTCATACTAAAGTGTCTACTGATTATTATTATTATTAAATTACTATATAGATTATTTATATACCTAACTCTAATAAAACCTGTTAATAGTAGTCTCTAGAGCAATTATTATAGGCTTTTCTACAAAGTCGCCTATTATAGTAGACTCTTTCTATCTAAAGTAGTAAGATCTCCTACGATTTATAGAAATCTAAGTTATTAATCTAAGATTATATATTAGTTAAAGCGTTCTTAGTAGTATTAAAAACATTCTAGAGATATAAATAACTTATCTTAAATGATTCTAATACCCTATGTTTATAGAACTAAAACACATTTTCACCGATATAGTACCTAAGATATACCTTAATAGCATCGATAACTTCTCTACTAGGACTATTAATAGAAAAGTGTATAACCTTAGTATATTTAGAAGATTTATACCGCCCTAGCTTACGGTATTCGATTAGGACGTTCTTAGTATTATAGTAGAACTCGATGCTATATAGTATATCTAAGTAGGTAATAGAAATCCTAGTTAAATAGTAGAGATATATACCTCCGGGTCCTTTAAACATAGTCTAGTATAGCGGCTGATACCTGGCCGTAGAAGAGTCTCGTACTACGAAACAATTATTATTTAGATATAAACTAATCCTAGGAATTTTAGAGTACTAAAATACGGAATCTTAAAGTGATTTACTCTCTTCGATCGCCTTCTCGATAGAAAGTAGAACGTACTTTATAACTGCTAAGCTAACTATCTTATATCTCTTTAAGGTTGTATTAGCGGTACTTAGAGTAATATAAAGAGGAGGTAAGGAGAAAATAAGCTATAGTCTACTTACGTCGAACCTAGCTTAGTGTAACGAAACTCAAACGAACTAAACAAAGATAACTAAGTCTCGAAGGTTGGTATATAGTAAGAAGTATGAATGCGCTGGGTTGTTTACTTAGAAGTAAACTTGTTACTTATATTAAAGATGTTAAATAAGATGATAAGATTGATAACTAAAGTTGAGTATAAAGCTTCTATCTAGGTAGTAGACGTGCTAGTATATATAGAACCCCTTATATTACCTAGATCCTTATATAAGCCTGGATCCCTAGATCTCTTTAGATCCTCTAAGAGATCTAATAGGATCTATTACATAACCTCTAATAGTTATCTAATAGTAAGATCCTAGAATACCTAAATGCCTTTATATTACTAATTCTCTCTTATACTACCTTCCATTTCCTAGATATTATACCTTGTCTTGTTAAAGCGCTGTCTAGACTACTTACTATGTATAACGTGATTCGTGATACTATCCCCTTCTTAGCCTAGCGTGTCCTTATACTTAAGTATAAGCTAAGGAACTCGGTTAAGGTACTAGCGGTATCCTTTCCTTTCTATTATGTCCTACCTTGTATAGAAGAAGAAAGAAGAATATATACTTCTTATAAAAAGTATTAAAATAGTTTATAATAAAATATTACTATACTCTTATTATACTTCTTAAAAGTGTAAATGTTTTATAGATTCCTCTTAATCTTCTTAATGTTCTAAATATGTTTAGTTAAAGCTAAAATGCAATAGTACTGATAATACTTAGGAGAAAAACGTTCCTTATACTAGCGACTAGGCCTTTATTGAAAAATAAGAGAAGAAGCTAGAGAGAGAGGAGGAGGAGGCAATGGCGAGGATTCTGTGGTTACGAAAGTAGAAGGCCTTTTTAAAAGAAAGGCAGTGTAAAATGTCTTATTAAGGTCTTCGTTTTCTTAACAAACTCGACGCTACTAAGGAGGTAGAAAAGAAAGAGAAAGAGGAGAAAGAGAGAAAGGAAAAAGAACAGTAAGAGGCGGAGGTTGCCTACTTAGTAGCCCTACCTATTCCTATCGTTTCCTAATCTAAGATAGGTCTTAACCTAGCCTTCTTTAAAGCCTTTCCTTTAAACTATAAGATGTAGGTAAACTTAGGTTTTATTAGTAGAACTTCTAAAGTTCTATTAGGCAACGGTTAAGGTTGCTTTTTAGCTTCTAAGTGTTTTCTAAGTATAGGTAATCTAACTACTTAATTAAATACTTAACTTGTCCTCTAATAAGTTTATAGTTAAGAATCTTCTTAACTTTGTATTTAGTGTTTAGGTTTACTAGTTGAATTTCTATAAGTAGAGCTAGTAGTGCTCTTAGTAGTACTAGTTCGAGTAAGGATATATAGAATACTAGGTAGATGTTTATTATCCTTAGTAGTACTAATTTATAGTTTAAAGGTCCTTTAACGTGTTTAATTTTAAATAGTCTAAGTTTTTTATAATCTAGTTTATTACTTAGTCTTTTTATGTTAATGTTCTTTTATACTAAGTAGACTTTATCCTCTTCTTTTAGTATTAGCTCTTAACTACGTCGTTTATTATAGTAGTATATATTTCTTTCTATTATAAATTATAGGTCCTTTATAAGTTCCTTATATAGATTCTTAATTTTTAAGATATAAATATAAGTAAGTTAGTTATTAATAGTTGTAGATAGTAGTTCCTAATATATTAATAATTTATACCTAAAGTTGGTGTAGAATAGTATAATAAGTGTTATTTCTGTTACTAAACTATTATAGGTAAACTATACTAAAAGTAGTAGTTCTACCTAGTTGTTTTACTAGTAGTTTATGTAATAACAAAGGTATGTTTTAACTACTTAATTTATTTATTTATTTCTTTTATTTGTTTATAAGTAAAAAGCTATTAAAAGCTTTCTTTTTATACTTAATCATTCTATAAGAGCGATCTAAAATTTAAAGGTAAAGAGTTTATCTCTATCTAAGAGTATTTCTTTAGGTAGTCTATGTCTTAAGACTACTTCTCTAAGGAATGTAAATACTAATTCCTTAGCTATACTTAACTCTATATATACTATAAGAATTATATACTTTATAAGTCGTTCTATAATAACTAGGATCGTATTATATTTAACTCTTATTATTAAGTCTTTAGATTTTAATAGTTTAATAATAAAATCTATAGATATTGATTTCTAAGGTATCTATAGTATTAGAGTAGTGTTTATCTATCTATAAGGAGTATAGTAGGAAGCCTTATTCCTAGTATAGGTATTATATTCTACTATTACTTCCTTAACTATCGTAGATAACTAATTAATATAGTAGTATTATCTTATCTTCTAAAGGGTTTTATAAATTCCTTAATAACTATAAGTAGGTATAGTATAGTATTCTTGTATAAATTCTTTTATATATAAACTAGGAACCTATAGTTTCTCTTTTATATACTAGTTATAACCTTTATATATATTTTAAATTTTGTCTATCTATATATTGTTTATTACTACTATCTTATATATAGTAGATACTAAGTCTCTATTCTTAAGAGTTTTTAAGATTATAATCTTTTTATACTCTTTATTCCTCTTATATCTAGGTTTCTAACTAAGAGTATTAGCTTAAGTATTTAACATTCCTTTTATATATTAAATAATAATGTCAAATCCTTCTAATATCTCTAACTATTTAGCTAATCATCTTATTATAAGTTCCTTAGTTGTTGTAAACGTTTTAAGGTTCTTATAGTTGGATAAAACTATAACTAGGTGTTTTACTAGCTATAAATAAATCCTCTAGTATTCTAAAGCTAATACTATAGTAAGTAATTCTTTATTAAAAATACTATAGTTTTATTATACTAGGTTAAATATCTTAGAATAATATATAATAGGTATAAGTTTTCCTTTATTATTTAGCTATAGGTAAACCGCTTCTACTACTATGTCTAAGACGTCTGTTTTAATCGTACTAGGCTTTTCTATATTAAAATTATATAGAATAGGTTCCTCTATAAACTTCGCTTTAATTTTCTAAAAAGCATCCTTTACCTATTTATTCTATATAAACTTAATAGCTTTCTTAACTAGTCTTAACATTAGTTTAGCAATCTTTATATAGTCTTAAATAAACAGATAGTAAAAGTTTATAAATCTAAAGAAGGACTATACGTCTTTTATATTTTCTAGTAACTTCTAGTTTAAGACGTCTTAGATCTTTACTAAATCTATCTCTATTTTTCCTAAGCTAAATACCTATCTTAGGAAAAGGGTTTAAGTTACTCTAAACTCGTATTTTAAGAGTTTTAACTAAGAGTTTACTTTTATAAGTTATTATAAAACTTCTTTAATATATCTCTTATATTCCTCTTCTTTTTCTAAGAAGATTAGGATATTATCTAGGTAATAAATTACTATTACCCTTAGAAGATCTCCTAAAATATTATTATTTTATCTCTAATATATAGCTAGTATATTATAAAGTCTAAAAGGTATAACTATATATTTATAAAGGCCTAATAGTAAGGTAAATACTGTCTTCTATTCATCCCTGACTTTTATTTATATAAGTCTATAAGCGTTTTATTAATCTAATTTCGTAAATCGTACTACCTTATCTAACTTATCTTATAAGTATTAGCTAGGTAGTAGTAGATAAGCGTCCTTAACTATAGCGTGATTTACTTCTCGGTAATTAACATATACTCTTCTGTCTAGATCGTCTTTCTTTTTAATAATAAGTATATTTAAGGTAATTAGTAACTTAGATTTTCTAATATATCCCTTCTTAATACCTTCCTTTATATAACTTTCTATTCTCTATAGACTTTTTTAGTTATATAACCGAAGCTTCTACTTTAAGAGGTGATAACCCTCTTTTAATTTAATCTTATAATCCTATAAGCAATGTTTTAGTAAGGCTTATAAGTCTTCTAGGTTTTTAAACAAAGCCTTAAATTCTCTATACTATATAGGTATTTCGTTATTAGCTATCCTACTAACCTGTGAAGGACCCTAGGCTAGGTGTCCTAGCGTCTTAGAAGAGGTGACGCTAACCTCGTTCTAGCCTTATAGTTATAATTACAAACCTATATAATTATATTAACTAAAGGTTATTGTTCAAGCCTTCTAATTAATATCTAGATTATGTTTCCTAATCTATAGTATACCTAGTATCGCTTCCTTACTTCCTATTTTAATAATATCAAATTATATATCTAAGTAGTATCCTTTAATAGTAATACTTATTAGAATAGTTTACTAATTAATAATTCTATCCTAGTATATAACGTCTATTCTATTAACCACTCCTAGGTAGTATAGCTTTATACCTTTAATTAGGATATTTAGCTTCTTCTAAGCTGCTAGAGAAAGAAAATTACCTATTACTTCTAAATTAATTAAGACTCGGAGTTCCTTTCCTCTTATCTTCGCTATTACTATAAGTTGATTTTCTTTAGAGGTAGCGTTTAATTCTCTAATTATTAGTTAGTAGAGCTCTCTCTATACTAACTCCGTTTCCTAGTCTATATTATATTCGTTTATCTCTTAGAAGATTATACTAAATAACTTCTTATTTTATAATTCCTAAAATATTACTCTAACTTTTCTAACTAAAGCGACTATAGTATACTAGCTTCCTATTTCTAGTATAGCTTCCCTACTATTAGGTAGCGTGCCTAAAAAACTGGGTTTAGAGCGTCTTATAAAGTTATTAGGACCCTACTATTACTATTCGCTAGTTTTTTTCTATAGATCTACAACTATCTAAATATCTCTTATCTTAGGCATATTAGATAGTTTACTAGATACTGCTTATTCTAGTCTAGGTTTTTTAAATTTAATAGTTTCCCTTCTAGTAATAAGGCTTACTAAAGTTATTCTGTCTTATTTATTCTAAACTATTTTATAGGTAGTTAAAATAGTAGGGTTAATTTCTTAAGTAGAATATAGGCTCTAGAAATTAGGTTTCTAGTTTTCTATATATACCTATTTATTCCCTTTTTCAAAAGTTCTAATAAATGCTTATATCTTGCTTTATTTAAGCTTATATATTCCTAGATCTACTTCTAATAAGTTAGATATTAATTTTAATAATTCTAATAAACTTATTAATAGTAGTAATTTATATTCC
This sequence comes from Calycina herbarum, assembly GCA_001414485.1. NCBI lineage: Eukaryota > Fungi > Ascomycota > Leotiomycetes > Helotiales > Pezizellaceae > Calycina > Calycina herbarum. The sequence continues at coordinate 123,689 of LLEY01000011.1, forward strand.
ACCTAAAGAGGCAATTCGTAATCTATTTCCGATCGTATATCGTAATATTCTTTAAGTAATAGATCCCTATTATTATTAGTATCCTATACTTTACTAACTTATAACTCAATTCCTTCGTTTAGCTATAAGTATATAGCGCCTGCTATTGTATCTACAGCGTCTGTTTTAATTTATATACTATAACCTCTAGCCTCAAGTTCTTCGTCTATAAGTTCGATTTTTTCTAGCAAAGCTACTTCTTTTTAGATAGTAGCGTTAGCTTGTTTCCCTTTAGAGTCTTTCTTCTTACTATACTTATTTACTCTATAGCTAAGAAGACTATAGTTATAATATAAGTTCTACTTACGTCGACGATTTCGCTCTTTCTAGGATAATCCTCTCTTCTAGAAGTTTTCTTTCTTAGATTCTTTTCCTAGAACCTATGATTTCTAAGTAATATTGATTTTTATAAGATCTCTATAATCTTTTTATCTACTCTTTCTATATTAATAACTATAACTTCCTTTCTTCTTTAGATTTCTTTTATAGATATAGTTATTAATCCTAATTATATTATTTATTAATTTATTTAATATATCTAGAAAATCCTCTTATACGATTTTATCCTTTACGTTGTCCTTAAGTCTATAATAGAATTATTTATATAATACTTTATCGTTCTATCCTATTCGTATAGAGTACTGTTGAAATTATAAAGCGTACTTAGTAGCTAACCCCTTCTATCTAAGTATATATAAAGCTCTAACTACCTTCTTCTTTATATTAACATCCTTAAAAGCCTAATTAATTCCCTCTCTAAATCCTTGAACATTCCTAAACAAATCCCTTATTTTTTTAGACATCTAAAGAGAGACTTTTCTATTAGCTGTTTTATTTATCTAGTAATCCTCTAAGTACGGTTCTAACTAGTTATAAGCTGCCTCTTTAAGATAGGTAGACAACTATATAACCTAGTTAGTTTCGCTTAGAAACTAGATATAATAAAAACTTAAGTAGAGGGAAGCTTTTATTAAGAATTTAGCTAGCTTCTTAGGCGAGCTATTAAACAGCTTTAGAAGAGGAAGTTTCACTTCCTCTTGAAGAGTAGTAACCGGTGTAACTAGTATAACTAGGGGGTCTACAGCTAGCCTTAGTAGGGCGGTTCTCGGAGTAGAAGAGGTTGCTAATATAGTAGTAATCTTACTTCTAATATAGTGCTTAAAGTATAACGAAACTTAAACGAACTAAACAAAGATAACTAAGTCTCGAAGGTTAGTATATAGTAAGAAGTATAAATACGCTAGGTTGTTTACTTAGAAGTAAACTCGTTACTTATATTAAAGATATTAAATAAGATAATAAGATTAATAACTAAAGTTGAGTACAAAGCTTCTATCTAAGTAGTAGACGTGCTAGTATATATAGAACCCCTCGTGCTACCTAGATCTCTATATAAGCCTAGATCCCTAGATCTCTTTAGATCCCTTAAAGGATCTAACGGGATCTATTACATAACCTTTAATAGTTATTCAACAGTGAGATCCTGGAATACCTAAATGCCTTCGTATTACTAATTCCCTCTTGTGCTACCTTCCATTTCCTGGATATCGTGCCTTGTCCTATCAGAGCGCTGTCTGGACTACTTACTACGTATAACGTGATTCGTAACACTTTAATAGCTGTTATAAGGCTAGAAACTACGAGACGCCTCGTTTTCAGAGCTCTATATAAACATCTAAACTATTATAACGTTTACCTATTATCGGTAATATATTAGATACCTTATATACCTCTTGATTCTATAGCTAAGTTAAACCTCACTAGGAATATAATATTTAGAAAGAGCTCTTTTCCTTCTGTTCTATATCTTATTTATATAACTTCTCCTTAGCTGGGGATAAGTCTTATTCTAGTAATATATTTAGAATCTCTAAGCCGAATAACGGAGAATATAATCTAAGAAAGTAAACTAGGAATAGATGTCTGTTACTCGTGGAATAGATAGCAGCCTTTGTTAAAGCTGTAATACGGCCTAGTACGTTCCTTAGGCTATAAATCGCCAGTTGCCTCTAGCTACCTTAAACTAGCTAGATTAGGACTAGGAGAAGGGAGTATAGATGGTTCGATCTATTATAAACGTAGTATTCCCTAGACGTGTTAGATTAATTTCTAGACCCTTTCTCGATTTTATATCCCTCGAGTATAGTAACCTTTATTCGTAAGACGATATAGCTCTCTCTAGTTAAGTATATTACTCTACTCCTATAACTCGAAAAGCTAAGAATAGTTAGCGTTAGCCCTAAATCTAGAGGCCTAAAATTGTTAGCTATAAAAGATAGACAGAAACGATCTCGAAGCTTAACAGGTGTTTAGCGTATCTACTATTAACAGGTTAGATATAATAGTAATATAAATCTTCTTAAGAAGTATAGTAAAACAATCGGCCACCGTGGTTACTAGTCTAGAGAAGCTTATAGCCGGCGGAGCTTGGAAATCTTTATAGAAGAGTTACTAGATCTCTAGGATATAGTAGAGATTATTCTTTATACTTAGGAATAGCGCCTAATAACCGTCTCGGTCTATAAAGCAGTCCTTCTAAGGATAGTAGTCTTAGTTATCTATAAGGACTAACCCCTCGAAATCGTAACCCTAGCTAAGGCTAGTCTCTTCTGATAGAAATAGTAATAACCTATAAACTTTAAAGAGAGCACTATATAGGATTAGCTCGGGGGAATAAGCCTTCTCTAGAAGTAACTAGCAAGCTTTATAAAAGGGAAAGCTATATCAACTGTTAACTAGGTATTATTGAATTACTCTAATTTGGTTAAGAGTTAGGAAGTTGTATCCCGCGTCGTCCTAGTAAGCGGTGAAGTTTAAGAGGGCTATCTAATCGCCGTCGTTGGGATTATTATAAAGACTAACTCCTATAACTGCGGTGTACTCTCGACTGGAGTAGACTATTAATCTCAAATTAGTATTTCTACGGCAGAACGACAGCTACTAGCACTTACGAATACGAAACTGTTTTAACTAAGACGCTTGTTCCTTATAGTCATAGATTACGTATCTGTAAAGAACGTAGGAGAAGATATAAGAGCTTATATTAGAGAGGTTAATAAAAACTATAAAGGTAGGATTAACAAAGATATATAGTTATTATAATCCTAGAGGACTCGCGAAATATAAGGCTATGTTCGGTTTAGTTAGTTAGCGTAGAACGTTAACTAATAAACTTGCTATACGATTATAGAATAATCTAATCTAATAACGTAATAAGACTATGTAATTAGCGTAGATTATAAATTTTACCTCGGGAATTCAGGCTGTAATCTAAAAAGAGTTTAGCGTTCTAATATAAATATACTTCCGTTCCTAGATTATATTACCTTCTCTTAAGTACGAAGGATAGCCTGAGGATCTCGCACTGCTCTAGAGCTATTTTGGATATGTTTTTCGCGATTCTGGCCAAATTATAAATTTTTATATTTATTAATAACTCTACCAAAGATAGTAGGCAGACATTATGTACTAGAATTATCTAAGTAATTGCCTATGTATATACGCTGAATCCCGGCCCTTTAGGCGTAATTACGAGCATGGTGAAGTGTTTAATCGCTTAACGTAAACTCGTTTGAGCCGCTGCGAAACCACAAATAGGTGGTTGCAAATGGAAAAGTGTGGTCTATTGGAATATATAATAGGAGTAACGTCCATCCATGCGTAACGAGAAACCACCCGTGGCGAGAAAAGTAAAAGAGTAAAAGCTTGTACTCAGGCTACTTTTAACATATATTATTAGAATTGATACTATTATGTTCTATAACCAATTCTCTATCAGTAGTCGATTCATAGTAGTAAAATATTACGTTGTAGCAAGCTGGTGGGTCGTGCCGTTGACGGCGTCGGAAAGTCGTATTAGCGTTCCCCCTACTCTATCATAACGATTGGCTAATCTCTGGCTTTCGACGCTTTCGCAAGAAACTTAATCTTAAGAAGAATATATTCCCTAAGTTTTAAGATATAAAGTATAAGATAATCGGGTTGCCGAGTTTATCCGGACAGAAGGGAAAGAGGCAAAAAGCACGCCAAGTGTATTAGCGAGCTCCTAGCTTAGCTAATACGATACTTTCAGTTACGCTACTCGTAAAATGTAGTATTTCTATATATTTGACTATATATTAGTAATTTATAAAATTTTAGTAAATAATAGAACATTCTTCTAGAAGTTTCGATAGAGCACCACGTGATAATTTTAGTTGGCTGGCAGAAGTTGTTACACCCGCCTATCCTCTGCTGTTCCCTCTTTAATCTATTAATCGACAAGTTGCTATGACCGATCATGCCAGTCGAGCTCTTGTAGAGAGCGATCTGCTAGGAGAGCCTCGAACATACGATGCTATATCGAAACAAAGTAGTGTTCCTATCTCTACCCTGAATCATCGTATACGCGGGCGACCATCGATCGAAGCTAAGGCCCGAGGCCAACTGTATCTCAGACCTCTAGAAGAGGAGGCCCTTGTAAAGCATTTGATATTAGAGGCTGACCTTGGAAACCCTGTTCTGATAAAGTTTTTAGCTTCCCTTACCTTTATTATCGCCTGCCAGCGTTCTACGATAAATGATGAAGCGATCAAGCCTCTAAATAAGAACTGGGCTTAAGGCTTTCAGAAGCGTTACCTAGAGCTCAAATCTAGAAGAGTATAAGCGATGGACTGGAAGCGTTACGAGAATAACATATATAACAAGATTATTCATTGGTTTGATGTGATTAAGAAGGTATTATAAGATCCAGCCATCTTACCAGAGAATGTCTACAACATGGACGAGACGGGAGTTATGTTATACATGCTCGGCTCCGTTAAAGTCCTTATAAGTAAAGACGATCTACGAGATTATAGAGGTGCGGCTGTCAAGCGTACGATAGTGACTGCCATCGAGTGTATAAGTGTAAACGGTAGGTCCTTATTACCAATGATCATTTAGCCCGCTACTACCCATCGAAGCAACTAGACCACGTTTCCCACCCCCGGGTAGCACTATACGTGCTCTAAATCTAGATACACAGATTCAAAGATCAGCTTCGAGTAGCTTAAGCGTGTATTTGATTCCTAAACCAAACAACAGGCAAACGGGAAGCCACGCGTGCTAATATGCGACGGCTTTGGGACACACGAGACCCTTGAAATTCTAGAGTTTTGTTTTAAAAACAACATCATTCTTTGTCGCCTGCCCTCTCACACCTCCCATAAGCTCCAGCCTTGCGATGTTGGGGTTTTCGCACCCCTGAAGGCTGCGTATCGTGACGAAGTTGAACGACTGTTCCGAGGAGGCGTGAACACAGTCGGTAAGGAACATTTCACCATTCTATATAGCCTTGCAAGGGACAAGGCGTTTTCGAAGAGAAATATCACTAGCGCCTGGGCTGCAACTGGTTTGTTTCCGCTCAACCGAGATAGAGTTCTTAGGCACACCCTAAAACCTCCTGCTCAACTGGTTACGCCGGGATCGGATAAGATAAGAACGGATTCTGGTCTGATAGACGAAGTACCACAAACGCCTATAACACCAGTATCAGCAGAGGCTTTTATGTCATTGCATAGTATGATCCAACAGGACACTTCTAATGAGAAGTGTATAACTCGGGTACAGAGGCATGTACAGAAACTTGCCAATGCCGGCCAGAAAGCTATTGCTTACTATGCCCTCCTCGAACATGAAAAGCAGCTATTAAAGAAAATAAATAACGAAGCCAAAGTTCGTAAATCGACTAAGTCAACCGTGCTTGGGAAGGGCCAGGGGAGGGTGATGAGCTTTGAGGATATCGAGGTAGCACGAGCAGCGCGTGCTGCGAAGGATATTGTCAAAGTCAAGGAAAAACGTGGCCGGAAGCGTAAAAGTGATCAAGGTAAGCCTGAGCCTGAGCCAGAACCAGAGTTGGAGCTAGAGCCAGAAACAGAACTAGAGCCAGAGCCAGAAACAGAACTGGAGCCAGAGCCAGAGCCAGAAATGGTGCGTGCTGCGAAAAAGGCCTGAAAGAGCACCAGGAGACGTACTCCGAAGCGCACGAGTATTGCAGAGGCAGATCTGCCAGAGCCAGTAAAATTGACTCGGGATATCCCCCCAGTAGCATGGAGCGTACCGGTTGCGCAGATGTATTAAAGTACAGGTTGTAGAGGACAACTCTATATATTGTTGCGAGAAGAGTAGGCAGTTATTGCTCATTGTTCGTTTTGAATTAGATTTCTCATAGCAGAATCGCGTGCGCGCTAGATCGCTGTAAAAGTGTTAAACTAAGTTAATTAGTATACATGGCGCAATAGAAGTAATAATGAATCAACTCGTACCAAGTGTCAATAGGTGACTATTTTGTGTACATCTTAGAGGAGGCTTAGGAGCGCTCATTTCTGTTGTCTCCCAAGACGTCTCGACTTCCACTCCCTCGCCAGCTTGCTGCTTATGTATGTCTAGGAAGTTGAACGTGAATATGCCGAGCCAGAGGGAAACGAAGGAGAGGAGCAATAAGGCTGTGCTAGGACAGAGCGCGCTGTAGGGTGCAATTCCCTGAATTTGTGGCTGTTAATTTAGTATGCTCTTCTGATCTATGGTGAGTTTAAAGGGTATCAGAGAAGAAATAGAAGGGCTTACAATCAAGGAGGTAGGTATTAAGACCTCTAAAGGATCCACGAACGCTGGTCGTCGAATTCGCATCGTTGAACAAATTTCATAACGCAACTGCCCTTGGTATCAACGCGGAGATAGGGTCATAGTGTGAGATCAAATCGCGCAGTAGAATCTCTGTTGGAAAGTGGCAATGACCCCGAAAACAGTAGCTTGCAAAATCGGAACGGGCCTCGAACCGGAGCAACTAACGAGACTGGTTAGCATCCAAAAACCCCAGCCTTCCCGCCCTCCATGTCTGACGCAATTAGAGAACAAATGTCAGCCTAATATTTAGGGCTGAATATTCGACCACGGTCAGAAAGTCAAAGCTTAGAGATCAAATCGTCGATTGTGCTATTTTGGTCATACACTGTACGCTTTCTTCATCTCCTACCTCAGCGACATAAACATATCATGCTCAATCGAGAGTGGCTCCGAATATCCCACATCCTACCCCCTATAGCTTTCCGAATTCCTGCGGTAAGCCAGTGTGATTGGCAGGTCTTCCGCGGTGATGCTCGTTGGTATCATTACCACTAAGCTGCAGCGCAGTTGAGTACACCAGCATTAACGCAACGTCTCTTCCAACCTTCATCTCACTCCACATCTATACTCCTTCGACGGCTCCATAGCTACTGAGAACCCTTCCTCCTGCGATCTTCGAACCTAATCGAACGATGCGTCTGTTGCATTATAACGGCGATAGCCATTTCAGCTTGACCGAGTTCTCCAAGAGCGCCATACCTGAGTATGCTATACTTTCGCACACATGGGAAGGAGAGGAGGTTACCTTTGACGACCTGCAGAATGGAACCGGCACGGAGAAGGCTGGTTACGAGAAGATACGGTTCTGCGCAGAACAGGCTTTAGTTGATGGCTTGCGATACTTTTGGGTGGACACCTGTTGCATCGATAAATCAAATAGCGCTGAGCTTGCAGAAGCTATCAACTCTATGTTTCGCTGGTACCGCATGTCGACCAGATGCTATGTCTATCTGTCAGATGTGTCGAGAACAGCTGTTAATGTTGATGACCTGGCCTGGGAATCGGCATTTCGGAAATCCAAATGGTTTACTCGAGGCTGGACCCTTCAAGAGCTTCTTGCACCGATATCAGTTGAATTCTTCTGCCGGGAATCCAAGCGGATCGGTTGTAAGAGTTCTCTAGAACAGGAGATTCACGAGATCACAGGCATTCCCAGGTCGGCACTTCAGGGAACCTCTTTGTCGAAGTTTAGCGATAAGGAGCGATTTTCATGGATTCAACCCCGCGAGACCAAAGTCGAGGAAGACAAAGCGTACTCGTTACTCGGCATTTTTGACGTCCGAATACCCCTCCGTTATGGCGAAGGGATGGCGAATGCATTCAAACGGCTCGAAGAGGAAATTGACAAGTTTAACAAGTGCCTCCGAGACTTACGCCTCAGTGATCCCTGCGATGACAAGACGCGTATTGAGAACACTAAGGGTGGGTTGCTAGAGGGCTCATACCACTGGGTCCTAGAGACCTCCGAATTTCAACGTTGGCGGGACGGCCAGCAAAGCCGACTGCTATGGATTAAGGGAGATCCCGGCAAGGGCAAAACAATGCTGCTCTGCGGTATTATCAACGAGCTAGAGAAATCAACGTCGAAGACAGATATACTATCCTATTTCTTTTGCCAGGCTACGGACTCACGAATCAACCACGCCACAGGTGTCCTGCGAGGGCTGCTGTACTCGCTCGTCAATCAACAACCGTCGCTCATCTCGCACATTCAGAAGAAGCATGCTCACACCGGTAAATCCCTTTTCGAGGATGTGAATGCCTGGATTGCGTTGTCTGATATCTTCACAAGTATCTTGCAAGACCCGAGCTTAAGAAGCACTTTCTTGATCATCGATGCGCTTGACGAATGTCTAGTAGACTGGTCGAAATTAGTGGACTTTGTCGTTCAGAAGTCGTCTGTATCTCCTCGTGTCAAGTGGGTGGTCTCCAGCCGTAAGTGGCCGGAAATTGAAGAACGACTAGAGCGGGCTGGACAAAAGATGAAACTATGTCTCGAGCTCGAGCTGAACCCGAAGTTCGTCTCCGCGGCTGTTCGTACCTATGTCAAGTACAAGACACGTCAGCTGGCGGACGAAAAGGACTACGACGACAGAACCCGTGAAGCCGTCCTACAGCATCTCGTTTCGAATGCGGACGATACTTTCCTTTGGGTCGCTTTGGTGTACGAAAATTTGAAGGATGTGCCACGATGGAGGACTTTGGCGAAGTTGAAGGATTTTCCTCCTGGCCTTGACTTGCTTTACCAGCGGATGTTAAAGCAAGTCTGCGAATCAGACGAGGCAGATCTCTGCAAGCAGATTCTTGCTATTGCGTTAACCGTCTATCGACCACTTACTCTCATGGAAATCACCTCTATGATCGAGACTCTCGTCGATATTGCTAATGATTATAAGTCTTTGGCAGATATTATAGGACTGTGTGGCTCTTTTCTATCACTTCGCGAAAACACTATCGCGTTCGTCCATCAATCAGCAAAGGATTTCTTGATGCAGAAGGCAACTGGAGAGATCTTGCCCTTAGGCATAGGTGATGTACATTATACTATCTTCTCAAGATCGGTACTAGCTATGTCAAATACACTTCGACGTGATATCTACGGATTACGCACTCCCGGACTATTCATCGACCAAGTCAAGCGCCCCGATCCTGATCCTCTCGCCACGGTACGGTATTCTTGTCTTTACTGGGTAGATCATCTCCTCGAATATCAACGTACTGAAGACATAATTAAAGAACGCAAGGTCAGTAGCCAGGTTTATAGCTTCCTTTGCCAGAATTTCTTATACTGGCTTGAGGCGCTTAGCCTATTGGGAAGTATGTCAGAAGGCATAGTTATAATCAAGAAGCTCGAGGATCTTCAGGTACGTTTTTAGATAGTCTTATTGTTATCGGATTATCCTAACATAAATAAGTTTGATGGAAGCCCTGATCTAAGAGCGTTTTTATACGATGCCAGGCGCTTTGCCGTATACACCCGATCAATTATTGAACAAGCGCCTCTTCAAGCGTATTGTTCAGCTCTTGTTTTCGCACCAGAGAAGAGCATTGTTCGAGAAGCGTTCGAGAGCTGTATTCCACCTTGGATCCAGACAAAGCCTAGAGTCGAAATGTACTGGAATGCGATGCTACAAACCCTCGAGGGCCATACTGCTTGGGTCACCTCAGTCGCCTTCTCCCCTGACGGCAAGCAGATCGTGTCTGGGTCTGGGGACAGGACCGTCCGGCGCTGGGATGCAGCCACGGGACAGCAGCTACTGCCAGCCCTCGAGGGCCATACTCAAGAAGTCAGCTCAGTCGCCTTCTCCCCTGACGGCAAGCAGATCGTGTCTGGGTCTGGGGACAAGACCGTCCGGCGCTGGGACGCAGCCACGGGACAGCAGCTACTGCCAGCCCTCGAGGGCCATACTGCTTGGGTCACCTCAGTCGCCTTCTCCCCTGACGGCAAGCAGATCGTGTCTGGGTTTGGGGACAGGACCGTCCGGCGCTGGGACGCAGCCACGGGACAGCAGCTACTGCCAGCCCTCGAGGGCCATTCTGATACCGTCACCTCAGTCGCCTTCTCCCCTGACGGCAAGCAGATCGTGTCTGGGTCTGGGGACAAGACCGTCCGGCGCTGGGACGTAGCCACGGGACAGCAGCTACTGCCAGCCCTCGAGGGCCATTCTGATACCGTCACCTCAGTCGCCTTCTCCCCCGACGGCAAGCATATCCCAACCTTACACATTTCTGAGGACTGGCTAGTAGATGGCACTACTAATCTTCTCTGGCTACCTACTGGTTATAGACCTACTTGTCAAGCTGCATGGGGTAGAATTATTGCGTTAGGACTTCCCTCGGGAAGATTGCCAGTTTTTCAGTTTCAGCAACAACTTAAGCTTTTAATATAGAACATAGAATTTGTACTTATTAATAAACGATACATAAAGCTCTTAATATAATATCTCTTTTTCTTTTTTCCTCTCTTCCATAGAGGGTACTAGGGGAGCCTAATAATTTATAGTAATTTTATAGTTGTCATTCACTTCTAGAACCTTCTAGAATAAGCTCGTGGCTAGCAATATCATCCATGTAATCAATTAGTCACACGACGTGCAGAGATAAATTAAATGGCGATTTGAGCATTACTTCGTCCATATCATAGATAAGTCACGCGACACGCAGTATAAGGATGACATATCATGCAGCAACCATTTGTAGTCAGCCAAAAATGACAAGGTGGTCCGTGCTCAGTCAAGACTGTAAATCAGAGTCACGTGTCGGTTTTCCAATCTCGAATTTACCTAAGATATTCAGAGGTGTAGCTTTCAGCACGCTATTCCAAAAATGGTTCGCTACCTCGGCAAAAGTACAAATCTGCGTGGCGAGTTTAGATAAATCTGCATAGTATAGCCGCTACAAGGCTTGAAAATGATTTCAGGCACGGTATTTGATATATATAACTCAGGTGACATCCTATATAGAAAGTAGAAGTGGGAGAAGTACTAGGGTAGAGGTTTGAGAAAGGAACTGTATTATAGACTTCAAGCACAGGCATGCTATAAATCAAGCTGAGAAAAGCTTGTATTATTATTTTTCTTAGTAAAGGGTCTTAATATGTTTAGAATTGACTATAGAAAATAGCTAGTATAAAATATATAGGAGTTACCTAACTATGTTTTTTCAGCTTTTTTTTAGTTTAAAGGTGAAGTACCTATAAAATTTCTTAGCACGGGTGGTTTCTCGTTACGTATAGATGAACGTTACATAAGTAATATAATTTTTTTCGGATTAGATTATAATCTAAGAAATTAGTAACTGTTTTTCTAGTTCTGATATGAGTCAGCCTTGCCGTAAGGTCGGTAGAGGCTAAAACTCGGGTACGCTAACCTTAAAAAAAAACAACTATAACAACCACCCTCGAGCTGTCCTATGCGATCGCACCCTCCTCGTCTTCAGCAGGCTTATGTCATCGCGAGTCATTTACCTCGTACCCGTCTTCGAGCATTTCCCTGCTTCGGAGCGTTGTACTTGAATTAAGAACTTCTGCCTAGGGATTAGCCGATGTCGGCAGATAAGCTGCTAACTTAAATAACACTTAAAATAAATTCCTACCTAATAATGATATAGAGCCGATTATAGAGCTCCTACAGAACCAGCCGATTGTAGCCCCTTATAGAAGGAGTAGCCTATAATAGAGCATTCCCTCAGATCTAATAGACGCCGATTATAAAGCATCTCTTTATATCTAATAGGTGCTAATATAGACCCCTCGGATCTTGGAAATAGAGCAGCTTTAGAAGCAGCAGGCTTCCCCTCAGATCCGGAAGGTTTCTGTCGTCTTATAGACCGTGCTAGAACACAGCTATATTAATAAGCCTCTTCCGCAAGTACGAGCTTATCGAACGTCTCTAATATACGTACATTATTAGCTGTTTCTTATATCAGAAAAAATCAGTCTAAGTTAGTTGTCGTCTACCCCCTAGATCGGATCTCAGCTTATAGTATAAGGCAGGGATGTCTAAAAGCTAATAAGACTACTATAGAAACAATTACATTACTTTACATAGGTTATCGAAGGATTTAAAATAATTCTTAATCTTAGTAAGAGATTGAAATACTATTAGATATTATCCTTTAGTTTCTAATCCTCTCTCTAATCGCGATCAACCTGTCGCTATATATTACTAAGCGTGAAGAGGGCTTTCTATAGTCTTGTTAATATCCTTCGTATCTTATTATAGAAAACCCTTCTTAAAGCTTCCGTCTCTCTATAGTAAGCCACTTCGTACTTCAACCTACTGTTCTCGTATTAAAGCTATACGATCTTCTCTTTAAAGCTTATAATTTAAACTTTATTAATAAGAACTAATACGTATAAAGAATTTAGTAATCACATTTCGCTAGCCTACAAGGCTAGAAAGAAGGCTAAATTTAGAGACGGGTTATTCCGACACTGGACTCTTTTTAACTTCACCTTATCGGCATATCTTACGTAATCATATTACACCGGCTGTCACGCCTTAGCGAATTCGCGATAACTTATATCCTCGTATCTCAGGTCCTTAGTCTCTATTTATAGTATTTTCAATCTGCTATTATAGCTATAGCCTCTAAACTAGATAAAATCAGAAGTAACCCGATTAAGGAAGAGGTAGGCATCTTCTGTCGTCTCTTTGAATCGACACGTTCTAACCTTAGTATCGCGTTATTATCCGATATAGTATAAATTGTCTTTTTAACAGCTACTACCGTAGGTATAGCTTAACTTCTTAGGATTACGTTTCTTACTAATATACGTAGTTATCAAAAGTCTTATACTCGACCTTATTCTAGCTTTATAAAATTAACTAGTAAGTTATATTCTTTCTTTACGAATCGGTAATAGAACTCTAGCTAATAACCTTAGTATTCTATATAGTTAGGTAGATTCAAACCAGCTAGATATTATATTAGTAATCTCTTTAGTCGACTATATTATTAGGAATAAACCTAATATACTAACCTAGAATAATACAAATATATAGTATATAGTATTTAAGTTAGTTATATAAACAAATCCTACTACGCCTCCGACTACCTTCGAGAAAGCCGTTTTTAATACGCTACTACGATCCAGCTTAGCCTCTTAGAGGAGGGTTAAGTAGATATATAACGAAGTTAATTAACGAATACTTAAGAAACTTATAAGGCGTGTCTATTACGATGTTAGAGAGTTCTTTAGACAGTACTTTAAAGAGAAAACCTAGTTAAATAAAGTAGAGAGTATCTACGAAGAGTTAAGAGCCTAGTATATAGAGAGTCGCTAGAGTAGGTAGCTAGAACCCTTAATTCAAGGTTAATTTTTTAAGTAGTTTATAAAGCTCTAGGACATTGTTCTTAGTAGACTTAGCTATAGGTATTATATATCTACGAACAAAGTATTAAGAGGTTCGAAGACTGATTATAAGCTCGACATCTTCCTTACCCCCGCCGACGTTATATTATCGAACGGCGAGCACGACTAGTTAAATATACTTGTTATTAGAGAATATAAACAGAATCCTAATAAGAATCGTTCTACTAAAACATTAGTATAGTTAGTAGAGTATACGTGTAAGATATTTAGAAGTTAACTAGAGTAGCGATTTATCCCTAGGTTTACGATCTATAGAAGTATAATATAACTCTAGATATTCGATAGATCTAGTCTATATAACTCTAAGAAGTTCGATATATATAAAGAGCCTAAGCGATTTATAAGTATTATTACTAGGTATACGTTAATAATAGACGTAGAGTTAGAGTTAAATACATTTATTAAATACGATAGTAATAGTAAGTACATCGTTATACGAGATATAAGAATCTCTTTAGAGGACAAGCTAATCGCCTCTACTAAAGCGATAGTATACTAGGGAACAACGTGTTATCGAGGAAGGAGAAGCGACTCTATAGAATAGGAGTATATAGTTAAGTTCGCTTAGCTGTCTAATAAAAGGCAGCGGGAGAGAGACTTATTAAAGCTAGCTAAAGAGAGAGGAGTTATAAGCATTGCTATATAGTTTAATTATAAGCAGATTACTATCGACGACGACCTAGATACTATCTTACATTTATAATAAGATATAAAATTCGAAACGCTACAGAAGCTATTAAGTAAAGCCTCTTAGGTCGATAGTAGCCTAGAAACGAGTCGTAAAGAAAGGTTAGGAAGCGGTACAACTTACTTAATAGGCCTAGGAATCGATGTAAGTAATACTACGACCTCTTCCTCTAGAAAGAAAAGAAAAAGAGATCGAATACTCGATCGAGGTAGTAGACTAAAGAGATCCAAATCTAATAGTAGTTATACTAGCGAGATAAACGTACGTATTAAAGAAGACGAGCTAGATATAATCAGCGCTTATAGTATTTAAAAAACAGTACTCGATAGTCTTACCGATTACTATAATAAGTAGTAGTAGAATAACGTCGATAGTATTCTAGAAGCTAGAGCCGATAGTCTAATAGACTACGAAAGTAAGACGTATAGCAACTAAGTATACTACTGCTTAGTAACTTTACTAGCTAGATAACCTCTCTATAAATATTAATTAATCAGAGAGCTTTTAGAGGTACTACGTAATACTATCTAAGGCTATAGGTTACTACTCGAAGATAGAAAGATTCTTTATTAGAATATCTCTAAAAATAATATTATTATCACCGAACTCCCTACTAAAGAAGAGCCGAAAGGAAGACTAATTAACTTAGACTTAGCAAAGGAGCTAGATAGTATACTAAGTAGGGCTTGTTATCGAACTAGTACTATATAGTTTATAGTAATCGAGGTTCTAGAAAGCAATAGCTATATATACTAGTATAACCTTAAGTCGTTTTTTTATGTTTTTATATAGATATATATTTAATATAGCTACGAAGAAGGTATAAGTAAGTAAAAACCTATTAAGGTAATAAGACCAAAGATAAATATATTACAAGGTTAGTATACTAGGATATATATAGAAATTACTTAGAATAAGGTAGAGGATATAGGTAAAAACCGATTCGAGAACATTATTATAGAGTTTATACTAAAGTTTAAGAACCTTAAGCTGTTAGCTTATAAGCTTTAATCTACTCTCTTTCTAATTAGAGATAGAGATATCTTTATAGGTATATTCTACAACTATGATATAATATATAATAGGATAATTACAGCGTTTAATAAGGTAATAGACTATCTAGGAAAAGAGGAGCAGGTAAATATATAAAGACGTAAGGACTAGGAGTTAGGATTATAGGCGTTTTTATTAATAAGCTCTTTTCTTTTTACTTATAAGAGCTTATAGAAACTCTGCTATACTATAATACTAGGGATGTTAACAAGGTACGACTTATTATATAATACGCTTATTAGTTTATAAAAAGGCGTTATACCTTATATCTACTCTTAATAACAACCCCTCTATTTCCTTTATAGTATTCCACCTATATATCTAATCTCTAATCTTCCTTACTACTTCTCTCAACTATACCTACTACCTTGTTAGGCTAGCTAATAGAAGAATGTAGTCCTAGTAGAGCTCCTAAGATAAGTAGGTATGTAGAGGTTAAGCTACTCTTATAGGAGGAAGCTTATTTAACTCTGTACTATACTATAGTCTAGCGCGTATATACTACGGCCGTAGTCCTGCCTAGGAATTTCTTAAAGATCTATTTCTAAGACTTGTTCTCTTTCTTATATACTAGTAAGCGCTGCTTGTCTACAGGCTGCTATAGGATATTTATTCTTATACTAGAACCCTGCTTTTTTTTACTCGAATACGCGACATCGTCGCTACTAAGATCAGGACCGCTGTTGCTTAAACCACTCTCGTCATCGCTACTTAACAGCTTACTCTCTTCCGATAGTAGAACTCTAGTATCAGCGGCTTTACTATACTAAAGAGTAGTTAAAGGCGTATTATCGAAGACACGGTTTACCTCTATAGTAGGCGACAAAATCGTACTACTAGAGAATCGGGATAAGGTACGCTAGCTAAAGCTAGTTAAGAGAATTAAGTACTACTCTATCGGCTTAATAATAAAGTCGTTAATCTTCCTTATATAGCCGACGCTCTTGATAAGTTAGATAAGCTAGCTAAAAGAGACTCCTCGTCTATCGCGACTACCTTAGATTACTATTATAAAAGAGTAGCAGCGTATAGAGCGTAGACGGAATATAACCTCGGTTAGCGTCGGTAGGATATCACTAGATAATCGGCTAAGGTTATAGCAGTTAGATAGTATCTCCGTATCTATAGTTTATAGTATCGAAGGTATTAGCGAAGGTAAACGACCCTTAGTACTAGACACTACGGTGACTCTTAAACTATGATTAAGAGAGGAATGTGATTTCAGAGAGTGCTAACGGAGTTTAGTATATAATCTACGTTAGAGGTTAGACCTCTGCTTAAGATAGCGCTTACACTTCTTATATATTAAGTTATTAGATAAGGATAACCGTTTCCGCTTAGTAGAACGTAGTTCTCTATCTACGTTAATTAATACGGGATTGCTATTAAGCTCGTCGTTACTAAAACCGCTGCTATAGCCCTCTAACTTATCCTGACTCAGCTCTAGAGATATATCGTAGTTAGCTAGCCTTAAGCTTTTATCCTTCTTACTAGATAGATAGGCATTGCTAACCTTTTTAGATATTAGCGTTGCTACTACATCTTCTTCTATCTTTTGCTACAGCTGCCTACTGTTCTTATTATCGTTGTTATTACCGTAGCCTCTATCCTCCTCCTGTCGCTGTCGCTCTTCCTTATTAAAGATGTCGGGATTTAGTATAGAGTAGACTAGCTTATGCTTATTTGCTACGCTTTGATCCGTAGGAAGATAGTTAAGAGAGTAATTATAAGGACGAGCAGGAGAGGACATCGTAGACTTAGACTTAGCGTAGACCGTATATTAGCCTACTATACTAATATAGTTGTATAATAGCTCGCTCGAGGTATAGGAAGAGGAAGTATAAGAGTGTATAGAATCGGACGTCGAAGGGTTTGGTTTAAAGTGCTATAAGCACTCTACTGTCTTAAGTAAGTTATTAATATCGTGCTATACATCGGAATTAGGAGGGGCCGGAGTTGTTAAGTCGATAGTAGTCTCTAAGAGGTTAAGAAGACTCTTATCTACTGCTGCGATTTTAGTACAAAGACCACCGTTGTCGACTTCGGCTTTAGAGGTACTTAAGTTATTATTACTTAGTAGTATAGTTAGATCTCCTATGCTATGTTAAAAAAAACTAGTTAGTTGTTTCTATAATAGAGGATAGAGAGCGTGCTTATCTTAACTACTGCTTAAATTACTACCTAGTACTAACCTATTATTATTAAGAGAGCTGCCTCTCTTATTTATAGTCCTATCTCTAACTTCGAAGGCTGTGTTACTCGAAGGCTAGTCCTCTGCTATAAAGCTCTCCTTCTAGAGTATAGTATATAGTAGTTGTTTAATAGAGGGAAGGTTATAGTAGTCTTCGTTTTTATTATCGTTGGTAACTATCTTATTCTCTACTCTTAGATATCTAAGATTAGTTACTATTGCTACTAGCTTAAACATCTCGATCTTAAAACTTACTTTGGATTCTAAGCTTGTCACTTCTATAATCGTCAGCTGCTGCTGCTAATTATAGTATACTAAGTTTTATACTACCTAGTTTAATATATTAGAGCTTATTAAAGATACTAACTAGCTTCGAGGTAGGTTTGCAGCGGCTTATTACACTCTTAGAGCGCGGAGTAGTTAGTATATAAATATATAGTTTAAAAGCAAAAGTAGCTATCTTAAGTATATAGAAATAATTAGAAGTATTTAAGAAATTTTCTACTTACTACTAGCTATACAGACTAGACTATAGAGAGATAGTAGATAGAGGGAAATCAGAGGACTTATATAGACTTCTCGTACTACCCTCGTAGAACCGGAATACGCTCCTAGTATACTGTTCCTCTCTTCTAATATCCTTACTATTAAAAATGCCTTAGCGTTAATAGTGCCTCTCTCGTATATAGGGAGATCTACTATAGCTACAAGGCTCTAAGACCTTCGATCCTACGCTCTTATACTAGAAGATGCCTATCTATAGCTACTATCTCTACTTCGTTGTCGACTATTATTAAACGATCTTAGTATTCTTTCTCGATCGTTAGCGAGGCCGCGAAAAGCTAAGTAGAGAGGCGGTAACGATCGAAGGAAGAGGTAAGTTATATATCCTTAGAAACTACTATATCCGCTTACCTAAAGGCTTTAGGTAGACTTATATATTATAGGTATTCTCGTCGTTAGCGTCTTAACTCGTATATAGGCAGCTAGCGTAAGAGAGAGTTATATAACTTCGGATATTAGCTCTATCCACCTATCCGAGGGCCTTTAGGTAGACTAGTATATTCTAGGGATTGCTATTATCCAGCGTCTCAGCTGTTAAACGTGCTAATATAATCTAATCGGCAGATATTCAGCAGGCTTAAGCAGTGCTCTAAAGAGGCCTCGTATAATCCTACTACCTCGAATCAGCCTAGATCCGCGTAGTTAAGACGAATACGAAACGTGCTACAGCAAGTAGGGAAACTTACTAAGCTCCTGACGCGTTATCTACGAGGGGCGTAGCTAGGCAGAAGCTAGGCCGCGTCGTCGTAAGGCATTTCCGCGACTAGCTATTATACTATAGTATAAGAGGCCTACGTCCTACTTTATCTTAACCTACGAGTCTCTGGTATAAGGATCTGTAATAGTATAACGGTAAGGCAGCTCGAGAGCGCTCTAAGCTAGCTAAGCTCGTATTTTGCTAATACGAGGCAGATGTTAGGAGAGGAGGGCATTAGCGTCGCAGAGGGTCTATAGCATCGAAATTAGAGAGGGGCAATCGAGGGATCCTGCTCGACGTATGAATCTCAGCTAGGGCGTGGCCTACGAAGTGAGCCTGGGCTAGGCAGAAGGGCCGAAAGCGAGGTGCCTGTAGGACTGGGAAGAGTGGGCTAAGAGAGAGGGTTAGAGGGCTGCTGGGCTGTTAGAAAGGAAAGAAGAAGAGAGGGAGCGAGCGATAGAGAGACGCGAGATTCTTATACCCCGCGAAAGCGGCGGTGGGCCCGTGCGCGCGCTATGCCCGATGCGGCGGGTCGCGGTTTCCGTATACGGGCTTGCTGTCTGGTCGTTTACTAAGATATTAAATTTAAAACTAATAATACTACTATATATATAACTACTTCTATAATAGCGTCTTTAAATCGTCGAATAATCTAAACTCCTCGGTATTTAATACCTCCTCTATCTTTAAGTCCTTAAAAACGCTGTTATACCGACCTAGAACTTCTACTAGTTTGTCCTACTTTACAACTTAATCGCTCTCCTAGAGTCGCCGTATATAAGAAGCTCGATAAATACTTCAAATTAGCTCTTACTTCTCGCGCCGCCTTAGTTGTAACTATTTTAGATCCTCGATATAAGCTCTACTTCTTTGCTAAGATGTTAGAGAACGATAGTAGTACTAGAAATAATATATATAAGGTTAAGGTATAATTTAAGTCGGTATATAATAAATACTATAGTCGAGATAATAAGATAAAGTTATAAGAGAGATTAACAGAGGAGAAGAGAGGCTTAGACAAGAGTTCTTTAGAAGAAGAGAAGGCCTAGTATAACCCTTTTTATAACTTTAGCAACGATTAAGCTTATATAGTAATATCCGAATATATATAGAAGAAGTGTTTAGCTAAGGACGTACCTATTAGAGAGGTTTTAAAGTATTAGAAAGACAAGTAATATAATTACCTTATATTAGTATAAATAGTATACGATTATCTTATAATACCTACTATATTAGCTCCCGCTAAACGAGTATTTTCTAAAGACGCTCTTGTTATTATAAAGAAGCGTTACTAAGTTACTAATAATACTTTATATTAGATTATATATCTAAGAAGCTAGGGTTTACTTATAAAAGCTAAAGTTAAGAAACTTAAAATAAGCGAAGAATTAATAGTATATATTTAAAGAGATGACGCTAGTAGTAGTAAGGTAATTAGTATATAATTAATAGAAAATAGAAAATTCCTTAAATTTAAGCTTTTTATATCTTTTTTCGTTTAATTAGATAGTTAAATTTATCTTAAAATCTATGAAATTTACTACTAAATAACCTAAAATAACTCCTATATAGGCTAATATCTACTACCTCTAGAATAGGTGTTCTAGGGTTTTTTTTTATAGAAGACTCTATTTTATTTTAAACCTCTTCTAGAAGGTTCTATTACTAGTAAAAACTAGAATATTCTACTAGAACCTCTTCTATTTACCGACTACTACTAACTAGAGACTCCTTAGACCCCTCCGAGGCTCTTTATTTATAGCGAAAGCACTACTACTAAAAAATCCCGATTTTACAAAGCGTACGATAGCTGTTATAATAATAAGTCTATATATACTATTATACGATCTAAGAATGTTAATAAATCTACTATCTTACGATAGCTTTATAAATATACTTAAATTAGCTTCTTAGTATATTAGTAAACTTGTAAAAGATCTTTTATCCTAGATAGATATATAAATATAAACAAACCTACTATAAAAATACTTATAATACTCTTTAAAAATCCTGTTTATAATCTATTATATAATACTATACTAGAGTATTATTATATTAACTGCTTTATCTAAACTATATAACGTATATATAACGAAACTTAAACAAACTAAACAAAGATAACTAAGTCTCGAAGGTTAGTATATAGATAAGAAGTATAGATACACTAGTTTGTTTACTTAGAAGTAAACTCGTTACTTATATTAAAGATATTAAATAAGATAATAAGATTAATAACTAAAGTTAAGTACGAAGCTCCTATCTAATAGCAGACGTACTAGTCTTATATAGAACCTTCGTTTATATTAGAGTCCTGCTTAGTAGGAGTCTCGAAGATAGAGTCCGACTCTATTTCTAGAGCTTCTTAAAACTAGACTCTATTACTTAACTACTCCTAACTAAGTTATATAATATAACTATAATAAGATTCTTAGGATTATATATCTATTTAATCCTTTCTTCCTTTTAAGGTTATAATAGTATTTATCTTATTAGAGTACTACCTAGACTTTATTTATTTATATACTAGTATATAATTTATAATACTATCCTCTTCTTAGCCTAGTATATCTCTATACTAGAATATAACTCTAAAATTCGTTATTAGAAAGATATTATTCTTCTTTTATATATAAATATATCCTCCTCTTATATTAAACAAAAAGAGTATCTAGCTCTTACTATACGAATCGAATCTATATAACGTCTAGTAGAGACTTGTTCTTTTTATTAAAAATAATCTTATTACTATTTCTTAAAACTTTCTAAATCCTCTTAATATTCTAAGTATATTTAGTTAAAAAGATCTTATAATAGTTCTAGTTATCTTAATATTCCTTCTCCTAGACCTAGAAAACCTATATATTAATTTTTCTTTAGTCTTTTATATAAATAGCTCTCTTTTACTCTTCTAAGTCCTTCTCTCTCGAGTTCTTCTCTTAAGTCCTTGTCTTCTTAGTTCCCTACTTTTAAGATAGCTTCTTTTATTAAGTAAGTACTTTCTAATAATATTTCTTTATCTAACCCTAGTCTTAAATTCTAGGTAGCCCTAGGTTTCGTTAGTAGAATTCCTAAAGTTATACTAGGTAATAGTTAAGGTTGTTTTTTAGCTCTTAAGTATTTTCTAAGTATAAGTAATCTAACTATTTAATTAAATACTTAACTTATTCTCTAATAAGTTTATAGTTAAGAATCCTCTTAACTTTATATTTAGTATTTAGGTTTACTAGTTGAATTTCTATAAATAGAGCTAGTAGAGCTCTTAGTAGTACTAGTTTAAGTAAGGATATATAGAATACTAAGTAGATGTTTATTATCTATAGTAATACTAGTTTATAATTTAAAGGTCTCTTAACTTATTTAATTTTAAATAGTCTAAGTTTTTTATAATCTAGTTTATTACTTAGTCTTTTTATATTAATATTTTTCTATACTAAGTAGACTTTATCTCTCTCTTTTAGTATTAGTATTACGAATCACGTTATACGTAGTAAGTAGTCTAGACGGCGCTCTAATAGAACAAGATATGATATCTAGGAAATAGAAGGTAGTATAAGAGGGAATTAGTAATATAAAGGTATTTAGGTATTCTAGGATCTTACTATTAGATAATTGTTAGAGGTTACGTAATAGATCCCGTTAGATCTTATAAGAGATCTAAAGAGATCTAGGAATCCAGGCTTATATAGGGATCCGGATAGTACGAAGGGTTCTATATATACTAGCACGTCTGTTATCTAGATAGGAGCTTCGTACTTAACTTTAGTTATTAATCTTATTATCTTACTTAATATCTTTGATATAAGTAACGAGTTTACTTCTAAGTAAACAACCCGGCGTATCTATACTTCTTACCTGTATACTAACCTTCGAGACTTAGTTACCTTTGTTTAGTTCGTTTAAGTTTCGTTATACTTTGAGTACCTGCTTAGAAGTTTAGTTGCTATAGCTCTAGCAACCCCCGTAGTAGCTAGCTCGAATACTAGTTAAGTTAACGTTGTAGGAACATCTGGAAGTATAACTAGAAGAACACCTGCTTATATATAGTTAACTAGGAACGACGATAATATTAGTATACTAGACGCCTCCGAGCTCTATAAGGTCGAAGCACTTAAGTCTATTAAAGTTAAGATACTAGATACGTATTATAGGAAGCGAAAGGAACTAGACTTATTCCTTCTCTAAATAGACATCTACTTTAACTTTAACTCTGATAAGTTTAAAGACAATTATAATTTATAAACTATCTTTGCTATCTTCTACCTTAGAGAAGTAGTATTAGAATAGGCCTAGCTATACTTAGAGGACTTCTTCGAGAATAAGAATAAAGACAGAAAGATAGAATTAACTAAGATTATATTTAAATCTTAGAGAGGATTTAAGGCAACTATTAGGAAAGTCTTTAGAGACTTCGATACGATCTAAACAGCTGTATATAAGCTTTTAGAATTACGCTAGACTAGATTAGTAATAGATTACGCTAATGAATTTCAACGTTATAGAACAAAGTTAGAATAGGATACTATTGCTCTTATAGAACTATTCTATAGAGGATTAAAGGTGTATATCTATGAGGAAATAGCTAAGTAGAATATATAGTTCTTGACTATTATAGGTATAATTAAGAAAGTTATCTAATTAGATAACCGCCTATACGAATTTAGGAAGAGTAACCCTAAGCACGGAGAAAAGAGCTAAGGGTTAGAAAAGTGGAAACACTCCTACGCTAAACATAGTAAGAAGGCAAACGCTATATAGAAGAAAACCTTTCTAAGAAAAGGAGGACTTTCCTAGGAGAAGCGAAATCGTCGACGCGAGTAGAACTTATATTATAACTATAGCCTCTCTAGCTATAGAGCAAATAAGTATAGTAAGAAGAAAGACTCTAATAGGAAGAGACGAATCAACGCTACGGTTCGTAAAGAAGTAGCGTTACTCGATAAAATTAAACTTATAGACGAGGAACTCGAAGCTAGAGGATATAGTACGTAAATTAAAACAGACGCTATAGATATAATAGTAGGCGCTATATACTTATAGCTAAACGAAGGAATTAAGTCATAAGTTAGTAAAGTATAAGATACTAATAATAATAGAGATCTATTACTTAAAGAATATTATAATATATAGTTAGAAATAGATTACGAATTACCTCTTTAAGTAGAATATAAATCACTACTATTAACAAGTTTATTAGAGTTATTAGAGTTAGAATCTAACTTGTTAGAGATAAATCCTAGAATATATAAACCTAAAGAAGGAGAAACATAGACATTTATTAGGACCTTTAAGAGAGAGAATAGATAAGTATATATAGAAGGATAAAAACCTAATTTCTAGAGTCTATATTCTACTTAAGGAGTTAATCCTACTATCTTAACTACTTATAAGATAGTAAGGAATAATTAAGATCGAGTAACTATAGTTAGCTCTATTATAAGAAGAGAAACTATTAAGTTTAAGAAGCTAGGACTAGAATAGATAATACTGAATAATTACCTAGAGGAGGGAGATCTATAGATAGTTACTAATTTAAGAAATAATACTATTAAATAGTAGTAGTATTACCTAGAAGGATTCGATAAATATAATAGATGTCTAAAGACGGATATAACTACCTACCTACCTAGTTAAGACTATAAGTTAGAAATTAATAAGAAATATTAGGTATTAAGAGTTGAAAAAGGAATTATAATAGTATTTAAAGGATTAGAGGATTAGCGGATATTCGGAGTTACTAAGGTAGACCCCTAGGCTAACCTAATTTAGAAGTTCTACTAACCTATAAAAGGTGAACGATAGACTGCTAAGACATTATATAGAGTAACTATTAAATAGGTTTAGTACGAACTACGAGTATTATTAGACTAGTCTATAGAAAGACGTTTTATAAGAACACTTCTAGAACCTAAGAGAACTATAGAAGATAGTCTAGTATACGAAGTAGCTTTTTCTAATAACGAAAAAGTAATATTCTTTCTAAGTTCTTAAAAAGGAGATAATAGAGAAAGAAGATTCGAGGTTTATTATATTAAACTAGAAAATTACACTATTATAGAAGAGTTAAACGCTATATCTAGAGAAAACTAACTTATAGTAATAGCAAAGATAAGAGGAAAGGAACTCTAAGTCTTAATTAATTCTAGAGTAATAGGTAATTTCCTTTCCCTAGTAGCTTAGAAGAAGCTAAACGTCTTAATTAAAGGTATAAGGCCTTACTACTTAGGAGTAGTTGATAGAATAGACGTTGTATACTAGGACGGAATTATCGATTAGTAAACTATTCTAATAAAGATCACTATTAAAGAATACTACTTAGATATATAATTTGATATTATTAAAATAGGGAATAAGGAAGCGATACTTAGTATACTATAGATTTAAGAATATAATCTAGATATTAACTAAAAGACTTAGAAAATAACCTTTAGTTAATATAATTACGTAGGTTTATAATTATAACTTTAAGGCTAGAACGAGGTTAGCGTTACCTCTTCTAAAGTACTAGGACACCTTAAGGTCCTTTATAGGTTAGTAAGAAAGCTAATAATAAAATACCTATATAGTATAGAGAATTTAGAGCTTTGTTTAAAAACCTAGAAGACTTATAAGCTTTACTAGAACATTGCTTATAAGATTATAAGATTAAATTAAAAGAGAGTTATTATCTCTTAAAGTAGAAGCTTCAGTTATATAACTAGAAAAGCTTATAGAGAATAGAAAGTTATATAAAGAAAGGTATTAAGAAGAAATATATTAGAAAATCTAAGTTACTAATTACCTTAAATATACTTATTATTAAGAAAAAAGACAACCTAGATAGAAGAGTATATATTAATTACTAAGAAGTAAATTATACTATAGTTAAGAACGCTTATCTACTACTACCTAGCTAATACTTATAGAATAAGTTAGGTAAGGTAGTACGATTTATGAAATTAGATTAATAAAACGCTTATAAACTTATACGAATAAAAGCTAGAGACGAATAGAAGATAGTATTTACTTTACTATTAAGTCTTTATAAATATATAGTTATACTATTTAGACTTTATAATATACTAGCTATATATTAGAGATAAAATAATAACATTTTAAGAGATCTTCTAAGAGTAATAGTAATCTATTATCTAGATAATATCTTAATCTTCTTAGAAAAAGAAGAAGAATATAAGAGATATATTAGAGAAGTCTTATAACAACTTATAAAAGTGAACTCTTAGTTAAAACTCTTAAAATATAAGTTTAGAGTAACTTAGACACTTTTCCTAAGATAGGTATTTAGCTTAGAGAAAATAGAAATAGATCTAGTAAAGATCTAAGACATCTTAAACTAGAAATTACTAGAGAATATAAAAGATATATAGTCCTTCTTTAGATTTATAAACTTCTACTATCTATTTATATAAGACTATATAAAGATTACTAAACTAATAATAGTACTAGTTAAGAAAGCTATTAAATTTATTTA
This sequence comes from Calycina herbarum, assembly GCA_001414485.1. Classification (NCBI taxonomy): domain Eukaryota; kingdom Fungi; phylum Ascomycota; class Leotiomycetes; order Helotiales; family Pezizellaceae; genus Calycina; species Calycina herbarum. Next base: position 149,911 of record LLEY01000011.1, read on the forward strand.
GAATAAATAAGCTAAAGACGCTTTTTAAAAGATTAAAGCAAAGTTTATAGAAAAACCTATTCTATATAACTTTAATATAGAAAAACTAAGTATAATTAAAATAAACGTCTTAGATATATTAATAGGTATAATTTACTTATAACTAAATAGAAAAGAGAAGCTTATATCTATTATATATTATTCTAAAATATTTAACCTAGTATAATAAAACTATAGCATCTTTAATAAAGAATTACTTACTATAGTATTAGCTTTAGAATACTAGAGAATTTATTTATAGCTAATAAAATACCTAATTATAGTTTTATCTAACTATAAGAATCTTAAGACATTTATAATAACTAAGAAACTTACGACTAGATAATTAGCTAGATAGTTAAAGATATTAAAAGGATTTAATATTATTATTTACTATATAAAAGGAACGTTAAATACTCGAGCTAATACTCTTAGCTAGAAACTGAGATATAAGAGAAATAAAGAGTATAAGAAGATTATAATCTTAAAAACTCTTAAGAATAGAGACTTAGTACCTACTATATACGAAATAGTAGTAATAAACAACATCTAGATAGATAAAATTTAGAATATATATAAAGGTTATAACTAGTATATAAAAGGGAAATTATAAGTCCCTAGCTTATATATAAAAGAATTTATATAAGAATACTATACTATACCCGCTTATAGCTACTAAGGAATTCGTAGAACTCTCTAAAAGATAAGATAATACTACTATATTAATCTATTATCTATAATAGTTAAGGAGGTAATAGTAGAATATAATACCTATACTAGGAATAAGGCTTCCTACTATACTCCTTATAGACAGATAAACACTACTCTAATACTATAGATACCTTAGAAATTAATATCTATAGATTTTATTATTAAGTTACTAAAATCTAAAGATCTAATAATAAGAGTTAAGTATAATACGATCCTAGTTATTATAGAACAATTTATAAAGTATATAATTCTAGTAGTATATATAAAGTTAAGTATAGCTAAGGAATTAGTATTCGTATTCCTTAGAGAAGTAGTCTTAAGATATAGACTACTTAAAGAGATACTCTTAGACAGAGATAAGCTCTTTATCTTAAAATTTTTGATTACTCTTATAAAACGATTAGGTATAAAAAGAAAGCTTTCTATAGCTTTTTACTCTTAAATAAATAGAAGAAATAAATAAAGAAATTAAATAGTTAAAATATACCTTTATTATTATATAAACTACTAGTAGAATAACTAAGTAGAACTACTACTCTTAGTATAGTTTACTTATAATAGTTTAGTAATAGAAATAATACTTATTATACTATTCTATACTAATTATAGATATAAATTATTAGTATATCGAGAATTACTATCTATAACTATTAATAACTAACTTACTTATATTTATATCTTAAAAATTAAAGAGCTATATAAGGAACTTATAAAGGATTTATAATTTATAGCTAAAAGAAATACGTACTACTATAATAAACAACGTAGTTAGGAGCTAATATTAAAAGAGAGAGATAAAGTCTACTTAGTATAAAAGAATATTAATATAAAAAGACTAAGTAATAAACTAGATTATAAAAAACTTAAACTATTTAAAATTAAACGTGTTAAAGAACCTTTAAATTATAAATTAGTATTACTAAAGATAATAAACATCTATTTAGTATTTTATATATCCTTGCTTAAACTAGTACTACTAGGAGTACTACTAGCTCTACTTATAGAAATTTAACTAGTAAACCTAAATACTAAGTATAAGGTTAAGAGGATTCTTAACTATAGGCTTATTAGAAAATAAGTTAAGTACTTAATTAAATAGTTAGATTATCTATATTTAGAAAATACTTAGAAACTAAGAAGTAATCTTAACTATTACTTAGTAGAACTTTAGGAATTCTACTAATAAAACCTAGGTTTACTTATATCTTATAGTTTAAAAGAAAGGCTTTAAAAAAGGCTAGGTTAAGACCTATCTTAGATTAGGAACTAATAAGAATAGGTAGGGCTACTAGGTAGGTAACCTCTGCCTCTTACTATTCTTTTTCCTCTCTCTCTTTCTCCTCTTTCTCTTTCTTTTCTACTTTCTTAGTAGTATCGAGTTTATTAAGAAAACGAAGCTCTTAATAAGATATTTTATAATACCTTTCTTATAAAAAAGCCTTCTACTTTTATAATCGTAGAATCCTTACTATTACCTCTTCCTCCTCTCTCTCTAGCTTCTTCTCTTATTTTTTAATAGAAGTCTAATCACTAATATAAAGAACGTTCTTCTTCTAAGCGTCGTTAGTCTTATTATATTTTAGTTTTAACTAAACATATTTAGAATATTAAGAGGATTAGGAAGAATCTATAAAACATCTACGCTTTTAAGAAGCGTAGTAAGAGTATAGTAATATTTTATTATAAACTATTTTAATACTTTTTATAAGAAGTATATATTCTTCTTTCTTCTTCTATATAAGGTAAGATATAATAGAAAGGAAAAGATACTACTAGTACCTTAACTAAGTTCCTTAGCTTATACTTAAGTATAAGAATATACTAGGCTAAGAAGAGAATAGTATTATAAATCACGTTATATATAGTAAGTAGTCTAGATAGTGCTCTAATAGAATAAAGTATAATATCTAGGAAATAGAAGGTAGTATAAGAGAGAATTAGTAATATAAAGGTATTTAGGTATTCTAGGATCTTACTATTAGATAATTGTTAAAGGTTATATAATAGATCTTATTAGATCTTATAAGGGATCTAAAGGGATCTAGAGATCTAGGCTTATATAAGGATCCAGATAGTATAAAGGGTTCTATATATACTAGCACGTCTATTACCTAGATAGAAGCTTTATACTTAACTTTAGTTATTAATCTTATTATCTTACTTAATATCTTTAATATAAGTAACGAGTTTACTTCTAAGTAAACAACCCAGCGTATCTATACTTCTTACCTATATACTAACCTTCGAGACTTAGTCACCTTTGTTTAGTTCGTTTGAGTTTCGTTATAATTAGCTTCTAACTACGTTGTTTATTATAATAGTGTACGTTTCTTTTAGTAATAAACTATAAGTCTTTTATAAGTTCTTTATATAACTTTTTAATCTTTAAGACCTAAATATAAGTAAGTTAATTATTAATAGTCGTAGATAGTAGTTCTTAGTATACTAATAATTTATATCTATAATTAGCGTATAATAGTATAATAAGTATTATTTCTATTACTAAACTATTATAGATAAACTATACTAAGAGCAGCAGTTCTACCTAGTTATCTTACTAGTAGTTTATATAATAATAAAGGTATATTTTAACTACTTAATTTATCTATTCGATTCCTCTATTTATTTAAGAGTAGAAAGCTATAGAGAGCTTTCTTTTCGTACTTAATCGCTTTATAAGAGCGATCTAAAATTTTAAGATAAAGAGTTTATCTCTATCTAACAGTATTTCTTTAAGTAGTCTATATCTTAAGACTACTTCTCTAAAGAACGTAAATACTAATTCCTTAGCTATACTTAACTCTATATATACTATTAGAATTATATACTTTATAAGTTATTCTATAATAACTAGGATCGTATTATACTTAACTCTTATTATTAGATCTTTAGATTTTAATAATTTAATAATAAAATCTATAGATATTAATTTCTAAGGTATTTATAGTATTAGAGTAGTGTTTATCTATTTATAAGAAGTATAGTAGGAAGCCTTATTCCTAGTATAGGTATTATATTCTACTATTACTTCTTTAATTATCGTAGATAACTGATTAATATAGTAGTATTATCTTATCTACTAAAGAGTTCTACGAATCCCTTAGTAGCTATAGGTAAGCATAGTATAGTATTCTTATATAAACTCCTTTATATATAAGCTAGGAACCTATAGTTTCTCTTTTATATACTAGTTATAACCTTTATAAATACTCTAAATTTTATCTATCTAAATATTATTTATTATTACTATTTTATATATAGTAGGTACTAAGTTACTATTTTTATTATATTTTAATATTACTATATTAATATATTTTTTATTTTCTTTATAGCCTATTTTCTAGCTTAGATTATTAGCTTAAGCGTTACTTATTTTACTAATATATTAAATAATTATTTTAAATCTTACTAAAGTTTTAGACTACCTAGCTAGGCGTCTAGTAATAAGTTCCTTAGTTATAGTCAACGTCTTTAGGTTTAGATAATTAGTAAACACTATTACTAGGTATAATACACTCTAGAGATAGATCCTCTATTCTTTAAGAGCTAGAATAATAGCTATAAGTTCTTTATTATAAATATTATAGTTCTATTATACTATATTAAAAGTTTTTAAGAAATATATTATAAGTATAAGTTTTCCTATCTTATTTAGTTATAGATATATAGCGTCTACTACTATGTCTAAGGTATCTATTTCTATTATACTTAGTTTTTTATAATTAAAATTATATAGAATAGGTTTTATTATAAACTGTCTTTTAATTTCCTAGAAGGCCTTTTTAGCCTTCTTATCCTAGATAAAAGCTATAGCTTTTCTAGTTAGTATTAATATAGGTTTTATAATCTTTATATAGTCTTTAATAAATAGTTAATAAAAATTAGTAAATCCTAGGAAAGATTATACATCTTTAACGTTTTTTAGTAATTCCTATTTAATAACTATATAGATCTTTTCTAGATCTATTTCTATTTTTCCTAGGCTAAATACTTATCTTAGGAAAAGAGTTCTTTTAACTTTAAACTTATATTTCAAGAGTTTTAGATAAGAGTCTACTTTAGTAAGTCTTTATATGACTTCCTTTATATAGCTCTTATATTCTTCTAGATTATTAGAGAAAATTAATATATTATTTAGGTAATATATAATAGTTACTCTTAAAAGATCCTCTAAAATACTATTATTCTATCTCTTATAAGTAGCTAGTATATTAGTTAAACTAAAAGATATAACTATATATTTATAAAGTCTTAATAGTAAGATAAACGTAGTCTTCTATTTATAGTCTATCTTAATTCTAATTAATCTATAAGCGTTCTTAATCGTTATATTATTTAATTCCCTATAATTAATATATACTAGTCTATTTAGATCGTCCTTTTTCTTAATAATAAGTATATTTAAAGAGATAGGCGATTTAGATTTTCGAATATATCTCTTCTTTATTCCTTATTAGATATAACTTTCTAATAAAGCTAAGTTATTCTAGTTATATAGTTAAAGCTTCTACTTCTTAAGATTATAACCCTCTATTAATTTAATCTTATAAACACGAACCTATATATTTATATTAACTAAAGGTTATTATTCTAGCTTTTTAATTAATTTCTAGATTATGTTCTTAAATCTATAATATACTAAATATTACTTTCTTACTTCTTATTTTAATAATATTAAATTATATATTTAAATAGTATTCTTTAATATTAACTTTTACTAGAATAGTTTACTAATTAATAATCCTATTTTAGTATATAATATCCGTTTTATTAACTATCTCTAGGTAATATAGTCTTATTCCTTTAATTAGAACGTTTAGCTTTTCTTAAGCTATTAGAGAAATAAAGTTACTTATTACTTCTAAGTCTATTATAACTCGTAACTTCTTCTCTTATATTTCTATAGTTATTACTAACTATCTTTCTTCTAAAGTAGTATTTAACTTTGCTTTAATATATTAGACTTTAAAAGATCGATTTTCTTAATTATAATTCCTTCTCTTTATAACGAAACTTAAATAAACTAAACAAAGATAACTAAGTCTCGAAGGTTAGTATATAGGTAAGAGGTATAGATATAATAGATCTGTTTACTTAGAAGTAAACTTATTACTTATATTAAAGATATTAAATAAGATAATAAGATTAATAACTAAAGTTAAGTACTAAGCTTCTATCTAGGTAGTAGATGTACTAGTATATATAGAACCCTTCGTGCTACCTAGATCTCTATATAAGCCTAGATCCCTAGATCCTTTTAGATCCCTTATAGGATCTAATAGGATCTATTATATAACCTCTAACAGTTATCTAATAGTAAGATCCTAGAATACTTAAATGCCTTTATATTACTAATTCCCTCTTATACTATCTTCTATTTCCTAGATATTATATCTTATTCTATTAGAGCGCTATCTAGACTACTTACTATATATAACGTGATTTATAATACTATCCCCTTCTTAGCCTAGCATATCCTTATACTTAAGTATAAGCTAAGGAACTTAGTTAAGGTATTAGTAGTATCCTTTCCTTTCTATTATATCCTACCTTATATAGAAGAAGAAAGAAGAACGTATACTTCTTATAAAGAGTATTAAAATAGTTTATAACGAAATATTACTATACTCTTACTACGCTTCCTAAAAGCGTAGATGTTTTATAGATTCCTCTTAATCCTCTTAATATTCTAAATATGTTTAGTTAAAACTAAAATATAATAGGACCAACGACGTCTAGGAGAAGAACGTTCCTTATACTAGTAACTAAGCCTCTATTAAAAAATAAGAGAAGAAGCTAGAGAGAGAGAAGAAGGAGGTAATAATAAGGATTCTATAATTATAAAAGTAGAAGGCCTTTTTAAAAGAAAGATAGTATAAAATGTTTTATTAAGAGCTTTATTTTCTTAACAAACTTAATACTACTAAGAAGGTAGAAAAGAAAGAGAAAGAGGAGAAAGAGAGAGAGGAAAAAGAATAGTAAGAGGTAGAGATCGCTTACTTAGTAGCCTTGCTTATTCTTATTAGTTCCTAATCTAAGATAGGTCTTAACCTAGCCTTTCTTAAGACCTTTCTTTTAAACTATAAGATATAGGTAAACCTAGGTTTTATTAGTAGAATTCCTAAAGTTCTACTAAGTAATAGTTAAGATTATTTCTTAGTTTTTAAGTATTTTCTAAATATAAGTAATCTAACTATTTAATTAAGTACTTAACCTATCCTTTAATAAGCTTATAGTTAAGAATCCTCTTAACTTTATACTTAGTAATTAGGTTTACTAGTTAAATTTCTATAAGTAGAGCTAGTAGTGCTCCTAGTAGTACTAGTTTAAGTAAGAATATATAAAATACTAGATAGATGTTTATTATCTTTAGTAGTACTAATTTATAATTTAAAGGTCTCTTAACTTATTTAATTTTAAATATTCTAAGTTTTTTATAATCTAGTTTATTACTTAGCCTTTTTATATTAATATTTTTCTTTACTAAGTAGACTTTATCCCTCTCTTTTAGCGTTAGCTCTTAACTACGTCGTTTGTTATAGTAGTATATATTTCTTTTTACTATAAATTATAAGTCTTTTATAAGTTCCTTATATAGACTCTTAATTTTTAAGATATAAACATAAGTAAGTTAGTTATTAATAGTCGTAGATAGTAGTTCTTAATATACTATTAATTTATATCTAAAGTTAGTATAGAATAGTATAATAAGTATTGTTTCTATTACTAAACTATTATATATAAACTATATTAAAAGTAGTAGTTCTACCTAGTTATTTTACTAATAGTTTATATAATAATAAAGGTATGTTTTAACTACTTAATTTATCTGTTTGTTTTCTCTATTTATTTAAGAGTAGAAAGCTATTAAAAGCTTCCTTTTTATACTTAATTATTTTATAAGAGCGATTTAGAATTTCGATATAAAGAGCTTATCTCTGTTTAATATTATTTCTTCTAGTAGTCTATATCTTAAGACTACTTCTTTTAGAAATATAAATACTAATTCCTTAGTTATACTTAACTCTATATATAGTACTAAAATTATATATTTTATAAGTCGTTCTATAATAACTAGGATTAAATTATACTTAATTCTTATTATTAGATCTTTAGATTTTAAAAGCTTAATAATAAAATCCTAAGATATTAATCTCTAAGGTACTTATAGTATTAGAGTAGTATTTATCTATCTATAAGAAGTATAGTAGGAAGCCTTGTTCCTAGTATAAGTATTATATTCTACTATTACTTCTTTAACTATTATAGATAGTTGATTAATATAGTAGTATTATCTTATCTTTTAGAGAGTTCTACGAATTCTTTAATAACTATAAGCGGGCGTAGTATAATATTCCTATATAAATTCCTTTATATATAAGCTAAGAACTTATAATTTCTCTTTTATATACTAGTTATAACCTTTATATATATTCTAAATCTTATCTATCTAGATGTTGTTTATTATTACTATCTTATATATAGTAGGTACTAATATAACGAAACTTAAACGAACTAAACAAAGATAACTAAGTCTCGAAGGTTAGTATATAGTAAGAAGTACAGATGCGCTAGGTTGTTTACTTGGAAGTGAACTCGTTACTTATATTAAAGATGTTAAATAAGATAATAAGATTGATAACTAAAGTTGAGTATGAAGCTCTTATCTAATAGTAGACGTGCTAGTCTTATATAGAACCTTCGTTCATGTTTTAGAGTTCTTCTTAGTAGGAGTCTCGAAGATAGAGTCTGACTCTATTTCTAGGGCTTCTTAAAACTAGACTCTATTATCTAACTACTCTAACCGAGTTATATAATATAACTATAATAAGATCTTTAGGATTATATATTCTATTATATCTAATCCTTTTCTCCTTCTAGGGTTATAATAGTACTCGTCCTATTAGAGCGTCGCCTAGACTTTACTTTGTTATATACTAGTACGTGATTTATAATACTATCCTCTTCTTAGCCTAGCATGTCCCTATACTAGAATTCTAACCTAAATATGTTCGTTAGTAAGATGTCGACCTTCCTTTATATATAAACATGTCCTTCTTATATACTAAACGAAAAGAGCGTTTAGCTCTTACTATACGGATCGAATCTATATAACGTCTAGCTGAGACTTATTCTTTCTATTATAAACAGTCCCGTCGATGTCTCTTAGAGCTTTCTAAATCCTCTTACTATTCTAAGTGTATTCGGTCGAAAAGGTTCTATAATAGCCCTAGCTATCTTATTATTCCTATCCCTAGACCTTGAAAACCTATGTGTTGATTTTTTTTTTTAGCCTTATATGTAAATGATTCCTTATTACTCCTCCGAGTCCTCCTCCTTCGAGTCCTCCTCCTAAGTCCTCTTCTACCTGGTTTCCCGCCTTTGAGATAGCTTCTTTCGTTGAACAGGTACTTTCCGATGATGTGTCTCTGTCTAACCCTGGTCCTGAGTTCTAGGCAGCCCTGGGTTTTGTTAGTAGAACTTCTGAAGTTCCCTTAGGTAATAGTTAAGGTTGCTTTTTAGTTCTTATATATTCTCTGAATATAGGTAGTTTAACTATTTAATTAAATACTTAATCTTGCCTCTAATAATCTTATAGTTAAGAATCCGTTCGACTTCGTATTTAGCGTTTAGATTAACTAGTTGAATTTTTGTAAATAGAGCTAGTAGTGCTCCTAATAGTACTGGTTTAAGTAAGGATATATAGAATACTAGGTAGATGTTTATTATCTTTAGTAGCGCTAGTTTATAATTCAAAGGTCTCTTAACTTATTTGATTTTAAATAGTCTAAGTTTTTTATAATCTAGTTTATTACTTAGTCTTTTTATATCAATGTTTTTTTATACTAAGTAGACCTTATCTCCCTCTTTTAGTATTAGCTTCTAACTACGTCGTTTATTATAGTAGTACGCGTTTCTTTTAGTAATAAACTATAAATCCTTTATAAGTTCCTTATATAACCTCTTAATTTTCGAGACCTAAATATAAGTAAGCTGATTATCGATAGTCGTAGATAGTAGTTCTTAGTATACTGATAATTCGTATCTAAAGTTAGCGTAGAATAGCGTAATAAGTGTTGTTTCCGTTACTAAACTGTTATAGGTAAACTGTGCTAAAGGTAGTAGTTCTACCTAGTTGTTTTACTAGTAGTTTATATAATAATAAAGGTATGTTTTAACTACTTGATTTATCTATTTATTTCCTCTATTTATTTAAGAGTAAAAAGCTATTAAAAGCTTTCTTTTTATACTTAATCGTTTTATAAGAGCGATTTAAAATTTAGAAGTAAAGAGTTTATCTCTATTTAAGAGTATTTCTTTAAGTAGTCTATATCTTATAACTACTTCTCTAAGAAATATAAATACTAGTTCCTTAGCTATACTTAACTCTATATATTATACTAGAATTATATATTTTATACGCCTTTTTATAATAACTAGGATAGAATTATATTTAACTCCTATTATTAGATCTTTAGATTTTAATAGTTTAATAATAAAATCTATAGATATTGATTTCTAAGCTATTTATAGTATTAGAGTAGTATTTATCTATCTATAAGGAGTATAGTAGGAAGCCTTGTTCTTAGTATAAGTATTATATTTTGTTATTACTTCTTTAACTATTATAGATAATTGATTAATATAGTAGTATTATCTTATTCTTTAGAGAGTTCTTCGAATTCCTTAGTAACTATAAGTAGACGTGGTATAGTATTCCTATATAAATTCCTTCGTATATAAGCTAGGAACCTATAGTTTCCCTTTTATATACTAGTTATAACCTTTGTATATATTCTAAATTTTATTTATCTAGATATTATTTATTACTACTATTTCGTATATAGTAGGTACTAAGTCTCTATTCTTAAGAGTTTTTAAGATTATAATCTTTTTATACTCTTTATTTCTCTTATGTCCGGGTTTCTAGCTAAGAGTATTAGCTTAAGTATTTAACGTTCCTTTTATATATTAAATAATAATATTAAATCCTTCTAATATCTCTAACTATCTAGCTAATTGTCTAGTTATAAGTTCTTTAATTATTATAAATATCTTAAGATTCTTATAGTTAGATAAAACTATAACTAGGTATTTTACTAACTATAAATAAATTCTCTAGTACTCTAAAGCTAATACTATAGTAAGTAATTCCTTATTAAAGATGTTATAGTTTTATTATACTAGGTTAAATGTTTTAAAATAATATATAATAAGTATAAGTTTTCTATTATTATTTAGTTATAGGTAAATCGTACCTACTAATATATCTAAGGCGTTTGTTTCGATTATACTTAGTTTTTCTATATTAAAGTTATATAAAATAGGTTTTTCTATAAACTATGCTTTAATTCTTTAAAAAGCATTCTTAGCTTATTTATTTTAAATAAATTTAATAGCTTTCTTAACTAGTACTATTATTAGTTTAGTAATCTTTATATAGTCTTATATAAATAGATAGTAAAAGTTTATAAATCTAAGGAAGGACTGTATATCTTTTATATTCTCTAGTAATTTCTAGTTTAAGATGTCTTAGATCTTTACTAGATCTATTTCTATTTTCCTTAAGCTAAATACCTATCCTAGGAAAAGTGTCTAAGTTACTCTAAACTTATATTTTAAGAGTTTTAATCGAGAGTTTACTTTTATAAGTTGTTATAAAACCTCTCTAACATATCTCTTATATTCTTCTTCTTTTTCTAAGAAGATTAAGATATTATTTAAGTAATAGATTACTATTACTCTTAGAAGATCTCCTAAAATATTATTATTTTATCTCTAATATATAGCTAGTATATTATAGAGTTTAAATAGTATAACTATATATTTATAAAAGCCTAATAGTAAGGTAAATACTATCTTCTATTTATCTTTAACTTTTATTTATATAAGTCTATAAGTATTTTATTAATCTAGTTTTATAAATCGTACTACCTTACTTAACTTATTCTACAAGTATTAGCTAAGTAGTAGTAGATAAGCGTTCTTAACTATAGCGTGATTTACTTCTTAGTAATTAATATATACTCTTCTACCTAGATCGTCTTTCTTTTTAATAATAAGTATATTTAAGGTAATTAGTAACTTAGATTTTCTAATATATCCCTTCTTAATACCTTCCTTTATATAACTTTCTATCCTCTATAGGCTTTTCTAGTTATATAACTAAAGCTTCTACTTTAAGAAATAATAACCCTCTTTTAATTTAATCTTATAATTCTATAAGCGATGTTCTAACAAGGCTTATAAGTCTTCTAGGTTTTTAAATAAAGCCTTAAATTCTCTATTCTATATAGATATTTCGTTATCAGCTGTTCTACTAACCTATAAAAGACCCTAGACTAGGTGTTCTAGCGTCTTAGAAGAGGTAGCACTAACCTCGTTCTAGCCTTATAGTTATAATTATAAACCTATATAATTATATTAACTAAAGGTTATTTTCTAAGCCTTCTAGTTAATATCTAGATTATATTTTTAAATCTATAATATACTAAGTATCGCTTTCTTATTCTCTATTTTAATAATATTAAATTATATATCTAAGTAGTGTTCTTTAATAGTAATACTTATTAGAATAGTTTACTAATTAATAATTCTATCCTAGTATATAACGTCTATTCTATTAACCACTCCTAAGTAGTATAGCCTTATACCTTTAATTAAGACGTTTAGCTTCTTCTAAGCTACTAGAGAATGGAAATTACCTATTACTCTAGAATTAATTAAGACTCGGAGTTCCTTTCCTCTTATCTTTGCTGTTACTATAAGTTGATTTTCTCTAGATATAGTGTTTAACTCTCTTATAGTAGTGCTATTTTCTAGTTTAATATAATAAACCTTAAATCTTCTATTTCTATTATCTCCTCTTTAAGAACTTAGGAAGAATATTACTTTTTTATTATTAGAAAAAGCTACTTTATATACTAGACTATCTTCTACAATTCTCTTAAGTTCTAGAAGTATTCCTATAAAACGTTTTTTCATAGACTAGTCTAATAATACTTATAGTTTATACTAGACCTATTTAATAGTTACTCTATATAAGGTTTCAGTAGTCTACTACTTATCTTTTACTAGTTAGTAGAATTCCTAGATTAGATTAGCTTAAGAGTCTACTTTAATAACTCTAAACATTTACTAGTCCTCTAATCCTTTAAATACTATTATAATTCCCTTTTTAACTCTTAATATCTAATATTTCTTATTAATTTCTAACTTATAGTCTTAACTAGAGAGGTAGGTAGTTATATCTAACTTTAGACATCCGTCGTATTTATCAAATCCCTCTAGGTAATACTACTGCTATTTAGTAGTATTATCCTTTAAATCAGTAACCTTCTATAGATCTCCCTCTTCTAGGTAGTTATTCAGTATTATCTGTTCTAGTCCTAGCTCCTTAAACTTAATAGTTTCCCTCCTAGTAATAGAGCTAACTATAGTTACTTAATCTATATTATTCCTTACTATCTTATAGGTAGTTAAAATAGTAGAGTTAACTCCTTAAGTAGAATATAGACTCTAGAAATTAGGTTTCTAGTTTTCTATATATACCTATCTATTCCCTCTCTTAAAGGTTCTAATAAATGCCTATATCTTGCCTTATTTTAGCTTAAGCATTTATAGATCTATCTCTAATAAGTCGGATATCGATTCTAATAACTCTAATAAACTTATTAATAGTAGTAATTTATATTCTACTTAAAGAGGCAATTCGTAATCTATTTCTAACCATGTATTATAATATTCTTTAAGTAATAGATCTCTATTATTATTAGTATCTTATATCTTACTAACTTATAACTCAATTCCTTCGTTTAACTATAAGTATATAGTACCTACTGTTATATCCGTAGCGTCTGTTTTAATTTACGTATTATATCCTCAGGCCTTAAGTTCTTTATCTATAAGTTTAATATAATCAGTTAAAGCTACCTACTATTAAACAGTAGTATTAATTTGTTTCTTTCTCTTAGGATCTTTCTTCTTACTACACTTATTTACTCTATAGCTAGGAAGACCACAGTTATAATACAAGTTCTACTCGTATTAACGATTTCGTTCCTTCTAGAATAGTCCTCTACTCTAGGAGTTTTCTTTCTTAGATTCCTTTCCTAAAACCTATGATTTCTAAGTAGCGTCGATTTCTATAAGATCTCTATAATCTTTTCATCTACTCTTTCTATATCGATGACTATAACTTCCTTTCTTCTCTAGATTTCTTTTATAGATATAGTTATCGATCTTAATTATATTATCTGTTAATTTATTTAGTATATCTAGAAAATCCTCTTAGGTAAGTTTATCCTTAACATTGTTCTTAAGCCTATAATAGAATTGTTTATATAACACTTCGTTATTCTATCCTATTTATATAAAGTACTATTAAAATTATAAAGTATACCTAGCGGCTAAACCCTTTTACTTAAGTATATACAAAGCTTTAACTGCTTTTTTCTTTATATTAACATCCTTAAAAGCCTAGTTAATTCTATTCCTAAACCCTTAAACATTTCTAAACAAATCTCTTATCTTCTTAGATATTTAAAGAGAGACTTTTCTTTTAGTTATCTTATTTACCTAGTAGTTCTCTAAGTATAGTTCTAACCAGTTATAAGCTACCTCTTTAAGACAGGTAGACAACTATATAACCTAGTTAGTTTTATTTCTAAACTAAGTATAATAAAAGTTTAAGTAAAGAGAGGCTTTTATTAAGAACTTAGTTAGTTTCTTAGACAAGCTATTAAACAGCTTCGGAATCGGAAGCTTTACTTCCTTATAGAGAGTAGTAACTAGTATAGCTAGAGAGGCCGCAGCTGGCTTAGACAGGGTGGTTTTTAGAGTAGAAGAGGTTGCTAACATAGTAGCGATCTTACTTCTAAGCAGGTGCTTAAAGTATAACGAAACTTAAATAAACTAAACAAAGATAACTAAGTCTTAAAGGTTAGTATATAATAAGAAGTATAGATACGCTAGGTTGTTTACTTAGAAGTAAACTCGTTACTTATATTAAAGATGTCAAATAAGATAATAAGATTAATAACTAAAGTTAAGTATAAAGCTTCTATCTAATAGCAGACGTGCTAGTCTTATATAGAACCTTCGTTTATATTTTAGAGTCCTTCTTAGCAGGAGTCTCGAAGATAGAGTCCGACTCTATTTCCAGGGCTTCTTAAAACTAGACTCTATTACCTGACCGCTCCAGCCGAGTCACGTGATATAACTGTAATAAGATCCTTAGGATTATATATTCTATTATACCTAATCCTTTTCTCCTTTCAGGGTTATAATAGTGCTCGTCCTATTAGAGCGTCGCCTGGACTTCATTTCGTCACGTGCCGGCACGTGATTCGTGACAACTAAGTCTCTATTCTTAAGAGTTTTTAAGATCGTAATCTTCTTATACTCTTTATTTCCTTCGTATCTAGGTTTCTAGTTAAGAGTATTAGCTCGAGTATTTAACGTTCCTTTTATATAGTAAATAATAATATTAAATCCTTCTAATATCTCTAACTATCTGTTAAGGGTTACACCCGTGGAATAAGTCTCGGAGTACTCCAGCGACGCATTCACGTGACCTCGCTTGGCAACGCATGGACGTAATAGAACCTTCGAGAGTACCCTTAGCAGAACTCTCTAGAAAAAGCTAACTAAGTATATAAGTTAGCAAGAACTCTGGCTTAGAAAGGATAATCGAATCTTCTTATATATAGACACCTCTGTAGTTTAATTTATTAGCATTTGCTATAAGTCCTAACATTAGATTCGATTCTCCTTAATACTAGAACATATCGGGCTATTTTAGTAGTACTAGAACATATCGGGCTATTTTGGCAATACTGGAACATATCGAGCCTTTACAGTAATACTAGAACTTAAGAGCCTTTATAGTAATACTGGAACATATTAGGCCATTTTAGCAATACTGGAACATAGCGGGCCTTTACGGTAACACTAGAACTTATAGGCTATTTCACAGCATTTACGGAACTTACGGATAATAGGAGAACTATAAGAAGGCGGTATACCGAATCAGCTACCCGCCTAGTTCTTATAGTATGTTTAAGAGTAGCAGAATCAGTTAATATCTGCCTAAGAGGACGATCGTCTACGGATTACGAACGAGTAAAAGAAGGATAAGGAAGCTCGCTTACAGATGGTCCGCAACGATAATAAACCTAGGAAATCTCTTCCTCCGCTACTAGAATTCTACGGAGACTCGGATAAGCTAGAAGCTTGGTTATAACAAGCACGAGCTAAAATCGAAGTCGACTACTACGGATATACTAAATACGTTAAGTTTTAGGTACTTAACGGATCCCTACGGGGTAAGGCGCTCTGTAGAATAGAAGCATAGGTACGGGAATAGAGCAAGCCAGAGCTAGCTAATAGTAGTGATTTCTTAGATCAAGTAGAGTTTGTGTTTAGAGACCCGTAAGCTAAGGAAAGAGCGTAACGAAAGCTAGAATCCTTCTACCAGGGCTTAAGACTATTCCTAGAGGTCTTTATAGAATAGCAAGCCCTGCTTATAGAGTCTAGAGGAGGATCTTAGCCGGACAACGTAAAGAAGGTGTCTCTTAACCGAATCCTTAGCGACGAGTTAGTTAAGACGATGATTACAGTTCCTTCTTAACCTAACTTCGAGTCTTACTACTCTATTATTAAAGAAACGGACGACTGCTTAAGGGCTTATAAAGCTCGAACATTAAGATCCAGGGCCTAGACTCTCCTAGAAACACCACGGACCTCTTAGAAACGCTCGACGGATACTACATAGTAGGTAACAAGCGGTAATATCGCTAATAGACCGAAAGTCACCTGTAAGGCATCTATAGAGGGTATAGATTAGGAACCGGCACCTGCTAAAGTCTTAATAACTAGTACTAAGCGTGCTAAATAGGTGTCCTAGGAAGAACAAAGCAACCGTGCTCGTACTGGTCGCTGTCTTTGCTACGGAGCTACTGGTTATTTTGTTTAAGAATGTCTATACAGACTACTAAGGCGACCTGTAACAGCGGATTCGGTCCGTAAACAGAAGGCAGAGGTTAAGGAAGTAGCGCTAGAATTAGAAGAAGAAGACGGTGATGTCTCCTCGGATTCGGAAAACTAGTAGCTCCTATTAGAAAGCGTAGGCAGGGGCGACGAAGGGAGTTATTAGCAATAGACACTTAGAGACATTTTAAGCAGGAATATATAGACGAAAAACCTCTTCTTATATCGGCTTTAGTAAATGGGGTAGCTACTTTACAAGCCTTAGTAGATTTAGAGTATTTAGTCTATAGAATTGTTTTAGACTGTTTTATCCGTCGTTATCAGCTCTCTTACGTACAAATCACACTAAGGCATTTACAGTCAGTAGAAGGAGTATTAGAGGATGCTATATCCTAAGTAGTATCTTTTAATATAGACATTAGAGGCTACTAGCAGAAACGGGTTTATGCTTACGTAGTCTCTAAGATCGAGGGCTATAAAATGATTCTAGGAAAATCTTAGTTAAGGAGAGAGCGAGCCTTACTTAACACTACTAAGGGATACTTACTCTTCTAAGACTCTAGGTTAGAAGTTTATAACGAGCTAGAAAAGTCTTACTCCTATAAGCAAGTAAGCGCAGCTATCTTCTACTTTCTTATAGATCGTAAACGTAAGCTACAAGTTTTCTTAGCTAGCCTCGTAGACATTAGTAAAGCGTTAGTAGAGAAGAAGTATATAAACCCGCGGACAAAGCTGCCTAGCTAGATCGGTCTAGAATTCTACCTAGCTTTCGATAGAAAAGAAGCAAACAAGTTACTAGTATACCGACAAGGAATTAATCATAGTATTAAGCTTTTACAGACGGACAGCGGATCTAAGGAGACAGTCCTATAGGGGCCACTCTATAATATGTTATAGAACGAGCTGTTAATACTCTGTAAAACCCTAACAGAGCTACTAGACAAGGAATTTATTTAAGTAAGCAACTCTCTAGCAGCTACGCTAGTACTCTTTATACAGAAGCTAGGAGGGGGCCTACGGTTCTATTATAACTACTAGGCACTAAATAAGTTAACCTATAAGGACTGCTATCTATTACCCTTAATCTAAGAAACACTTAACTAGATCGGAAAAGCAAAGTAGTTTATAAAAATAGATATTATTACTATATTTTATAAGATACGAATTAAGGAGGGAGACAAGTAGAAAACAGCTTTCTAGACACGCTTTAGGCTTTTTAAATAGCTTATTACCCCTTTTAGGCTTATAAATACTCCTAGCACTTTCTAGCAGTATATTAATCATACGCTTTAAGAGTTCTTAGACGACTTTGTCTTAGTATATATCAACGATGTCTTAGTCTTTATAGACAGCACCCGTAACCAGCACCGTAAGCATGTCTATAAAGTAATACAAAGGCTTTAAGATACTAGGCTACAGCTTAATATTAACAAGTACGAATTTAAAGTATAGTCTACAAAGTATCTTAGGTTTATTATAGAAGTAGAGAAAGGTTTATAAATAGACCTAGCTAAAATACAGGCTATTATAGATTAGAAAGCACTAACAAAGACAAAAGGCGTCCTTAGCTTCCTAGGATTTGCGAATTTCTATCAACGGTTTATTAAAGACTTTTTACAGATTATAGCTCCTTTCTATAGACTTGTTAAAAAGGATATATCCTTCTAATAGACAGACGAAGCGAATAGAGCCTTCGAACAGTTAAAGCAGGCCTTTACAGAGGCCCTAGTACTAGCTTAGTTTAACCTAGATTATAAGACAGTCCTAGAGACAGACTCCTCCGGATATTACTTAAGAGACGTGCTCTCTCAAGTAAAGAATAGCGTCTTACGGCCTGTAGCCTTCTTCTCAAAGAAACACACACCTACTGAATATAATTACCTAATATATAATAAGGAGTGGTTAGCTATTATTCGTTGCCTTAAGGAATAGAAAGCGGAGTTAAAAAGTGTTAGGTAGTTTACAGTACTTACAGATCATAAGAATCTTAAGTACTTTACAACAGTCCGTAAACTATCTAAAAGACAAATGCGGTAGTAGTTAATACTTAGTAAGTTTAACCTAATTATCTAATACCGCCTAGGCAAAGAGGGAGGACTACTAGATATACTAATAAGGAGGGACCAGGACCTCCCAGAGGAGGGAGATAAACGCCTTAATTATAAGATAGTATAACTAATTCCAGACAGAATAATTCAAGGAAATACTATACAGCTAGCACTAGTGTCAGTAAACGGGAGGAATCAAGTAAGCGACGTAGCGACGTAGTAAGCGTTTATAGACTAACTATAGAACCTCTAAGAAGAGGGAAAGGTATAGAACAAGGACTTTAGGCGTCTTATAAACACTGTCTACTAAGGAGATAGGGTGTTTCTAGTAGACCTCGCTTCTCTAGTCAAAGTCTCTATCTCTAACTGCTTAGTTAATAAGAACAGTGATTTACGGTTTAGGGGCAGACTATGGGTCCCCGACTATAAGCCGCTATAGACTACAATTATATAGGAACTCTATAATTCTATACTTACGGACTATCCTAGTAAGAACGGGACAATTATAATAGTCTTAAGAGAGTTCTTCTAGCTAAACCTACAGACTATAGTTAAGCAGTTTGTCTATAACTATAGAGTTTATAGACGTACTAAGGTCTAGAGGGATCGTAAACAAGGCCTGCTTCGTCTATTACCAATTCCTAAGCAGCAATAGTAGGAGATCTCTGTCGACTTTATTAGACTACTACCTATAAGTAAAGGCTCTGATATAATAGCAGTGTTCACGGACCGTTTAGGTAAAGGGGTACTCCTTATAGCCTATAACTCGACTATATCATCAGAGGAATTTGCTTGCTTATTTATTACTATATACTATAGCTTATATAGACTACTAAGAGCAATAGTATCTAATAGGGGCTTGTAATTTATTAGACAAGTATAGAAGACGCTTTATAACTTCTTACGGATTAAACGACAGATCTCTATAGCCTTCTATCTACAAACTGACGGGTTAACAGAACGGGCAAATGCTAAAGTTGAGACGCTTCTATAGCAGTGGATTAATATAGCTTAAGACGACTAGGCCGACTAGCTACTAGTAGTATAGCTAGCTTTTAACAGACGGGATTTAATATCAACGGGTATAAGCCCCTTCTAACTCAGCCATAGCTATCTGTTATAGACTATCGACCTCTTAATAGACGTAGTAGTACCTATAAACACAAAAACACTAATTCAAAAGAGCGAAGCAATAGTAGTAAAGATTAAGGCTATTATAGAATAGGTATAATCATTAATAGTAAGAGTATAATAAGACTAGGAGACTTAAGCAAATCGTTTACGGAATACCGCTCCTACGTATAAGGTTAGAGATAAGGTTTACTTAAGCTTATAGAATATACGGACAGACAGGGCTAGTAAGAAACTAGACGCTCGATCCGCTAAGTTTACAGTTATCGAGGTTATTAGCCCGTCTATATATAGGCTAGACACCCTGCCTAGTATCTATAATATCTTTAATATAGACTTATTAAGGCTAGCAGCTATAGACCCGCTACCTAGTTAAATTATAAACGATGATCAACCATCTATAATATTAGTAGACGATACTATAGAATAGTAAGTTAAAAGAATACTAGGTTAACAGCAAAAGAAGCTCTTAGGGAAAGGCTCTCGTACTCGACTCAAGTATAAGGTTAAATAGACAAGATATACAAACCCAACATAGGAACCTGCTACTAAGTTAGAGGACATAGTAGCCCTAGACACCTACCTTCAAGAGTAGGAAGGGGGGTAATGTCAAGGGTTACACCTGTAGAATAAGTCTCGGAGTACTCCAGCGACGCATTCACGTAACCTCGCTTAGCAACGCATAGACGTAACAGAACCTTCGAGAGTACCCTTAGCAGAACCCTCTAGAAAAAGCTAACTGAGTATATAAGTTGGTAAGGACTCTAGCTTAGAAAGGACAATCGAATCTTCTTATATATAGACACCTCTGTAGTTTAATTCATCAGTATTTACTACAAGTCCTAACACTATCTAGCTAATTATCTTATTATAAGTTCCTTAGTTATTATAAACGTTCTAAGGTTTTCGTAGTTAGATAAAATTATAACTAGGTATTTTACTAGCTATAAATAGATTCTCTAGTATTCTAAAGCTAATACTATAGTAAGTAATTCTTTATTAAAGATGTTATAGTTTTATTATACTAGGTTAAATGTTTTAGAATAATATATAATAGATATAAGTTTTCCTTTATTATTTAGTTATAAGTAAATTATATCTACTACTATATCTAAAGCGTCTATTTCAATTATACTAGATTTGTTTATATTAAAATTATATAGAATAGGTTTTTCTATAAACTTTATTTTAAGTTTCTAAAAAGTATTCTCTACTTATTTATTCTATATAAACTTAATAGCCTTCTTAACTAGTACTAATATTAGTTTAGTAATCTTTATATAGTCTTATATAAATAGATAGTAAAAGTTTATAAATCTAAGAAAGGACTATATATCTTTTATATTCTCTAGTAATTTCTAGTTTAAGATATCTTAGATCTTTACTAGATTTATTTCTATTTTTTCTAAACTAAATACCTATCTTAGGAAAAGTGTTTAAGTTACTTTAAACTTATATTTTAAGAGTTTTAACTAAGAGTTTACTTTTATAAGTTGTTATAAAACTTCTTTAATATATTCCTTATATTCTTTTTCTTTTTTTAAGAAGATTAATATATTATCTAGGTAATAGATTACTATTATTCTTAGAAGATCTCTTAAAATATTATTATTTTATCTCTAATATATAGCTAGTATATTATAGAGTTTAAATAGTATAACTATATATTTATAAAAGCTTAATAGTAAGGTAAATACTATCTTCTATTCGTCTCTAACTTTTATTTATATAAGTCTATAGACGTTTTATTAATCTAGTTTTATAAATTATACTACCTTGCCTAACTTGTCTTATAAGTACTAG
Source organism: Calycina herbarum (assembly GCA_001414485.1). Lineage (NCBI taxonomy): Eukaryota > Fungi > Ascomycota > Leotiomycetes > Helotiales > Pezizellaceae > Calycina > Calycina herbarum. Next base: position 171,612 of record LLEY01000011.1, read on the forward strand.
CTAGGTAGTAGTAGATAAGCGTTCTTAACTATAGTATAATTTACTTCTTAATAATTAATATATACTCTTCTATCTAGGTCGTCTTTCTTCTTAATAATAAGTATATTTAAGGTAATTAGTAACTTAGATTTTCTAATATATTCCTTCTTAATACCTTCTTTTATATAACTTTCTATTCTCTATAAGCTTTTCTAGTTATATAACTAAAGCTTCTACTTTAAAAGATAATAACCCTCTTTTAATTTAATCTTATAATCTTATAAGCGATGTTCTAGTAAGGCTTATAAGTCTTCTAGGTTTTTAAACAAAGTTTTAAATTCTCTATACTATATAGGTATTTTATTATCAGCTTTCTTACTAATCTGTGAAGAACCCTAGGTAAGGTGTTCTAGTGTCTTAGAAGAGGTAGCGCTAACCTTGTTCTAGTCTTATAGTTATAATTACAATCCTATATAATTATATTAACTAAAGGTTATTATTTAGGCCTTCTAATTAATATCTAGATTATGTTCTTAAATCTATAGTATACTAAGTATTACTTCCTTACTTTCTATTTTAATAATATCGAATTATATATTTAAATAGTACCTTTTAATATTAACCTTTATTAGAATAGTTTACTAATTAATAATCCTATCTTAGTAGACAACGTCTATTCTGTCGACTATCTCTAGGTAGTATAGTTTCATATTCTTAATTAGAACGTTTAGCTTTTTTAAAGCTATTAGAGAGAGGAAATTACCTGTTACTCTAAAATTAATTATAACTCGAAGTTCCTTTTCCTTAATTTTCGTAGTTATAACTAACTAACTTTCTCTAGAGGTAGCGTTTAGCTCTCTAATTATTAGTTAGTAAAGCTCCCTCTATACTAACTCTGTTTCTTAGTCTATATTATATTCGTTCGTCTCTTAGAAGATTATACTAAATAACTTTCTACTTCTCGATTCTTAAAATATTACCTCGACTTTTCTAACTAAAGCGACCATAGTATACTAGCCTCCTATTTCTAGTATAGCTTCCTTGTCGTCAGGTAGCGTGCCTAAGAAACTGGGTTTTAGACGTCTTATAAAGTTATTAGAACCCTGTTATTACTATAAGCTGGTTTTTTCCTAAAGATCTATAACTATCTAAATATCTCTTATTTCAAGCGAACTAGATAGCTTACTAAATACTGCTTATTCTAGTCTAGGTTCTTTAAATTCGATGATTTCCCTTCTAGTAATAAGGCTTACTAGTGTTATTCTGTCCCGTTTATTCTAAACTATTTTATAGGTAGTTAATATAGTAGAGTTAATTCCTTAAGTAGAATATAGGCTTTATAAATTAGGTTTCTAGTTTTCTATATATATCTATCTATTCCCTCTTTTAAAAGTTCTAATAAATACCTATGTCTCGTCTTATTTAGGCTTATATATTCTTAGATTCACTTCTAATAAATCAGATTCTAATTCTAATAACTCTAATAAACTTATTAATAGTAGTAACTTATATTCTACTTAAAGAGGTAATCTGTATTCTATTTCTAATCGTATATTATAATATTTTTTAAGAAGTAGATCTCTACTATTATTAGTGTCTTATACCTTACTATCTAGGAACTCGATTTCTTTACCTAGTTACAGATATACAGCGCCTGCTAATATATCTGAGACATCTATTATAATCTACGTACTATATCCTCTAGCCTCGAGTTCTTCGTCTGTAAGTTTAACTCTTTCTAGTAAAGCTACTTCTTTTTAGATAGTAGCGTTAGCTTATTTCCCTTTAGAGTCTTTCTTCTTACTATACTTATTTGCTCTATAGCTAGAAAGGCTATAGTTATAACATAAGTTCTACTTGCGACGACGATCTCGCTCTTTCTAGGAAAGCCCTTTTCTTAGTAGGTCTCTATCTTAAGTTCCTTTTCCTTAGACCTAACGCTTCTAGGTAGCGTCAACTTCTATAGAATCTCTATAGTCTCTTTTTCTACCTTTTCCTTAATATCGATGTCTATAACTACCCCTTTTCTCTAGACTCTGCTTATAATTCCGATTATCGATCTTAATTACATCGTTAGTTAACTTATTAAGTATATCTAGGAAGTTATCCCTAGCTAATTTATCCTTAACACTGTCCTTTAATCCTCTATAGTACTACTTATATAAGGCTTTATCGTTCTAGCTAAGACGTGTAGAGTATTACTAGAATATTAATATATATTTAGCCGCTGACTCTTTTTATCAGAGGCTATATAAAGCTTATACCGCTTTCTTCTTCAAATCTATATCTATAAATACCTGATTAATTCCTTTCTTAAATCTAGCAACGGTTAAAAATAATCCTTAAGTACTTTTACTTATAAGGTTTAATACTTTTCCGTTTAAAGTTTTATTCTTCTAAAAATCCTCTAAATATAGCTCTATCCAGTTATATACTACTCTCTTAAGACAGGTAGTAAGCTATATAACTTAATTAGTTTTATAAGTAAACTATGCCGAATGAAAGTTTAAGTATATTAAAGCTTTTATAATAAACTTAGTAAGTTTTTCTAAGGAGCTGTTAAATGTCTTTAGTACTAGTAATTTCACTTCCTCTCTAAGAGTAGTAACTGATACTACTAGTATTATTAGCGCTAGAGGTAGTATAGGAGTTAAACCCGAAGATAGCGTAGTTTTCGACATCGTATCGTCTATACTTCTAAGCTAGGTGCTCAAAGTATAATAAAACTTAAATAAACTAAACAAAGATAACTAAGTCTTAAAGATTAGTATATAGGTAAGAAGTATAGATACGATAGATCTGTTTACTTAGAAGTGAACTTATTACTTATATCAAAGATATTAAACAAGATAATAAGATTAATAACTAAAGTTAAGCACTAAGCTCCTATCTAGGTAGCAGACGTGCTAGTATATATAGAACCCTTCGTACTACCTAGATCCCTATACAAGCCTAGATCCCTAGATCCCTTTAGATCCCTTATAGGATCTAACAGGATCTATCACGTGACCTCTAACAGTTATCTAACAGTAAGATCCTAGAATACCTAAATACCTTTATATTACTAATTCCCTTCTATACTACCTTCTATTTCCTAGATATCGTACCTTGTCTTATTAGAGCGTAGTCTGAACTACTTACTACGTATAACGTGATTCGTAACACTCTTCTTATTCTTATACTATAGAAAGAATCTTACTCTTTCCTTATTAATATATACTACCTTATATACTAATCTATATTCTACGATTCCTATAGTCTTAGGAATTCCTCTTATAAATTATTTTAGTAATTATCTCTAATTATATTAGATCTATTTATAACTAGTTTCTAAAATAGCTTCTATAGACTATAGTTCTCCTATATATAGATAATCTAAAGTAGTTTTAAGTATACTTATTTCTAGTTTTATATATTAAACCTTAAATATATAGTCTCTTGAATTCTTCTTCTTAACTACTTAAATCTAAGACTAAGAAAAGAATACCACTCCTTCTTTATTAGATAAAGCTATCTTATATATCTAATAATATTCTACTATTCTAGTAGGTTCTAGTACAATTCCTTTAAATCGTTTCTATAATAACTAGTCTATAGTTAGGCTTAGTTTATATCGTATCTATTATACTATTATTTCCTATACTGTTTTTATAAACTATAGTTCTTCTACTAATAAATAGTAAAATTCTTCTAGTTCTGTTTTAGCCTATCTAGTTATATTAAGCTCTCTTCGCTCCTAGAATAGTATACTAAACAGCTGCTATAAGTTATATTTTCTAAATAGTAGTTAATTATTTCTAATTAATATAACTATAATATATTATTCGAATTCTTTTAATATAATATCTATAAGTAGTATTCTAAGAAAAAGGGTTTTAATCTATCTCTTAAATCTTATTAGGACTTACTATATCTATATACTAATTTTATCTAAAATATTATATATCCTCTATACTATAATAGCACGAAACGGATACTACTACAAAAGAGGTATATAGAAGTACGTTCGATAGAATAACATATCCGAATACTAGGCTCTGATACGAAGGAAAAGACTAAATTAGTCTTTCCCGATAGAGAGAAGGCAGCTATTTATAAGAGGTTCGGACAATAGTAAGTCCGGAAGCTATCTAGCTTTTCTAAAACCTGAAATAATATCTATATCGTATTCTATTCAGCACGTAGACTCGGCAATTCCAATTCCGATTATTTCTAATAGTTCTATCATATATACGTCTTCTACTTTAAAGTAGCTAGGTTTTTTAATTAGTTATTATTCATATTCTAGTTCTTTTCTCTTAATAGTTTCTTACCTAGTAATTAGACTAACTAGAGTTATTATTTTAGAGTTATTTTATATAACTATATATATTATTAAGATAGTTAGATTAACTTCTTATATAGTATAAGAACTCTAGAAGTCTAGCTTCTAGTTATTAATATATACTTATCGATTTCCTTATTTAAAGGTTCTAAGAAAGGCCTAAGTTTCTCTAACTTTAGAGTTTTTATTTCTAACTTCTCTCTCTAAGCTAGAAGATAAGTCTAATATTTCTAATAAACTAGTTAATAGTAGTAATTTATATTTTATTCAAAGATGTTACTTAAATACCTCTACTAATTATATATTATAATTTTCTTCTAAAAGTAGATCTCTATTATTATTAGTATCTTATATACTACTAAATTCTTCGCTGTTTTTAATCTAAGTTCTATATTCTTATACTTTAAGTTCCTCGTCTATAAGTTTAATATAATCAGTTAAGACTACTTATTATTAAATAGTAGTATTAATTTATTTCTTTCTCTTAGAGTCTTTCTTCTTACTATACTTATTTACTCTATAACTAGGAAGACTATAGTTATAATATAAGTTTTACTTATATTAACGATTTCGCTCTTCTTAGAAAAGTCTTCCTTTCTTTAGAAAGGTTTTCTTTTATATAGCGTTTACCTTCTTACTATATTTAGTATAAGAGTGCTTCTACTTTCCTAATCTCTTACTCTTTTCTCTATATCTAGAGTTACTCTTTCTAAATTTATATAAGCGGTTATCTAACTAAATAACTTTCTTAATTATACTTATAATAGTTAAGAATTATATATTCTATTTAGCTATTTCCTTATAAATATATACCTTTAGTCTTCTATAAAAGAGTTTTATAAAAGTAATAGTATTCTATTCTAACTTTATTCTATATCGTTGAAGTTTATTAGTATAATCTATTACTAATCTAGTCTAGTATAATTCTAAAAGCTTATATATAGCTGTTTAGATCGCGTCGAAGTCTCTAAAGACTTTTCTAATAGTTGTCTTAAATCCTCTCTAAGATTTAAATATAATCTTAGTTAATTCTATCTTTCTATCTTTATTCTTATTTTTAAAGAAGTCTTTTAAATATAGCTAAGCCTATTCTAATACTAATCTCTTAAGGTAGAAGATAGCGAAGATAGTTTATAAATTATAATTACCTTTAAATTTATTAGAGTTAAAGTTGAAGTAGATGTTTATTTAGAGAAGGAATAAGTCGAGTTCCTTTCGCTTCCTATAATACGTGTCTAATATCTTAACTTTAATAGACTTAAGTGCTTCGATCTTATAAAGCTCGGAGGCGTCTAGTATACTAACATTGTCGTTGTTCCTAGTTAACTATATACTAGTAGGTATTCTTCTAGTAGTGCTTCTAGATATTCCTACGACGTTAACTCGACTAGTATTTAGGCTAGCTACTGTAGAGGTTGCTAAGGCTATAGTAACTGAACTTCTAAGCAGGTACTTAAAGTATAATAAAACTTAAACAAACTAAATAAAGATGACTAAGTCTTAAAGGTTAGTATATAGGTAAGAAGTATAGATACGCTAGGTTATTTACTTAGAAGTAAACTCGTTACTTATATTAAAGATATTAAATAAGATAATAAGATTAATAACTAAAGTTAAGTACGAAGCTCCTATCTAATAGCAGACGTACTAGTCTTATATAGAACCTTCGTTTATATTAGAGTCCTGCTTAGTAGGAGTCTCGAAGATAGAGTCTAACTCTATTTCTAGGGCTTCTTAAAACTAGACTCTATTACCTAACTGCTCCTAACTGAGTTACGTAATATAACTATAATAAGATCTCTAGAATTATATATCTATTTAATCCTTTCTTCCTTTCCAGGTTATAATAGTATTTGTTCTATTAGAGCGCCGCCTAGACTTTATTCATTTACGTGCTAGCACGTGATTCGTAATAGTATACTACTTAGACATACTTGTAACGCTCGTAGATATAAGGTAGTATACGTTAAGAAGATATCGGATTAGAACCTTAAAAAACGAACTACTTATAGTAAGAAATAGTAGTATAAGGACTTACGATATTAGATATAAGTTATCTTCTTTAACAAAGCTTATATTAACCTAACTTTATTTATATAAGAGCGCTACCTATAAGAAGAAGGTATAAGATACGATCCTAAGAATATATAAGAGAGAGAGGTAAAGTAGAGAGTAAGTATATATATAGTAGGATAGTATAACTAGTATAGAAAGGTAGAGAAGCTTAAGTTCTATAATAATAAAAATAATAATATTATTTAACCTAAAAGGCCTTATAAGCTTACTAGGAAGAAGAACGAGCTAGAAAACGAGTTCTATCTTCGCTTATTAGAGTAGGAAGTAGATATCGGTTATCTTAAAGAGCTATATCTTAAAGGTAATATAATAACCTAGAAGTACTATTATAAGCGCCTTCTACCTATATATGTTAAGGTAATTCAGGAATTATAGATTAAAGAAGAAGAGTTCTATATAGGATAGCTATTTTAAGAGAATAGAGACTACTCTTATAGTATATAGAAAGATTAAGGATAAGAACTAGATTACTAATATAATCTACTCTCTAGACTTTCTGGATTATAATCTCTAGGAGTTACTTTAGAATATTATAAAGTAAAGGGTTTACTAGAGGAATATTAGTAGTATTCCGGAGTTAAAGAAGGCTTTATAAGAGGAGTAGAGCAAGATTATACTTAAGCAAGTTAGAAGAAGGATATTAGATATGCCTAGGAGATATAAGCTATTAGCACGAATAGGTAGAAAGCTAATTAAGAGTGCTTTGTAGTAGTAAAATGTAATTTAGTACTTTCCCTTCTTATTTTGGTGGTCCGTGCTGTCTCACGATTTCTGACACCCCCTGGTGCTCCGCCCTCCCCTCAGCACCCCTAACAACCTCAACCAACGCCCTCCCCAAGATCCCCTCCACAAACCCCTTCGGCCCCCCTTGTCCCAGTCCACCTTGCATCCCACTCCCATCTTCCTCCCCCTCATCGCCCATCCCCCTAACAAGACAGAAAATCGAATTCTCTAAACTAGTTCTCGCGCTCTTAATACGTCGACTCAACACGAAATCCTCAATCAAACCCGAGACTTGAGGGTCATTAGAGGAAATATTAGGATTGTTATGGTCAAGAATAGGGATCCCCAACATGCTGGCTGCTTTATTAGGTATCCTACTCGGAGACATGGTCGTGATGGAGTTTGCCCTTTGGTTGTGGGGATTCGGTGTGCTAGGGGGTGGGGAGAGGGGACTGATTTGGTTGTTGAGGATATAAGCTAGTATGTACGCATACAGTGCTTGAATCATAGAAGTCGGAGCCTGGGGGAAGATCCTCTGTAAAGGGTCGAGGTCGAGGTGTGTGCTGATTGCTTGTTTAGGCGGTCCTAATCTAAATGTGTCGGGGGATGGAGTTCTAGAGTTAAATGCTGAGCGTGTGAGATTCGAGAGACTGAGTGTCATCCTCCGGGAGGGAAAGGATTTGAGCGGGCTCAAGGGTCGATCGTGCTGTAAAGGTGTTGGGTGGAGGAATTCGTTGTGAGCCTGCGGTGTGCATGTGTAGATCTGTGTTCGGACGGAGTAGATGTGGTATCGGTAGTCGATAAAAGTACTGAACGGAAAGTATCGAATGAGATCCTCGATGATGGAAATTGCACAACCATACAAGTTTGATTTCTTGTCTCGTATGATATCTAGTGGGAAATTGTTTGCCTCTGTGGTGTGGAATTGATTCATCGATGGTTTCAAGCCGTGGGATGATTGAGGTAGTTGTCGAATATAGTCTTTTGCTTTTGGTGGTGGTGTGGGAGGTTCTTCGTGGAAACTGACGCTCGAAGGAAGAGATTCCGTGTCAAAGACTGGTAATGGGGCATAGCTGTCGTATGCTGTAAAAGGGCTTCGGTCGTGAGCAGTCACACAATTGGTTGAGTCTTCACTTTTTGTCTTCCAGAGGAGGGTTGGTCGAGTTCCGGTAAGAGATGAGGATCTGGGGGGTATTTTGAAGGCAGGGTTGGTAAACGTCGTTGAGGTATTCGTACTCAATCGCACGGAAGGGGGCACCGCTTCAGCGAACTATACTAGTTAGCACGAGTTTACGACATAGAATTGAATACTTACAGAATCGTTATCATCGTCAACCCTATGAGCTGAGCCAAGCCAGCCTTCAACTATGGATTTTGGAGGCATGCTTTGGGCCAAAATATCTGGAAGACACAAGGAATCAAGATTGGTCATTGCGTCGAAAGGTGTCTTCCGACCGTCTGGTTCTTTAACATCTATCTGCTCGCCTAAGCATTGGAAAGACAGCTCTGAGCTATGATATGATGCCGGTTCCTTCCCTGTTGTTGAGCTGCAAAAGGATTGATTTGGAGATACCTTGGTAGAATCCTGGCGGTGATATCAGTACAGGATCACTCACAAGGTGAAGGGAAAGTGAAATAACATACCATGGGATAGTTTCTATCGTTAGGATGTGGTGACGTTTCAGTATTTGGACTGGAGCATCCAGCAAGCCACTCTTCTTCAGAGAGACACGAATTGGTGGGAGAAAGAGTGTGGGGAAATTCCGTGGTAAAGTAAGCTGGACTCGGAATAGGGGAGCCCGCGTCGGTGTAAACTGGTATGTCGCGACGTTCTGGATGGATTGATAATGGTAAACGAGGAAAATAGCGACCTCTTCGTGACAGCTTCTTGGATCTTGGTGATTTTTGTGATTTCTTCGGGGACTCCCCTTGACCTCCAAAAGTTAACCGACTGATGGTGGTGACTGGAGACTGGAGTTCTTCCGCTTGCTGAGGCTGAGGCTGAGGATTGTATACTTGTGTATCCAACGAGGTGGTGGACAATGTCAAAGGACGAAGAGCCTTCATACCAAAAACCCTGGTGGTGACTGGAGTTTTGACGGAAAGGCAGCTGGAAACCCTTCTAGCTGCACGAACCACGCTATTATTATGTACCTCTGACGACTGCTGCATGGTTGAGGGTGCGTGAGTAACTGCGGAAATGTGACAAGAAAAGTTCTGGGGAGCCTGCCGTGCTGTTATAGACGAGGCTTCATGATATATGCGTGGCGTACGCAAGTTTGGCGAACCCCAGCTTTGGTCAATACGTCCAAGACGACAATTGCAATTTCTTGGATCCATGAACAGCTTCTTTTGAAAACGAGATCGATCTTCTTTTTTTAGATGAAGCGTGATTTGATGGGTAATGTGAAGATGGAAAATGAATATGGTGATCGGAATTGAAGATGGAGATTTGAACAGAAACGGAAAGGAAGTCGAGCCAAGTAAGCAAGATCTCGATGAGAGTCATCATGATGCACGATACTGGAACACTCTGCCCCCTTGCAGATGATATATGGACGACGATCCAGCGGATCAATAGTTGGCTCAATTGTCTTTGTTTTTCCCTCGAGCCAACCTGGTCGACCGAACTTGTGGGGAAAAAAGAAAGTTTCGTGGCGTAGAGAGACTTGAGCTCCATCGAATGAAGTGAAGGAACGAGAAGAGGGGTAGCAAGCCAGTGACCTGTCAAGTCATACGAGATGCCAGCCCCAAGGGAAAAGATAGGGAAAATAGGAAAGTCTCGGACTCTTTCCACGTATCCAGAGACGAAGAGGAGAGGTGGAAGCAGACCTAGCAACGCCTCTTCAGCTGGACAAGAAACCCGAAGCGCCACTCGTTGTTTACAGTGTCGCGGGCAAGTTCGGCAAGATCCATGGATCTGGGTAGTCGACGGCACTGTAAACAATGAGGTTGTCATGGATTTATATCGATCTTCACAAGGCATTGTATTGAGGCTGCATATTTGAAGATGTTGGTGTTATTGTTGGTGTTGTTGAAAGAAACCTGGAAGGAAATAATGTCCGCCCCAGGGGTGTACCGTACCACGCGGGTGACAGAACTCTTGGCATACTACAACCAGCTCTCTTTTTTATAAATATAGTTATAACATATGTAATTTATATAGTAAAAATCCGAATTAAATCTAGATCTCGTAGTTATATAATTCTCTTTACTAGTTTAGATACTAATAAAGTAAAAGATCTCTAAAAGACTTTTTAATAGAGATATCTAGCTAAAGTAAATTATTATTTAAAATACTAAATTAGCTAAAAACAAGGCTAAAAAGATTTTAAAAAAAGTCTAGCTATAGCTCTAAATCTACTTTATACTTTTTAACTATATTTAGATATTATTATTAAAATAAATTAAAATAAATTAAAATATAAAAAAAGTAAAAGAAAAGATTCTAATTTTAATAACGTGGTTTATTATCGAGTCGCCTATATTATCGAGTCGCTTATATTATCGAGTCGACTACTTTTCTCTATATTCTACTCTACTAACTTTAACACGCGTTTTCTTAACTACTATAAATAGAAGTTTAAACTAAAGAAGTTCGAATTATTCTAGCTATTAAGACTATTCGTTTATCTAAGATAATAAATACTCGGACTATAGTAAAACTATATAAGATCTCTAGAACTATACTTAGAGATAGAATAGCTAGCTAAACTCCTCGCGACGAAACACGACCTAATCGTTATAAATTAACTATACTAGAAGAGAAGGTAATTTCTTAGAATATACTTAAGCTAGATTCTAAAGAGTTTATACTATAGCTTACTAGTATAGAAGATATAGCTAATTTTATCCTAGAATTAAGAGAGATAGAACGCGTTAGTAAGCTCTAGGCTTATTAATTTATATAACGATAACTAGCTCTTAAGACCTGTTTTAATCGTGTTTACGATTTCTAAAGAGCCTTATACGAAGATTCTAAGCTAATTAACACGTGGTTTTAACTAGTAGAAAATATAAGAGTAAAATATAGGATTTTAAACTACGACTTCTATAACTTCGATAAGACTAGGTTTATAATAGATATAATCTACGCTATAATAGTTATAACCCGCGTAGATCGACGTAGTAGAGGTAAGATAGTTTAGCTAGAGAATAGAGAATAGGCTATAGCTATTACTTATATTAATAGTAAAAGCTAGAGTGTTTCTCTATTTTTAGTAGTTTAAGAGAAGAATTATCTTATAAACTAGTATATCGACGGCGGCCTCCTATCTAACTAGGTTATTAAACTAATAAGTAATAGGTAGATAAATAATAAGACAGGTCTAGAATAGTTAAAACACTTTAATAAACATACTACTACTTATATAAAGAGGCTATATTAAATACTTATTCTTAATAGATATAAAAGTTACGAATCAGCTTAGTTCTAAGAATACTATAAAGTATATAATATTATAACTCTTAGACTACCTTTCTACTCGTCTTATCTAACCTAGCTACTTAATATTAGACACTTTAGTATCTTAAAGTAGGTATATAGTTAGTAGATTAAGACGTTTATTAAGACTTATATTAACTATATTATAAAGGTAGAGTTCTTTCTAGCTTTTATAATAGTATATAAGAAATTAATAATAGTCTAAAACGCTTAGGTTAGATTTCGTAGAGCTAGCTTAGTATCTTTTAACCTATAAGCTATGATTTCAAAGCTTAATATAAAGTTATAGACTCTAATACTCTCTAGACTCTCTACTGCTAATACTAACTCTTAGGTCTTCTAGACCTCTTCTAATCTAGCTAAAGCTCTTTTATAAACAACTCTTATTCGAAATCGAATTACTTGTTACTAAGGAAGCTTACTAACTCTACTTTTCGAGACGGTTACTACGTTAGTAAAGAGTATAAAGAGAATAGCTTATAAAATAACTCTTTTATCTACGAAGATACGTATACTTCGAGTAGTAAACGAAGCTCTAAGCAAGCGTCGTAGAGCTAAAAAGGCTTATATATGTTAAGGTAGTATACTTATTATAGAGGATATATAGAATATTATATTATAAAAGAACGTAGATAAGCAGGTGTAACGCGACGTACGTACGGCGGAGAGAAGTCGTAAGAAGAGGCAATCGTCTAGATAGTACTATAGGATTTGTAGAAAAGCTAGTTATAATATACGAACTTGTTAAGAAGCTATAGATATATCTAGTTTATTAGATTCCGATTAGTTTTAGTTAATTTAATATATTAACGTAGTTTATTACCGAGTAACGTATATTACCGAGTAGCGTACTTTCCTCTTACTCTACTACTTTAATATTAGATTAATTAACTATAATAAATAATATTAATTAAAACTACTTAGAATCTAATAAACTAGATATATCTATAACCTCTTAATAAGTTCGTATATTATAACTAGTCTTTCTATAAGTACTACACCGTTGTCTAGAGATTTACCTCTTATTTTACCTATCTCTCTTAGAACGCTTATCGCGTCGAGCCTGTTCCTCTACTTCCTTTTAAGCTAATACGTCCTATATATCCTCTATAGTAAGTATACCTCCTTAACGGACCTAAGTCTTTTTAGCTCTATAGCGCTTACTAAGTACTTTATTTACCTTACGAAGAGTATAGACTTCGGCTAATAACAAAGTTATCTTATAAGCTAATAGCTCTATACCCTTTGCTAATATAGCTATAGTCTCGAAAATAGAGGTTAGTAAGCTTCCTTAATAGCGTAAAATACGATTCTTAACTAAAGTTGTTTACGAAAGAGCGTTAGTTAGGTTACGAGAGATCTATAAGACCTAAGGGTTAGTAGTTATAGAGAGGGGTCTAGTAGGTATAGGAGTTTATAATTAAATATTAAGCTTTAATATCATAGTCTAGGGATTAAAAGGTACTAAGCCAGCTCTGTAGAATCTAGCCTAGGTGTTTTAAGTTATTATTAATTACTTATAAGCTACGTAAAAGGCTAAAAGAAAACTCGACCTTAGTAATATAGTTAATATAAGCTTTAATAAAGGTCTTAATTTAACGTCTATATATATGTTTAAGAATACTAAAACATCTAACGTCGAGTAGCTAGGTTAAATAAGAGGAATAAGAAGGTAGATAAAGAGTAATAATATTATTAGCTTTGTAATACTCTTGAAATAAGACTGATTTATAACTCTTATATCTATCTAATACTAGTATTCGATATAGCTCTTTTATATAACTACGAGTATATTTATTAAAGTATCGTAGTGTAACGAAACTCAAACGAACTAAACAAAGATAACTAAGTCTCGAAGGTTAGTATATAGTAAGAAGTAGGAATACGCCGGGTTGTTTACTTAAAAGCGAACTCGTTACTTATATTAAAGATGTTAAATAAGATAATAAGATTAATAACTAAAGTTAAGTACGAAGCTCCTATCTAATAGCAGACGTGCTAGTCTTATATAGAACCTTCGTTTCCTAAGTACGTCGCTTATATCGCTTACGTCGCTCGCGTCGCTTACGATTAAGGCGATCAGAGCGATGTAGGCGATTACGTTATATAACCCCACGTAACTTCTAATATTACTATAATAGTAAGATCCTGAAATCCCTAATATCCTTCTATATTACTAATTTCCTCCTATATTACTTTCCTTTCCTAGATATTATACCTTATCTTATTAGAACGCCGTCTAGACTACTTACTACGTATACTATGATTCGTAATACTATCCCCTTCTTAGACTAGCGTGTCTCTACGCTTAAGTATAGCCTAAGAAATATCGTTAAGAGGCTAGCAGCCTCCCTGGTTCCTATTATGTTATTAACACCTCTCTTAAAAGACAAGCTTAAATAATATAGGATTCTTAACACTCTTTGAATTAAACGTTTAAGACGTGAAATAATTCCTTATACTTGTTATATAAATACGAAAACCAGTCGTCGATGTATCAGCGTTCCTAGTAGCTCTAAGTATTCCAAGTATACTAGGAAGAGCAAATCTTATAATATCGAGTTATAAAATCGAATACTCTTAACTTTCGAGTAGGAATCTATTGATGCCTAGAAGCGGAGGTTATAGTAGGAGGAAGAGACAGCTTATAAGATTTAGAAAGAAGCTATATAGAAGATCCTTCGCCTACGAAAACAATAACGCTTTCTTATAGAGTAGGAGTAAGAGATACTCCGTCGTAGTCTTACTAACCTATAAGAGCTTAATAAAGCTGATGAAAAAGAAAGAGTAGAGAAAGAGAAAGAAGAGAGGGAATTAGAGGTCGCTCAGCTAGCGGCCCCCTCTTCTTCTAGCAACCCCGCTTTTGTTACTAAGCTGACCCTTGATTCAGCTTTCCTCGAGGCTTTCTCTTCTAACTATAAGATATAGGTAACCCTAGGTTTTAGTAGTAGAACTTCCGAAGTTCCTCTAGGTAATAGTTAAGATTACCTTTTAGCTCCTAAGTGTTTTCTAAGTATAGGTAATCTAACTATTTAATTAAGTACTTAATCTTACCTCTAATAATTCTATAGTTAAGAATTCTTTCGACTTTATATTTAGTATTTAGATTAACTAGTTGAATTTCTATAAATAGGGCTAGTAGTGCTCCTAGTAGTACTAGTTCGAGTAGGGATATATAGAATACTAGGTAGATGTTTATTATCCTTAGTAGTACTAATTTATAATTTAAAGATCCTCTAACTTGTTTAATTTTAAATAGTCTAAGTTTCTTATAATCTAGTTTATTACTTAGTCTTTTTATATTAATATTCTTTTATACTAAGTAGACTTTATCCCTCTCTTTTAGCGTTAGCTCTTAACTACGTCGTTTGTTATAGTAGTATATATTTCTTTTAGCTATGAATTATAAATCCTTTATAAGTTCCTTATATAGCTTTTTAATTTTTAAGACGTGAATACGAGTAAGCTAGTTATTAATAGTTATAGATAGCGGTTCTTAATATACTAATAATTTATATCTAAAATTAGCGTAGAATAGTATAATAAGTATTGTTTCTATTACTAAACTGTTATAAGCAAACTATGCTAAGAGTAATAGTTCTACCTAGTTATCTTATTAGTAGTTTATATAATAATAAAGGTATATTTTAACTACTTAATTTATCTATTTATTTCCTTTATTTGTTTAAGAGTAAAAAGCTATTAAAAGCTTCCTTTTTATACTTAATCGTTTTATAAGAGCGATCTAAAATTTTAAGGTAAAGAGCTTATCTCTGTCTAAGAGTATCTTTTTAGATAGTCTATATCTTAAGACTACTTCTCTAAGGAATGTAAATACTAATTCCTTAGCTATACTTAACTCTATATATATTATAAGAATTATATACTTTATAAGTTGTTCTATAATAACTAGGATTATATTATATTTAACTTCTATTATTAGGTCTTTAGATTTTAGTAGTTTAATAATAAAATCTATAGATATTGATTTCTAAGGTATCTATAGTATTAGAGTAGTATTTATCTATTTATAAGGAGTATAGTAGGAAGCCTTATTCCTAGTATAGGTATTATATTCTACTATTACTTCCTTAACTATCGTAGATAACCGATTAATATAGTAGTATTATCTTATCCTCTAGAGGGTTCTATAAATTCCTTAGTAACCGTAAGCGGGTATAGTATAGTATTCCTATACGAACTCCTTCGCGTATAAGCTAGGAACCTATAGTTTCTCTTTTATATACTAATTATAACCTTTATATATATTCTAAATTTTATCTATCTAGATATTGTTTATTACTACTATTTTATATATAGTAGGTACTAAGTCTCTATTCTTAAGAGTTTTTAAGATTATAATCTTTTTATACTCTTTATCTCTCTTATATCTAGGTTTTTAACTAAGAGTATTAGCTTAAGTATTTAATATTCCTTTTATATATTAAATAATAATATTAAATCCTTCTAATATTTTTAACTATTTAGCTAATTATCTTATTATAAGTTCCTTAGTTATTATAAATATCTTAAGATTCTTATAGTTAGATAAAACTATAACTAGGTGTTTTACTAATTATAAATAGATTCTCTAGTATTCTAAAGCTAATACTATAGTAAGTAATTCCTTATTAAAAATGTTATAGTTTTATTATACTAGGTTAAATATCTTAGAATAATATATAATAGATATAAGTTTTCTTTTATTATTTAGTTATAGGTAAACCATATCTACTACTATGTCTAAGACGTCTGTTTTAATTATACTAGGCTTATCTATATTAAAATTATATAGAATAGGTTTTTCTATAAACTTTACTTTGATTTTTTAAAAAGCATCCTTTGTCTATTTATTCTATATAAATTTAATAGCTTTTTTAACTAGTTTTAACATTAGTTTAATAATCTTTATATAGTCTTAAATAAATAGATAGTAAAAGTTTATAAATTTAAGAAAGGACTATATATCTTTTATATTCTCTAGTAACTTCTAGTTTAAGACGTCTTAGATCTTTACTAGATCTATTTCTATTTTTCTTAGGCTAAATACCTATTCTAGGAAAAGGGTTTAAGTTACTCTAAACTTATATTTTAAGAGTTTTAACTAAGAGTTTACTTTTATAAGTTATTATAAAACTTCTTTAATATATTCCTTATATTCTTCTTCTTTTTCTAAGAAGATTAATATATTATCTAGGTAATAGATTACTATTACTCTTAGAAGATCTCTTAAAATATTATTATTTTATCTTTAATATATAGCTAATATATTATAAAGTCTAAATAGTATAACTATATATTCGTAAAGGCCTAATAGTAAGGTAAATACTGTCTTCTATTCGTCTCTAACTTTTATTTATATAAGTCTATAGACGTTTTGTTAATCTAGTTTTATAAATCGTACTACCTTGTCTAACTTATCCTATAAGTATTAGCTAGGTAGTAGTAGATAAGCGTCTTTAACTATAGTATGATTTACTTCTTAGTAATTAATATATACTCTTTTATCTAGATTGTCTTTCTTTTTAATAATAAGTATATTTAAGGTAATTAGTAACTTAGATCTTCTAATATATCTCTTTTTAATACTTTCTTTTATATAACTTTCTATTCTCTATAAGCTTTTTTAGTTATATAACCGAAGTTTCTACTTCGAGAGATAATAACTCTTTTTTAGTTTAATCTTATAATTCTATAAGCGATGTTCTAGTAAGGCTTATAAGTCTTCTAGGTTCTTAAACAAAGCTTTAAATTCTCTATACTATATAGGTATTTTATTATTAGCTGTCTTACTAACTTATAGAGGACCCTAGATAAGGTGTTCTAGTGTCTTAGAAGAGGTAGCGCTAACCTTATTCTAGTCTTGAAGTTATAATTATAAGCTTATATAATTATATTAACTAAAGGTTATTATTTAAGCTTTCTAATTAATATTTAGATTATATTTCTTAATCTATAGTATACTAAGTATTGCTTCCTTACTTCCTATTTTAATAATATTAAATTATATATCTAAGTAGTATCCTTTAATAGTAATATTTATTAGAATAGTTTACTAGTTGATAATTCTATCCTAGTATATAACGTCTATCCTATTAACTACTCTTAAGCGGTATAGTCTTATATCTTTAATTAGGACGTTTAGCTTCTTCTAAGCTATTAGAGAAAGGAAATTGCTTATTACTCTTAAATTAATTAAGACTTAGAGTTCCTTTCCTCTTATCTTTGCTATTATTATAAGTTGATTTTCTCTAGAGATAGTATTTAATTCTCTAATTATTAGTTAGTAGAGTTTTCTTTATACTAACTCTATTTCTTAATCTATATTATATTTGTTTATCTCTTAGAATATTATACTAAATAATTTTCTACTCCTTAGTTCTTAAAATATTACCTTAACTTTTCTAATTAAAGTAACTATAATATACTAGTCTCCTATTTCTAGTATAGCTTCCTTACTATTAGATAGTATACTTAAAAAACTAGGTTTAGAGCGTCTTATAAAGTCGTTAGAACCCTGCTATTACTATAAGCTGGTTTCTTCTTATATATCTACGACTATCTAAATATCTTCTATCTTAGGTGTGCTAGATAGCTTGCTAGATACTGCTTATTTTAGTTTAGGTTCTTTAAATTTAATAGTTTCTCTTCTAGTAATAAGGCTTATTACTGTTATTCTGTCTTATTTATTCTAAACTATTTTATAAGTAGTTAAAATAGTAGAGTTAATTCTTTAAGTAGAATATAAGCTTTAGAAATTAGGTTTTTAGTTTTCTATATATATCTATCTATTCCTTCTATTAAAGGTTTTAATAAATACCTATGTTTTGTCTTATTTAGACTTATATATTCCTAGATTTACTTTTAATAAGTTAGATATTGATTCTAATAACTCTAACGAACTTATTAATAGTAGTAATTTATATTCTACCTAAAGAGGTGATTTATAATCTATTTCTAACTATATATTATAATATTCTTTAAGTAATAGATCTCTATTATTATTAGTAACCTATACTTTACTAACTTATAACTTAATTCCTTTGCTTAGTTATAAGTATATAGTACCTGTTATTATATCTATAGTGTCTATTTCAATTTATATACTATAACCTCTAGCCTTAAGTTCTTTATCTATAAGTTTGATTTTTTCTAGTAAAGCTACTTCTTTTTAGATAGTAGTATTAGCTTGTTTCCTTTTAGAGTCTTTCTTCTTACTATACTTATTTACTTTATAGCTGGGAAGACTATAGTTATAATATAAGTTCTACTCACGTCGACGATTTCGCTCTTTCTAGAATAGTCCTCTCTTTTAGGAGTTTTCTTTCTTAGATTCCTTCTTTAGAACCTATGATTTCCTAGTAGTATTAATTTTTATAAGGTCTCTATAATCTTTTTATCTACCTTTTCTATATTAGTAACTATAACTTCCTTTCTTTTCTAGATTTCTTTTATAAATATAGTTATTAATCCTAATTATATTATTTATTAATTTATTTAATATATCTAGAAAATCCTCTTATATAAGTTTATCTTTTATATTATCTTTAAGTCTATAATAGAATTATTCTTATAATACTTTATTATTCTATCTTATCTATATAAAGTACTATTAAAATTATAAGGTATATTTAGTAGCTAACCCTTTTTGTCTAAGTATATATAAAGCTTTAACTACCTTCTTTTTTATATTAACATTTTTGAAAGCCTAGTTAATTCTATTCCTAAACCCTTGAATATTTCTAAATAAATCCCTCGTCTTCTTAGACATTTAAAGAGAGACTTTTCCTTTAGCTGTTTTATTTACCTAGTAATCCTTTAGTATAGTTCTAACTAGTTATAAGCTATCTCTTTAAGATAGGTAGATAACTATATAACCTAGTTAGTTTTATTTCTAAACTAAGTATAATAAAAGTTTAAGTAGAGAGAAGCTTTTATTAAGAACTTAGCTAGTTTCTTAAGTAAGCTATTAAATAGCTTTAGAAGAGGAAGTTTTACTTCCTCTTAAAGAGTAGTAACTAGTGTAACTAGGGGGTCTACAGCTGGCTTTAGTAGAGTAGTTCTCGGAGTAGAAGAGGTTACTAACATAGTAGTAATCTTACTTCTAAGTAAGTACTTAAAGTATAATAAAACTTAAATAAACTAAACAAAGATAACTAAGTCTTAAAGGTTAGTATATAGTAAGAAGTAGGAATATACTAGGTTGTTTACTTAGAAGTAAACTTGTTACTTATATTAAAGATATTAAATAAGATAATAAGATTAATAACTAAAGTTAAGTACAAAGCTCCTATCTAATAGTAGACGTGCTAGTCTTATATAGAACCTTCGTTTCTTAAGTACGTCGCTTATATCGCTCGCGTCGCTTACGTCGCTTACGATTAAGGCGATCAGAGCGATATAGGCGATCATATTACATAACTCTACGTAACTTCTAACATTACTATAATAGTAAGATCCTGAAATCTCTAATATCCTTCTGTATTACTGATTTCCTCCTATGTTACTTTCCTTTCCCGGATATTATACCTTGTCCTATTAGAACGCCGTCTGGACTACTTACTACGTATACTGTGATTCGTAACACGTAGCTATTCTAGGCCTGTCTTATTATTAGTCTATCTATTACTTATAGGTTTAATAACTCAGTTATATAAGAGGCCGCTCTTAGTATACTAATTTATAAGATAATTCTTCTCTTAAACTACTAAAAACAGAGGTACGTCTCGACTCTCGCTATTAATATAAGTAATTATTATAGCCTATTCCCGATTACTAGGCTAAACTGTCTTACCTCTACTACGTCGATCAGCGTAAGTTATAACTATTACTAGGTAGATAATTCCTATTATAAACCCTGTCTTATCAAAGTTATAAAAGTCGTAGTCTAAAACACTATATTTTACTCTTATATTCTCTATAAGTCGAAACCACGTACTAATAAGCTCTAGATCTTCGTATAAAGCTCTTTAAAAGTTATAAACGCGATTAAAACACGTCTTTAATTCTAGTCAACGTTATACGAATCGATATACCTAGAGCTTGCTGACGCGTTTTCCTCTCTACGATTCGAGAATATAATTCGCTATATCTTCTATACTAGCTAGTCGAGGCGCAAATCCTCTTATATCTAGATTAAGTATATATTAAACAAGTGTCTCCTCTTCTAAGTCGTTTAATTTATAATAATTAGGTTTAGTTTCGAGGCAATAGGTTCAGCTAGCTATTCTATATTAAAGTGTTATTTTAGAGACTTTGTAGATTTTTATAGTAGAGCGGTGACTAAGTTTTTTAGATATTCGAATAGCCTCGATAGCTAGGATAATTCGTGCTTCTTAGGTTTGGATTTCTATAGTTAGTTATTAAGAAAACGCGTATTAAAGTTAGTAGGTAGTAAAGTAGAGGAAAGTACGCTACTTAGTAATATACGCTACTCGGTGATAAACCACGTTATTCTCTTTTATATTATATTAATATCTTTTAATAAATAGCTTTTATTATTAAATACTTATATAATAGTAGTTAATATTATAAATAGTTTATTTTAAATAGCTTTTATTTCTAATTTAAAATATTCTTTATTAAATAACTAGTTTTAGAAGATATTTCTTATTAAATAGCTTTTATTTTTTTTATTTTTAATTAATAGCTTTTATTACTAGATAATTAGTAACTACTATTATAAGATATTCTTTATTAAATAGCTTTTATTATTAAATATTATCGAAATCAGTTTCAGTTAAGTTCTCCTCTTGAATCTTCGCTGCATATGAGACCTCGCTTCGCAAAGTCACGGCGCTTTTCCATAGAACCTCAGACTCTTCCTTCTTTCCTTGCTTTGCCATGATTGATGCTTCAAGAAAAGCGCTCGAGCAATTTCAGGTCGATAATAAGACTTCTCAACGTTCCAAATACTGAGTGACCCGTCCAACAAGCTGCTACACACAAAAGTTAACTCTCGCTGATCGAGATTCACGGTATTCAATTGGAACCTACCGCGCTTCCTCATATTCTTCAGCTCGAACTTTATACCGTGCGATGACATATCCTAAGTCAGCCGTGCGGTGATGCTCTCTTCCAAGAGAGACTTTGTACTGTTCAAATGCCATTTTATGATATTTCTTACTCTTTTCAAGCTGTCCACGAGAAAGTTAAACGTTACCAAGCGCATAGAGATAGGCTCCTGTCCTGTTATATTATCAGGAAAACGGTACAAGGCAATTGGAGAGAAAATATGAAGTAGTTGACGAACTTATATGATGACATATCATTGTCGCCATATTTCTTGTCACGGAAATCTAGGCCTTCCTGCAAAACACTCTCAGCATCGGTCAGCCTTTCCTGAAGCCAGAGACATAGGCCAAGATTCAGCGTCTGACTAGACATTAGCTCTCGCTTCTCCCCAACGATTTTCTCCAATATATGTAAAGCTGTTCTCAATTCAGCCTCGGCTGCTTGGTACTGTTCTTTCATCATATAGCCAATGGCAACCATGCACCAGGGGGTGTCAGAAATCGTGAGACAGCACGGACCACCAAAATAAGGAGGGAAAGTACTAAATTACATTTTACTACTACAAAGCACTCTTAATTAGCTTTCTACCTATTCGTGCTAATAGCTTACATCTCCTAGGCATATCTGATATCCTTCTTCTAACTTGCTTAAGTGTAATCTTACTCCACTCCTCTTATAAAGCCTTCTTTAACTCCGGAATACTACTAATATTCCTCCGGCGAACCCTTTGCTTTATAATGTTCTAAAGTAACTCCTGAGGATTACAATCCGGAGAGTTAGGAGGGTGGATTATATTAGTAATCCAGTTCTCGTCCTTAATCTTCCTTATAAGTCCATCTTTCCGTATACCGTAAGAGGGGTCCCCGTCCTCTTGAAATAGCCATCCTACATAGAACCCTTCTTTTTTAATCCGTAATCCCTGAATTGCCTTAACATATATAGGTAGAAGGCGCTCGTGATAGTACTTCTAGGTCATTGCATTGCCCTTAGGACGTAGCTCTTTAAGATGACCGATATCTGCTTCCTACTCTAATAAGCGAAGATAGAACTCGTTTTCTAGCTCGTTCTTCTTCCTAGTAGGCTTATAAGGCCTTTTAAGTTGAATAACATCATCATTTTCATCGTTATAGAACTCAAGCTCCTCTACCTTCCCGTACTAGTTACACTATCCTACTATATGTATACGAACCCCCTGCTTTGCCCCCCCTCTCTTATATATTCTCGGGATCGTATCTTATACCTTCTTCTCGTAGGTAGCGCTCTTATATAAATGAAGTTGGGTCAACGTGAGCTTCGTTGGAGAAGATAACTTATATCTAATATCGTAAGTCCTTATGCTGCCATTTCTTACTATAAGCAGTTCGTTTTTTAAGGTTCTGATCCGACATCTTCTTCTTAACCTATACTGCCTTATATCTGCGAGCGTTACGAGTATATCTAAGGAGTGTACGTTATATAGTTCGGGTAGAGCAGTTAATATAATAATACTCTAGCATAGCGCCATATAACAGGTTGCGAACAGGATTTTCAGAGGGCGTTACAAGCATTTTTGCAGTAGGTTTGCCTACTTTTACGCGTCTACCTAGGATAGAGGATCTTTTGCAAGTTCGCCGATATACTAGGGAGCCGATTTGAGTACGTTCGCGGAGCCATCGTAAGGCAGTAGATTTATCGACATTCTTAGATCGTGCAATGGCGCGCATAGACTCATTATCGTGACGGCTATCGTACGCCTCGTAAAATCGGGTTTTTTTAGTAGTAGTGCTTTCGCCATAAATAAAGGGCCTCGGAGGGGTCTGGGGAGCCTCTGGACGGTCGGTATTTCGAGTACTAGGTGCCATTGTATAGAGATTAAAGGTTTATTTACTATGACAAGGGTTTATGGTGTTGTGCGCTATGACCACCCTCTAATTTCGCTAAACTGTCTCACGATTTCTGACACCCCCTAGTGATATATTATATGCGATCTTTCAAACACTTTCTAAACTTTATTCAAAGAGTCTATTTAATCCAAATAGATTTAAAACGATATAAGCAAGTAGCTAAACTTACTACGTGAGAAGGTTAGCCCTCCATTCCTTTCAAGTATTCCGGAGTTTGTTTAAAAACCCTACTTAGCCCAACTGCTCTCGAACAATATAATTTAACTGCTTAACCTGTCAGAATCACATTAATTTGGTGACCGCGAAGATATTACTGGGACGCGGTTGAGGTAAATGAGGGAACGGAAGTTGGAGAAATTGAGAACATCACGGGGAGTAAGTTGAAACTATGGTTCTAATGGACTTGATCCTCAACACTTGCGGTAAGACTTGCTCGCAGCCACCTTGTAATTTCGAGGGGGAGGGAAGGAAAAGAACCACTCAGAGTTAAATTTTTAAAACTTGATAGCTCCAACAGTCGCCCAGTCAACTCCCCCGCCTTCCCATCCACGAAATCATCATACCCATTAGGAAACTTGCACAACATCTCGTGCATTTGGTTCTTGCATATACTTCCAATCAGCAAAGCCACCTCCAGTCTTGAATTATTTTCTAAACTCACTTTTCCACAAGGGCGCCCTGTTGGGGGTCCACAACAGCCGTAATAAGGTCCGCTCGCCTAATTATAAGATTAAGAAACTGTTTTGGAAGAAATGCGAGGTAGAATTTTTGACTTACAACACATACAGTTTATGCCGATCGTAAAAGTCCTCTTGTGGCTCGGAGGCACCGATTTCGTTCTTATACAAGTCTATAAAATACATATCTGAGGCATATCTTGGACTCCCCATGCACTGGAGATCTACTGATGGGGATGTAAGTTTCCAAACCTAAATATAATTTGTAAACCACAAAATGGACGACTGTCTTACCTTCATTATGCCCATAAAAACACACAGCATCGAAGAGGATGGGCTCATTAGTGTCGAAATCAACCCCCACATTACCATCCCACAAATCCCCATGGCATAACACCGGTCTAATCCTCCTCCCACCACTCTGCAAAGGCCTTAAAAGCCTCCCAATAACCCTTCTACAAAACTCCTCACCGAGCACTTGTAACTCCCTATTCTCCCCATACACCTTGTGGACTTGCACCAAATCAGCTCGCCACTGGCGAGAAAAAAATGTCTCCCAGTTATCTATCCATTCATTGAGCATAGGTGGTGGTCCAAAGAATGTAGTGATATGAAACCCAAATTTTCCCGGGGGGGGGGGGGGGGGGGGGGAACGAATGTTTGATGTAGTCTCCTAAGAACCCCAAGAAGAGGTCCGACTGGAGGAGTTTCAGCGCGAAGGTTGCGAAATCTTGCCATAAAAAAGGACCTTGTTTTATTTTTGTTCAAGGGGCCCCAGGCAAGTGGCGTGACGACACTATCGGGTATATAAGTAACTAAGGCTTTTGCTCCTTCGTATCCAGCTTCCGCCATTCCGAACCATTCTTCTCGTTTGATGAGCTGGAGGTGATCAGTCCTTGTGTATCTTAGGCCAGAAGGATTGCGATAAATATCAAACACATACTTTGACGAATAATTGCTGCTCTTCCTCTGAGCCGTCTATTCGTACAACTACCCGTAAACCAATCGACCATGTCAGCTCCAAGATATTATTTATTTAACTGGGTTTAGTACCCTCATTTTACCGTGGTGTCTGACAGAAATGACTTTGCTGTTTGGGAGTAGTGCTAGGAAAGCGCGTTTTCGTCAGTGAGGTCCATCTGTGGGAGGGTGCCACTTACCTACCACAACAGCCCTGTCCAGAATCTCGTAGTTCATAACGAAAGTCGATGATTTGCACTAGATGTGGAAGGTCTAACCAGCATGTAAAATCGTATGTTGCACAGGGTATTTTTTTGGGAGAGCTTGCTGGTTTGAATCGCTGATATCTAGCATGCCCAGAATCCTTTGTTCCTTTCAAGACCAATCACAAGAGCCCAACTCACCCCACTCACCTCCCACCCCCCATTCACCAAGAAACAACTCCCATCAATCATAAGATTGTAGTTGATTCAAAGTAGGACGTGGGTGGCTGATTGTCGGCTTACCCGCAGCTTGTCCGTGGCTTACCCAGGCCCAACAAAAAGAACATCACCAAAGCCATCAGAATAATCAACTCCCACTCAAAGCAAGAATAATCATTCCTATTCCTATAAGAAAAAGTAAATATTAAAACGAAAAGAAAGAAACACCTATAACTACACACACTACTACCAACAAAAAACGACGGTCTGGTTCCCAACCCTATTACCCTAGCGCTATACACATCCCCTCTCCCCCAAAAAAGATATATATTCAGGTTCCAGGTAACTTTTCCTATCTACAAAAATCCAATCTCCTTTGTTTCTCGCTTTCTCATGCCGACACCCTAGAAAATCTCTTCAACTTGCTTCTACGCCTCTCTAGTAAGAGCTATATAGAGCTAGTATAGGTCTACTATAGAGCGTTTAAGTCGAGTTTAATAAGAGGACGTCTTAAACGACGTTCCTAGTAATTAATTAGAGAAGGCTATAGATAGAGAAGAAGAAGGTACTCTATATTATAAATATATCTTATATAGATTCCTTAGATAATTATAAGTAAACTAAGTAGAAGAATAATACTATCTATATTAAGTATAGAATATAAAAGAAGAAGAATCTATAACGTGTTTCATAAGCGAGTCGCCTATATAAGCGAGTCGCTTACTTTTTCAACCTAGTGTTATTATAATATAAAATACTTAATACTATATAAAGTTATTATTACTATAGAAGCTATCTAGTATTCTTTAGAACTTTCGCTATCTTCTATATCTAATATTTCTACCTAATAAGTATAAGAATTATACCTAGTTTTACTATAACAGCTATAGTACCTATCTACGCGAACTCTCTTCCTAGACTCTTCACCTTATTTCTAGCTACTATTTTCCTTAGATATAATTAAATCAGCTATATTACCTACTATTAATATCTCTTAACTCTTAATATACTTCCTCTTACGACTTTTACACTTAGTTATAGCCTTAGTTATTATATAAAGACTAGTGATTTCCTTATATATTAATACTATATTATATACCACCCTAGTTAAGCCTTTTTCAAGTTAATTAAGAGACTAAATAATAGAACTAGGTAACGAGTCTTAATATCTTTGAATCTAATCTCAAATAAGCGTTAATTAAGCTATTATTTTATATATGTTACTTAGTGTTTTAGGTGTCTATAGAGTGTCTTCTAGTATTATTAGTATTAGCGTATAAAGCCTTAAATCAAGCTTTAATAACATAGCTTCT
Organism: Calycina herbarum; assembly: GCA_001414485.1. Classification (NCBI taxonomy): domain Eukaryota; kingdom Fungi; phylum Ascomycota; class Leotiomycetes; order Helotiales; family Pezizellaceae; genus Calycina; species Calycina herbarum. The sequence continues at coordinate 198,427 of LLEY01000011.1, forward strand.
AGGCTATATAAGACTAGCCTAGCCTCTTTAAAACTCGCGTAGATATTATCCTTTATAAATACTTTATAAAAAGCTACTTTAAATATAAGAAGAAAGGTTTCTTTAGTAATATAATTAATATAATTCTATACTAAGCCTAATATCTTAGCTCTATATACTCGCTTTAACAGCGAGAAGCAGACTATATTAAGCGGCTATAGTAGATACGATAAGTGTAGAGGTATATAGAGAGTAATAATATTTAAGTCTTTATAGAGTTACTAGAATTCAAGTAAGTTATAGCTTTTATAACTATTAATAATTAATAAACGATATTCTTCTACACTTTATACCTTTATATACTTATTAAAATACTTTAACTATATAACTCTAAGCTTATTATTTATCTAGCCGTTATTACTAACTTTAATTACCTAATCGTATAGTATATATATATCTTAGTACTAGGTAGAAATAAGTACTTTACCTATAAATATAATAAATAACAGGATTACCTATCCTATTACGTTAACTCTCTAAATAACTATAACCTACTTATAATTACCTAGCTAAACTTGCTTTCGCTTCCTACGCGTTTCTAAGCTTATAATAATAAGTTAGAACGAAATAACTCCTATTATAAAGCTACTTTCGTTAAAGTTATAAATATCTTTATCTTAAATATAATATTTCTCTTTAATAGACTATATAAGTATAAACTATAGGCTAATAACTCACAGATTCTTAGTAAAAGCTCGCTAACGATCGTATAAACAACTCTATCGAGTTTTAAGCTTAAGTATACGTTTTATAAAGTTATCTAGTAAGTTCCTATCTATAGGCTTTCTATTACGCTCTCTTAGTAGATTGTTAGCTATGTCTTATACTATATTTCTTATAGGCGAAAACTCTCGCGAATCTAACTCTAATATATATCTAACTATTACCTCCTCCTCTAGCTTTATAAGCTTTTTCGAATTAGACTAGTAATCGCGTTATAAGAGCTTTCCGGTGCGTTGATTAGAGAGAGTCTTTCGAGGAACATAGTAAATCTTTATAGCGCTTCGTTTAGTTAATAACGCGTTATTTTCGAGTTCTTAGGTTGCTAAAATAATATTAGCTTCTTAAGAAGGTAATTAAACGTTGTAGTATTAAGCTATTATGATTTAAAGGTAGTATATAGTATGCGACGAGGAAAGTAGGCGACCCGCTTATGTAGGCGACTCGCTTATGAAACACGTTAATAATTATATAGAGAGAAGAAATATAAAAGAAAGACGAAGGTAGAAAGAGAGAAACAGTTAAAAGGTTAGGAAAGTAAGATACGACGTATAGCTTTAATATTAAGACTATACTTATTATTGTATATTTTATAACTAATAGATAGATATAGATAGCTACGAACCGTACGCCTACTCTGTAACTTATAAGCCGAGAGTTTTAGTGTTTCTTACCATAGACTGCCTCTCAATTGCTGTGCTGCAAAGACCGCAAAGACCACGCTCTCCTCTTCCTCCTCTTCCTCCTGTCACAAATGTCGGCCGGGGTTCCGTTCTCTATGGTCTTGATCTCATCATTCAATAGTCCTAACTGAAGAGTAGCACAATGTTCGAGCAATACGATCGGATATAAGGAGGTGAAGACATCAACACATTCATGTAGGACATCATGTAGGACATGTTCGAGAAGTGGATGAATGGTTCTTTGAAACTACGAGTGCAGAAGCGTTTGGCATTGGGGATTCTAGCTATATTCCACGGTCCCCTACCAGCGACGTATCTGCCAGTTTTTGAGCCAGGCTACTCGCCTCCTCCTGCTCCAACATTAGATACTCTTCACTGTCCTGAAAATTTGCTGCCTCAAAATCTATGAGCTTGGCTGTCTTCTCATGTATTACGATATTAAACTTGTTCAAATCTCCATGGACGATGCCAAGAGCATGTAACTTGGTCATAACATCTTGGCAGATGTCCAGATCCTTTATGTTCGGGTGATGGCCGCTCAGAGCTTCCATTAAGAAGCCTGTGACGCGATCTGTTGTTTCTTCATAGGCATAACCCAAGAACTTTGGGGCATGTCTGAATCCGTGCCTCTCCAGAAGACCGTAAGCCTTGATTTCGGTGTGAAGAGCTGGAAGCTCGTGCCCAAATCTTGCAATCTTCAAGAAGCATACGTCGTCGTGAAGGCGTACGAACGATATGCGGTCGCTGATTCGGCAGACGGGGGCGAGGTCGAGGATATTGTAATACTCCGAGGGACTCAGAGGAAGTCGAGATAAGTGGTGAGGCTGGAACATGTCCACCTGACAAGAGATGCCATGGGCCGTTTTAGTGACCGTGAGCGTATTCCACTGGCCATTCCATGCTGGGAGACTGCGTAATCGTCCGAGTATTCTTGAGCTATCAGTTCGATCGGCCGCGAGGAGAATGTCAGGGTGGAGGATAGAGACGTAAACGATGTGGCGGCCCCTTCGGATTCGATAGAGGTAGTCGCTGTCCTCCAGATCGAGGGACAAAACCTGTTCCGTGTACTCCATCTGCAGATAATGATAATAATGATAATAATGATAATAATGATAATAATGGACCTCTGCCAGTTTGAAAAGCCGGTCCTACGGCGGGTCCTACGGCGAGAGGAAGACCATGAGGCGCGATAACCTCGACCAAGCTGCTCAGCGGTTAGCTCAACCAGACAGTCACAGGAGATGGATCTGTCCTCATACCTCATACCAAACAGCCGCAGAGCAGTGCGACGTATGCAATGGTCGGTAGGTAGTGAGTGAGTGGTGCGCGGCGCAACAGAGAAAGAGAAAGAAATCGGATGAAAGATTTCGCTGAGGGGGAATCTCCTCCTTCTCCGTCTCCTCCCTCTTCCTCTCCTCTATCTCTTCTCTCCTTATCTGCTCCTCTCTTTGTCTTTGCTGAGCCAGTCTCCTTTTTATAATAAAGTCTAGTTTATGTAAAGACTTTTAGTAGTTTATCTACTAGAAGTTATTAGTAAAGTTATAAAGCTACTTTATATAAAAACTTTAATTACTAGTAACTAGTAAATAGAATAGTATTATTTATTAATTAATTATTTCTCTTTAGTAAGCTAATAAAGAAACTTCATAATATATACGCTCTATTATCTACGCGACTTAGCTGTCGTAAGAATTTAGACGAGATCTTACGACTCTAAGAAGAGCTGAATTGCGGATCTCTTGGCGTGAGCACGGCCGGAAGCTCATCGCAAGATTTTATCGTCCCTTCGTCTGCCTCCCGCAACAATCGGAAGCCACAACACCACGACACCACTCAGCGCAGTTCCCCGGTCTCTCCTTGCGCCTTCGAGTCTGCAGAATTGTGTGACTGTATCAGAATCTGCAGCGCGGCCATTTGACGAGTCAATTCCACCGCGGCCCATATCTCGTCCATTTCTCCGTCCAAATTGTCGCGAAACCGCCACGAGATCGCAGCATCTGCAACCTCTTCTTCAGCTCTCCTCTTCCCGAATTAGAATCGGAATTAGCAGCCTCCAAGTATGCTGTCGGAAGGATTCATCACTGCCATACGGGCACAACCGAAGACGGCGAATACGGCTATCGCGAAAGATGTCGGCATCTACATCCACGAGTTGCAACCTTCGCACACGATAAAGTCTTCCTTCAAGAAGAGCTCCGCCCCGGCGAACGCCCTAGTTGCCAGTACCACCCATATATTTGCGGCCCAGGTTGATAAGGCCGTCATTCATGTGTACTCGAGAGAAAAAGGAAACCAGGAGGCCTTGATCTCTTTTCCAGAACGAATACATAGTTTGGCGCTCATAGGAGATGGGACACTGGCAATTGGCACAGCTGAGGGGCGGATGATGCTTTGGGAGGCAAGTCATATCTGCCATCGTGGATTGGACTGGCTTTGACTGACTGAAATCAGGTCTGCACTGGCCGAACAGTGTCTACACCAGCTGCCCATCTTCAGGCCGTCACCTGTATAGCTACATCGCAATCGCACATCACCACCGGTTCTCAAGACTCCAATATACACGTCTGGTCAATACCCCGCCTGTTGTCACTGACTGCAAGCGAAACCCACGAACCTCTCAGGACCCTCTCAAACCACAGAGCCGCAATCACTTCGCTCAGAATGGGCCTGAGCACAAACCAAACCAATATCTGTGTTTCAGCGAGCCGGGATAACACAATCATTGTCTGGAACCACAATACTGGAGATCTCCTTCGGACCTTTTTGCTCCCGGATACACCGCTCTGTTTAACACTCGATCCGTGCCATCGGGCGGTTTACGCCGGGTTCGAAGATGGGTCACTGCAAATCATCGAACTTCTCAACGCCCAGTCTGCATTGAATCCGCTTTACGATCCAAGCTTACAGACGACACCCGTACAAGTCACCCTCACCCCATGGACCGCTCCATCTGAATCTGGTTCTGCTTTTTGCATAGGCCTGAGTTATGATGGTACATATATTTTTTCCGGCCACGCTTCAGGAAAGATTTCCCAGTGGGATACAGGTCGTCGTGCTTTTGTTTCTGAGCTTGCCGATTTGAACGCACCTGTGACCAATCTCCTAATGTTATCCCCCTTTTCTCCCAAAAGGATGACTAAGGTTAGCGCCGTGGTGAAGCCTAAACTTGGAGAGGTTCAATATACCTTTACCGCTCAGTTGTGTGGACCAACGGCGGCCACATCTTTTGATAGTGCTGTTCAGTCTGTGGGCTTTCCAACAGACATGCTCACCGACGCAATTTCCAGGTTTTCTGCCCCCGCTGTTCCGTCTCCGAGTGGAGATGATAAACTTCGGAAAGAGAACGAGGAATTGTGGAAAGTGGTTCATGAACAGCAGGAACTACAAAAGAAAACACTGGAAAAATATAACAAATTGAAGTCCGGTTGAATCATCTGCTACATGGTTTCACAGAGTGCTTCAACTGGGTCTGTGCTATGAGGTGGATCCTCGGATGTCAATATAAGATCCGAACTGTTTCGTTTCCTACGAGCGAGAGACGCACAAAATTCGTGGGCAATGTTTCTCCTGGCATGGATATGCCCTTAAGCCTCGAGGTTCGCCACAGAACAAAATAAGGAGCTCCAATCACGATCCGTGATGTTCGTCCTCCATGCCTGTGCGGGAGAAAAGCTTAGCCCTGCTTCCCGAGACTACTGCCATGCGCACGCAAGTCCCTTCTATGCATGGGATTTTGAGGTCCTTTGCAAACCTGTTATGTCTCAGCAAGTCATCTACACCTTCGCTACAGACGTAATATTCGTAGAAAACAGTGCAGGACTGACTAGAAGACCTCCAAGTCGGGACCATCTGTACTCCGTTTAGAGCCTAGCGTTTCAATACAAGCCGTTTTTCCGCGATTTCATAGCCTTAGTGAGAATTGCGCCTTTGTGAATAGGAATATATATCATTCATATCTCCACTGTCTTTGAAAATCAGATGCTCCCAGCTTAGCATCCGAAAAGAAGCTCAAAATGCGTGTCCAGGTCGTTGTTCAGATATTTGCTGCCCTGGTGGTGGCGGTCTCTGCATCTCCGTTTAAAACTTCGAACCATGTTGTACACGAGAGACGAATGGTACATCCACCAAGGTGGTCACAACAACATCGTCTTCATCCAGAAGCAGTATTTCCTTTGCGAATCGGTCTATCACAACAGAATCTACATCGAGCGGAGGAATTCATGCACCAGGTCGCCCACCCGGCATCAGCAAGTTATGGCAAACATTGGTCACCGCAGAAGGTAGCTGCTATGTTTGCTCCTACTCCCGAAACTGTGTTTTCAGTTAAGGCGTGGCTGTCGCAATCAGGAATCGAAGCCAGCAGGATCAAGACGTCTCCTTCAAGGAATTGGATCGAGTTTAATGCCACAGTGCTGGAGGCAGAACGATTACTACGAGCGGAATACCACATGTACAATCACGATACGGGGCATAAGCATATTGCATGCAAGAAATACAGCATACCGCAACATTTGGTCCAACATATCGATATCATCACACCAACAGTCGATTTTGATAAGAAAGTTGGTCAACCAAGGCATCTCGAGAAGGACGATAAACTTCCTCCTCCGCTACAACTTATGAACAAGAGACATCTCGCCAAGAGGGAACTCGGGAAAGGAATTGTTGGTCAAGCAGATGATGCTTCGAATCCCAAGCAAGGAGCTGCAGTTCTCAACGCCCTAATGACCTTGGAAAACTGCGATTCCATGATCACCATCGCCTGTCTGCAAGCTCTTTACAACATGCCTGCCGGATCCAAAGCCGCGAACAACAATACTTTGGGTGTAGTGGAATACACACCCCAAGCCTTCCTCCAAAAGGATCTCGATATCTTCTTCAAGCAATTCTCCCCTCAACAAACGGGTTCGGCACCAGAAACTCTCCTCATCGACGGAGCAACAGTTCAAACTATCAACCAAAGTTTCTCGCTGAATGGAGAATCTGCTCTAGATCTTCAATACGCCATGGCCCTGATATACCCACAAAAAGTCACGCTCTACCAAGTTGGAGATCTGGTTTCTGGCGCTTCGTTTAACAATTTCCTTGATGCGGTGGATGGTTCATACTGCACCTTCCAAGGAGGAGACTCTCCGGATCAGAATATTGATGGGCAATACCCTTCTACCATACCCGGCGGTTTCACAGGGCCAAAGAATTGCGGTGGTGCTTTGCAGACGAAGGTTGTGAGTACGAGTTATGGATTTAATGAGGCGGATCTAAGTGCCAAATACACACAACGACAATGTAATGAGTATATGAAATTAGGTTTGCAAGGAATTACTATCCTCTATTCGAGCGGGGATTTCGGTGTTGCGGGGAATGGAGGGGCTTGTATTGCTAGTAATGGGGCTTTTAATAATGGGTCGACTGGGACTTTCAACCCTTCCTTCCCGGGTGGTTGTCCTTGGGTATGTCCCCCTTTCCTCTCTCCTCAACTCGATACTAACGAAAAAAACAGGTAACATCAGTAGGCGCAACCCAAGTCCTCAACGGCTCCACAGTACGAACCCCCGAAGTCGCCGCGCAGCGAGTAATCCTCTCTGGCGGCGGCTTCTCCAACGTCTTCTCCATGCCCACCTACCAAAAAGCCGCCGTAACATCCTACTTCGCAAACAACCCCATGCCCTTCGGCGCCGAGCGCTTCAACAATTCGAAAACCGTCCGCGGCTTCCCCGACGTCTCTGCAAATGGGATAAACTACGTCGTCGCAGTGAACGGCCAATTCTCCCTCGCTTTCGGAACCTCGGCCTCCGCTCCAACTTTCGGGGCCTTGATGAATATGATTAACGAGGAGCGGTTGGCGGTTAAGAAGGGACCTGTGGGATTTATCAATCCAGTGCTTTATGGATCTCCGTCGGTCATGACCGATATCAGGTTTGGGGGGAATCCGGGGTGTGGGACGAGTGGGTTTAATGCTACGACGGGGTGGGATCCTGTTACGGGGTTGGGGACGCCGAATTATCCGGAGATGCTGAAGTTGTTTATGAGTCTCCCTTGATGGGATTGATTCTCTATTTTTTTTTTTCGCTGTGAACTTAATGTCTTGTTTTTATTAGACCCTTTTCTTGTAGAGGAACTACCTTTTAGATGGTGCATATATTGGCGCTGTTAGATTCTTAATTTGTTATAACTTATAAATTTATATACTATTTTTTTAAAATTTTATTCTCGGTACTCTTCAACCTGTCTACGTTCCCTCAAGGGTTAGTCTCTGGATCTTTGCTCGAAACTAAACGCCCTCCCAATCCATTGCCATCATCCTACGAGAATTTCCGAATTCTCCCTCAGAAACTCTCTCTGGACGAATGATAAAAGAATCACTTGATAGGTAGATTGTTCTCGATATTGTAACTTCCTAGAAGACCTTGCTTCGAAACTTTGCACAATTTAGATCAATAACCTAGATTATATTGTTACTTTGAAATCTGCTAAATAGTTAGAAGAAAGAGGGTACGCAAGTACTCCCTTTGATTATTCATCGTCAAGCTTCTTGGATTCTATGTTGCCAAAATCTCTCCTGTTTAATAGAAATAGGTAAAGTACAAACCAGACGAGCTCCCTGTCCAATCCAAGCTTGACGCCCTTTTCTGCTGGTAAGACAAAATCACTCAGACCTATGTGCTAGAAAGTATAGAATATTCTCATGGAGAGGTTACCATGATGCATGAAGTTAACATACTTGATTCCTCGCCCAACTCCAGTTGTTGCTGGAATATAAACATCCAAAACCATATCCAATCAATTTTTCTCGCCGCAACTCTACAATTCCAACTTCCTCCTAACCTATCCAAAAGGTACACCGCTCAATCATCCTCCTCTGAATCACCCTCCTCTAAATCTTCCAAAATCACCATCTCAACACCATCTCTCACACTCTCATATCTCCCTTCCCACCCACCCAACCATTCCCGATATTCATGCACGCTATTCCATGCACTAGCCATCAATGTCCGTGCCTTTTCAAAAATCTCTGGTTCCCCCGTTTCATCGTTCTCGAGATGAAGAGGGAAGTCTGAACGCGAGAAGGATGGGAGCATGTCGAATCTATCGACGACGCCTTGCAATCTCAGGAAATTCGTCAGGCGAGCGGGACGTGGGACGGAAAAGAGGGTCAAGACCATGATGGGGGAATCGATAGGGAGGGCAAGCATGGAGAAAGACGATGATCTGTGCAAAGGGGCGTAATGGCTTCCGGAAACAAAGTCCAGCATTCCCTCTTGTGGGCCAAGAACTTCCTCTCTCAAAGCAGCATTGTTGAGAAATGCAACATGTTGATCGATGGTAGGCCACGTTCCAAGGATGTAGATGTCTAGTGGCTTTCTCTCGGCCTCTTCTCCCGTTTCTTCGGTTTCCTCAAGTCGGATGTAAAATTTCGAATCGGTGCGGTGGACTTTCTCCGCCAGTAGGGTACGGACTTGCTGTAAAGCTTTGGTGATTGCTTTTCGATCGGGGGCAGTGGGCGAAGGTGGGGTGCGGAGAACTGTCAGCTCGAGGACCCCCATTGTTTTGGGTCGGTTGTTTATTTGGTTGGTCTTGGTGTAGGGGGTGTTGCGTGTGGTAGCTGATGTTGAGTTTGGGGATAGTTGAAGGTAGTTAGTTGGGTTTGCGATGCACGGGGGTAGTTGGTTGTTGGAGCTTGAGTTGCTCTGGAGGGGTGGCAAAGGGATACTGTTCCAGCTTGCGAATTACTCTCTCCGGCGTTGCTTAATACGGGAAAGAGCAATCGAGGTGGATGAGGTGGGGGCTGTATCACGTGGTACATATCGTCTGGGCGTACATACTGTAGTACCAAGGGATATCTTGAATGTTATTCTTTATCAACTTAGCTTTATGTTTACCAGTATACTTCTTTAAGAAACTTACCTTGTACCGGGTTTTTTTAAATGATGAAGGAATCGTGTCATGTGATTTCACTATTAAAGATAGATGCTGGATTTCCGATCCAAACCAGAAACTTGTGAGAGCTGAATCACAGGGTAGAACGGCATCGAAAACTCCAATATAAGGATATCAAAGTTCTTCATTAAAAAAGAAAGGACATGTATTTATTGGCTTAAGCTACTATCTCCCTTGAAATGACAACCCCGAAAGGCGACATTAGAAATCCCAAAGTCCAAGTACAGATAGCTTCAAAAGCAAGTCCCTGATACCAAGTATCATACACACCAACCACTCAATCTGATGATACATTCCTGGAAAGAGAGGAAAAAAGACAAGGCAAACTCCAAACCATTCCCATGGGCGCCATCGGCTCATCCCTCAAAAACATCGTCCGAAAAATATGCAACATTATCATCCCCAACAGTTTTAGTGTCAAAGAATATCGTACCAAGTCCGTCCATGCGAATTTCGTCCGTAGCAACATGTTTCCCACCAACGTTGTTGATCTCCAGTACTGCAGTCCATCAACCGATCAATCATTCATCATCATCATCCACTTCCTCCTCCATACTCTTCTTCTTCGTAACCCGATCACCACAAAGGACCCAGACCTCAAACTCGTCATCATCTGGAAACTCAGCTTGAGCACCAACAAACAAAGAGTTCAACTTCTTCTTCTGTCTCTTCCAAGGCTCCTCACCAGCATGCTTCGTAACAATGAAACTAGCAGGCTCCCATTGGCATCGGAAGGTTAGCTGATAAAGACTCGCCTCCGCCATGCCAGATTTATCAGCGACGGTTCTGAAAAGGTCATCGATTGACATCTCGTAGATTTGCTTCTTGGAGAGGAGACTGAAAGGCTCGTCATCGGGAACACCAGTTTCATCTTGAATGGCGAATTTGAGACTGGCGGAGGAGCTGCGGCCTGTCTTTGGGGTTACTCGATTAATGGTTAGGCCAAAAGGTGAACCCATAGCCGGAATTCCATTGCTGCTCATGCGCTTTGGCTGAGAAGCTTGCGGTGTGGATTGACACGGCAACTTATTAGATCCTTCCTGCTGTGCAATATTCTTGACTGCTGGATTGACAGCAGCTTGCGGGTGTCCATGATAAGCTGGAGTGTTGTCAACCGGGGCAGGCTTAGTTAGAGGAATGAAAGGACCTTGTCCACTGACTGAACGGCGAGAGGGGTTGGAAGGAAAGGGAGCGGAAGAATTGATGGGAGAAGCAGTGGCAGCACGACTTCCACCCAAGGAAATCTTCGAAGAGTTTGCTGGAAGAGATGCTCTTGCACTTGAAGATGGTGTTCTGATAGCCTGTCTGCCTTCGGGTTGTTTGACTTTGTAAGCCTGGTACTTGGAGAGGGCGAGTCGATATGGATCGGGAGCAGGTTCATCGCTGTCTGAGCTATTGCTTACGACAATGGGTTCCGTCAGGTTTGGTTGCGCTCTCTTCAAAGGTGATCGAGTCTTCGCTTGGCCGTTTGAAGAGTTTTGTTGATCAAGTCGTGCTCGCTTGTCTGCGTGTTGACTGCCCGGCGTTGATTCAGTGTTGTTGGAAGACCGCTTGCTACCAGAACCTCCGTAAAGAATTTCAGGATTGTTGTTCCATTCAATGATATGAGCACTCTTGCCCTGATGGACCTGATTCAACCACAATAATCTTCGTTCGCCCCATTTCTTCTCAAACTCAGGAGTCTTCTGCAACTGACCCACAAGACCCACAACGCTTTCGAGAAATCCATATCCACCCTTCTCCCAAGCCTTCCAAGATTTGGCAAACTCCTTGATGACATGTTTACATCGTTGGCGAATTCGATATTCCCATTCCTTATTCTCTCTTGCCAAGACATAATGTTTGATAGTATCTTCGACAAATTGGTCGACTTTGGCCCGGTCGCGGGTGTTGTAGAGGCTACGTTCATGAAGATATCTCATAGCATATGGATCAACCTCATAAGGATCAATGAACTTATCTGCCAACTTCAAAGGCTTGAATAGCCAATCCGTATCCATGTCTTCGCCGCTATTCATAGGATAGGCCCAGTTAAGGTGATCGTTGATATTGCCTGTAATACCATCGCGGTCTTCATCGGTCATTTGGGGTAAATCGGATGGCGTTGATCTTGCAGGTCTCGAGTAGGCTGTGTATGCAAGGTCCTTTGGATTCTTGGCTCGCTGGTTTGCTTCGAACTCGCGCTCACTATATTGTGTCAGAACAGATTGCGACCCGTTGGCGGTACGTGTTCGTGGCTGTTAGGAAAGAGGTTGTGATAGAACATTTCTAAGAATTACTGAGTCTTCGGACCCAACTCGAACAACATCTTATATCGTTCGAGTTTTGTTCGAAGAATCAACATTTAGATTTCCTTATTCTGCCAAAACTTTCGGACAAGCAAAAGAAGGCATAACCGCCACGTACACCTACACGTCCTGGTGATGGCGGGGAGGGGATTGTTTGATGACTTACGCATCCTTTCTCTGAAAATAATTTTGATTTCTTCTCCAATAGCACTCTTGAGTAGCCATCAACTTGGCAAGAAGCGTGACAATCCTTGGAATTCAATTAGCTAGCTGCAACAAATCTTGAGTTGTGACGACTTACTTTTCCTCATCTTGGGGGTAGATTGGCCATCCATGTTGTTCTGCAAGTTCGGATCGCTCAAACTTACTCTTGTTCTCCTCCAAAAATCCTCGGCCATAGGAGAGCGCCTCGGGATCGCTGGCATCGAGTGGGCATCGATGCCGGTTGGGAAATTTCACATTCACAAGCTTGCGGTAATTGGCAGTTGCTTGTGCAAAGGTTGATGACTTTCGGTCGCCAATGGGAATGAGTGGGTAGCCCAGCTTGTCACTAAAAGAAGGTTAGTATTCGCTCATCGAAATGAAAGACAAAATATTGTACGAGAGCATTTGGGAGAATTGATAAGTCGACTTTCCCGTTCTTTGAACTCTTTTGAGGCACTGGAAAAGGTGTACTCAGAGGAAAGGCCGTCTCTCTTACGTCGCGTTGCTCTAATAGATTTAGAGCGACGCGTCGTATCTATTAGAGCAACGCGTCGTAAGAGGCGATACAGATGAGGGTAGAAGAGGGGTTGAAGCGTAAGAACGAGATAACCTACCATATATCAGGGACACCGCCATAGTTTGGGTCCGAGATGTTTGGCCATGGAACAACAAACTCGAAAGCCATTAGAGGTATGGAGGAGGTTGTAGAGCTGACCAGGGGATCGTTAGAGAGGGGTAACTTTGGAGGGTCCAAGGTGTAACCAGTTGGTTGGGGGGTTGGTTGGGAAGTTGGTTCGGTCATTCTATGGTTTAGAGAAAGGAACTTGGATGGGAGGGGAGGAGGGTACGAGGTATGAGGATGGAGCGATTTGTTGTAGAGGAGGTCGCAATTTACCGTTAAGTTAGAAGGTGGGTCCTTAAAAACACCCCGACGAACAAGGGCTAGCGCACGGGCTTTTAAGGAAAACTCGCGCAAAAAACAATTCACTTTGGGAAACTAAATCAGCAAAAATCGTGTCTGTTGTTATCGAGGAAAACTACCTGCGTTATTAATTGAGTTCAGAAAGATATCTACACACCAATTCTCTATAAGTGATTTGACTCCACGCGTGGGAGGTCCTTAACAGAGAGTAGTTAGACGGTAAAAGCAGCAGTCCTCCGCCGGGACGGAAAACCCCCAAAGATTACCTTTCGGAAAAATATCAAATAAATCTAGAATAAATCTCCAAGGTCTAATTGGTCTAATTAGTAATAGAATAAAGATGCATCTATTATTCTTGTTCTATTTCATTTCAAAATAACGGAGTAGGTACTCAGCCGGGCGCATTCACCTCTTCATGGCGATGCATCAGCCACTTTCCAACAACAAAAATCCGATAGCGGCCAGGTGCACTAGCACGAACTGGAGACGTGTCATTTTTCTATGTAGGAAATGCATCTTTCCCGGAAACAACCACGTGGCAATTGAAGACTTGATAGCATTTTCTGAAATCGGTCCTTGCAGCTCGGGACTTTTCAGGAAGTCTCAACTGTGACGGTTTACACCCGAAGAGTACTTGGTCTACCGACCTTTATATAAAACGTAACCTTACGTAACTTCACGTCATGACCTTAGGAACCACCTCGGTAATTACCTCGGTGATAAGGATATGTAGATCTATGACGAGAGCTATGACGAGAGCTATGACGAGATCTCAGCTCCTTATAGCTTACACTTACTAAGAGACCTCGACGTAAGGGTGTGATAGCCAGCTATTGTGAAGTGCCGATTGCCAAGAGGATATGATACGTGCCGAGGGAGATACGATACGTCCTAGGTTTTAGGTACGATCAGAAATCAGGTTATCGAGCTTTACGGACTTTTCTAGTTGTCCGACTCTCTTGTATATAGATACCCTCGTACTCGTAGCTGGAAAGGACCAATTTGGTCTTTTCCTTCGTATCAGAGCCTAGTATCCGTATCTACAATTCTATTCGAACGCACTCCTATATGCCTCTTCTATAGTAGTGTCCGGTTCGTGCTGTTACAAAGGGGTTCTATACGTATAAAACCTCTTTCCTCGTACGTAGAATAGACTTCTTCTCTTTCCTTCCTTAGTTAATTCTTCTTATAATAAGACAACCTTATCTATTAACCTCTTTATATTCAGCTTATAATATTAACTTATAGTGTCTAACAACTGTTAGTAACCTAAGTCTTAGAGTATAAAATAGCGTTAAAATATAATCTTAAGATAATAATTTTCTCTACTAAGATAACACGATTAGATAAGTAAAAACAAGGATATATTTTCATATCCTAGCTAAAGGCTAGGTTAATAGAGAGTATTTATTTTTTACTAACTTCTAAGATATATTCTAAAATTATATACTATTTTAATAAGTTTCTTTTTAACTAGACTTAGATAGCGATATAATATTATATTAGATTATCGCGATATATATTATATAATAAATTCTTATCTAATATAATAAATATTATTAAAAAAGTAATAATAATTAATAGATATTAGAGTTTTAATACTAGTATTTTATAATACTAAATAAATATTAACGTGTTTTATAAGCGAGCTAGCTATATAAGCGAGCTAGCTACCTTTTAAACTTTATAATAATTATTAACTTCTAGTTATATTATCTCTACTAAACAACGTCTAAATGTCTCTTAACGAAAACAAGATTAACTTAGCTATCTAAGTACTTGAAAACGACGTGTTAATTATCTAACGAAGTGCTACGAAGGCTTATAATATCTCTTAATCTACTATTTCAAGCCGACGTGTTAGAATCTAACTAAGACGCGATTACGAGCTTAATTCGAAGAAACTTACGAAGCTAGAGAAGGAGACGATAATTAGATATATATTAGAGTAGAATTCGAGAGATTTTTCGCTTATAAAGAATATAGTACGAGATATAGCTAATAACTTACTAAAGAAGCGCGATAGATAGTCTAAAGATAGGAAATAGCTAGATAACTTTATTTAGTATATATCTAAGCTAAAAACTCGATAGAGTCGTTCTTATAATTATTAGTAAGCTTTAGCTAAAGATCCGCGGATTATTAGCTTTACTTATATAGTTATTTAAGAATAAATATAGTATTATAGATAAGAATATATATAATTTTAATAAGACTGGTTTTATAATAAGTGTTATATTATCTTAGCTTATTATTATAAGTTTAGAGATATATAAGAGACGTAAAAAAGTTCAGCTAGGTAATTACGAATAGGTTATAGTTATTTAAGAAGTTAATATAATAGGTTAGATAATCTCGCTGTTTATTATCTTTATAAATAAGATACTTATATCTTCTTAGTATAAGAATATAAATATACTATATAACTAGGTTATTAATATTAGTACTAATAGCTAGGTAAATAATAAGCTTAGAGTTATATAGATAGAGTATTTTAATAAGTATATATTATTATTATTCTTACGCTGCGTAGGCCGTAGGTGTAACGAAACTCAAACGAACTAAACAAAGGTGACTAAGTCTCGAAGGTTAGTATATAGGTAAGAAGTACAGATACGCCGGATTGTTCACTTAGAAGTGAACTCGTTACTTATATCAAAGATGTTAAATAAGATAATAAGATTGATAACTAAAGTTAAGCACGAAGCTCCTATCTAATAGCAGACGTGCCAGTCTTATATAGAACTGTAGTCCCTCGTTCTAATCGCTCTAGTCGCTCGCCCTAATCGCTTTAGTCGACAGGCGACTCAAGCGACTCAGGCGACTAGGTCACGTGATGCTTCTCACCAAAAGAAATCCATAGATCGCTTAGCTAGTCTAAGGATCCTTCTTCTATAAGAGTTTCCGATAGTGCTTAACCTGTTAGAGCGCCGCCTAGTCTTCACTCGTTATATACTTACACGTGATTCGTGACAGTAGGCCGAGCTCTAAGAGTAAGCAGTACATCTTCTGTTCTAGTTTATAGTACCTTTTAGCCTGTTCTTCTTCGCCTCTCGAGTTTCTTTATAAGCGTGCGATACTCCTTCCTTAATTCCTACTGCTGTCTATTCGGAGCTCTTCTCTCTAACCTAGTAACAAACTAGGGGTTAGGTTAAAGTACTTAACTGCTAAAGCGTGTATTAGTAGTATAGAGAGCGCCTAGGCGCTCTCTTAAAACTGGCGGAGCCGGGGTCTTACTCTCCGGCGCGCCTTAGCTCTCTCTTCCTCTTCCTCTCTTTCTCTTACCTCTTCCTCGCCTTCCTCTCTGTCCTCTTCGAGCAATTCCAGCGCTAGCCTATATTCCTAAAGTCTTCTAAGCCTAAGCAGCCAGGTAGTAATTCTCGGCGCTAGCTCCCTATTCGCTAGTGCTCCTCTAAGCTCTCTTAAGTCTCTAATACTCTTTCTAAGAACTCTCGTAAGTGCTTCTCTCTCTTATAGAATATCTTAGTAGAATAGTACTAGATACTCTACTATCTCCCTTCTACCTACGTATATATACTATAGTGTTAGCTAGCCTAGTACTCTTCTTATAAAGAGGAAGGCGTTAAGCCCTATTACCCCTGTTCTTGCCTAGACGAGTAGCGAGCTCTTTGCCTTAGCGAGCTCTTTATAGACTTTCTATAGCTCCTAGTTTATGTCACGAATCACGTGTACACGTGATAAGTGAAGACTAGGCGGCGTTCTAACAGGTTAAGCACTATCGGAATACTCTTATAGTAGTTAGAGATCGGTTAGGTTAGCTAAGCGATCCAAGGATTTTATTACGATAATCACGTGACAAAAGGGACCGCTAGATCGCTAGGCAAACCAGCTCGTTAGATCGCTAGCTTAACGAGCGAGTTAGCTACCTAGGGGAAACAGAGGTTCTATATATACTAGCACGTCTACTATCTAGATAGGAGCTTCGTACTTAACTTTAGTTATTAATCTTATTATCTTATTTAATATCTTTAATATAAGTAACAAGTTCACTTCTAAGTAAACAACCTAGCGTATCTATACTTCTTATCTATATACTAACCTTCGAGACTTAGTTATTTTTGTTTAGTTTATTTAAGTTTTATTATACTTTAAGCACCTACTTAGAAGTTCAGTCGCCATAGCTCTAACAACTCCCGCTATAGCAGCTAGCCTAAATACTAGTCGAGTTAACGTCGTAGGAACATCTAGAAGTGTAACCGGAAGAACACCTACTAGTACATAGTTAACTAGGAACGACGACAATGTTAGTATATCGGACGCTCCTAAGCTCTACAAGGTCGAAGCACTTAAGTCTATCAAAGTTAAGATATTAGATACGTATTATAAGAAGCGAAAAGAACTCGACTTATTCCTTCTCTAAATAGACATCTACTTTAACTTTAATTCTAATAAGTTTAAAGGCAATTATAACTTATAAACCATCTTTACTATCTCCTACCTTAGAAGATTAGTACTAGAATAGGCCTAGCTATACTTAGAGAACTTCTTTAAAAATAAGGATAAAGATAGAAAGATAGAATTAACTAAGATTATATTTAAATCTTAGAAAGGATTTAAAGCAACTATTAGAAAAGTCTTTAGAGACTTCGATATAATTTAAACAGCTATATATAAGCTTTTAGAATTATACTAGACTAGATTAGTAATAGATTATACTAATAAATTTCAACGTTATAGAACGAAGTTAGAATAGGATACTATCGCTCTTATAGAACTCTTTTGTAGAGGATTAAAGATATATATCTATAAGGAAATAGCTAAGTAGAATATATAATTCTTAACTATTATAGGTATAATTAAGAAAGTCGTCTAGCTAGATAACCGCCTATATAAATTCAGAAAGAGTAACCCTAAGTATAGAGAAAAGAGTAAAGGGTTAGGAAAGTAGAAACACTCTTATACTAATAAATATAGTAAGGAGGTAAATACTATATAGAAGAAAACCTTTTTAAAGAAAGGAAGACTTTCCTAGGAAGAGTAAAATCGTCGACGTAAGCAGAACTTATATTATAATTATAGCTAACTAGGCTATAGAGCAAATAAGTATAGTAAGAAGAAAGACTTTAAAAGAAAGAAATAAATTAATACTACTATTTAATAATAAGTAGCTTTAACCGATTATATTAAACTTATAAATAAGGAGCTTAAAGTATAAGGATATAGAACCTAGATTAAAAATAACAAAGGAATTAGTAGAGTATAAGACACTAATAATAATAGGGATCCACTCCTTAAGGAATATTATAATATATAATTAGTAATAGAATCTAAGTAACCTCTTTAAGTAGAATATAAATCACTACTATTGACTAGTTCTTTAGAGACATCGGATTCATCTTCTAGTTTAGAAGGAGAAATGAAGAATAAAGACCTAGAAGTTAGAGAAACTTAGGCTTTCCTTAGAACCTTTAAACAAGGAAATCGATAGATATATATTAATAATTAGAAACCAGACTTCTAGAGTCCTTATATAATATAAGGAGTTAACCTAACTATCTTAATAACGTATACAGTTATAAGTAATAACCCTAAAACGATAACTCTAGTTAGTCTAATTACTAGACAGAAAACTATTAAAGAAAAGAAACTAGAATAAAAACATTAACCGATTAAAAAACTAGCTAAGGAACCTACTTACTCTAAAGTAGAGGATATATAGAGAATACACGATATTTTAAGTAAGACTAGTACGTAGACATAGCAAGTTCTAATAGGATTTATAAGACGAATTAAAACCCCTTTCCTTAGAACACTGTCTAAAGATATTATACTAGAGGAATTTAAGTAATATATCGTAGTTATATTAATTAGAAATAATAGATTAGTATTAAGAAAATATAACTTATAATAACTATTTAGTATATTATTCTAAGAGTAAAGGGAATTTAATATAACTAGATAGGCTAAGACAGAACTAGAAGAAATATACTATCTATTAGTAGGAGAACTATAGTTTATAGAAATAGTTTAGGAAATAATAGTACGATAGATACGATATAAACCAAGTTCGACTTTAGACTAGTTATTATAGAAGCGATTCGAAGGAATATTACTAGAGTCTACTAGAATAGTAGAATATTATCAGATATACGAAGTAGTATTATTAGATGAAGAAGGAGTAGAATTCTTTCCTTAGTCTTAGATTAGAGCTATTAAGAAAAAGAATTCGAGGAACTATATATTTAAGGTTTACTATATAAAACCAGAAATAAGTATACTAGAGGCTACTTTAGATTATCTATATATAGAAGAACTATAGTTTATAGAAGCTATTTTAGAAACTAGTTATAAATAGATCTAATATAACTATAAGTAAATACTAAAACAATTTATAAGGGAAATTACTAAAACTATAGGAATCGTAGAATATAGATTAGTATACGAGGTAGTATATATTAATAAGGAAAAAGTAAGATTCTTTCTATAATATAAGGATAAGAAAAGAAAAAATTATAATTAAGAAAATCGATCTTTTAAAGTCTAATATATTAAAGCAAAGTTAGACGCTACTTTAAGAGAAAGACAGTTAGTAATAACTATAGAAGTAAAAGGGAAAAAGTTATAAGTTATAATAGACTTAGAAGTAACAAGTAACTTTATTTCTCTAATAGCTTAAGAGAAGCTAAACGTCCTAATTAAGGAAATAAGACTATATTAACCAGGAGTGGTTAATAGAACAGACGTTATATACTAAAATAAGATTATTAATTAGTAAACTATTCTAATAAAAATCAATATTAAAAGATACTATTTAAACATATAATTTAATATTATTAAAATAGGAAGTAAGAAAGTAATACTTAGTATACTATAGATTTAGAAACATAATCTAGAAATTAACTAGAAAGATAAGAAAATAACTTTTAGTCGATATAAATATAAGAGATCGCGTTTATAACTTCAAGACTAGAATAAGGTTAGCGCCACCTCTTCTAAAGTACTAAGACACCTTACTTAGAGTCCTCTATAGGTTAGTAAGAAAGCTAATAACGAAATACCTATATAGTATAGAGAATTCGAGGCTTTATTTAAAAACCTAGAAGACTTATAAGCCTTACTAGAACATTGCTTATAAGATTATAAGATTAAATTAAAAGAGAGTTATCACCTCTTAAAGCAAAAGCTTCAGTTATATAACTAGAAAAGCCTATAGAGAATAGAAAGTTATATAAAGAAAGGTATTAAGAAGAGATATATTAGAAGATCTAAGTTACTAATTACCTTAAACATGCTTATTATTAAGAAGAAAGATAACCTAGATAGGAGAGTATATATTAATTATTAAGAAGTAAATTATACTACAGTTAAGGACGCTTATCTACTACTACCTAGCTAATACTTATAAGATAAGTTAGACAAGGTAGTACGATTTATAAAATTAGATTAATAAAACACCTATAAACTTATACAAATAAAAGTTAGAGATAAATAGAAGACAGTATTTACCTTACTATTAGGCCTCTACAAATATATAGTTATACTATTTAGACTCTATAATATACTAGCTATATATTAGAGATAAAATAATAATATTTTAAGAGATCTTCTAAAAGTAATAGTAATTTATTACCTAGATAATATCCTAATCTTCTTAGAAAAAGAAGAAGAATATAAAAGATATGTTAAAGAAGTTTTATAACAACTTATAAAAGTAAACTCTCGGTTAAAACTCTTGAAATACAAGTTTAAAGTAACTCGAACACTTTTCCTAAAATAGATATTTAGCCTAGGAAAAATAGAAATAGATCTAGCAAAGATCTAAGACATCTTAAACTAGAAATCACCAAAGAATATAAAAGATATATAGTCCTTCCTTAGATTTATAAACTTTTACTATCTGTTTATATAAGACTATACAAAGATTACTAAACCAATGTTAGTACTAGTTAAGAAAGCTACTAAGTTTATATAGAATAAATAAGTAGAAAATACTTTTTAGAAAATTAAAGCAAAGTTTATAGAAAAACCTATTCTATATAATTTTAATATAAACAAACCTAGTATAATCGAAATAAATACCTTAAATATAGTAATAAGTATAATTCACTTATAACCAAATAATAAGAGAAAACTTATACCTATTATATATTATTTAAAAACATTTAACCTAGTATAATAAAACTATAGCATCTTTAACAAAGAACTACTTACTATAGTATTAGCTTTAGAATACTAGAGAATTTATTTATAGCTAGTAAAATACCTAGTTATAGTTTTATCTAACTACGAGAACTTTAAAACATTTATAATAACTAAGGAACTTATAATAAGACGATTAGTTAGATAGTTAGAAATATTAAGAGGATTTAATATTATTATTTAATATATAAAAGGAACGTTAAATACTTAAGCTAATACTCTTAGCTAGAAACCTAGATATAAGGGAAATAAAGAGTATAAGAAGATTACGATCTTAAAAACTCTTAAGAATAGAGACTTAGTACCTACTATATATAAGATAGTAGTAATAAACAATATCTAGATAGACAAAATTTAAAAAATATATAAAGGTTATAACTAGTATATAAAAGGGAAATTATAGGTTCCTAGCTCGTACGCTAAGGAATTTATATAGGAATACTATACTACGCCCGCTTATAGATACTAAGGAATTCGTAAAACCCTCTAAAAGATAAGATAATACTACTATATTAATCAGTTATCTACGATAGTTAAGGAAGTAATAGTAGAATATAATACCTATACTAGGAACAAAGCTTCCTACTATACTCCTTATAGACAGATAAACACTACTCTAATACTATAGATACCTTAGAAATCAATATCTATAGATTTTATTATTAAACTACTAAAATCTAAAGACTTAATAACAAGAGTTAAATATAATATAATCCTAGTTATTATAGAACGACTTACAAAGTATATAATTCTTATAGTATATATAGAGTTAAGTATAGCTAAGGAATTAGTATTTATATTCCTTAAAGAAGTAGTCTTAAGACATAGACTACTAAAAGAGATACTCTTAAATAGAGACAAGCTCTTTACCTCGAAATTTTAGATTACTCTTATAAAACGATTAGGTATAAAAAGAAAGCTCTCTATAGCTTTCCACTCTTAAACAAATAGAGGAAACGAACAGATAAATCAAGTAGTTAAAACATACCTTTATTATTATATAAACTACTAGTAAGACAACTAGGTAGAACTGCTGCCCTTAGTATAGTTCGCTTATAACAGTTTAGTAACAGAAATAACACTTATTATACTATTCTATACTAATTTTAGATATAAATTAACAGTATATTAAGAACTACTATCTACGACTATTAATAACTAACTTACTTATATTTAGGTCTCGAAAATCAAGAGTCTATATAAGGAACTTATAAAGAACCTATAATTTATAGTAGAAAGAAATACATACTACTATAATAAACAACGTAGTTAGGAGCTAATACTAAAAGAGGGGGATAAAGTCTACTTAATATAAATAAACATCGACATAAAAAGACTAAGTAATAAACTAGATTATAAAAAACTTAGACTATTTAAAATTAAATATATTAAAAGACCTTTAAATTATAAATTAGTACTACTAAGGATAATAAACATCTACCTAGTATTCTATATATCCCTACTCGAACTAGCACTACTAGGAGCACTACTAGCCCTACTTATAGAAATTTAACTAGTAAACCTAAACGCTGAGTATAAAGTTAAGAGGATTCTTAACTATAAACTTATTAGAGGATAGGTTAAATATTTAATAAAATAGTTAGATTACCTATATTTAGAAAACACTTAAGAACCTAGAAAAAACATTAGCTAGTACTTAGAGGAACTTTAGAAGTTCTACCGTCGAAACCTAAGTCTGCCTATATTACGTGGTTAGTAGGAAAGGACTTAAGAAAGGCTAGGTCGAGGCCTAGAGCGAGAGCAGGGTCGGAAACGTCGGGCGTAGGAAGGGCGGCTAGCCTAGTAGCCTCTTCTTCTATCTGCTTCTTTTCTTCCTCCTTCTTCTTTTCTTTTCTTTCTAATTCTTTAGTAGTATCTAGCTCCTTAAGAGAGTTAAGACTAGCTGCTATTATTCTCTACTTCTAGGTATAAAGTAGCTTCTTCTACTTATTAACCTAGAGGACTTTCGCTATAGCTTTATCGGCCTTATCCTTTAGTCGTTGGATCTACGTATCTACAGACTCCTAATCTCGAATAGTCGGTATACGGTTTACCTCGCGAACGTTATAAGTCTTACTATTCTTTATATAACGACTGTAGTAATTTAGACTTTTATCTTAAGAGGCGATACATTCATTTATAAAACCAGCTTTCAAATATCGGGTATAGGGCGCTATTTTTATTTTAGATAAGTTGATTTCTTTTCTAAGAGTAATATACTTAGTACGTTTCGTTGAATAATCGGGTAGCATAGTAAAAGAGAAGAAGGCT
The DNA here is from genome assembly GCA_001414485.1 of Calycina herbarum. Lineage (NCBI taxonomy): Eukaryota > Fungi > Ascomycota > Leotiomycetes > Helotiales > Pezizellaceae > Calycina > Calycina herbarum. The sequence goes on from LLEY01000011.1 coordinate 221,652, forward strand.
ACTAGCCTTCTAATAATATTTCTTAGGTTATACTTAAGTGTAGGGATATACTAAGCTAAGAAGAGGATAGTGTTACGAATTACGTATATATATGATAAGTAAAGACTAGGTAGCGTCCTAATAGGTTAAGCACTATTAGAATACTCTTATAGTAGTTAGGGATCGGTTAGGTTAGCTAAGCAATCTAAGGATTTTATTATAATAATTATATAACGAAAGAGACTACTAGATCGCTAGGCGAACTAGCTTATTAGATCGCTAGCTCGACGAGCGAGTTAGCTACCTAGGGGAATCGGAGGTTCTATATATACTAGCACGTCTGCTATCTAGATAGGAGCTTTATACTTAACTTTAGTTATTAATCTTATTATCTTATTTAATATCTTTGATATAAGTAACGAGTTCACTTCTAAGTAAACAACCCGGCGTATCTGTACTTCTTATCTATATACCAACCTTCGAGACTTAGTTATTTTTGTTTAGTTCGTTTGAGTTTCGTTATAGTTTACTAGGTCTACCTCGTCTAACGCTTCTATATACCGTGTTAGGTTCTTCTCTCGAGCTCTCTTTCTTTGAGCCTCTAGGCGTTCCTGCTACTCTATAAGCGTAGTATTATATCCGAAACCCTCTCTCTCTATTCCCTACTCTTCTTCCTATACTTGCCTCGCTCTCTAGGAGTATAGTATCGCTTTTCCTAGCTTTGATAGTCTTCCCCTCCTTCTTCTTAGCTACGCGGCTATATTCTTATAAGTACTTTAGATTAGCTTTCCTAGTTAAGACGTTTAGAATTTCTTTTTAAAAGTAGCTACTTAAAGGTTAAGATAGAGGTCTACTAAGGCGTAATCTACCTCTACCTCTAGGCTCTAAATCAGGGTAGCTTTATATACTTCTATTACTACTTATAAATACTTCGATTATTACGTAGAGAAGCTTCTTACTATCCTCTTTACACTCTCTTCTTTTGACGTTATATAGTACTAAGCTAACGCTCTATACGTAATTACACTTCTTATTACTACTATATATATTTGCCTTATACGGTAGTAATCGACGCTCTACGTCTTACTAGCGAGCCTCGTAAGTGTAAATATCTACGTTATAAGCTTCTTCTATACTCTCTCTCTATACGCTTTCTAGTTTAGTTTCCTATCGAGCTTAACTCTAAGAAACCTTATATACTCGACTAGTATAAGCCTTACCTCTCTAAACTATACTGTTTCTTTCCGTAGAGCCCTCGTTCTTATAAAGTATATAAGTACTGTCTTTTCTAGGCTAAAAGCTATCCCTTGCTTATTTACCTACTTATTATACACTTCCTAGGCTGATGTTACGAATCACGTTATATATAATAAGTAGTCTAGACAGCGCTCTAATAGGACAAGGCACGATATTTAGGAAATAGAAGGTAACATAAGAGGGAATTAGTAATACAAAGGCATTTAGGTATTTCAGGATCTCACTGTTGGATGACCGTTGGTAGTCACGTGATCCAGGTAGTATAGAGAATTCTATATAGGACTGGCACATCTGCTATTAGATAGAAGCTTCGTACTTAACTTTATTTATTAATCTTATTATCTTATTTGACATCTTTGATATAAGTAACGAGTTTACTTCTAAGTGAATAATCTATCGCGTCTATACTTCTTATCTGTATACTAACCTTCGAGACTTAGTCACCTTTGTTTAGTTCGTTTGAGTTTCGTTACAGCTGACTCGAGTATTCTATAGTTTACTACTATACTCTTTAATATTACAAGTAGGTTTATATCGTCTACGAAGCCTACTATAATTAGTCTATCGATCCTTGCTAGGTTATTATATAGTATTAAGATAAAAAGGATAAATAGTATTAGAGATAGTACTAATCCTTATAATACTACTTGTCCTACGCTTCTTTTGTCTAAGAACCTTCTATTAAAGAATAGCGTAGCTTTATATCTTAAGAGAAAGCTTCCTATCTAAGTTACTACCTACTGTAGCACTTTCTTCTCCCTTAGAGTATAGAGTAGCTATATATAATCTACTTTGTCGAATACCTCTACTATATCTAACTAAGCTAGAGACGCGTAGCTCTTGTTTTCCTACGCTATATATACTCTCTCTATTACTATTCTAATCGCTATTTCTATGTTCTAGTACTTCTAGTTACCTATTTATATCTCTAAGAGTATTATAGCGTCTTCTGTAAGCTTTATAAGCCTCTACGCTATTACCTTTTTAAGGATCTTACCTATAGTTAAGAGTAGCGCTATTAGCTGGTAGGCCTCTACTTTGTCTTATTCCTCTATTATTTTACCTGGTTTTCTAAGTACTACTACTTTCGCGTAGTAGAAGTAGGACGGGAAGTGTTATAAGTAGAAGCTCGCTTCCGCTATTACTACGAGCACCTCTTAAAGTAGCTTATCGCACGCTTTTAGAAAGCCGTTTATAAGTATATCGAACTCTAGTGCTTTCTACAGCGCTAATCTTATAGCTGCCTTAATATATTTCTTAGTCACCTGCTAGCTTACTTCGTGCTCCTAAGAGAAGCTCTTAGGGCTCTATTCCCTGTTTAGAATACTAGAGTAGTCGGCTATTGATTCTAGGAAGAACTTATCTATAAGGATACGAGCCTTATCCTCGTAGTTCTCGCCTTTTACCCTGCTAAGCGAGGTAAGTGTTAGTAGTACTAGTGCTTTAGGTTTTACATATCTTTTAAGGCGTGCTTACTTTTCGAGTGTCTATAGTTTCCTGTCGTCTTTTACTACCTATAACGGCACGAAACGGATACTACTACAAAAGAGGTATATAGAAGTGCGTTCGATAGAATGACATATCCGAATACTAGGCTCTAATACGAAGGAAAAGACCAAATTAGTCTTTCCTTAAGAGAGAGTGAGAGCATCTATATACAAGAGGGCCGGACAATAACAAAAGTCCGTACCGATTCGGTTCTGACAGTCCTGAAACCAAAACTATACCGTAATCCTGTTCCGTGCGCTCGGTATCCACCGTTCTATAACCATCTGTGCCGTACCATACTCGGCACGTATTCTTGGCTGTTCCGATGGCTCGGCAATTCCATCAATAGCTGGCCATCACACTACCTCTACAAGTGTTACGGCGCTGGTCCGTAACACGTGATTCTCGGTCCTACACGTGACCGTCAGAGCCGCAACGCTTGGACGGATTTATAACGAGATTAAAGGCTCTTTATAGTTAGCAGGAATACCTCTTTTTCGTAGGGTATATATTCCGCATTCCCTCGTTCTTAGAACTGTAGCTTTAAATTCTCGAATATATATATATATACTCTTATACCTTTGCCTTCAGTTATAGATTATAACATTATTTAAAGCTTAAACAACCCAACTCCCTGCGAAGGACTATAATATCGACCGGATTCTACGCTCGTAACGGCTAGAAGATCTTATACTCGTAATAGTATAACTACGACTATCCCTCGAGCATCTCTACGTCTATAACGACTCACCTCCTCGAAAGACACGCCTATAACGGCCTGTACAACCTTTTTTACAACCTCTCCCTACCTTCCCCTCCTTCCTTTCCGATAATACAATAGCCGACACTCGAAGTGGTCGTGGTAGAAAAGAGAAGACACCTACTAGCTCGTCTCGAACCAAGCCTTAATAACCGGATAACACCTCTAGAGTCGCCCCTCCCTCGCCTACCTCCCCTGCGATAAGCGAGCCTCCTACGGACGAAAACGTTTGTTTACAGGCTAAAATCCTCTCTTTACATACGTAACTCTATTAAACCCCGTTGCTTATAAACCACCTTAATAACCCTCTTCTAAGCCGCGAGTATACGTAAGCCCTCTAAGAGGCTACTACTAACTCCTCCTATTCCCGATTTAGTTTCGACAACTCTACTCGTAAGTTCTAAGATAGTAAGAAACTTAAGAACAGCATCTCCTTATTATATAAGGCCTAGCAGATTATCCTAGCTAGTAAAATAAGAAAGAACCTCTTTAAGGACGAATAAGACAAACTTACCTTCGTTTTTATAGCTACTTCTGGCGTAGTATAAGAGCACCTAGAACCATAGATGGATTTCGGTTCCTCTACCTTATTTATAGACGTTATAGATATGCTTATATATCTAGATACCTTGTTCGTAGATAGTAACGAAGCTGTAGAGGCCTATAAGGTCTTCTATAAACTCTTAATATAAGAGGACGAGACTTTTACTATGTTTAAAGCAACCTTCTTAAGCCTTGCGACTAAGGCTTATATCCTATTAAGTGAGTGGTCCGAAGATTTATACTAGAAGCTTACGCTAGCTCTCTAAGTAAGTATCTCGCTAGTCTAAATCACTCTAGTAACCTTTAACTAGTTATATAACCGCTATCACTCTGTCTATTAAGACGGGGTAACTATTAAGGAACGCTTTATAGCTTGCTATAACCGCCGCCTACTTATAAGAGGTTTCTCTACTAGCTACGGATTAACTTACTAACTTCCGACTCTACGTACTACTATTAGTTATCCGCTAACCTAAAGCCTAGTCCGTTACTCCCTAGTTACGGACCGTAAGACTCCTTTGCTTACTCGTAAGAGTACGACTCCTGTCTAGGATATAACAGACGTTATCTGTTATAATTACGATGAACCTAGGTACTATGCTAGTAAATGCCCTCTTCCTTGAAAACCCTCTACAGCTATTAAGCTATTAGAAGACGCTGAAAACTCGCTTATAGACTCCTACGGACTATAAGCGTCTAGAGAAGAATCGGCTAACGAGGAACTCGTTTATAAGGACTTAGGAAAAGAACAGCTCTGAAGCAAGTCTCCTCTTTAGAGTAAAACAAACTTAGATCTTAACCTCTTAATCTAAGTTATATAATAGGCGGAAAGGCTTTTATAACTATATATACTTTAATTAAGAATAGATATGCTTTTAATACTACTAGACTTATTAATACTAGAGCGAATAGATAGCTATTTATTAATATAGCTTTAGCTGACTAGTTAAGTTAATATTACGAATAGGCTACGGAAAAGCTGTTATACGTAATATTAATTATAGGGTTTAATAGACATAAAGGACTAGTAATTACTTACGTTATTCGCTTAATACTAAGTATCGATAGACGATAGTTTACTAATATACTCTTTCTAATCACTGATATCGGTAGATACGATATTATTATTAGCTATTAATAGCTTATAGACGTAAATGTAAAGTTAGTAGTCTATAGCCGTAAGATTAAGTAGCTAGAATCCCTCCCTCTAGTTCGTTGATTCGATTACTTAGTATCTATTACTAGGGAATCGATAACTATCTCTCTACTAGACCTCTAGGCTTAGGAGGATATAGAGAACTACGACCTCTACTAGAATGCTATAGAGGAACCGATATTAATCTATTTAATACTGCCTCGAAGCTAGTACTAAACCTTACTACTAGTTACTCTCGAGGAAATTCTAGACGAAAGCTTTTAGTAAGACCTTGTCTCTGCTTAGAATAGAATACAGGTCCTTATTCTTAACTACTAACAACGTTGTCGATCCTTCTTAGGAAAACGTTTAGTTATAGACTATAAAGCAGCTATGAGCTCGCTTATAGATATTTGTAAACCTACGGAAGACTTCGCTATTAATATCTATTATATTAGAGCTGCTGCTTTTAAACTTAACCTTTAAAAGCGCGATAACGAAGTCTTCTCTACTAGCTTATAAGAGATCGACTATGCTCTTGTAGATAGGTTATATATAGAGCTCTCTTTAGTAGATTATGCTTTAGACGAATAACTGGTAGAATAGAACGTTTACTAGGAATATATAGACTTTAAGGATGTCTTTTCAAAGAGAGCTTTAGACGAGCTTCCTTTGCTATGAAACTAAGTCGACTACTGGATCGAACTTATAGGTCTGAATACTCTATTATATAGCCTATTATATAGGATAACGACTAAGGAACTTCTAGCTATAAAGTAGTATATCCTTAATAACCTTGATAAAGGGTTTATTATTCCTAGCTACGCCTCTTTCGCCTCTCTAGTACTGTTTGTAAAGAAGCTTGATAGAAGCTTATAGCTCTGTGTCGACTACTGGAAACTTAATAACCTTACTTATAAGAACTAGTACCCTCTTCTGCTAATCGACGAAACTCTTATACGAATTACTAGTGCTAAAATCCTTATAAAGCTTGACATTTGTTAAGCTTTTAACTGTATATATATAGAACTAGAGTTAGAAGAACTTATAACCTTTCGAACCTGTTATAGTACGTTTAAATATAAGGTGTTGTCTTTTAGCTTAACTAACGGCCCTGCTATATACTAGAGGTATATGAATAGCGTTCTTATAGAATATCTCGATGACTTTTATATAGCTTACTTTAACGACATTCTTATATACTCTAATAATAAGCTCGAATACGTTAAACACGTCTATAAGGTCTTAGAACAGCTCTGTAAAGTTGGGCTATAAGTAGATATTAAGAAGATAGAGTTCTACGTTACTTATATAAAGTACCTTAGTTTTATTATCTCTATAGACGGAATCGAAGTTAACCTAGAGAAGATCTTAGTAATCGTTTCCTAGAAATATCCTAGTACTGTTAAGAGTATCTAGTCCTTTCTAGGTTTTTATAACTTCTACTAATGTTTTATTTAGGATTATAGACGGATTACTTATCCGTTGAACTATCTTATAGGTAAGGAAGTGCTGTTTAAGTTCGACTTAGAATATAAGAAGGCTTTTAACATATTAAAAGAAGCCTTAGTTACTACCCCTCTCTTATACTACTTTATAGCTGGTTTAGAGACTATGGTTAAGACTGATGCTTTTAACAGAGTAGTTATAGCTATAATATTATAACGTATATCTGAAACCGAACTATAGAGATCTGTAGACTGCTTCTTAAAGACGATAAACCCTGTTAAGCTAAACTACTAAATCTACGATAAGGAGATGTTAGCTATTATACACTCTTTTAGATAATAGCGAGCAGATCTTGCTCGGACTAGCTCCTAGATTAAGGTCTTCACCGATTATAAGGCTTTAGAGTACTTTATAACCTCTAAAACCTTAAACTAGCAGTAAGCGAGATAGGTAGAGTTTCTATTAGAGTTCTATTTTATAATTACGTTTTAATCTAGCAAGTAGAACAAGAAAACAGACACGCTAATACGTCGAGACTAAGACGTTAACTCGTAGAACGACCTAAAAGCGTCTATAAGATAACAAACCTTACTTATGTCTAATTAGTTAGATCTACGTATTACTACTTAATTAGAACCTCCTATAACGTTAGCTCTAGTTATCTTAGAACCCTCGCTTAACCTTGTCGACTAGTTACTTACTACTAACTATAACTCTTTAGACTTAGAAGATAATTAAACGAAAGCTACCTACGGGTACTAAAACTAGATAATAGAGAACAGCTTACTTCTTTAGTAAAAGAGACTCGTAGTTCCTAATTAAGGTACCTTATAGACGGACCTAATCTATAAGGCTTATATATAAGTATCTACGACTCACCCTAGACAGACAAAGACGGTAGCTATTCTCGCTCGTAGATACTAGTAGAAAGGTTTACAGACGTCTGTAGAAACCTATATTAGTAACTACAGAGACTGTTGACGTACTATAGTTCCTCGCGACTGTAAACCTAGGTTTTTATACTCGTTACCAGTTCTAGAACGTCCCTAGTAGTATATTACTATAGACTATAAGTCTTTCCCTACTAATAAACAAGGTTATAATACCTTATAGGTAGTTATAGATTGTCTAACTAAGTAATCAGTCTCGATCCCCTATCTAAAGACAGTTATAGCCTAAGATATAGCTTAAATATACGTTATATAGATCTATCGAACCTACGACTATCTACAAAGTATTGTTTTAGACTATAGACTATAGTTTATTTCTTCTTTCTAGTTTGAATTCTATAGAATCCTTAGTATAAAGCTTAAGCTATTTACTACTTTCTACTTATAAACTAATAGATAAACCGAAATTATAAACTAATAGATTAATCAACGCTTATAGCCTTTTATTAGTTACTATTAGAACAACTAAAGCGAACTTGTCTCTATTCTAGACTACGCTTAGCTTACGCTTCTATACGAGAGTCTAGGTAGGCTCTCGCTCTTTAAAGTAATTAACAGATACGTAGCTACTACGTCCTTCGATTAGAACTGTCTAAATAAATCTATAACGGTCTACAAACAGCTTAACTAGACTAATATAGAAGCACTTATATAAAGAATGTATAATACTTAGACTATAGTAAAGGAATTAGTTAGTAAAGTATAAGACTACTATACAAGGTCTGTGAACCAGATTTAAAAAGCGGTAGACTTTAACATAGACGACTTTGTTTAGGTATCGACTTATAATTAGAAGATAGACCAGCTAAGCTATAAGCTAGATAGATAAAACGAGGGTCCGTTCTAGATTACAGCCTATAAAGGACACTCTTTCCAGCTCGAACTACTAGACCACTTTTATATATACCTTATATTCCACCTGTTACTACTCTATAAGGCCGCTATAGATCCGTTACCTAGACAGGTAAACGAACCACCTCTACTAATATAGGTTACAGATTAGGAAGAGTAGGAAGTAGAAGAAGTCTTAGCTATAAAGGCAGTTCGTAGAAAGCTCTAATACAGGGTTTAATAGTTAAGCTATAACCCTAATCTATAGTAGTATCCGGCCTCAAATTTTAAGTATTATTTATACAAATTACGCGATTTTCACCTCGCTAATCTAGCCCGCGCTGGTCCGCCAAGGGCTTTACAAAGCTAGATACAAGCGTAGGAAGACGGAATAGAAGATTACGATTATCTAATAGACGATTCAGTCGTAACACAAAGCTTACAGACAAGCTTTTTCTAAAAGAGGGGGTAATGTTACAGCGCTGGTCCGTAATACGTGATTCTCAGTCCTACACGTGACCGTCAGAGCTGCAACGCTTGGACGGATTTATGACGAGATTAAAGGCTCTTTATAGTTAGTAGGAATACCCCTTTTTCGTAGGGTATATATTCCGCATTCCCTCGTTCTTAGAACTGTAGCTTTAAATTCTCGAATATACACACATATACTCTTGTGCCTTTGCCTTCAGTTATGGATCGTGACAACAAGCGCCCCTCTCTAGCTCTTCGTCTTTGCCTTTCTACTTATTATTCAGAGCTCTTAAAGAGCGTCGTCGAGCTGTTTCCTTAAGCTTCTCGTACGTAGCTCTCTCCAGGTTCTTTCGTACTTTCTTGCTTCGTTCGACGCCTCTTTAACCTCTATATTCCACCAGGGTTACGCTCTCCCTCTATCTGGTTTTTAAAGTGGTGTCGAGGCTCGAGCTATTCGTTGAAGCTCTTCTACGAGCTTCTCAACAGCTCCCTCGAGCTCCTGTACGTTCTAGATTACTAGTATCGTAAGGCAATTAGCCTCTACCTTTACTAACACTTCGTCTATTAGCCTCCAGCTATAGCCGAGTATCTACGGTGCCTCTCTTTCTTCTCCGGCCGCTATCGTAAGCAGTTAAGCTGTGTGGTTAGACCCTGGCAGGTCTAGCGTCCCCTACCAGGTGGCTACGTTTCTAGTAGAGAAGGCTAAGTCAATTGTTAAGTTGCGAGAGCCTTCTCTTCTCTAGGTAACCTCGCCGTACGGTGTATTCCTCTCGAGCGCCTACTGTGTAGCAAGCTCAAGTGTACGGTCTGCGTTCTGGTTATGTCTCCCGTAGATATCCCAGAGGGGGTAGTAAGCTTAATAAGTATATAAAAGTATAAAGCGTTAGAGAATATAGACTACTAATTATTAATAGTTATAAAAGCTATAACTCGCTTAAATTCTAGTAACTTTATAAAGACTTTAATATTATTACTCTTTATATACTTCTATATTCTTCGTATTTATTATAGCCGCTTAATATTAGCTGTTTTTCACTATTAAAGCAAGTATATAGAAACAAGATCTCTAGCTTAGTATATAATTATATTAACGTGGTTTATTAGAACCCCGGTTATATTAGAACTCTGATTAATTTTCTCGAAATCCTACTCTCTAACTTTAATACGCGTTTTTTTAACCTTCTACTATATCTATTATTACTAAAGAATCAAAAGTCATTCTAGCTATTAAGGTAATTCGAATATCTAAAAAGCTAAGTTAATAGAAAGTTATAAAGATCTATAGAATACCTTATTCTATACTTAATAATAGAATAAACAGCTACCTTTCTCTAGCCGACCGTCGACTAGTAAATCTTAAATTGTCTAAGGTAGAAGAAGAAGTAATTATTTAGAATATACTTAATATAGATTCTAGAGGGTTTATACCCTAGCTAGCTAGTATAGAAGATATAGCTAATTTTATTCTTAAGTTATAAGAAGGAAAACGCGTCGACAAGCTCTAGGCTTATCAGTTTATATAACGACAACTAAACCTTAAGACGCGTTTTAATCGCGTTTATGATTTCTAAAGAGCCTTATACGAAGATCCTAAGCTAATTAGTATATGGTTTCGACTAGTTGCGAATATATAAGCGAAATATAGAGTTTTAGACTACGACTTCTATAACTTCGACGAAACTAGGTTTATAATAGACGTGATTTATTCTATAATAGTTGTTACTTATATAGATCGACGTAGTAGAGGTAAGGTAGTTTAGCTAAGGAATCGAGAATAGGCTACTACTATTGTCTATATCAATAGTAAAGGCTAGAGTATTCCTCTATTTTTAGTAGTTTAAGAAAAGAATTATCTCGTAAATTAGTATACTAATAGCGGTCTTCTATCTAACTAGGTTATTAAACTAATAATTAACAGATAGACGAATAATAAGACAGGTCTAGAATAGATAAAACATTTTAATTAATATACTACTACTCGTATAAGTTCTAATACCTTCTAGACCCTCTACTACTAATACCCTCCTATAGGAATCTCAGACCCCTTCTAACCTAACAGAAGCTCTTTCATAGTCAACTCTTATACGAAATCGAATTGCTCGCTATTAGAGAAGCTCGCCAACCCCTCTATTTAAGACAGTTATAGCGCTAGCTAAAGGTATAGAGCGAATAGTTTATAAGATAACTCTTCTGTCTACCGAGGTACGTATACTTCGAGTAGTAAATAAAGCTCTTAGCAAACGCTAGAGAGCTAAAAAGGCTCGTGTCTATAAAGGGGGTACACTTATTATAGAGGATACACAGGATATTATAGCCTAGAAAGACGTAGATAAGCAGGTACGACGTGATATACGTATAGCGAGAGGTAGTTATAAGAAGAGGCAACTATCTAGACGACACTATAGAACCTATAGAAAAGCTAGTTACAATATACGAACTTGTTAAGAAGCTATAGATATATCTAGTATATTAGACTCCGATTATAAAGAGTTAATTTAATATGTTATAGTTAAGTTATTTAAGTTCAAAGTTATATACTAAGGAAAATTAATCGAGGTCCTAATATAACCGGGGTTCTAATAAACCACGTTAACTATATTACTAAAGAAACCTTCTTTTAAGCTTTTAAAGTAGCTTTTTATAAAGCTTTTATAAAGAATAATATCTACGCGAGTTTTTAAGACGCTAGACTAGTCTTATATAACCTAGAAGTTATATTATTAAAGCTTAATTTAAAGCTTCGTATACCGACTCTAGTTATACTAGAAGACACTCTATAGAAGTCTATAATACTAAGTAATATACGTAAGATAGAGGCTTAATTAACACTTATTCGAGACCGGATTCAAAGATACTAAGACTTGTTACCTAGTTCTATTATTAAGTCTCTTAATTAGCTAGAAAAAGACTCTGCTAGAATAGTATATAATATAGTATTAATATAGAAAGAAATCATAGATCTTCGTAAGGTAACTAAGGCTATAACTAAGCGTAAGAGTTATAAAAGGAAATATATTTAGAGTTAAGTAATAGATAAATATTAGAGGAGATAATTAGTTTAATTACTTCTATAGAAGATAGCGATTAGAAGAGTAGTAGAGAGATAAAAAAGAAGGTTTAGATAGAGAGATACTATAGACGTTATAGTAAAATTAGATATAATTCTCGTACTTATTAAGTAGAAATAGTAGATACTAAAGATAGTAACAACTCTGAATAATCTTATAGTAATTTATATTTAAAAATAAGTTATTTAGAAAAGTAACTAGGTCGCTTATATAGCTAGCTCGCTTATAAAACATGTTATATAACTTATATTTACTATTTAAAATATACTTTATTATATACTCTTACTAAGCTCGAGCTTAGTAAGATTATAAAGAGAGATCTCTAGATATACTAGTATATAAGACTTTATATTTACTCTTTTTAAATAAGAAGCTTTTAACTCTTAATTAATACTTTAATACTTTTTTATCTACTTAAACGTTCTTAATTTATACTTTAAATATTATATTATAAAGTTTAAAAACTAGTTGCTTTAAAGCTAGAGTCTTAGTAGATCCTATTACGTTTTAGTATATAAGTAATAAAAAATCGATATTTTACTCTTTTTAATATTACTTAATAAAAACGTCTTTATATATATAATCTTCTACTTTATAATCTTATCTAAAGCTTCTTATATCTCTTTTATTATCTCTAATTTTATATCTCTTAGAAATATTATTATATTAAATCTATATTTTATACTTTTAATAAAGAAAAACTTAAGTTTCTTATCTAATATATACTAATTCTTATCTTAAATATAGTACTAAAAGTAAATATATATAGAATAATAGATAACTATTAGTATAACTTAGTAGCTAATAGTATAATATAAAAAGAGTATATTATCGTTCGTATATATAGAGCAAAGTTAGCTACTCTATCTACTTAAATAGACCTTAAGTGAGAAGGTTACGTGGAGTGCTATTTACTCTGATTATACTGACACTGGCACTTCTTTAAAACGGTGGAAGTTACTACCTAAAAATTATCAAAATCTCTTATCTTATCCAGCTATTCAGAGGTCTTATTACCCCTTATTCCGTTCTACCTATTCTATAAGCTTAATATCTAGCTTACTAGTATCGATTAGCTTTTATAGAGCGTTGTAACAATCCTTCTTAGTTATAGCATCTGTTGGATTACTCTTACCATCGATCTACTTAATTTCGTCGATCTCTCTTAACCTATATGCTTCTTACAAGTATATAACGTCAATTATTAAGCGCTTCTCCTTGGTGGTGCCTAATTTGGCCATACATTCGTAAATAGACTTTGAATCGGTACATGTAAAAAGCGGGACCTTAAAGCCTAAGATGCTTTCTAAGGTTGATTTGATAGAAGCGGTAGTATTAAATCCGGAGCTTATTATATACAATTCTGCGGCTAAAACGCTGCGAGTAACTCTTTTACACTTGGTGGAAGACCAATGTAAAATATTGGCATTTTCGTCTTTGTCTACTAGTATTATAACGTAGCTGATTTGCGACGATAAGTCCTTGTTGTTCGTAAAAGAGCCATCTGTAAAGGCGTATAATTTAAGCGAGTTTTGGTCTAATTTGACGTATTTGAGCCCTCTTGTGGCATTGTTGATTTGCCATTGGATTTGCTTATGGAGGCGCCTAATATTGACATCTGTAAGGTAACATGGGGATTCTTGTACGAGGTTATATACAGCCCTATTCTAGAGCAGAAAGGGGTGTCTGAATCGTCGTATAATTCTAAAACGTTCCACTTCCTGACCCTTTCCGTCTTCCTGAACAAGGACGTTCTGGAGGTTATTAAGCGAGACGTGTAAACGGTCTATATCGTTAATACACATAATAAATGGTATATCTGAATGTATAATATGGAATTCCGTATAGCTGATCGGTATGCTAATCGTGATCGATCCTAGGGAGGATGCGTGGCCTTTACTGAATTGTATACTGATCTGGCCTTTGGTACTTTCGTCGATAGGGATATTTTAGACGTGTTTAGCGTACGCTAAGTATTGATCGTATCCTATACTTGACTTTCCTCCTGCGCTGGTATCGATTATAACTCCAAAGAAGTGGTCTTGTACGTACTTCTTGGTAGTAGAAGTGAACACCTTTTCTGTAAACTCATCACTCTTTTCAGAAGTGTTGTCTAGGATTAGTGGTGGGATATATCCACTGGATACATGTGTTCGTGCTAAATTTATTAAATTGGTGGTGAGAGTTTGAGTACTTGAATTGTCGATACATCCTATAGAAGTGACTAAATGGTGGATAACCTCACCGTCCGAGTTGTCAGACAGCGCAACACTTTGAAGTGTCTTAGATATATCTTCTTCCTTAGTACGTTCGACGTCGGCAATATTAGTACGGTAAACTCTCTTGACAAAGGCGCTATCCTTTCCTCGGAAGCTGCCCTTGTTGCTCTTTTGCTATTTAGTAAAGTGACGATCCTGCTCTTCTTGAGTATGGTTCTAGGATCGGTGTCCCTCCTTGCTACATATATAGTACTTATTGCTTTTTCTAGGTTTGTGCTAGTGGCTGTGAGAATTACTGGAATTGTTGTACTTGTGGAAGTGACGATCGGTTATTAAAGTCTCGGATACGGTTGAATAGCTTACTTTGTAATTACAAATAGAGCTTCTTAAAAGGGTAATGGTGCTTTGAAGTGACGAGTTTTGTGGTAAGGTCGAGCATGTACTTCGGTATTCTAGTGCTTCCTCATATGTAATAAATAGCTTATTAGCTAATTGTCTATTACTTTGTATATCCTCAGGAAGTCTATAGCGAAGTTCTTCTAATTTAGATAGCATCTCCTTAAAGCACTGGCTGGGTGTCTTTTCCGAATATTCCGGCTTGGCTTTGGTTTATAAGAATATAACACGATTCTACTCGGAGGATTAACCTCTTGAGTACAGCTTATCCTCAAAGTATAATTAGATAGTAGTAGAAAGAACTTCGTACGATTGATCTATTCCTTCCTTAAAGACGCTGGTGTAAAAGTGGTTCGATGCCTAACCCTTGAGCATAATCGGGAAAGCAAGATTATATGCCAAAGGTGATATACTATAACAATTACACATATCCTTGAATATTCTTAACTTAAGCTTGAAGTTGTCTCCCTTACTGCCATACTTTTGTTTGTCCGAGTATGACTTTATAAGGTTGCTAAGTGTAAAGGCAGGGTTGCTTATCTGGCTATTGCCAGAATAGCTGCCTATAGCTGGTTGGCTTGCAAGAGCGTTCTAGGTTGTAAAAGCTGCTAGTGGATTTGTAAGAGCGTTCTAGGTTGCAAAAGCTGCTGGTGTAGTTGTAAAAGCTACTGCTGGTGGAGTTGTAGGGATAGGAATATTGCTTATAAAAGCGTTTGAAGTGGTATTCGAAGTAGAAGGATTCTAGTATCCTGGAAGAAGTTTAGGAAATCGGTCAGGGTGTTCTTTAAGATACTTGTATCTTGTAGCTATCTCTTTAGATTGAGTCTCTGATTTATACACTTGATCTCTCAACTCCTACATTGTTCATTTAGGCTTTGCAAGCTCTTAAGCCGTGTTGTAAAGTGCCTTTGATATAACAGCCTTATGCCTATCTGTCTCTACCTACACGCCTCTATTACGTAGTAGCTTACGCATCTTAATAAGGGTGGTTCGAGTTGTATTTGCGAATTTTGATTCAGGCCATTCCTTAAAATCTATACGATATATCTCCTATAGATAATCGTCATACATATTATTAACATCGTATTCCTCTAACTTTGTATTTATGTAAGCCGTGGCTTCCTTGTCCTCAGCCAGCTGTGGTGGTGCCATGGTGTCGATAGTGTCGAGGGCGTTGATAAAGTTATTGGTGCTTGAAGTGGTAGATGATATCTTGCCTTGTACTAGGTGAATAGTACGTTGTAATCTTGTTTCGTAATTTTGTTTTTGTGTGAGTCACTCTTTTGATGCTTATGAGTCATCAAAATCGGGTGAATTATCTTTGTACAATAGCTGTTCCAAAAGGTTCAAGAGCGGTTGCAAGAGCGGTTGCAAGGTTGTAAGGTTGTATTACAAGTCAAAGAGGTTGCAAGGTTGGTTTGTTGTTGTTGTTGTTGTACTGCAAGTCCTAGAGTTTGTAGTGGTATTGTCGGGGGTGTAACCAGTAGAAGGAGTCTCTGTTTGACGAGAGGAGTCTACTTTGCACAACTACTGTATTATACGTAAGCTTACGGTCCAGAAGATCGCGATACGTATAACCAGTTTTTCTGATCTGTGCGCGTAACACTGATCAGTGTTGGTATGACTTGGTGGTTAATAGCATGATATAAAAAGAGTGTATTATCGTTCGTGTATACAGAGCAAAGTTAGCTGCTCTATCTACTCAAATAGACCTTAAGCGAGGAGGTCACGTGGAGTGCTATTCACTCTGATTATACCGATAATAACTAAGAGATTACTCTTTTTAATATTACTTAATAAAAAACGTCTTTATATATATAATCTTCTACTTTATAATCTTATCTAAAGCTTCTTATATCTCTTAGAAATATTATTATATTAACGTAGTTTATTACCGAGTAGTATATATTACTAAGTAACGTACTTTCTCTCTACCTTACTACTTTAATATTAGATTAATTAACTAACGTAGTTTATTAGAACCTCGGTTATATTCGAACCCTGATTAATTTCCTTAGTATATAACTTTGAACTTAAATAACTTAACTATAATATATTAAATTAACTCTTTATAATCAGAGTCTAATATACTAGATATATCTACAGCTTCTTAACAAGTTCGTAAGTTATAACTAGCTTTTCTATAAGTTCTATAGTATTATCTAGATAGTTGCCCCTTCTTATAACTACCTCTTACTATACGTATATCGTGTTATACCTGCTTATCTATGTCTTTCTAAGCTATAATATCTTATATATCCCCTATAATAAGTATACCCCCTTTATAGACACGAGCTTTTTTAGCTCTCTAGCGTTTACTAAGAGCTTTATTTACTACTTAAAGTATACGTATCTTAGTAGATAGAAGAGTTATCTTATAAGCTATTCGCTCTATATCTTTAGCTAGCGCTATAACTGTCTTAAATAGAGAGGTTAGTAAGCTTCTCTAATAGCGAGTAATTCGATTTTATATAAGAGTTAACTATAAAAGAGCTTCTATTAGGTTAGAAGAGGTCTAAGATTCCTATAAGAGAGTGTTAGTAGTAGAGAGTCTAGAAAGTATTAGAGTCTATAACTTTATATTAAGCTTTAAAATCACTACTTACGAATTAAAAAGCACTAGGCTAGCTCTACGGAATCTAGTCTAAGCGTTCTAGACTATTATAGATTCTCTATATACTACTATAAAGGCTAGAAAGAACTCTACCTTAGTAATATAGTTAATATAAGCTTTAATAAACGTCTTAATCTATCGACTATATACTTATTTTAATATACTAAAACACCTAATATCAAGTAGCTAGGTTAGATAGAACGAATAGAGAGGTAGTCTAAGAGTTATAATATTATATATCTTATAGTACTCTTAGAATTCAGCTAATTCGTAGCTCTTATACCTATCTAACACTAACGTGTTTTATAAGCGAGTCGCCTATATAAGCGGGTCGCCTACTTTCCTCGTCGCGTACTATATACTACCTTTAAATTATAATAGCTTAATACTACAACGTTCAATTACCTTCTTAAGAAGCTAATATTATTTTAGCAACCTAAGAACTCGAAAACAACGTGTTATTAACTAAACGAAGCACTATAAAGATTTACTATGTTCCTTAAAAGACTCTCTCCGATCGACGCGCTAGAAAGCTCTTACGACGCGATTACTAGCCTAATTCGAAAAAGCTTACAAAGCCAGAGAAGGAGGCAATAGTCAGATATATATTAGAGTTAGATTCGCAAAGGTTTTCGCCTATAAGGGATATAGTACGAGATATAGCTAATAATCTATTAAGAGAGTGTAATAGAAAGCCTATAGATAGGAACTAGCTAGATAACTTTATAAAACGTATACCTAAGCTTAAAACTCGATAGAGTCGTTTATACGATCGTTAGCGAGCTTTAACTAAGGATCCGTGAGTTATTAGTCTATAGTTTACGCTTATATAGTCTATTAAAGAGAAATATTATATTTAAGATAAGAATATTTACAACTTTAATAAAAGTAGCTTTATAATAGAAGTTATTTCGTCCTAACTTATTATTATAAGCTTAGAAACGCGTAGGAAGCGAAAGCAAGTTTAGCTAGGCAATCGCGAGTAGGTTATAGTTATTTAGAGAGTTAACGTAATAGAATAGGCAATTCTACTATTTATTATATTCACGAGCAAAGTACTTATTTCTACCTAGTACTAAGACATATATATACTATACGATTAGGTAATTAAGGTTAGCAACAACGGCTAGACAAATAATAAGCTTAGAGTTACATAGTTAAAGTATTTTAATAAGTATATAAAGGTATAAAGTATAGGAGAATATCGTTTATTAATTGTTAATAGTTATAAAAGCTATAACTCGCTTAAATTCTAGTAACTCTATAAAGACTTAAATATTATTACTCTTTATATACCTCTACACTTATCGCACCTACTATAGCTGCTTAATATAGTCTACTTCTCGCTATTAAAGCGAGCGTATAGAGCTAAGATATCAGGCTTAGCACGGAATTATATTAATTATATTACTAAAGAAACCTTTCTTCTCACGTTTAAAGCAGCTTTTTATAAAGTATTTATAAAAGATAATATCTACGCGAGTTTTAAAGAGGCTAGGTTAGTCCTATATAGCTTAGAAGCTGTGTTATCAAAGCTTGATTTAAGGCTTTCTACGCTAATACTAATAATACTAGAAGACACTCTATAGACATCTAAAACACTAAGTAACATATATAAAATAATAGCTTAATTAATACTTATTCGAGATCGGATTCAAAGATATTAAGACTCGTTACCTAGTTCTATTATACAGTCTTTTAACTAACTCGAAAAAGGCTTAACTAGAGTAATATATAATATAGTATTAATATATAAGGAAATTACTAGTCTTTATATAATAACTAAGGCTATAACTAAGCGTAAAAGTCGTAAGAGGAAGTATATTAAGAGTTAAGAGATATTAATAGTAGGCGACGTAGCTAATTTAATTATATCTAAGGAAAATAGTAGCTAGAAATAAGATAAAGAGTCTAGGAAGAGAGTTCGCGTAGACAGGCACTGTAGCCGTTATAGTAAAACTAGGTATAATTCTTATACTTATTAGATAGAAATATTAGATATAGAAGATAGCGAAAGTTCTAAAGAATACTAGATACCTTCTATAGTAATAATAACTTTGTATAGTATTAAGTATTTTGTATTATAATAACACTAGGTTGAAAAAGTAGGCGACTCGCTTATATAGGCGACTCGCTTATAAAACACGTTAGTATTTAATATAGACTCTTTACTTAAGTAATAGTATACTTATTAAAGTGTTTTAGCTATTCTAGACCTGTCTCGTTGTTTATCTATCTATTACTTATTAGTTTAATAACCTAGTCGTATAAGAGGCCGCTGTTTATATACTAATTTATAAGATAATTCTTCTCTTAGATAACTAAAAATAGAGAGATATCTTAACTCTTACTATTAATATAAGCAATTACTATAGCTTATTCCCGATTACTTAGCTAAACTACCTTACCTCTACTACGTCGATCTATACGTGTAATAACTATTATAAAATAAATCACACCTATTATAAAGCCTGTTTCGTCGAAGTTATAGAAATCGTAATCTAAAACGTTATATTTCGTTCTTATATTTTATATAAGTCGGAACTACGTACTAATTAGGTTAGGATCTTCGTATAAGGCTCTTTAGAAGTCGTAAACGCGATTAAAATACGTCTTTAACTCTGATTATTATTATATAAATTAATAAGCCTAGAGCTTACTAACGCGTTTTCCTCTCTATAACTCGAGGATAAAATTAGTTATATCTTCTATACTAGCTAGCTAAGGTATAAACCCTCTAGAATCTATATTAAGTATATTCTAAATAATTACTACTTCTTCTATCTTAGATAATTTAAGGTTTACTAGTTAATAGTCGGCTAGAGAAAGGTAGCTGTTTATTCTATTATTAAGTATAAAATAAGGTATTCTATAGATCTTTATAGCTTTCTATTAACTTAGCTTTTTAAATGTTCGAATTACTTTAATAACTAGAATAACTTTTAATTCTTTAGTAATAATAGACATAGTAGAAGGTTAAAAAAACACGTGTTAAAGTTAGAGTATAGGATTTTAGGAAAATTAATCGAGGTTCTAATATAACTAGTATTCTAATAAACCACGTTATATTAGATAAGAAACTTAAGTTTTTCTTTATTAAAAGTATAAAATATAGATTTAACGTAGTTTATTACCGAGTAGCGTATATTACTAAGTAGCGTACTTTTCTCTACTTTATTATCTACTAACTTTAATACGCGTTTTCTTAATAACTAACTATAGAAATCTAAACCTAAGAAGTACGAATTATCCTAGCTATCGAAGCTATTCGAATATCTAAAAAACTTATTTATTACTCTACTATAAAAATCTATAAAGTCTCTAAAATAATACTTCGATATAGAATAGCTAGCTAAACCTATTACCTCGAAACTAAATCTAATTATTATAAATTAAATAACTTAGAGAAGGAGATACTTGTTTAATATATACTTGATCTAGATATAAGAGGATTTACACTCTAACTAGCTAGTATAGAAGATATAGCGAATTATATTCTTAAATCGTAGAGAGGAAAACGCGTTAGTAAGCTCTAGGTATATCGATTTATATAACGTTAACTAGAATTAAAGACGTGTTTTAGTCGTGTTTACAACTTTCAAAGAGTCTTATATAAAGATCTAAAGCTTATTAGCGCGTGGTTTCGACTTATAGAGAATATAAAAGTAAAATATAGTATTTTAGACTACGACTTTTATAACTTTAATAAGACAGGGTTTATAATAGGAATTATCTACCTAGTAATAGTTATAACTCGTACTAATCGACGTAGTAGAGATAAGATAGTTTAGCTTAGTAATCGGGAATAAACTATAGTAATTACTTATATTAATAGCGAGAGTTAGAATATGTCTCTGTTTTTAGTAGTTTAAGAGAAGAATTATCTTACGAATTAGTATACTAAGAGCGGCCTTCTATACGACTAGGTTGTTAAACTTATAAGTAATAGATAGACTAATAATAAGACAGGTCTAGAATAGCTATAATACTTCGATAAATATACTCGTAGTTACGCGAAAGAGCTATATCGAATACTAGTATTAGATAGATATAAGAGTTATAAATCAGCTGTATTTTAAGAGTATTATAAAGCTAATAATATTATTACTCTTTATCTACTTTCTTATTTCTCTTATTTAACCTAGCTACTTAATATTAGGTGTTTTAGTATTCTTAAACATATATATAAGCGTTAAATTAAGACTTTTATTAAAGCTTATATTAACTATATTACTAAGATCGAGTTCTTTTTAGCCTTTTACGTAGCTTATAAGTAATTAATAATAACTTAAAACACCTAGGCTAGATTCTATAGAGCTAGCTTAGTACCTTTTAATCTCTAGACTATGATATTAAAGCTTAATATCTAATTATAAACTTTTATATCTACTAGACCTCTCTCTACAGCCGCTAACTCTTAGGTCTTATAAACCTCTCGTAATCTAACTAACACTCTTTCGTAAATAACTTTAGTTAAGAATCGTATTTTACACTATTAAGAAAGCTCGCTAATCTCTATTTCGAGACTATAGCTATATTAGTAAAGAGTATAGAGCTATTAGCTTATAAGATAACTTTGTTATTAGCCGAAGTCTATACTCTTCGTAAGGCAAATAAAGCACTTAGTAAGCGCTATAGAGCTAAAAAGACTCAGGTCTATTAAGAAGATATACTTACTATAGAGAATACGTAGGACGTATTAGCTTAAAAGAAGATAGAGAAACAAGCTTAACGCGATAAGCGTTCTAAGAGAGATAGGTAAAATAAAAGGTAAACCTCTAAGCGATAGTATAATACTTATAGAAAGACTAGTTATAGTATATAAACTTGTTAAGAGATTATAGATATATCTAGTTTATTAGATTCCGAGTAGTTTTAATTAATATTATTTATTATAACGTGGTTTATTAGAACCTCGGTTATATTAGAACCTTGATTAATTTTCTTAAAATCCTACTCTCTAACTTTAATATATGTTTTTTTAACCTTCTACTATATCTATTATTACTAAAGAATTAAAAGTTATTCTAGCTATTAAGATAATTTAAATATCTAAAAAGCTAAGTTAATAGAAAGCTATAAAGATCTATAGAATATCTTATTCTATACTTAATAATAGAATAAATAGCTACCTTTCTCTAGCCGACTATTAACTAGTAAACTTTAAATTATCTAAGATAGAAGAAGAAGTAATTATTTAGAATATACTTAATATAGATTCTAGAGAGTTTATACACTAGCTAGCTAGTATAGAAGATATAGCTAATTTTATTCTTAAGTTATAAAGAGGAAAATATACAACGATAACTAACTCTTAAGATATGTTTAATCGCGTTTATAATTTCTAAATAGTCTTATACGAAGATTCTAAGCTAATTAGTATATAGTTTTACTAGTTACGAATATATAAGTGAAATATAGAGTTTTAGACTACGACTTCTATAACTTTAATAAAACTAGGTTTATAATAGATATAATTTATCTTATAATAGTTATTACTTATATAGATCGACGTAGTAGAGGTAAGATAGTTTAGCTAGAGAATCGAGAATAGACTACTACTATTGCTTATATTAATAGTAAAGGCTAGAGTATTCCTCTATTTTTAGTAGTTTAAAAAAAGAATTATCTTATAAATTAATATACTAATAACAGTCTTCTATCTAACTAGGTTATTAAACTGATTATTAATAGATAGACGAATAATAAGACAGGTCTAGAATAGATATAACATTTTAATTAATATACTACTACTCGTATAAGAGGGCTATATTAAATACTAGTATTAGATAGATATAAGAGCTATAAATCAGTAGAATTTCAAGTGTATTATACGATATATAATATTATAACTCTTAGATTACCTTCTTACTCGTCTTATCTAACTTAACTACTTAATATTAGATGTTTTAGTATATTAAAACAAGTGTATAGTCAATAGATTATAATATTTATTAAAGCTTATATTAACTATATTACTAAGGTAGAGTTCTTTCTAGCTTTTATAGTAGTATATAAGGAATCTATAATAGTCTAGAACGCTTAGGCTAGATTCCGTAGAGCTAGCCTAGTGCTTTTTAATTCGTAAGTAGTGATTTTAAAGCTTAATATAAAGTTATAGACTCTAATACTTTCTAGACTCTCTACTACTAACACTCTCTTATAGGAATCTTAGACCTCTTCTAACCTAATAGAAGCTCTTTTATAGTTAACTCTTATATAAAATCGAATTACTCGCTATTAGAGAAGCTTACTAACCTCTCTATTTAAGACAGTTATAGCGCTAGCTAAAGATATAGAGCGAATAGCTTATAAGATAACTCTTCTATCTACTAAGATACGTATACTTTGAGTAGTAAATAAAGCTCTTAGTAAACGCTAGAGAGCTAAAAAAGCTCGTGTCTATAAAGGGAGTATACTTATTATAGAGGATATATAAGATATTATAGCCTAGAAAGACATAGATAAGCAGGTATAACACGATATACGTATAGTAAGAGGTAGTTATAAGAAGGGGCAACTATCTAGATAATACTATAGAACTTATAGAAAAGCTAGTTATAACGTACGAACTTGTTAAGAAGCTGTAGATATATCTAGTATATTAGACTCTGATTATAAAGAGTTAATTTAATATATTATAGTTAAGTTATTTAAGTTCAAAGTTATATACTAAGGAAAATTAATCGGGGTTCTAATATAACCGGGGTTCTGATAAACCACGTTATACTAATTCTTATCTTAAATATAGTACTAAAAGTAAATATATATAGAATAATAGATAACTAAGAGATTACTCTTTTTAATATTACTTAACAAAAAACGTCTTTATATATATAATCTTCTACTTTATAATCTTATCTAAAGCTTCTTATATCTCTTTTAGAATCTCTAATTTTATATCTCTTAGAAATATTATTATATTAAATCTATATTTTATACTTTTAATAGAGAAAAACTTAACTTTCTTATCTAATATATACTAATTCTTATCTTAAATATAGTACTAAACGTAATATATATAGAATAATAGATAACTAAGAGAGTAATAAGAGGAATACTAACTAATAGTATCGTCTACGTAGAGGTCGTTATACTTGGCATAGATCCCTAGGCTTATAGCCTCAGGTACAGACGCGACAAAGCCCTTCTCTTTGCTAGGCTCGAAGTCTCAATCGCTTGGATAATATGTGGGTGGATCATTTTGAGTGATAAGGAGATCCTTCACAAAGAGCGTCGAGATTCCCCCCGTGCCTACGACCCTGTTGTCAATAACGACTTAGTAGTGGATAACGCTTCTGTTTTTACATACCGAGGATGCCCCATCAAATCCTGGGCAGTGTTTGGATATCGGTCATTTTCTTGGTACCCTTACCCGGCTGATCCCAAAGGGCAAAGCTATTCGCTATCGATGAACGTGAGATGTGTTGTACCTGCCCTCTACAAGCTCGTACATCACTCCGAGAGATCTTATCTTGCTAATGAGACTCACGGGAAATTCTTTGAGTCCTTGCTCAACAGTTGATATGATATTCTTAATATATAGGTTCTTGATGATCGGGCTCTCTAATCCAGCCAAAGCCGGGGGGTTTATCGGGTCTCGGCGGGAGTCTCGTCGGGAATTATGAAAGTCTAGCTGAAACATACCAAACCATAAATATATATATCGATAGCTGAACTAGGTTTTTACTTGTCAGCGTGGTACTTCATCAGCTTAAATTGCCTCATGAGAGCTCTGCTTAGCCTCTTACACCTTTCTTTTACGATGAGATAGACACTGGTGTAGGCTTGAAGAATTTCTTTAAGGATTAGCTTCAGATACTAATGCCAAAGCCAAAATCGCATTTTCTTGACCATGAGAAAATCGGCGTGAAAAGGACACAATATGTACATAAATGACTTTACATTTCATCGGTGTATACGGGATAGAACATATTCCATACGCAATATAATTATAGATACAATCTCAAGATGATATTTCCTTTCATTATGAAATGTTCTGAATAGTCATCACCATCTTAGGCTTATTCCATACCAATCCCTTCACAATTTCCCTATGAACCTCTACGCCCGTATCTCCCACTGGACCAACATCCTCTCCAGCCAGCCTCCGCAACTCCAACTCTCTCATCCTCGCGTGGATAACCTCCCGCCCTGGCCTCAAGTCCTCTCTCTTCCCGTTTATCTTCCAATTCGGGAGGCTATCAACCCCAAGCTCCTTCAGCGTCTTCCTCTCAACAAGCGAGTACTGCCTTGGATCCTCGCGATTGAAGTTGAACGGCTCCTTTAAGCACACAAACGGGTTGGTGATGACCCGCGGAATATGCAGTGAGTTCCTTGAAGCTGAGTGCATCATGAGCGGGTGCATGAACACCACGTCACCACATTTTCCGGTCATCTGTTGGAAAAGGTTGCACTTCTCCTGATTCTTGATCTGCTCGCAAAACCACTGAAATTCGTGCCAGTTATGCTCCTCTCCCCTTCGTGCCATGTAGGGTGTGACGCCCTCCGGGTTGTCATACAGATGCTTCGCCACCACTTTGATCCCATCAGGGCAGATGAACGTCGCACCACCATTCTCCAACACATCCGTAAGGCAAGGAATCACCAGGAGGCTCTGGTTTGGCGAGTCTAGAAAGTGGATGAAATGGTCGCCGTCCACGTGCCAGTTATCCAGCTCCCGAGGGCCCACAACCTCGCCTTTGAGCTTTTCCTTGCCGAAGTTGACGATGAAGTTGTCCCCCCACTTGCGGCAAACGTCCGAGATACGATCCTCGCCGCCCGACAGCTCACAGATGGCGCCCCAGGCTTTTGGCGCCAGCTCACAGGCGTTGATGTAGTTGATCACGGGCATGTTGATCTTCTCGAGGACCCAGGTGGAAGGGTCGTTCTGGTCATAACCGAGACGGGTCCAGAGGTCCTTGGCCCATTCTTCAGCTTGTTTTTTGGTGAAGCAGTTGGGGATTGAGACCCAGCCGTACGTCATGAAATGCTCGATTTGCTCCTGCGTAAGGAATTCATACTTCTCGATAGCCATGATGAATGCTTGGGCGAGACTTTTAGGAGCAATGAGATCTGTATCAGGGTGTTACATGGAGCCAAGGGCAATCAAGGAGATGCGTAAGTCTAAATACTTGTCTTACTCTAGCTTTTAGATCGTCTTCGGGTTTCGGTATCATTATCCACCACTCAGGGAAGAGAAAATCCTCATGGACTGAATCGTACATCCTTTTGGGCTCGGCTTTCGCATTCGGGACTCGGCGGTTCTGTGTGTCTTGGTTGGATAAGGCATAAAACGCTTGACGCGTAGAATATCGAAAACATTCCTTGTGCCTTAGATAGCAAGCCCATTGAACCGTACACGAGGTACCTTAGGGTATCTCATACCTATTGCTGCAGAGTTGTTTCGGTCTCGACCCGAGTTTGAGTCTATCAAATCGGCTCTCGAAAGTGAGACTATGCATCGTGGTATGTTACAGAACGCAACAGGTCTTCTGCTCCGGGCTGAAATTCCGCCAGACCACGCGAACATCCTGTCAACACGGATATGCCTTGATCTCCGATACCAGAATAGGCACTCCGCTTGTTCAGAGTAGTATGTACATGGAACGCCAGCAACAGAAATGTAGTTCAAAGCTGCATCCTAAAATCATGAGAGTTCTGCTGTTCGTTATTCCCTGCCAAACTCGCCGCGGAAAGCATATCTTCTTGCGTCGCAGTCTCGAGTGGCGCGAGATAGCCTAGTGCTCCCCCGAAGAAATCATCCTCATGCATCCTGAGAAATTGCGCATCTGCCATGCCTCCTCCTCCATGAATCTGCTGTAGCTGACCGAAGTCGGTATTTCTCCAACCCAACCTTTGTCCCATCTCAGTAGGTCCGGTTTTAGCTTGATGCCCCGGTGGGCCAAAGGGACCTAGAGCAATTCCTTCTAGGCTGGTAGGTATACGCATATAGACGTCAAGTTCCTCACTTGATCTGTTCATAGGCGCTATGCTGATTGCATCGTCGCCTATAGCTGAACACTCCTGCAGACTAGCTCCCGTAACATCAGCTGAGGGTACTATGGTGTTCAGGTCTGTCAAAGACTGAATGGATCCCCTATCATCTCCTAATTTTTGAGAGGCCTGGCTTTTCTTTGCTCGTTCTTCTCGTCGTTCCTTTTCATCAAGAAGGTCTTGGCGGGAATGCCGTCGCTTAAGAGGCAATCCGTCACATAAGGCTGCCTCGGAGGAACCCTGGAAGCTGTTCTTTTGAACGAGATTTTGGATTTCTCGTTGCTGTTTTATTCAAGATATTGTTAGCAAGTTAATCGACAGTGAGTTCTGTTTATATAACAACTTGTCAAGTGAGTAAAATAATTAAAGAGTGCTGAGTTTGGTCGGATATTCTGTCATTTATCACTTACAGCGAGAGCGACCTTGGGGATTCTCTTTGCCAGCTCATCCAAGAATGAAACATTCGATGATAAAAGAGTTGCAATGTCATTAGTTCCTCCAGGGTGGCTGTTTTCCTCCCGCCCGTCTGGATCTCTCAACTTTCGGCAGGCAAGCAACGTTCTCGTGTTTGAGTGAACCAATACCATGATAGTAGGATCGGAGAGCAGTATATGACCTATATTGGTAATCGACCGCCAAAAGTTGCTTTGAGCCAGAGCGGACTGTAGAACCTGCTGCTGGCACTGTTTCACGAAATTGGCGTTCTGGGAGGTCAAATCTACCGACTCGCGAAATCCGGAAAGCGTGAAACGGTGCAGAATGGAATTACACTCGTGCCACCAAGACTGTAGCATGATGAATGTCATTTTCTGTGCACTATTGGCGTGAAGGTATAGGTTGCGGTTGACAAATTTCAGGTTGGAGGGGAGTCGGTGCTCCAAATCGGACAGCTTCTGGCGTAGGGCGAAAACCTGCGGGATGACTGTCCCGACTTCAGCATCCTGTGACAGGCGACTCATAAACCTGCGTAGAAAGGTATGAGAACTGCCTTGATCATGGGGAAGTGGTGGGTGAGGATCTGCACTTCCAGCCACTTACAAAAGGATATCACGCCATATGTCAGTCAGTCCTACTAAACCTGCGAACCCCCCAATATTTGGGATCTGTGTACTTCCGCCGAATCCTTTTAGCGTGTCCGTCTCTACTGGTATCTCAGCCAAGTAGAAGTACTCATCACAAGGCAACTTCAAATTATCTAAAAATCTCGAACACAGTGAAAACTCCTCTACCGTCCCAGCAAGAAGTCGATCCAGGATGCGAATACTCCACATCATCCGTCTCCGACACTCAATCTCGCTAGGAGATCCACTTGTTGAGTCCACGTTAATCTGCAAGCAGTATGCTAACCGCGCTGCTAAACCATGTAACATCCAGGTCTTTCCGAAATTGCCATTAGAGTGGTAGTGGTTTGCCCATATGATGAGGATTTGTAAATTATGCATTGAAAATATTCCCAAGTTGTTCATAATGTAGGCGTCCACCTCGTGTGCCCACTGGACGACCTGTCTAGTCGCTTCAGTGGCGGATGCGATGTATTGAGAAGCGGAAACCGCGATTGCTTTAAGTAGCATAACTGGGGCCCTCTCCTGATCAAGTTCTTCGAGAAAAGTTCCTTGGTGGAGGAATCCATGAGTTGTTATCGGATAGACATATTCAAAATAGGTATCGGCAAGTCGTCTGATAATGTCTTTGGTGCAACGAAGCTCATAGGAGAGACTAGTACAACAGTTAATATTCATCGCCAAACACAAAAATCACTTTGAGACTTTCTTACCCGCTGGTTTGTTGGGGTTGAATTTGACTTGATGTGATGGAGAAGTCCTTTTGCGACACTGGACCAGACCCCGAGCCCTGTTCTTGGGGGTGTTGCTCATTAGCACTGGATTTATTATTCACGGCAGAAAGTTGTTGCACTCGTCTCCAAGAGTTTCGAGACGTTACTTGACGAGAACTGCCAGCCCGTTGTTTTGGGGCACGTCTTCCCTCTGGATATTGACAGACCAACTCATTCTGCTCACATCGCTGACAACCATCGCGATTGCCAGAGCATTTTAGCTTTTGAGCAGCGCAGTTTGAACATGCACGCTGTGCTCGATCCCTTGGGATGCCAGCTTCTGTTACCTGTCGAGACGGGATTGTTTTTCCTTGTGGCTCTGTTCATTGATATCTAGTTAACATCATGTCTTTGCTTCAACTGGGACGAGCATTTTAGTTTAAGGGACGTGGCGAGATACCTTGATCAGTGCTGGGAATCCTATATTGACACTCAACCCCACGTTTCGCGCAATTGGCACAGTGGTTGGGGGCACAGCTATCACATTTGAGCTTCAATTTAGTTAGCAGATGTCCATTTACGAGGCGTACAGATCCGAGACTCGCTCGGTCTACCTTGCGTTGCCAACACACCCAACACCCGGTTCTACGGTACTGCTGCATGATACTGGAGCTCTAGTCGATGGTTTAAGACACCGGAGCACTCACCAAGGCAAGATTCTTCTGAATAGCTTGGGGTGATGTTGGAGTAGAATCCGAGAAGGAGAGGGAAGAATGAGAGTGAGAGTGAGAGCTCGGGCGTGCAGGCACGTGACACATCCAACTATCCGGTTGGTTCAGTTTTAGTTTTAGCGAGAGCCGATGGCGAATCCATGCGGCTTCCGAGAGCCGATGCGGGGGAATTGTTTATCATTTTGGCTATTGATGTTCCAGTTACTTTACATTCGTAATGAAACTCCTCGAGAGCCGCGAATCCCGATACCACCCCTTGGCGTTTATCAGTCGTCGAACTTGGTCCTCCAACCTCTGCACTATTATTACCCCATGCTTGGTATCTGAGGGCTAGGTTGGTAGAGGACAGCTACTTTGGCAAATTCCCGAGACATAACTTGAAATAACACACCACCTCAACAAGCTTCCTTTCGACTTTCTTCACCGCCGAATTCTACAAGCTACTCTTTCCAATTGAAATGAGTCCCATCACTGCCAGCCATTTTTACTGACCGCCAAATAGCAAACACTTACCCTTCCTCACTTCCAGCAATCTTCTGCTTCACAATCTCATCTAAAGCTTCTTCCCACGCCTCCCTCACAACCTCTAACTTTGGATCCCCCAGAAACAACATCGTATCAAACCCATGTTCCGCACCCTCAACAGGGAAAAAATTCGCTTTCTCGCCTAACACATCTCCAATTAGTATCCCACGAGTTTCTAATCTCAAACACATCACCAAAAACGACTGGAACAAACGATAGCTAAGAAAAATGAGAGTGAAGTAAGAGGAATACTAACCAATAGCATCAACAACTGCCCTCCCCTCCCCAAAAGGCACAACCCCATCCTTATTCCCATGCACAACAACCGTCTCCGGATATCCCTCCCTCCATCTCACATCGCCGAAAGGAACATCGACACCCCCAAGCAACTCTTTGAACCCATTTTCCTGCACGAAATAAGGATACAACAGCGTGCGATGATTCGTCCAGTCCACGCCCTCAGGTTCCGGTCGTTCGTAGGTTCCATCTCTCTCCCCGTTCTCTAAAAGCGCCGAGGGGGAGAAAGCGAGTTCTCTTGGTGTAGAACCAGGAGTTGTGGGTTCAGTTAAGAATTGTGAGATCTTGGAGTGAGTGATGGGTGCGGGTCCGATGATTTTGTTGCTGTTGAAGAAGGGGGTGAGGGTATTTCCCGGGCCGTAGTAGACGAGCAAGGCGAGAGGTTTGGGCGTAAGGTAGTGCCCTGATTGGAAGGTTATGTAGCCACCTGTTTTTTTTTTTTGAATCAATGATTAGTGTCATTATTTTTCGGGTGGCTACAAGGATTCGGAGGGAGAAATATACCAGCACTTGATCCAGCAACAACAATATTCTCCCACACCTCCCCTCCTCCCTCTTTACCCGTCCCATTCAAAATCGAGAATAGGTTTTCACGAACGAGTGAATAAGCATCCCTCATGTTCGCGACCAAACTCTCCCCTTTAACTTGAGGAAGTAAATCGTAGTCCGGAGAAATTAATGGCCATCCCCTTTTCAAACATGACTGCACGATATGAACGGGTACCATTTCGCGATTCATAGCCACGAGGCCACCGCCATGAAAATAAATCATGGCTGGTGTTTTTTTGTTGGTTGGTTTTGATGAGGGTTGATGGTAGATGTCGAGTTTGAGAGGCCCTGAGGCGGAGGTTGTATATGTGTGGGTTGTTTTGGTGATCATTTTCGTGACTGGAGGTGGGTTGATGGATGGTATTTTGGTTTGAATGTTTGTAAGAAACTATAGAGTTGCTGTTGAGGTCTCGAATATATAAGAATTTGTCTAGCGGAATTCTTCGGTAATCGAGATAGATAGAGTGGAGTCATCTGATGTTGTGTATAGTAATCACTCCTAACTCGACCCCTTGTAACCTTGTAAATTTACCATCAATGAGCAAACGGTCTTAACCCTTTGTCTTGTGAAAAATCTTGTTTTATGAAGAATATAAGGAAATGATTACTCGGGCGAAAATCATGTGAAGTTTTGATGTGGGCACTGAAGAGGTGAACCTACTGTGTGGGTTTGTCTGAGAGAGGGGGGGGGAAGTTATAGCACTAGCCAAGGAACCTCACTATCTGATAGAATAATTTCCCTTCGGATTTTGAATTTATTTTGTCCACTTATCGTACGGACCAAGGAAGTCAATCCACTTTCGCTAATATGTCGCATGAAATTGAAGGACGAAACTGGCGGACGAACGGACACATCGACGGGCGAAAACCATACCTAGTATCTCAGCAGTTCATACATACACAATTCAATACAAAGTACAAAAATACAAAACTCCTCCAATCATCCCCTAAGAATTTCCCCATTTTAATCTTGCATCAACAGATCCGACGGACAAGCAGCCAAAAAATCCTTATTCCTCTCAATCAAGCTCCACAGCTCATAATCATAATCCGTGGCCCGAATCGGCCGAAAATTCAGTCCAAGTTCTGCTTCATCCTGTGGTTGAGGATCACTATATCCAGACTCGGTGACTCGACAGAAGATATGGCTATCAGCTCTAAATCGACCGTTGGGTGAAAAATATCCGTATGCGAAGACTCGAATTGACGGTACTCCAGTAAGACCAAATAACCAATTCAAAAAGTCGAGAATGGAACCTGGTAGTTGGGAGATTTCTTTCATCTTTGTGGCGTGGGAGGGGAACATTGGGTCGTTTCCGCAGAGGCCACCTTGGATTTATTGAAAACACAAGAGCCAGGTAAGATGATGAGAGATTTGTCCTGCACAGTGTTAATACATCCCAGGCGGCTCTGCAGTAGAATGGATCACAAATAAGATCTACAGAACGCGAATGCGTCGATCCATTCAGGGCAATCTGGCTGGAGTCTCGGTCAATGACCGCGAGGCTTTAATGCGTCGCATGTCTGACTTTCATCTCCCAGCCTTTGACGATTGGCCTCATGTCCTTGTCCACGGTGACTTGCAACCTTCCAACATTATTATCAATGCACAGCAGGTCGAAGAACCTAGCCTAATGTGGCGCGTCTAGTATTGTGGACTGGGGCACCGCCACCATGGTTCCCTTACAAATTTTCAGCAGTTTATCCACGCTTCCTGACGAACGAGCCTCGATTAGTGGGAGACATGTTTGACTGGTCACAATGTGCTTACTCACAAACGCAGAAAGATGACCGTTCCTTCTATCTGCAGTGTATCATAGATATGGCACCGGCAAAGGGAGAATATGCGCATGTTTATTCTGAGATCCTAGCGCGCGATGATCAGGAAGAGAGATACTGGTGGCTAAGCGCGGTGAATCGTCTTGATATTATGAGAGCGCTGAAGACGAAGTCACAATCATCCTAGAATTTTTAAGAATGATGAGGCATATCTGGAGGCTGCCGTAGAATACTGCCATCTCAATGAAATATGTCTTGTGCTGATCAAGAGTAAAAAGAACTTTTTTTCCTTCAGCACCAGGATCGGGCTACCGAGGTACACTGGTTTACCGTCGATCTAAATCATTGGCTGTGAGGCATTCACTGTCTGCTCCCGTTGCATAAAAGAGATGGTTGCAACCATCATAGGCAATCATGCTGTATATAGCTGTTTTTGGCGATTCTCACTTTTTCATGAAATAATCTCCTTACTGGTGGACTATCTCTGTGGCTGAAATTAGATATTAAAGCTGCAACGGGATGGATCCGAATATGGACCCTAGCATCTCACTCACGAAACGTGGCAGTTTTCGTCTGTGATTGAGAAGTTATTATTTGAAACTACTATAGCTCACGATAGGGTAGCTTCCATCCCAGAACTGCTAGCGAACGGTGCATACCCTTGCTGATTATCGACTCCAGAAAGCAATGGCGAAAATCAACATCGTCAGATGAATAAATAAGCGACAGCCAAGACGCCACTTGCGAAGACTGAGACGTGAGCGAAGCAACATAAACTTTTCGATCTTCTTGAAGAGTTGGGCTTGGGGGCATGACAGGCTCCTGGAGCTGAAGAAAGAACCTAAGACAGACTAGGCTTAGTGCGACGGAACACATACTCGCCAATTGAACCACTCAAAGAGCTGAAAAGAGGTCAAATTCAAGGTCGATTTCCAAAAGTCTTACTTTTAAGATTGCCTTTCGCGGATATTTTTGGGGTATTTTGGTATGTGTCGCAAACAAAAAAGCGAGTATCGACCCCCACAAGCACAGGGGAGAGACAACCTAATGGCAATGGGCTTGAAACTCACGGCATGCGACACACTATCGTACCACTGTGATGACCATCTCTTGTTGCTATGGAAATCCTTCCTATCTGAACCATAATGAATGACTGCATTTGAATCCTACAAGCTGAGTTATTTCCATCTGCATATATGTACCCATCTGATAACCGTTCCTCATCCTCGCTTCCTAAGTGGTGGGGAAAAGAACCAAGCAGTGTCAGTCTTCGTCAAGCCTTTAGGATACTATGTCGGTTACCTAATTTAGCGTGGAGACTGAGACTAAGGTGCTTGATGTCTTGTGGACTTTACCCTTTTAGGACAAGAACGCGGCAACATCCCTCTGGAGAGGCGAGACACTACGCAAGGAGTCTCACCCAACCAGACTCTGTATTCACAGCGCAGCCCTCTCTCTGAATACGAGTAAGCTCAATGGCTGCCAGCCTTTGCCAACTAAAACGTTGCAGGTGACTCACCCATCAATTCAAGTGAACGTTCCAGCCGCCGCTTCAAGGATCCTACGTTGCAGATTTGGACGTCTTCGCACCGGGATATCAACTGCGGCCGCCCTTTTAAGCGAGAAGGCAGAAAAGACTTATTAATACTTACCCAACACCCTGCTTTACAAATAAGGCTTTCAAATCCTCCTCCAACGTATAGGGTGAGGGTTCGTCCGCTACGAGCTAATAGTAGCGAGTGCGTGTTTTGCAGCTGCAAGGCTCTGTGAGTCATTTGCTTCTGTGTTGGACCGGGGGAGATCAACAATGTGTCACGTACGACGCAGATGCCCAGGCATATTTCTAGTATTGCCTATAGAATTAGGCATCTCTACATTCGACGTGAGAAGTCCGAACAAATGTGGGCGGTGATGACTTGGCGTTTACTGTGCATAGGATACTTACTGGTGGGGATTCGTGTTTTCCCCGCGATTGGAGCCACACCGAGGACCAAAGC
This sequence comes from Calycina herbarum, assembly GCA_001414485.1. Classification (NCBI taxonomy): domain Eukaryota; kingdom Fungi; phylum Ascomycota; class Leotiomycetes; order Helotiales; family Pezizellaceae; genus Calycina; species Calycina herbarum. The sequence continues at coordinate 256,460 of LLEY01000011.1, forward strand.
GGAGAAACCAACACCATTTAATGCCAAACATGAAAAATCGGTCGAATGCAAAGATTATGGTGCATCTGCGAATCAATTCTGTGGGCAATATTATAGTATGGGCTGTATGGTACGTGCCATTCATTGGTCTTCCCAGCCCTGGTCCAACGGCGAGAGTTGTTGGTTCAGAGAGAAGCAAAGCAGGCTATATATAAGACCAAGAGATCCATCAAATTCCACTAAGTTCCCGAGTCCTCGAATAATATTTTATTCCTCAAATATATCCCTATTGTCGAACGAGCGATTCCTACTTAAGCACACAGCCACTCACTCAAGTGTGCCCTATTCTTAAGATTCAAAGGCATTCCTACTCTGCTCGAGATATGGGACATGCGATTCAAGGGTTGCAATTGCTCAATGTGTGCAAGGCGACGTAGCCCCGCAATTTCTTGGCTTTCATTTCATTAAGCAGCTCGCTCTCCATTTGACATTTTCTCGAGTATCCTCTTGAATTTGAATCCGCCCTTTGCGCGCCCCCGCCCCCCACGAATTCAGTAATGGGATTAGCATCCGTCGAAATGGAAATAGTCCATCGGGGGGAGTTTTATGATGTCAGCAACGGGGACGGGGTTTACGAGTACCAGTACACGATAGTTGTTTACAAGCTTGAGGACAAATTCTATCGTGGGATCTGTCAAACCCGTATTCTTGGGGACTTCCACCTCAAACTCGAGGATATCTCAGACGTTGTCCTGATACCCACTGAAGCCTACTGTCCGCTGGTCCCTCCAAAATTCACGATAGCTTCTGAAGACTTGCTCGACAGCTGCTTCATCAAGAGGCCACGGCTTGGTGCCTACACACCATCCAAGCCGACAGAGATAGGTGACAGAGTTCTCAGAGAAATTGCGGTTCTGGAAACCCTTAGAACCCATCCGCATCCAAATATCGCAGAATATATCGGTTACCAAGTCCGCAATAGTCGGATCGTTGGAATTTGCTTGGTCAAATACCGTGACACCTTGGAGGAGAGGATAAATTCCGGGAGCCATGGGAAGGTCGCCTTCAGGTACGCGGATTCGAAGCATCCACTTGAGGATCGTGAAGGATTCCTGTCTGGAGTCGAAAGTGGCATTCGACATTTGCATTCCCTTGGTCTGGTTCATAATGACATTAAACCTGCTAATATCATGTTGGATGACGACGACAACCCCGTTCTGATCGATTTCGATAACTGCTGCCCTGATGGACAGGACTTGGAAGGAATGGGCGGCACGTGGCCATGGGCTGATGTGGGTACGAAAACCGCCCTGCCTAGCAACGATTTGGATGCTCTGTGGGACATTTGGGAGTGGTTGAGTGATAGTAGCATCAAGAATTTTAAATTCAAAGAAGGATGCTCTGAATGATCAGAACTTCTAGAATCTTAAGCAAATCACATAGCATCGAGCCCCCCCCACTTGCGAAGTCCCTTTTCGTCCTGCATGTGAACTACCTCACTCTCTTTCACAGTACCATCCAGCGAGGGTCAGCTTTTATCGGCTCGCGCGACCCGTCTGTTGAAATTAAGAAACTAACAAATGCTTGTGATTTCAGAACAGGCATCTACTAGTAGGTGTAGCAATTGACGATATAGTCTATACACGTAAGTATAAACATAATTTATTGATTTTTCAGTTGTAATTCAGCTCTATTTACTATAAAGCACTCTTAATAGGTTTTCTACTGTTTCTAGTAAGCTTAATATATTTTCTAGATATTTATATTCTTCTTCTTCTAACATCTTTTATTATTATCTTATCTTATTTCTCTTATAAAATAGCTTGAAGTTTCTCTAAAGTTCTTTAAGTTCTTCTTCTTACTCTTTACTTAATAATATTCTAATTAGCTTTAATAGAGCTAAGATTAAAGAACTAAGAAAAGTAGTTAAAAGACTTAATCTTATATTTAAGTTATATCTTAGTAGCTAAGCTAGCTTTTTATAAACTATAACTTAGAATACTATTCTTTTATAAAATCCTCTTATACTTTTTATAATAGTAAGAACGTAGTCTTTTATAAAATACTACTATATTATTATGTTTCTTTTAAGCTTAATCTCTTTCTTATATAATTATAAAGTCTACTATTTATAATATAATACTAGTACGCTTCTTTACTCTCTTATATAAGTTGTTAATATAGTTTTAGTTATTTAAATAAAAGATAGTTCTTTTCTTATTCTTTATTATTAGAAAACTATAACTTTTCACTCTTATAAAACTAGTTTATATAGACAATTATAAATAGCTTAGAGTAATTTTTAAGAGTATTATAAAAGCGCTCTTTTATAATAGTATTATACTTATATCTCTTATTTACTCTAGTAAAGATAAAGAGAGTATTAGTAGCTACTTTAAGCTTATAATATAGAATATAAATAGATATATTTTACTTATATTTTTATTTCTAAACTAAGTATAACGTGGTTTATTAGAACCTGGATTATATTAGGAACCGGATTAGTTTTCCTTAGTATTAAACTTAGAATATTAATAAATCAACTATAATATATTAAATTAACTAAAACTACTTAGAATCCGAGGAACTAGATATATCTATAGTCTCTTAATAAGTTCGTATATTATAACCAGCTTTTCTATAGATTCTACGGTGTCGTCTAGACAGTTAACCCTCTTTATAACTACCCTCCGCTATATATACGTCGCGTCGTATCTGTTACAAACCACGGTTGCGTAGTAAGTAGTTCAGACGGCGTTCTAATAGGACAAGGTATAACATCCGAGAAGGGAAGGTAACACACGAGGAAATCAGTAATGTGAAGGACATTAGGGATTTTAGGATCTTACTGTTATGGTAATGTTGGAAGTCACGTGCGGTCATGTGACATGATCGCCTACATCGCTCTAATCGCCTTAATCATAAGCGACGCGAGCGACGCGAGCGATATAAGCGATGTATTTAGGAAAGAAGGTTCTATATAAGACTAGCACGTCTGCTATTAGATAGAAGCTTCGTACTTAACTTTAGTTATTAATCTTATTATCTTATTTAATATCTTTGATATAAGTAACGAGTTTACTTCTAAGTAAATAACCTAGCACATCTATACTTCTTACCTATATACTAACCTTTAAGACTTAGTCACCTTTGTTTAGTTTATTTAAGTTTTATTATACTTTAAGCACCTACTTAGAAGTTCAGTCGCTATAGCCCTAGCAACCCCTATAACAGCTAGCTTAAATACTAGTCGAGTTAACGTCGTAGGAACATCTAGAAGTATAGCTAGAAGAACACCTACTAGTATATAGTTAACTAGGAACGATGATAATATTAGTATACTAGACGCTCTCGAGCTCTATAAGGTTAAAGTACTTAAATCGATCAAAGTTAAGATACTAGATATATATTATAAAAAGTAAAAGGAACTCGACTTATTCCTTCTCTAAATAGACATCTATTTTAACTTTAATACTAATAAGTTCAAAGGTAATTATAATTTATAAACTATCTTTACTATCTTCTATCTTAGAGGATTAGTATTAGAATAGGCCTAGCTATACTTAGAGGACTTCTTTAAAAATAAGAATAAAGACAGAAAGATAGAATTAACTAAGATTATATTTAAATCTTAGAAAGGATTTAAGACAACTATTAGAAAAGTCTTTAAAGACTTTAATATAATCTAAACAGCTATATATAAGCTTTTAGAATTATACTAGACTAGATCTATAATAGATTATACTAATAAATTTTAATATTATAGAACAAAGTTAGAATAGGATATAATCGCTCTTATAAAACTCTTTCGTAGAAGATTAAAGATATATATCTATAAGGAAATAGCTAAGTAGAATATATAATTCTTAACTATTATAAATAGAATTAAGAAAGTCGTCTAGCTAGACAACCGTCTATATAAATTTAAGAAGAGTAACCCTAGATATAAGGAAAAGAGTAAAGAGTTAAGAAAGTAGAAGTACTCTTATACTAATAGACATAGTAAGGAGGTAAACGCTATATAGAAGAAAACCTTTCTAAAGAAAGAAGGACTTTCCTAGAAAGAGCGAAATCGTCGACGTAAGTAGAACTTATATTATAATTATAGCCTACTAGGTTATAGAGTAAATAAGTATAATAAGAAGAAAGACTCTAAGAGAAAGAAATAAATTAATACTACTATTTAATAATAAGTAGCCTTAACTAATTATATTAAACTTATAAATAAGGAACTTAAGGTATAAGAATATAGAACCTAGATTAAAAATAATAAAGGAATTAGTAGTATATAAGATATTAATAATAATAGAGATCTACTTCTTAAAGAATATTATAATATATAATTAGTAATAGAATCTAAGTAACCTCTTTAAGTAGAATACGAATTACTACTATTAACTAGTTCTTTAGAGACATCTTCTAGTTTAGAAAGAGAAATAAGAAATAAAGACCCCGAAGTTAGAGAAACTTAGGCTTTTCTTAGAACCTTTAAATAAGGAAATCGATAAGTATATATTAATAATCAGAAACTAGACTTCTAGAGTCCTTATATTATATAAGGAGTTAACCTAACTATTTTAATAATATATATAGTTAAGAGAAATAACTCTAAAATAATAACTTTAGTTAGTCTAATTACTAGGTAGAAAACTATTAAAGATAAAGAACCTATATATAACTAACTACGAATTAAAGGACCTACTTATTCTAAAGTTAGAGATATATAAAAGGTATATAATATTTTAGATAAGAATAGTATATAGACATAGTAAGTTCTAATAAGATTTAAGAGACGAATTAAAAACCCTTTTCTTAGAATACTACTTAAAGATATTATACTAAAGGAGTTTAAGTAATATATTATAGTTATATTAATTAAAAATAATAGGCTAGTATTTAGAAAATATAACTTATAACAACTATTTAGTATACTATTTTAAGAGCAAAAGGAGCTTAATATAACTTAATAGACTAAAACAGAACTAGAAGAATTATACTACCTATTAATAGAAGAACTATAGTTTATAGAAACAGTTTAAGAAATAATAGTATAATAGATATAATATAAACTAAGTCTAACCTTAGACTAGTTATTATAGAAACAGTTTAAAGGAATATTACTAGAACCTATTAGAATAGTAGAATATTATCAGATATACGAAGTAGTATTATTAGATAAAGAAGGAGTAGTATTCTTTCCTTAGTCTCAGATTTAAGCTATTAAGGAAAAGAATTTAAAAGACTATATATTTAAGGTTTACTATATAAAACTAGAGATAAGTATACTAAAATCTACTTTAGATTATCTATATATAAGAGAACTATAGTCTATAAAAGCTATTATAAAAACCAGTTATAAATAGATCTAATATAATTATAGATAAATACTAAAACAATTTATAAGAGGAATTCCTAAGATAATAAGAATCCTAGAATATAGATTAGTATATAAGGTAGTATATACTAACAAGGAAAGAGTAAGATTCTTTCTATAGTATAAGAACGAGAAGAGAAGGAATTATAATCAAGAAAATCAATCTTTCAAAGTCTAATATATTAAAGCAAAGTTAAACACTACTTTAGAAGAAAGATAGTTAGTAGTAACTATAGAAATAAGAGGAAAGAAGTTATAAGTTATAATAGACTTAAGAGTAATAAGTAACTTTATTTCCTTAATAGCTTAAGAGAAGCTAAACGTTCTAATTAAAGAGATAAGACTATATTAATTAAAGGTAGTTAATAGAATAGATGTTATATATTAAAATAGGATTATTAATTAGTAAACTATTCTAATAAAAATCAATATTAAAAGATACTATTTAAACATATAATTTAATATTATTAAAATAAGAAGTAAGGAAGTAATACTTAGTATATTATAGATTTAAGAATATAATCTAGAAATCGACTAGAAAGCTAAGAAGATAACTTTTAGTTAATATAAATATAAGAGTTCGTGTTTATAACTTTAAAGCTAGAATAAGGTTAGTACTACCTCTTCTAAAACACTAGAATACCTTACCTAGGGTCCTCCACAGGTTAGTAAGAAAGCTGATAACGAAATATCTATATAGTATAGAGAATTTAAAGCTTTGTTCAAAAACCTAGAAAACTTATAAGCTTTACTAGAACATTACTTATAAGATTATAAGATTAAATTAAAAGAGGGTTATTACCTCTTAAAGTAGAAGCTTTAGTTATATAACTAGAAAAGCCTATAAAGAATAGAGAGTTATATAAAGGAAGGTATTAAGAAAGGTAATATTAGAAGATCTAAGTTACTAATTACCTTAAATATACTTATTATTAAGAAGAAAGACGACCTAGATAAGAGAGTATATATTAATTATTAGGAAGTAAATTATACTATAGTTAAGGACGCTTATCTACTACTATTTAGCTAATACTTATAGGATAAGTTAAATAAGATAGTATAATTTATAAAATTAGATTAATAAAACACTTATAGACTTATATAAATAAAAACCAGAGATAAACAGAAGATAGTATTTACCTTACTATTAGGTCTTTATAAATATATAGTTATACTATTTAGACTTTATAATATACTAGCTATATATTAGAGATAAAATAATAACATTTTAAGAGATCTTCTAAGAGTAATAGTAATTTATTACCTAGATAATATCTTAATCTTCTTAGAAAAAGAAGAAGAATATAAGAGATATATTAGAGAGGTTTTATAATAACTTATAAAAGTAAACTCTTAGTTAAAACTCTTAAAATATAAGTTTAGAGTAACTTAGACACTTTTCCTAGAATAGGTATTTAGCTTAGAGAAAATAGAAATAGATCTAGTAAAGATCTAAGACATCTTAAACTAGAAATTACTAGAAAATATAAAAGATATATAATCCTTCCTTAGATTTATAAACTTTTGTTATCCGTTTATATAAGACTATATAAAGATTACTAAACTAATATTAATACTAGTTAAGAAAGCTATTAAATTTATTTAGAATAAATAAACTAAGAACGCTTTTTAAAAGATTAAAACAAGGTTTATAAAAAAACCTATTCTATATAACTTTAATATAGAAAAGCTAAGTATAATTGAAATAGATATCTTAGATATATTAGTAGATACGATTTACCTATAACTAAATAAAAAGGGAAAACTTATACTTATTATATATTATTCTAAAATATTTAACCTAGTATAATAAAATTATAATATATTTAATAAAGAGTTACTTACTATAGTATTAGCTTTAGAATACTAGAGAATTTATTTATAGCTAATAAAATATCTAGTTATAGTTCTATCTAACTATAAGAATCTTAAGACATTTATAATAACTAAGGAACTTATAACTAGATAATTAGCTAGATAGTTAGAGATATTAGAAGGATTTAATATTATTATTTAATATATAAAGAGAACGTTAAATACTTAAGCTAATACTCTTAGCTAAAAACTTAGATACGATAGAAATAAAGAGTATAAAAGAATTATAATCTTAAAAACTCTTAAGAATAGAGACTTAGTACCTACTATATATAAAATTATAGTAATAAATAATATTTAGATAGATAAAATTTAAAATATATATAAAGGTTATAACTAGTATATAAAAGTGAAATTATAGGTCCCTAGCTTATATATAAAGGAATTTATATAAGAATACTATACTATGTCTACTTATAGCTACTAAGGAATCCGTAGAACTCTTTAGAGAATAAGATAATACTACTATATTAATTAGTTATCTATAATAGTTAAGGAAGTAATAGTAGAATATAATACCTATACTAGGAATAAGGCTTCCTATTATACTCCTTATAAACAGATAAACACTACTCTAATACTATAAATACCTTAGAAATTAATATCTATAGATTTTATTATTAAATTACTAAAATCTAAAGATCTAATAATAGAAGTTAAGTATAACTTAATTTTAGTTATTATAAAACGACTTACGAAATATATAATTTTAGTAGTATATATAGAGTTAAGTATAGCTAAAGAATTAGTATTCGCATTTCTTAAGGAAGTAGTCTTAAGATATAGACTATCTAAAGAAATACTCTTAAATAGAGATAAACTCTTTACTTTAAAATTTTAGATCGCTCTTATAGAACGATTAGATATAAAAAGAAAGCTTTCTATAGCTTTTTACTCTTAAACAAATAGAGGAAACGAACGTATAAACTAAGTAGTAGAAATATACCTTTATTATTATATAAACTACTAGTAAAATAACTAGGTAAAACTATTATCTTTAGTATAGTTTGCTTATAATAGTTTAGTAACGGAAATAACACTTATTATACTATTCTATACTAACTTTAGATATAAATTATTAGTATATTAAGAACTACTATCTATAACTATCGATAACTAGCTTACTTGTATTTAGGTCTTAAAAATTAAGAGATTATATAAGAAACTTATAGAAGATTTATAGTTTATTATAGAAAGAAACATATATTACTATAATAAACGACGTAGTTAGGAGCTAATACTAAAAGAGAAGAATAAAGTCTACTTAGTATAAAAAAATATTAATATAAAAAGACTAAGTAATAAACTAGATTATAAAAAACTTAGAGTATTTAAAATTAAACGTGTTAAAGGACTTTTAAATTATAAATTAGTATTACTAAAGATAATAAACATCTACCTAGTATTCTATATATTACTACTCGAACCAGCACTACTAGGAGCACTACTAGCTCTACTTATAGAAATTTAACTAGTAAACCTAAACGCTAAATATAAAGTTAAGAGGATTCTTAACTATAAACTTATTAGAGAATAAGTTAAGTATTTAATTAAATAGTTAAATTACCTATACTTAGAAAATACTTAGGAACTGAAAAGTAACCTTAACCGTTGCTTAGAGGAACTTTAGGAGTTCTATTATTAAAACCCAGGGTTGCTTATATCTCGTGTTTAGGAGGGAAGGATTCTAGAAAGACGGGGTCGAGAGACGGATCGAGGGCGGGGTCGGAGGTAGGAAGAGCGGCCAGCCTAGTAGCCTCTTCCTCTCTATACTTCTTCTCTTTCTGTCTTTCCCTGTTTTTTCTCTCTTCCTCCTCTTTCTCCTCTAGCTTAGCTATAGAATTCAAACTAAACTAAATTAGCTACTGTTCTCGTTCGTCGAGATAGCGCTAAAGTTTTCGTAAACGAAGAACCTTAGCAGCCGCTTCCTATTAGGACTGTGTTACGAATTACGTTATATATAATAAGTAGTCCAGACGGCGCTCTGATAGGACAAGGCACGATATTCAGGAAATAGAAGGTAACACAAGAGAGAATCAGTAATACAAAGGCATTTAGGTATTTCAGGATCTCACTGTTAGATAACCGTTGGTAGTCACGTGATGAATCCCCTTAGATCCCTCAAGGGATCTAAAGGGATCCAGGGATCTATACTTATATAAGGATCTAGGTAGTATAGAGAATTCTATATAGGACTGGCACATCTGCTATTAGATAGAAGCTTCGTGCTTAACTTTAGTTATTAATTTTATTATCTTATTTAACATCTTTGATATAAGTAACAAGTTCACTTCTAAGTAAACAATCTATCGTATCTATACTTCTTATCTATATACCAACCTTCGAGACTTAGTCACCTTTGTTTAGTTCGTTTGAGTTTCGTTACAGACTGCTAGGCTTATTCTTCTTCGTCTCTTAGTTTTCGTTATTACTAGTTAATTAAGGACTAGTCGGAAAGTAAAGGTATTCGGTTTCGCGACTTAACATCGTAGGATTTCTTCTACCTTATATACTTAGAACATTTATTAACCTCTAAAGTTGAAGCTATAGCTATATATCTTCGTCTAGAACGTTTATATCGAGTATAAGGAGCTATCTCTTCGCCAGATTTATTAATACACTTTATAAGTTTAATCTAGCGTTTATATTCGAAAGTATAAGTAGTGTTTACATTAAAACTAGAAGAGCTAATAGCTCTTTAACAATATTTCTTAGGCTATACTTAAGTATAGGGACATGCTAGTCTAAGAAGGGGATAGTGTTATAAATCACGTTTTACGTAATAAGTAGTCTAGACAGCGCTCTAATAAGATAAGATACAACGTCTAGGAAATAGAAGGTAATATAGAAGGGAATCTGTAATATAGAAGAGTATTTAGGAATTCTAGGATCTTACTATTAGAAGTTGGTTATAATCACGTGACCAGGAAGGGTAAGTGACATAGCTGACGAGTCGACTATGTCGGCTATAGTTGGGCAGATCGACTATAGCGGCTAGAGGATACGAAAGCTCTATATAGGACTAGCACGTCTGTTATTAGTTAGGAGCTTCGTACTTAACTTTAGTTATTAATCTTATTATCTTATTTAATATCTTTGATATAAGTAACGAGTTCACTTCTAAGTAAACAACCCGGCGTATCTATACTTCTTACCTATATACCAACCTTCGAGACTTAGTTATCTTTGTTTAGTTCGTTTGAGTTTCGTTATATCGACGTAGTAAGAGTAAGGTAGTTTAACTAGGTAATTAAGAATAGACGATAGTAATTATTACGATTAATAGCGAAGGTAGGAGTATCTCTCTATTCTTTTTATTTAAGGTACTAATTACCTCGCGAATTAGTATTCTAAAACTAGCCTCTCTTACGATTAGGTTATTAAACCTATAAATAATAGTTAAATAAATAATAAGACAGGTCTAGAATAGTTGAAACACTTCGATAAATATACTACTACTTAAGCTAAGGGTCTATATCGTATATTAGTTTTAGATAGGTATAAGAGTTACGAATCGGTGGAATTTTAAGAATATTATAAGTCTTATAATATTATAACTCTTAGATTACCTCCGTATTCTTCTTATCTAATCTAGCTACTTAATATTAGGTGTTTTACTATTCTTAAGCGACTCTTAAGTAGTTATATCGAAGTTAGATATAAAGTTATAAACTCTAACGCCTACTAGCCCCTCTTTTATTAAGGTAGACCCTTAGGTTTTACAGACCTCTTATAACCTAATAGAAGCTCTTTCGCAAACGACTTTGGTTAGAGATCGTATTACCTATCATTGAGGAAGCTCGCCTACTCCTCTTTTTCAAACTGTCGCTTCGTTAGCTAAAGGTATAGAGCGTTTAGCTTATAAATTGACTCTTGTCAATACTAAGCTATATACACTTCGAGCAGCAAATGAGGCACTTTCCAAGCATCGCAGAGCTAAAAAGAATCGTATCTGTTAAGGAGGTGCACTTACTATAGAGGATATACACGATATTATAGCTTAAGACGAAGTAAATAAGCAGATACGACGCGATAAGCGTTTTAGAAGAGTAAATCGTAAGGAAGGGATTTCAACTACGCGACGTTATAGCACTTACGGAAAGACTAGTTATAATACACAAACTTATTAAGAACTTATAGATACATCTAGCTTATTAGAATCCGAAGAGTAATAAGTTTTATCTATCGTTGTAGTTGATTTATTATATTTTAAAGTAGTAGAAGTCGGTAAAAGTGCGCAGCTCGGTGATGTGCGCAGCTCGGTGATGGATCACGTTATAGTTAATTAAGTTATATTATGTAATTATCTACTTTAGGTCTAGTCGGACCAGCAACGTGATACTAATATTCCGCCGTACCTTTCTAAAGCTATGTTGTTGTCCACGTCCTTGTCCTTTGACCTCATAACATAAGATTAGGAAGCATGGACTACGATCTCATCCTCGAACGTTCTCGAGAGTCGACCCTTCGAAACTGGGCAGCGAAGGTCTACGACGAAGATGTCATACGTTTGGCAGCAAAATATCGTCCTGACCAGCCGCAGTGTATTGTGGAATGTGTACTTGGAGGCAGCTTTAATATATGCTACCAAGTAGTATTCACTGATGGGCTCCAGTGGATTGTGCGCGTCCCTAAACCTGGACGTTCTATGTATATGGAGGAGAAGGTCCGTATTGAGGTTGCAGCGATAAAGTACATCAAATCGAATACTAGTATTCCAGTCCCAGACATTATAGCCTTTGGATCAGCAGAAGACAACGTGGGAGGCTTTGGCCCATTCATGATAACCGAATTCGTCGTTGGAGACAACCTTGGTGTGAAGCTTTTCGATGGCAACTTGGACCAGGATTTTGAAGAAAGCATCTATCGCCAGATCGCGGGCTTCCTTCTACAGCTTTCAAATTGCAAATTTGATACAATTGGATCCTTGGTTATGGACATGGACAGCCATGAAGTAGAACCTACGTGGTCTGTCCGAGGAAGGCCGCTGACATTGGCTATCAATGAGGTTCTTAGGGGTGGGGGTGTGAATCTTTACAGTAAGTCTTCGAGCATAACCCCTCTATGCCAAGTTTCTGATTCGAAGACTTATATTAGATCCCTCTAAGCCTTATACATCGACTACTCAATACTTCCTTGACATTGCAGAACAAAAGTTAGTCCACCTGCTACAGCAGCAAAATTCGATTGACGATCTCGAAGACGCTATTAAGAAATTAAAGCGCCGTCGGCTCTTTAAATCGATCGCTCCACAGTTTGCTTGTAGCGAGTTGAACAATGGCCCTTTTGCGCTCGTGTGCGACGACTTCCGTCCGGGTAATATGCTTGTTAGGGATGGAAAGATCGTTGCTGTGTTTGACTGGGAGTGGACTTACGCTGGACCCCTTGAGCTCTTGCTGTCACCGCCACGGTGGCTCTACAAGGACTGGCCAGCAGTTTGGGATGTGGATCAACGGCTGGATATGGTGCGAAATTTGAGAAGTTCGTTGAAATTCTGGAAGAGGAGATGAAAATTGTTAAATCAGGCTGCCCAGTAATGTCGAAGTTGATGAAAGAATCCTGGAATCGGAGCGGAAAGTTCGAGTACTATCAGCTTCTTGGCGAAGTTTTCCTCTTCGATGAAGATTGGTTATGGGAACGAATTGAAGTAGACTACGCCAGTCACTTACAGGATTGCTTAGATGATACGAGTATCGCTGAAAAGAAATGGACGGACTACTTGGGCTATTTAATTATAAGTGGGCCTATGCGAGTCTTTGACTACCTTAGGGGCTTGAAGGGTTCAGCCAGGTGTTCGTTCTGCTGGGCTTGTCTCTACCCTGACTTGATGGGCCATGATATCTCCGACTGTGTCCAACTACCTTATAACAATTCCACCGTTTCTGTAACGGAGGCCGTTGCGACATGCCGTTCTCAATTTCGCTACCCAGAGGGTCTAGACATTCACCTCGCTTGCGGTGCTCCTTACTATTTCGGCTGTACCGACAAACACTGCTTATATCAAATGATTGTATATTCAGTATACGTTGCAGTAACTGGTAAAGCGAGTCATCTCCACCACAAAGCTCGAATAGTATTCTCCAAGCACTATAATATCGACATCGATAAATTTTCGCCAGAAGAACTTATAGCAGTCATGGCTAGACCTCATCAAGTGGGTTCGAGAATAGTTTCCGCTCTAGTATGGTTTATTGATCTTATTCACGATAATGCTGAACCGTCCTTCCAATGGTATTCGTAACATGGCTTGTGATGTTCGGTATTATCGAATCCAGGCACCATTGAGTTGCGGCAAGGCCTCTATACAAAGAGGGAGCCCGTATCTCTCATCGAGAAGTCCTTTGGACATCGCCTGCCTTACACTTCTGACGTTCGCCTCAACTTTTCCTTCGCCGATTTGGCGTTACATCAGGTTCTAGAGACAGCGGGAGAGCGGGTCTTGGCTTAGGAGGCAGCATTGGAAGATCTAGCAGGCCTTATAGATGCAATTGTAAGAAGTTGTTTTTACATTGATTAAAATATGTGGGATCTGGCGTGAATATTGTGAAGTTAGTTCGAACCTACTTCTTGGAGTTTGGACGGAATTTAATAGAACTCGGTTCTGACAACTTATATCTACACCATGCACGTATAAAAGCAGCAATTTGTGCTTTGGCAGCCTTGTGCGATTCCAGAAGGTTTATTTTGAGAGATTCCTTGAACAGCCGATAGTGCCAAGTAAGGTGTGAATTCAAGCCACACCACTGTTCAACTTTTTGATTGCTGAGCTGAAACTTTGTGTAGCAAGAGTTGCTCTTTTGATTATTTATATCACGCGATGAGAAAACGAAAGTTCTGTAATGAAGTCTGAATTGATATGGACGATCTGGTAATAGAAAAGTGCTAACCTTGGTCGTTACTTTTTGTATACCATTATATTGCTATAAAGTTCTCGGGAAAGCAGGTCAAATGGACAATGTTCAGAGATTTAACGTTTGTTTGGTAAACGTAAAGTCTCCCCAAGAGCTTCCAGTACAATATAAAGTTTGGGATCATGAAACGTCAAAGTATTTCCCAATACTCTTACTTGTTCGTGGCAAAACGTTGGAGACCTACATTGTGAAAGAAGTCTTCCTCCGTAATCCCACAATTTCTCGGATGCTGATGTAGGAAATGTCCTGCAGTAAACAAGAAAAATAGCTTCCCTAACTTTTGGCCTCTTCTCCGCGTGGCCCTCCCTTTTTCCATGGAAGGCCAGGTATCAAACGCGTGTTGCCAACCCCAACCCCTGAAAAGCCGCAGAGGTTGCGGCTGTCATGGCTAAACTAGTAGGGGTGTGGGAAGGAATCTGTGAAGTCGCCCATTCGTGTCTTGAACACAAACTCATTCTTGCCATAAAGGATACACTTCCAGTGGAATAGCTTGCAGGTTCTGATGATTGCCGGGTATATCTTCTTAGAATCATCCCAAGCTTGTGGTACCTCTGGTCTGGATTGACGGTGCCGTCCCCAGTTGACGATACTATTGTAGCTTGTTGTGTCGTATATAAATTGTTCTTGGCCGTCAACGTGGTAGCTGTACTTGGTATCGATTTTGACTTTCCAGTGGCAGTTGGGAGATTTGACCTTGTATATTAAATCTTCAATATGAAGAATGATAGAAAATAGGTTTATAGTAGAATGTATACATAGTGAAGAATAAGATAGTGAAAGATAAGTCAAGCAAAATCCATACACTTTCGACATTCAATTTTGGTTAGAGGGTTTGGTAGAAAATCTTTTTGTGGTCTTCGTGCCTTGAGAACGAGGCACCAATCTCAGTATCTGGCGATTGCTCCCGCCAGCGGAGACCAAGGCGGCTTCAACTACATTAAAAGACGGTAGCTCTCTGCGAACAACAGTAAACGATCTTCGAAACCCGCTCTCGTATCCAAACTATCGAACGATTCCCCAAGATCCCATTTCGCGATTTTGCCGTCGCATATAACTCGAAGCCCCCGAAGCTGGGAAGCTGGACCGCACATTGCTAGGGCGAAGCTGTGGACGAGAAGAGCTGAGTCATTCTGGGGTACAAACCATGGGCGAACGGTCTCCTGTTTACGGGAAAGATGATACCAGACAACTGCAGACCCGAGATGCTGGAGAAATGGGGTCTGCATCTCTATGGAGAGGTGCTTTGAGGTTCTTGACGGAAGTCCGTATATGCGAAAGGCGGATGTAGAGGAATCCTGAAGTTTCTGCAGAAGCAATCTCGGTCGACAATGAAACCAATGAAGCAAAGAGGCCGAGTCGAATTCCAAATACAAGAACATGTGGCTACAATGGGATGGTTGGGCGGTGGAATACCTCGCTGTATTGGTCACTTGTGCTGGTTATCACCGAAGAACGGCTTTCAGGTTGTGGTAACTCCAGCACTCCGCTACTGGTTTGATTTCTACCCAACTGCGAGATTGTTCTGCAGTCTTGTCGCATACTTTTATCTTGCGTTCGCTGCATTCTTTCCCTTGCCAGCATGCTGTATACCCCGAGTCAAATCCCGAAAGTGCGGAATGTTCTGGTTCTGCGGACGGGTTAGTAAGTCTACAATGGGTTGTATATCCCAACTACATCCGTATTTTTCTCATGAATTGCTCTATAAAGGCTCATACCCTTAAAAGTCAAGTCCTACCCACTCCATCCCATTGCGTCGTTCTATCAGCAGTACCACTGTTTCTCTGAAATATTCTACAAAAATTACCAGAACACGGCAATAACTACATCATGACCTCAGCTCTTCCAACCAGAGTGTTGGCAGGTGTCACAATTCCAGATACACCCCTTATAACAAGGTCCATCGAGTACGCGAAGGCCAATCTCGACGAATTTACTTTCAACCATGTTCTACGATCTTTTCTGTTTGGGCAAATCATTGCAGACGGACTACCTCCACTTCAAAGTCGCGATCAAGAACTCCACGCCATTGTCGCTATACTCCACGATTTAGGATGGTCTGCCAACAAAGACCTCATTACAAAGGACAAGCGCTTCGAGATTGACGGAGCAAATGCTGCTCGTGATTTTTTGATCAAGGAGGGAAAGAAAGAGGAATGGGACGTCCATCGACTTCAGCTGGCATGGGACTCCATTGCACTCCACACCACTCCCTCTATTTCCATGCATAAGGAGATTGAGGTTCAGGCTTGTGGAATTGGAATCTTTGCAGATTTCCAAGGGCCGGAGAAGAGTATCGGCGGTATTCTTACTCGGGAAGCATGGGATGTGATCAACAAACAGTTCCCTAGAGGAGGCTTCCGTGATGGAGTCAAGAAGGCTATATGCCAGCTTTGCATCGACAAACCGGAGACAACCTACGATAACTTTGCCTCCGAGTTTGGCAACGCGTTTGTTCCAGGTTACAAAGTGGCTACATTTTTAGAGGCTGTGTGGGAGAAAGCCGAGAATTAAAGAAGATATTTCGGGATCCGACCTTGGAGTTATGAGTTTGTAGTAGGTAGGTCTAGATATGTGTTTAGAAAGCGTATTGGATTGGAATCGAATCGTATTTTGAGCAAGTCCTCAGTTATCTCATCAATATTATTGCAATTGCACTTTCTTGATTTTTGATCTCACGTTTTACCCCGCACCAGCCTCCAAGCATTTCCCCAATTCATCCACCCAATAACATTTCTATAATTCTACCCACATTCCAAGCATGTCAAGGACTCCTTGTTCTTCGGGCGATCAACTAAATAGTGGATCAACTTAAAGGAAATCGTTTGAATAACTCAATGATTGGTTCCAATTGCTTTCTTCGTGTTTCTCGCCCGCTGATCGCCACATGAGGCTGTGGGGCCTCAGAGCTTCCTAAATAGGAAGGTATATTTACTTCCAGGTACCACGATCAGATCAAGCTTCGCCCAGGGATTGGCAAGAAAGCTTCTTCAGCGGCTCATCTACCCCAATTCAACCTATCAGTCCTATCACTCACTGGGTAAATACTGGGGATCGCGTCATTTTGTATACATCCGATCCTTGCTAGATCTATGCATGACTGCGAGGCATCCAGGTCGAAAAGGACCTTGTTCACGGTACTTCAGATATGTTATCTTGCATTTACATCAATCAAAAGATTGTATTACCCTCCTTGATGCATTGGGAAGCATAGGGAAAAGATCACATGCAGTGGCTCGTCGAAATGGTGCATACACCTACCTAATGCAGTGTACCGTCAAAGCTATTTTGCCTACAGTGGCCCATGGTTGAGGCACTTTATACATTCAGCACGCAATGTATAAAGCTTATCTCGTTCCCTCCAATTTCATGAGTTGGACTTCCAAGTTGTTCAATTCGCTTCAATTGGCTTCTACAATGCGTTTCCAAATACTCCACTTCGTGGCTGCCCTTGCACTGCCATTTGCAACAGTCGCATTGCCAGCAAGTGGCGCAGAAGAAGTCCCAGCACATATGCGAGGAAAACGTTCATATGTTGTCCGAGATGGTGTGGAACGAACGATTTTTGAGCATGAAGCCTCGGGTGCGACTATAGATTTCGTGACGAACTCGGGAATCTGTGAAACGACTCCTGGTGTCAATCAGTATTCAGGATATGTTTCTGTTGGAAGTTAGCTTGTCCCCAAAAACTCCGGACTTGGATTTTGTACTGACACATCAATAGCTAACCAGAACATGTGGTTCTGGTTTTTTGAATCCAGAAATAGTCCTTCCACTGCTCCACTTGCTGCATGGTTCAACGGCGGTCCTGGCTGCTCGTCCATGATTGGTCTTTTCCAGGTATGTAGTCTTGATTCGATTTTCGAGGACACCGTTAATCTCTCGAGTCAACAGGAAAATGGTCCTTGTCAGTTCTATAATGGATCATCCACGCCCTCACTTAATCCGTACAGTTGGAATGAGTATGCAAATATGATATATATTGATCAGCCAATTGGCACCGGTTTTTCATACGGAACCGATCCGGTAACATCGACTGTGACTGCTGCTCCATATGTATGGGCTCTACTTCAAGCATTCTACGCCAACTTCCCCCAATATGAGAATCGTGACTTTGGGTTGTTCACGGAATCGTACGGCGGACACTATGGCCCAGGTAAGCTCCCCTGAACCTCAATCCATTTGTTTTTCTACAATCCATTGACACATACGAATCTAGAATTCTCATCCTACTTTCAATCACAAAACAAGGCGATCACCGCTGGCACCGTGACGGGGCAAACCATCCCTCTCGTTGCACTCGGGATCAACAACGCCTGGCTCGATCCAGCAATAAACTTCAAATCCTTCATCGACTTTTCTTACAACAACACCTACAAACCTCTCATCAGCGCCTCAACTTTCAAATCCCTCACAACTTCTTACAATAACAATTGTCTTCCCGCACTCAAGAAGTGTACTGGTACCACCGGAACGGATTCCGCTTGTATTAGTGCAGACAATACCTGTGGTCAGATTGAGAACACCATCTACAACGGTGGGAATTTTAACGCTTATGATATTCGTGAACCACAAGATGATCCGTATCCACCGGAGACCTACGTGACTTACTTGACTAGTGCTGCTGTGGTGAAAGCCATCGGGGCCAAGAGTACCTATGCGGAGTGTTCTGATGCTGCTGGAGCGAAGTTCAACACTGCTGGTGATGGTAAGTTTCCCATCGTCCACAACAAAGACATACTAACAATCTCCAGATGCACGATCCTTCCTCTCCACACTCTCCGGGGTTGTCCAGTCTGGAATCACAGTCCTCATATGGGCCGGTGATGCGGATTGGATTTGTAACTGGTTTGGGGGTATCATCACGGCTGAATCGGTGACGTACTCGCAGTCTGCAGCTTTCAAAGCGAAGGCAGTCACCGATTATACAGTTGCTGGGAAAGCGGGAGGAACGTTCAAGAATGTGGGGAATTTGAGCTGGTTGCGGGTTTTTGGGGCGGGTCATGAGGTGCCGTATTATCAACCTGAGTTGGCTTTGCAGGTTTTTAAACAGACCATGGGGAAGACGGCTATTAGTAGTACTTGAAGTTTAGATAATGCAAGGGATCTGGTGTCTCGATTATGAGAAATCGGATTTGACCTGGTATTTCGCGATTTGAGTATACCAAGCCTTGACTCTTGAGAAGTCTCAAGAGACTGGGTTCAGTATGAATATATTTATTGCATTCGTGAAAAGTGAGAGTTTAGAGACTTTAATATTAATAACTCAATCATGACGAACAAAATCAACAACTATTTAATAAGATTGAGCAGTGGTTTGATCAGAATTTGTAAAAGTAGGCGTAGGATTAAAATATCTAGAAAAAAGACTAATTCCTCTCCGAGAATTTATACTTCATTGGAAGGGTACTTGAAAAATGGCATATTAATTATAAACTTGAAGTGTGGTGAGTAAGCTACAAGTAAGCCGTGAGTTACTGGCGAGTAAGCTACTGATAACTCGTGCAAGTAAGCTATGGGTTACTCTAGTAAGCAACTAAGCGACTAAACGACGAATAAGCTGAACAAAATTGAGGGCTAAAGGTTAGGTTTGGGGGCCCAAAGAAGGTCACAAGTAGGTAGCGAGCAACCCACTAAAACTAACGTTACAAGTAAGCTAAACAATTGCCTCGAATCTAATTAATTACCTTCTTGGATAGCAAAGATAGTAGTCATTGAACTAGTTTCCAAAAATGTATCAGTCGAACGAAATTACGAACTCCTGTGAATTCTGAAACACTGATCTCTTCTATTCACTTGTTGGTTTTTGATGCCTACTCTGCGTATTTCGGTTGCGTCGTAAGTACCAGCGTCCCTCGAAATTCTTGTCAGGAATACATCAACAATCCATATTTTGCCAAAAAGAACTTCATCACAAATCATCAATCAAAAGACACCTAGTTCACCTCTATCAACTTAACCCCCTAATCTCCCCATGCCCCTCTATTCCTCTCCATCCAAAAATCTGTCCCCTTACCCATCCTCCTTAGATCTTAGCCTTCTCCCCCATAGCCATCATAGCACCAGTCTTCAAATGTTCCCCCCCATCAACCGTAATAACAGCCCCATTAACATGACTCCCCGCGCGACTACAAAGAAAAACCACCAGTCCAGCGATGTCCTCCGGTATCCCAGATCTTTTACTCGGATTTTGTGATGCTACGTGCTCTGCACCGCCTGCGAGGTCTAAAAGTCCATTTGCCATTTTGGAAGGGAAGAAGCCTGGTGCGATGGCGTTAACGAGGATGTGACGAGGTCCTAGTTCTACTGCTAAGTTCTTTGCGAGATGGATTGCTGCTGCTTTTGACGCGGAGTAGCCGTAGGCTCCTGTTGGGCCGAGGGTTCCTGGGGTGTGTGTTAGGTGGGTGTTGGAGTTTTTGAATAAGGAGGGGATGGGGGTGAGTTATTGGTAGAGAGAAGACTTACCGACTGCTAGTCCTGCTACCGAGGCTGTTATAATTACGCGTGAAGGGTCTGCGATTGTGCCTCTTTTTTCAAGTAAAGGTGTGAATCTATAGGTAGGGATTGTTTGTCAGTTTATTTTCCATCCCCCTTTGAGTGTTTTTCTGCGAAACTACTACATCTCAAAAAGTGACTTGACTTTCTTGTAATTGATGCTACCAAACAGCACTAATTGTGGTGGCAATGAGATTCCTCCTCAAGACCTCAACAAACGATATGTACCCTACTTAACTTCAAGATGAATATGTGAGGAAGAGTTGAGAAACAGAACCCCCAAAACGAAGAAAGAAATAATAACGCTTTTACATTCAACCTCAACACCCGAATCGAAAAAGTAAATTCAACCCAGCTCAACTCCCCCGTAATAAAAGAAATTGGTAAACTCACAATCTAATACACCCAAAAACACTCCTAACATTCAAATCCATCACCTTCCCAAAAGCCGCATCCGGATGGGTATCAAACCCCTCTCCCCAACTCGCTCCAGCATTCGCAAACAAAACATCAATAACATCAGTCGTCTCCTTCACCTGCCTCACCAAACTCTCAACTCCCTCGATGGTAGAGATATCAGCTGGGACAGCGATAGCTTTTGCGCCCTCCGCAAGATTGGGGAGGGAGTTCAGGGTTTTGACTGCTTCATGGCAAGCGGAGGCTTTTCGGGATGTAATGTAGACCCGGTGCGCTCCTGCTTGGAGGACTCTAGAGGGTATTAGCGATCGTATGAGTTGAGTGGGGTCGGGGAAAAAAAAAGGGGGGGGGGGGATGGGAGGAGAAAGGGAAAAGGGAGAAACACCCAGAA
This sequence comes from Calycina herbarum, assembly GCA_001414485.1. Taxonomy (NCBI): domain Eukaryota; kingdom Fungi; phylum Ascomycota; class Leotiomycetes; order Helotiales; family Pezizellaceae; genus Calycina; species Calycina herbarum. The sequence goes on from LLEY01000011.1 coordinate 277,899, forward strand.
GCTGCATGGAGACCTAGACCTCGGGAACCACCTGTTATTACTACTATTTTTCCTTTTAGGGAGAAGATGTTTGGGAAGTCTTTTAGTTCCGTGTCGTATTTTGACATGATGCTTGCTTGTGAAAGTAAGTATTGCAAGTTTCAATGCTGTACTCCGCGAACTTAGAAATGGCTTCCTGAAATTAGGAATTGAAGTTTTGGTGTTTTGATAGAGCGAGTGAAGCGAGTGCAAGTTTGTGTTATGTGACACGAATTAAATTATATTGGGGGTTTGAGGCGGAAGTGATGAGAGAACGAAGACATGAGGAAGTGGGGCACAGTTTCAACCAGCCGAGGTCCGCTCGTTCCCCTCATTGATGATTACCGATCAGGGGGGATGATTGTGTATAATATTGTTGCAAGTAATCAATATGAAGAACCTGTGCTGAATTGTTACCATGATGAGCTTTATAACGTACTGAAAGGTTGGGGGAAAATGGTTATGCAGCGATTGATTATCACCTGGAGATTTGATGGTGTTTGTAATTCCTTTTGTGAGATTCTAGGATATTGAGTCCTCAAGTTGGCTCTTCAACATGAGTATGAGTATTCCTATCTCTTTCTAAAAATGTTTAGTGGAGCATCAACGCCCTCATATCTTCCTTGCCACCCAGTGACTAACCTGGTAAGTGTTCTGCAACATGCTCGCCGTATCTTGGATATAGGGAGCAGCAATTCCTGACTCTCTCTTTTCAATAACAAATCCAAGTTGTTGAACAAGAGCTACCACTTCGTCATCTGTCAATTCAACACTACCTGGATCTGCAATACCTGGGAATAGTAAGTACAGACAATTGATGAGGGATGGAGAAACCTACCCCAACTGGCCTCTTTCTCCTCCCTTTCGCGACCGTGACTTCCAGGTGCATTGCCTTTAAAGTGCCAAAGTAAAGGTCCAACATTAATTAATAGTCCCCCAGTTTTCAGACAATTACGCACCACCTCAAGGTATCGAATGAGATTTGGCGCCGTATCAAGGAAAAATACAGTAGCAACAGCATCAAATCTGTCTCGCTGATCTTCATTTCCATACAAGAGGAGAAAGTCGGATGCACTCATACTCATTTGTCCAGCTCCTTTTGTATTGCTCATAGTATCCCCCGTACTCACATCAGGTATTTGTACCGATTTCAAGTGATTCTCACGAGATTTGTGATTGGAGAAGGAATGAACCCATGGGAAGAGAGTGTGCACACGAGCTCCAACACAGTGATTGAGGATGTAGGAACTTGCAAGAAGTTGATGGTAACTGATTTCATTTCCTTCCGAGTCAAAGCCATCAATACATAGGTCAAAGACCAATCGACCAAGACCTGCTCCTGGGACAAGAACATCCATTTTTGCGCCATTGCGAAGAGTTCGCTCTTTCTGTAGTGCTTCAAAGACTGGAAGATGGGATGCTTTTCTCTCGGCCAGACCTTCTTCGGACCAATCGCGGAAGAGCTGACGAATGGTACTTCGGGCTTTTTCTAGATCATTCGTTGTTGCTGAGGTGCGCCAGTCGTTGCCATTCTTTGATAGCTGTAGGATAGGATTGGAAAGACCGAAAGACTCGAGGCCATATTGAAGAATGGCAGTTGCGAGTTCCGAGTTTTTGTCGATTGCCGAATCTACCGCATCGAGGGTGTCCAGGTAGGAGAATGGAGGCTTCGCTAACAGTTCCCAATGTGCTCTTGGAAGTGCGTAGAATGATTGTCTCCGAAGGTGGGTAGTGTTGAAATGGGCAATCTTGGAGTACTGGCTGCGATATATTAGTGAACACGTCCAAGATTATTCAAGATGTTTTGTCTTTGTATAGCATGTCCTCATTCAACCCCCACCGGTTCAAGTTGCCCACTGGAGCAACTAGAGCAAATAAAGGGGGCCTTGACAGACATCGCCCATGCCTTGACATAGGGGCAAGCCTAGGGTGTCAAAACTTTGACAGGATTCCAAGAGACGCCATCTGTTGCAAAGGAAACATCAAGTGAATGACCCCAAACAAGCCAAGTACCAACGAAGGAAGAGGAAACCCCACACTTACTAGAACGAGGATAGTGCACCCAAGAGCACTTTTTTCTCTTGGTCATCGCTATAAGTCTCCTCATTTCCCTGCCACTCAGCAGCCGACATTTTGAAGAGAGAGTGTTGGTATCCCCAATTTTGAGGTTCAGGTTGGTAAACACCTATAAATTTGGCAGGGTGAAGCGAAGAACCGTGGACCCTAGCGGCCTCAGGCAGAGAACCCCCAAGCTAGAGCTGGCCCCTGCCATTAAATACGATCCATACAAGTACATTCTGCGCCGACAAGTTGTCGAGCAACCATCAACAGCTTTACCACCAACCCCGTGGTCGTCAACGCCAACGCCAACGCCAACGCCAACGATCTTGCCTCCAGCATTTTCGTCCAAATGGCGACCCTTGGAACAACGCGGTTGGGTGTGACAGAGCCGCTCTCTGTCGCCCTGCCTACCGAGGCCGAAACCGACGCCAGCAATTCTTTGATCGAGGAACTGAAGAGGCAGGGTAACTACGAGAGCGCCTCTGATACCAGCAAACGGTAAGTCAAGTCAAGACGACTCTCGATCCAAGACCTCAGACCTCTGGCAGACCCCGCAGACAGCCAACACAATGCGGCGCCCTTCCTCGTCCCGAACCAATGCTAACTGTTCGTGCTTCCTATGCAGAACCGAAGTCCTCAAATCTCTCCAATCCGTCACCGAGGAGTTCGTCAAGCATGTTTGTAGGGCACAGGGATTGAACGAAGCAGTAGTCAATTCGGCCGGCGGCAAGATCTTTACCTATGGCAGTTTCCGACTGGGTGTATTTGGGCCGGGTTCTGATATCGATACGCTTGTCGTCGCTCCCAAGCATGTCACATTAGAACACTACTTCGAACACTACCCGGCCATCCTGGAAAAGATGACCCCGAAGGGCGCAATCACCGATCTCACACCAGTACCAGACGCATTTGTACCGATTATCAAATTTGAATATAACGGAATCAGCATTGATTTGATCTTTTGCTCGGTCTACTTGAGCCAAGTCCCACAAGATCTGTCGTTACTAAGTATGGATATGCTTCGTGGACTGCAAGAAAAAGAGATTCGATGTCTAAATGGTACCAGAGTGACAGATGAGATATTGACTTTAGTTCCCCAACCGGCCGTCTTCCGCACTGCCCTGCGAGGGATCAAGCTCTGGGCGCAACGCCGAGCGATATATGCCAACATTATGGGCTTTCCAGGAGGTGTTGCTTGGGCCATGTTGGTGGCTCGGATATGCCAACTGTATCCCAAGGCAACTTCATCGACGGTCATTCTAAAGTTCTTTCGTATCATGGAGAAGTGGCAATGGCCAATGCCGGTCCTACTAAAGCCTATCGAAAGTGGTCCTTATCCAAACGTCAAAACGTGGAACCCCAAGGTGAGTCACTCTTGATGGCCTTGTCGAGACTCTGCTAATGTTTCAGTTATACGGACTTGATAGGAGTCACCTAATGCCCATCATTACCCCCGCTTACCCCTCGATGTGCGCTACCCATAATATCACCAGATCTACGATGACAATCATCCAGAGGGAATTGAAGAGGGGTGGAGATATTACAGACCAGATAATGTCAGGAAAGTCCAAGTGGAAGGACCTTTTTGTGAAGAACACATTCTTTGTCAATGGGTATAAATACTACATCACTGTCGTGGCAGCAAGTCCCACCGAGGAAGCACAACTTATTTGGTCTGGATTTGTCGAATCAAAAGTTCGTACTCTCGTAGCCCTTCTTGAAGACAATGAAAATATCGCCTTGGCCCACCCCTTTAACAAGGGCTTTGAGAGGGTCGTCAAGTGCCACAATGAAGAAGAGATCGACAAAGCAAAGAATGGTCTTGAGATTCCCGTTAGGGAGATCCCAGTGGAAAGCACTGATTCTGCACAGCAGACAAATGGAGAATCAAAGGGGGAGAATGGAACTACCGAGAAACCCACCACGATCTACACATCGAGATGGTATATTGGGCTGCAATTGCGTGAAGGTGAGTCGCCCTCCCCCCATGGATCTGGATATCGACCTACTGCACTGAAATGAAGTCCAATTAGAGGCGCTGTGGCATCTATTTTATCGTTCTCACTGTTCAGCAGCTAACAAACCTAGGCGCCAAATCCCTTGATATATCCCGAGATGTAGAAAATTTCAAGGCAACTTGTACCCGTTGGATGAAATACGACAAAGAGCTCAACGCCGTCAATGTGTGCACTTCCAAGAAGTAAGTGACCACAGTTTTACCAAATTCTAACGTTTCACTGATACATGTGACAGTTACGATTTGCCCGACGACGTCTTTGCGGAGGGCGAAGTGAAGCCTGCCCGGCCACAGAAGAAGAGAAAGCGTGGAACAACGGAAGTAGGTGAAAGGCTATATCAATCTCGGAGCAGCTTTCTCGAATCGAATCCCCTCATAGGTTATGGCAATGCTGACTTTGTATAGGATGCCAACCGGCCTACTAGAAGACAAAATACTTCCGTGGCTGCGGCTAGTTAGTTGCTGTGTGAACACCCCTTGCGTTTTCCTTTTCCAGATTGATCAGCATCTAACGATAGGCATGTTCAGCGTTCCCAGCATCGTGATAATTCAAGTCGACCTCGACATCGATCCTGAGGGGAAAGGATCTATTAAAAAAACAGAACAAAAAGTACTAATTCAACAGGACAGTGTTCCTCAGTGGGGAAAGCACCTTCTTGCACACTAATAAAACGAGCTTTTTTGCTCATTCGGCAACTCATTCCAGGGATTTGGGACCCCAAATTGGGCGTACAGGCATTTGTGGCATGCGCAAGGAGCTTCCGGGGGTAGCGACATTTGAGCTTCTGGCGTTGGTAGAAATTGAAGTTGCCTGGGGGCAAATTGCGGCAGCAATAGCAAAAGGGTCATAGATGACCTACAGGCCTTGTATCTAGCAAAACCAATAAATTGCATTGTGAGACTACGAGTCTCGATTAATATTCTTCCTGCTCTCTATTATTTCCGAGTTTATTGCTATCTATGTGTGTGATTGGGTAGCAAGTGACAAGCATAGCTACTCAAGTAGTCTCTGAGCTACATAGGGAATCCCTACCTTGATGCTGCAAGTAGCGAGAGAATTAGCAAAGGGTTCTTCTTAAAAAATATCTAGATAACTAGATAACTACTATAAAACAAAAGTGTCAATTCCTAAGTATCAATTCCTAAAGTTGGTTATTTCATGACGTTGGAGTCCAGTCATAAATGGATTACGTCAGAGGCAGCATCCGAAATCCGCGCCAAACTCCAAAACCTACCAGTCGCTATTCATTGGCAGCAGCAATCAACTCATCTACTAATATTTTCCTACCTCTACCTTTCCTTTTTGGTAGTTCACTTGCAGGTCAATCCTTCCTTATTGATCTTCTTCTCTCAAGCCGGCCTGGAATTGTCGGCACCTCTCCTCTACCCCACCACGCCCTCCTCTTGCAGACGCAGGTAAATCGGTTTGCTCTTGCATCAACACCTTCTTGCTCTTTCCTCCTCCTCCTCCTCCTCCTCCTCCCTCCCCCAAACCACTAAAAGTGGCGGGCCCAACCCCCTTTCGAAAGGCTACCCCAGTTGCTCATCCGCACAATCGCCGAAGCCTCCTTCGTTACCTCTTCCCACACCCTCGACAAGCCGCTCGCGATCGATTGGCACGCTTCCGCTTCGAAACCGTACCTTTCTACAAGCACCGAGCTCAGTCGCGAATCTATAACTATATTGTCAAGAGGCAGAAGCGAAGTCTGGCAAAGAAAGCGGCCGGGAATACCATTCTTGACATTGTCCGAAGGAGGGGTCAGTTCTTATTCCGCAACCACAAAAAGAATGAGCGAAGTGTTTTGCGCCAGGTGACCATGTCTGGTTCTGCTCTTGAAGGTGGTGGCTACGGAGAATCTAGAGAGCGTGGCTCGAGGAGGAAGAAGCTAGCTGGTTACTTGAAAGCTGCCAACGACATTAGGCAATCATACACACAATCTTACTCCCAGAAATGGGCGGGAGACGATCAATACGATGAGGATCTGAAGGGAATTCCGGGATCATTTCCGGATGTTGCTATAGTTTCACACGGGGACGAACAGCTAGTACTGTTTCCCTCTTATGCTCGAAGACACGTCAAGGAGGCCCCTAATCCCGACTTCGTTCGTCGCAATACTGACGATACGGAAAACAGACCTAGTGATTCGGAGTATTGGGCGAGGGAATGGCAGAAGTTTGAGGACGACAGGGCTATTGTGGATGTTGATGTTCGAGGATGGATATATTCCCCACATCGGGGACCAATATCAAGGAAGAATCGGGTACTTATTGGACTCGCACGGCAGCTGAGTGGGATCCCAGCTCCCAAAACTCCGGAGAGAGATGGCAGTCCAGATTCAATTCGAGCGAGACATAGGGACCATGAGTCTCGTAGGGAGCAGGAAAAGATTGCTCGCGAGGCCGAACAGATACTGAAAAAGGGCCAAGGAGAGGAGAAAAAAGCTGCTCGTGGAGAGTACAGTGAGAAACCACAAGAGGATTCGGACTCGGAAAGTCTATATGGTGACCGGAATGGATCTCTTGCTTCACGAACTCCTGATGACGCGCCTGGACCTGGCCATCTATCCTCGCGAGCTTCTTGGAATCACCCTTCGCAGATGACCCAAGCCGAACTTATGACGGCGAATTCACATCTAATGGCCCGTTTACGACCTTTTATGACCAATCCCATGGTCTCTACACCCATCACTATTTTCTTCTACGACGAGAAAACATCGGTTTCCCGAACCGTGACGACCAATGAAGCTGGTCATTTTATCATGAGAGCGCCTCTGGAATTTGTTCCTACTCACGTCAGAGTACTTGCCTCGGAACATCTTTCCGCGACTGAGGAAGTCAAGATTATGGAACCGAAGGGTGTGAGTTTGATCAGTGATGTTGACGATACCATTAAGCATTCTTCCATCAGCAGTGGTGCTCGAGAAATCTTCCGAAATACCTTCATCCGTGATCTTGGCGACTTGACTATCGATGGAGTTCGGGAATGGTACAATACCATGTATGATATGGGTGTCGGTATTCATTATGTTTCCAACTCTCCATGGCAATTATTCCCTGTGCTGGTTAGCTTTTTTCAAAAAGCTGGCCTTCCACCTGGATCTTATCACTTGAAACAGTACAGCGGAATGCTTCAGGGTATATTCGAACCTGTTGCTGAGAGAAAGAAGGGCACTCTTGAGAAGATTATGAGAGATTTTCCTGAGAGGAAATTTATTTTAATAGGCGACAGCGGCGAAGCAGACCTGGAAGTCTATACTGATGTGGTTTTGGCCAACCCGGGAAAGATTATTGCTGTGTTCATCCGTGATGTTACTACACCAGAGACTGAAGGATTTTTCGACTCTGCTATGGGGCCACTGAGTGGTGATCGTTTTAGAGGCCGAAATCCACCACCACCCAGGACTAACTCCAATGACAGCCGGTGGACGCCAATCACCACCCCTGATACCCAGGAAGGCAGACCTGTACTTCCTCCGAGAGTTGCGTCCGAGGTCAAACCTCAAACGAGTTCTGGGCCAGCCATGGGGAAGCTGATAGACTTTGACGATGAACCGCAACAAATTGATGTCCATGAGTCTCATCGCCGTATCATTCCCCGTTCGACATCTGATTTCGAGGGTACTCAGAGCACGCAGAGAAAGCCTACTCCTGCAATAGCCGGACGAGCTCCACCACCTCGTCCATCAAAACCCCAATCCCTTCGTGGAGTCTCAATGACAGCTCCAACTCCCGAGTCCCTAACAGATGCGAAGAAGGCAGCCCCAGCACCACCTCCGCCCCGTCGAAGTAAAGCTTTGGCTGAGAACACCTCTCATCCGTTATCCAAACAACAGAGCTTCTCGGATTTTGACCCACCATCACCTAACGAAGGATATGTGGCCAGCGCCCGAAACAAAGTAGCCAGCGCCTACAACTCCCTCCCCGAAGTCCGCTCCTACGTCCCTGGCTACGGTGGCAACTCGGAGAACCGCTCCTCCTCAACCACTTCCTCCGACCGCGTACCTGCACCACCAAATCGTCGTTCAACAGCTTCCTCCATCGCCGCGGCACCGGGGAATATCACGAAACGCATGTCTTGGAATAGTACTGATTCGGATGATGATGATGCGAGACCGACGCCGAATAAGAAGTTGGATCTTTGGAGACAGAGGTGGAAGCGCGCGAAGGATATTCTGGATAATAAGGGGGTGGAGTTGAGGAGTTGGAGGACGGGGAATGATGTTTGTCTTGAGGCTGTGCAGCTTGTTGAGAGGACGATGAGGGAGATGGGGGTTGAGGGGTATGGGCCGAAGAAGAAGGGGAATAAGAAGACGGGGGAGGGGGGCGGGGAGGTGAAGGTTAAGGATTTGAAGAAGTGATTGATTGGGTGGATGGGGGTAGGGAATTTTGGACTGGGTCTTTGAATATACGTATTTTGTTGCTGGGAGAATGGAAATTGGGGGTAGGATTACTTTGAAAACAGGAAGGGTGGGAAGAGGTGTAGGGGAGTTTTTGGATGGGTATTGTTGGGAATACACGGAACGTTAACGTAAATACAATTTCAACTCCGCAAGCAAACCTTATATTTCTTGAATCGGTTGTCTTGTGCCACAATTCGATGTGGGCATGCTGAGAACCAAAAGATTTGGGGGTATTCTTGGATAAAAAAGGGGTCTTTTTGTATTGCCGTACCTTTCTGATTTGCCAAATACCCACCATACCAACAGGTTTCCTACACTCTCTCTTCTACCTTGGCCTCAAAGCGTTTAGTAACCCTAATAGAATTATGGGCCTCTTCCACATCACCCAACTCTATCTCGGCGGCACTTTCCTCGGACCTTTTCTGTCTCAGCCCAGTCCTATCTTGGCTTGGATCACTCTCATCTAATTTGGACTCATATGAGCTGTCGTTGCGGAGAGACGAGAGACTGAGGACACTTCGAAGTGAGGCAATTAAAGATTTGGGGGACATGCCACGGAAAATGGGTCGTAGAGTTGGCAGGCAGGCGCATACTACTGAGAGACAACATTCGGGGACGGTCCAGTAGAAGAGGGGTGCTTCGCTGTCCGTTTGTGGGGTAAGTGTTTGGGTTTGTGGTGGAAAGGGGAGGGGCGACATACAGGTTTGGTGTGTGTTTTTTTAAGTACTTCGCCGATTGTGAAGAAAGTGTGGCATTTTCCTATGCTCATGGCCGTAACTCTGTATGGAGAATCAGTGGTTATAAATGAAAGAAGGTAGAATGTGGAAGGAGTTGGAATTGGGGGTACACACATTGCACCTAACATGAATATACTTATCACAGCAACCTTTTGGGTTCTCTTCATTCTCAAACCCCAAACCATGGGCCATGGCAAAGTCAGTACCATGACATCGATGATGATAGTCGAAACCGCATAATAATAATTCACAGAAATATCAACACGCCCGATTCGTTTACCTTGTACATGTGTCCAGAATCCTTCGACAGGGGAACATTGGAATGAATAGGTAAATGTGAAGGCGATTCCCCAGGCTACGTTTAGGGCGTACATCATGTAGGCTGATACTCGGAAAGAGCGTGTGGTGAAGATTCGAGCATAGAAAAAGGAGGATGGACCATCGTGCACAGGTTATAGCTACGGTGACTATTGGTTCCGAGGCATAGGTCATCTTGATTGGGTTGTGAGCTTGAGTGGATACCTTTTCTTTTTGGCTTGATAGAACTTACCTTTTCAGGTGCAATGAGTTTAGGTCCCATTTTTGCAAATCTTCCCTTGTCTACCGGCATATCCTGTCCGAGATTTGCATTTATGGCACCTTTTGGGGATCAGCAGTTTCTTCCGTTCCGAATAATGGCAGGATACACTGAGTACTGACCATACAATACGTTCACGGCATTGCCAATGGAAAACAGCTAATTTGAATACCTTGTTAGATGTCGTGTTTGAAGCAATCGAGGATTAGAAAAGAGACTTACTAATGCTGGAAGTATCACCCAATCATCAGCTGCGAGTTTTGCTTTCTGAATTGATCTTGCCCAGAATCTGGCAATTACTGGGAATATAGCAAGCAAAGGAAAAATTATGCATAGTACTAAGGTTTTGGAATCAATGGGGGCCATGGTGTCTTTGGTTTGAATTCCGGTTTTTGGTTGATCATGGGTAGGAGTAGTGATATAGTCGAAGAGGGGGAAAGAAGAACAGCGGAATAAAAGCACTATCTTATCAAGATGTGTGGAATAGAGTGTGGGGGTATTCACACCATAATCACCATTCAACTATCTCTGTTACTGATGCAACGAATCCTCCTGCATGCATCTTCTGTTGGTCTCCCTAATCGAGTGACATGTATCTTATTTTCGTCACCGGGTCATTGCTTCGTTCCATGCTCCTCTATCATACGTCGCAGCAGAGCTTAGAAAGATATATCAGGCACGTTGTAAGTGGATACTTAGGCTTCTAACAGTAATCTGCAGTGGCATAACCTTGGTCTATCACCAACATGTTGGTTTACCTATCCATAGAACTTCATATTTCGTGCCACTTCAAAATCTTCAGCAACATAGCTCGTTACCGACATGGAAGGTCAGCATCAATATATGCAATCCTCTAAAATTTCCAACACCAATCTAGATCAACCTGGATTATTTCTTGTTTTAGTGAGTGTTCACAAGCAGAAGAAGAGCATCCAGTAGAATGTTACAAATATGAGATAAGATAGTTCCTATTGCTATTCCCAGAACTTGCAATCTTGTAATACAGGTCTAAAAAGGACATAACGTGGTTATCACCGAGTCGCGCACTTTTCTACTACCCCACCACCTTAAAATGTAATAAAACCACTATAACATATTAAAATTATTAAAATTACTCGGAATCTGATAAACTAGATGTATCTATAGCCTCTTAACAAGTCCGTATATTATGACCAGTTTTCCCGTAAGTACTATAACGTTGCTAAGTCGATTATCCTTCATCTTCTCTACCCTCTCTTAAGCGCTTACCGCGTCGAACCTACTCCTCTATATCCTTCTAGGCTAATCTATCCTGTGTATCCTCTATAGTAAGTACACCTCCTTCTTAGATATAGGACTTTTTAGCCCTCCGGCGTTTGCTAAGGGCTTTATTTACTGCTCGAAGTATATAGTTCTCGGCTGATAAGAGGGTTACCTTATAGGCTAATCGCTCTATACCTTTTACTAACGAAGTTATTATCTAGAAAATAGGTGTTAGCAAGCTTCCTTAGTAACGAGTAATACGATCTTTAACAAGAGTTAATTACGAAAGAGCTTTAGTAGGGTTATAAGGTGTCTAGGAAGCCTATAGGGTGGCGTCGGCAGAGGGGGGTCTAGTAGGTATAAGAGTCTATAACTTAACATCGAGCTTTAAGATTATAGTCTAGGGATCTAGAGATACTAGGCCAGCTCTACAGAACCTAGCTTTAGTATTTTAGGTTATAATTGACTTGTTATAAGCTATGTAGAAAGCTAAAAAGAACTCGACCTTAGTAATATAGTTGATATAAGCCTTAATAAAGGTCTTAATTTCACACTTATATATACGTTTAAGGATACTAAAACACCTAACGTCGAGTAGCTAGGTAAGATAGAACGAATAAGAGGGTAGATAGAGAGTAATAATATTATTAGCTTTATAATACTCTTAGAATGTTACTGATTTATAGCTTTTATATCTATCTAGAACTAATATCCGATATAGCTCTTTTACTTAACTCTGAGTATGTTTATCGAAGTGTTTAAGCTATTCTAGATCTATCTTATTATTAGTCTATCTATTGCTTATCAGTTTAATTACCTAGTTATTAGAAAGACTGCCCTTAGTATACTAACTAGTAAGGTAATTTTTCTCTTAAACTACTAAGAATAGAGAGATGCTTAAACCCTCTCTATTAATATAGACAATTGCTATAGCCTATTCCCGATTATCTAGCTAGATAGCCTTACCTCTGCTACGTCGATTAGTATATATAATAACTATTCCTATATAGATAATATCTATTATAAAACCAGTCTCGTCGAAGTTGTAGAAATCGCTGTCCTAGATTCTATATTTCGCCCGCATATTCTCTATAAGCCGAAACCACGCTCTAATAAGTTCAGGATCCTCGTAGAGGGCTCTTTAGAAGTTATAGACGCGATTAAAACGCGTCTTTAACTCTAGACGTCGTTGTATAAATCAATACGCCTAGAGCTTGCTAACGCGTCCTCCTCTACGCGACTCGAGGATATAATTTGCTATATCTTCTACACTAGGCAGCCGGGGCGCAAATCCTCTTATATCTAGATTAAGTATATATTAAATAATCACCTCCTCCTCTACTTTAGTCAACTTATGGTAATTAGCCTTAGTTTCGCATCGAGGAGTTCGACCAGCCATTCTATCGCGTAGTATAGCTTCGGGGATATTATAGAGCTTTGCAGCTTTGCGACGACTAATATTCTTAGATGTTCGAATAGCCTCGATAGCTAAGATGATTCTTCCTTCTTTAGATTGGAATTCCATTGTTGGTTGTTAAGAAAATACGCGTTAAAGGTAGTAGGTAGTAAAATATGAAAAAGTGCGCGACTCGGTGATATGCGCGATTCGGTGATAAACCACGTTAGATATTCTCTAGAATTAAATAAAAATTACATAAAGGTGGGCTCGTTTAGGCTATTTATCAAATGGTGATCACCAACTTCACAGGTAGACTTCCAAGGAGGAAAATAAAGGTTTCTTGCTTACGAGAAGCATACTTGGCAAATTTATTTCCGATTTTCCGCTTCGAACGTTCTTCTCGACCTTCAGGTTTCAAGAGGGTACCCCCCCATGTCCCACTTTAGCGAACCCCCATTCCATTTCCGCCCCTCCCCGAGTGCTTCATCAAGCTCCTTCTTCCACAATTGTTGCGTTATCTGCCTTTATTTTCTGGTCGTATTGCTAAACTGCTGCTTCATCGGCATGGAGTGTTGAATCTTCGGCTAGAGCAGAGCAAAAAAGGTTAGCATTTCGTGCAGACGACAAAGAGGTTATGAAGAGACTGGAGAACCTTTTTTGGCAAGCATAATTGGCGAAGCCAACACGTAAACGGTGAGGAACGCAATAAAGAGGTGTTGAAGTTGCATTTTAGAGGTGTCTTGAGTTTGAGAGTGAGAGTGTGGATTTTCAAAGTGAGTTTTGTAGTGTTTGAATGGAGTATGGTGATTGAATGAGGTTGGAAGTTCTCTTGATGACTTTATAGAGCAACGCATTTCCCATGAGTCAAGGTTGTACCAGTAGGGATTATCATCTAGCCCAACTTTAGTAGCCAGTATAGGATAAATTTTCCTTCCAATGTAGGTGTTACTCGTCATCAACCCGAACTTCAAAACTGCCTGTTTGTTGCAACCATTTCAAAACTCCAACCTCACTCGTCATACCGGAATATCACAAAACAGGGACAAGGGGCAGAGTTCTTCAGCCAAGATGGGCGTCCGCAGCTGCAGGTGCATTTGCCTTCCTATTTCATTAATGTAGGTTGTACTCCGATGGCTTAGTGACACGCGAACATGGGTTACACATTCTCATATATGCTCCTAATTTTGTGTCTCGCATACTGAATGACGCTGCATTGTGCAACATTCCAAGTTCGTCCTTGGTCCCCGAAAGCTGACCAGCAAAGGGGGCTGAAGAACAGTGGGTTCGAGAATCAAGCCAGCGCTTAGCTTCGAGAACTCTGATTCGACGATAATGATAACATATATCACAAATGATACCATAAACCGGGGTTGAACTGTGCCGAGATCAATCACTCACAAACACCAACGTGTACGGGAAATTGAGGGTCGCTACTGTAAAACTCCAGCGAGCACTCTTAAGTTTGAAAAGTGATTCTTTTTGACTCTGAAGTACTCATCTGAATCCATGTTTCGCTTACTCGCTCGCTCGCATGGGATGATTACGATGATTTTCGATTTCTTCAGAACTAACCAACTTGAATCGACTTCCTATGTAGCAATTACACCTCAAAACTCTGACTCACCATCAAACGCAACAACTAGATAATAATAAAGATTCTTTACCTAAGAAGATAAAAAGCATTTTTAAAAGAAAAGTATTATAGAATATTCTATTAAAAGCTTTACTTTCTTAATTCGCTTAATATAGTAGAAGCTAAGAAAAAGAAAGAGTAAGAAGAAAGAAAGATAGAAGCTATATACTTAGTAGTCTCTACTATTTTTAATTCTATTCTTAATTCTACTTTTCTAAAAACTTTCTTACTAAGATAGAAGATATAAATAATCTTAGATTTTAGTAGTAGAACTCTTAAAGTTCTTTTAAATACTAGTTAAGGTTTCTTTTTAGTTCTTATATACTTTCTAAATATAAATAGTTTATTTATTTAATTAAATACTTAATTTATTCTTTAATAAGTTTATAGTTATTAGTATAGGCTGATTTAGGTCCGATATAATCTCAGCTAGAGCAAGGGCAAATTTGTATTTATACCTGGGCTTAAAGAATAAGTACTTCATCGAATCAAGGCTGAATACATTCTAACTGCATCACATCTTTTACGATTAGAAGGACACTAAGGCCTGGTTGAGAAATACCATACTATTCTAACATTTAACACCCGCTGACCCCGAAAGAAAGGAAGCGAAGCACATAACAACAGACAACTTTAAAGTATCGAGGCATCAAATACTCGACGATTATGGCCCGTACATATCCAAAAAAGTATCGACTACGCTGCAGCTACGATTCCAGGATCGCCATTTAGCTTCAACGTCCAATTCACCCCCGCGCAAAGCCTCGACTTTCAAAAACAAACCAAAGTTGTAGAAAGCCAAAAACACTTGACAAGATTCCTGGCTTAGCAGGTCTCTCCAAATAGGGATCTCGTTCCAGAATGCTGTCCTAAGTTTTTCTGTTCGCTCGAGTTCAGATCCAGTCTCCACCTCCGAGTGGTCAGAAAACATGGGTTCAATGATCCGAGACACCGAAAATGGAAACGGATAACAGTAGACAAACTCCCAGTCAATAATGGCCTTCAAATCGTGTGGCGGATCGGAGTCCAGTATCATGTTGTGAAGTCCCATGTCAGCATGGGTCACGACTATAGGCACCTGGTTGACACAGTCTGGAATGCTTGAGGGCATTGTGGCCGTGAATTGTAAGATCCGATCGAGATATTTCGATTTGTATTCGTCAACACCTTCCTGCTCCTGTAGCATGAGCACACGCCTTCTGATCCAACACTCGAGATATGATAAAACTGATGAGAAGGGTCCTCCTGTTTGGTATCGTCGGTCCGGACCAATAGACAAAGCATGAGTGTCAGGGTCAATGAGTGTCTCTCCTATCTGGGAGTTGGGAGGGAGAGGAATTAAGGACCAAACTGCATCGAAGACATGAGCAATGCGTTTTAGAAGTCGCACTTTCTCGGGAAGACCAAGTGGCGGGTAAGCAACATCTGCCATAATACCAGGCACGAAGGCACTGATTTGAACCGGCAAGTTGCATCTTGGCATCACTGTAGTCTTGAAGATTTGCGGTACAGGGATAGCCTCGGGGTACTTCTGATTGATGAGCTGGTGGATAGCGTAAATGGTGCCCATGTTGCCGTTAGATCTGAGTTGTACAACGTAGGACTTTGTCCCGCAGAAGGCCTTATACGATACACTGAAACTCCCGTCCTTGAACCTTTCGACTGCATCGAGATGCCCAATTCCTGCTTCAATAAACATTGCTTCTAGCTCGGCATGGGCGATAGAGGCAAGCTCGGAAGAAAATACCAAGCCAGAATGCCTATCGATTTTGACAATGTACCGGTCCAGCGGGACTGAATCCATCGTCGCAAATGACATAAGGGTAGCAATGAAGGTGATCGTGGTGGCCGTCTCTTCAACAACCGAATACATCTTTATTGTCCCAGTGGTAGGTCCAATAGCACCGCTATTCATATGTGCCATCAAGCATTTTGTTGCCTCCGCAACATTCAAGCCAGCTGGCATGCTAGCGTATGAATCCTTGGGGTAAAACCGTCCCCCTGGTGCCTTAGAGCTCATGTGCTGGGTAGAGTGGAAACGCCCAGACGTGAGAGCGCGCACTTGTGGATTGGAAAAGGTAGCCTTAGATGGTCGAATCGAAGTGCAACGCAGGAGAAGAAGAGGTGGAAGAGGAGGTGCTTTCAACGAAGGGTACTGCGTCGTCGCGGCACCCGGAAAGATGTGTGTGTTCGAGAAAGGTCTGTACGTTATCTCAAATTCAGACGCTGAGACGCGGCTAGCTAAATTTTAGCCACAACCGCCAGCCACGAGTGATCTTAGTAGGAGCCTCATACACGCGATAATCATTCATGTAGCGTCTTGCTGATGGAATTTGAATATGCTTCCCGTACTTTCCAAATGAAAACCTCAATTGTATTTTGCACTGTCTGCCATGTGACAATCTAGTCTTAAAAATACTTGAGCCGATATCCTGTGTTAATCGCATGATATCTCAGCTTGATTTGATTGCCAGGGCTTTCTATTTCGTGAGTTAGAGATAATAATAGCTGGCAGCGTATTCTCCTCTTCCTTTGCCTACATTTCTTCGACGTGCTTTCTATTAAATTTATCTTTTAGGTTTAATTTGCTCGATGATTCGTTTATAATATTATAATAACAAGTTCTTACTTTCACACAGAATAATAGAATATAGTTTCTACCGGTCTTATTACGTGGACTTATAATCTAAAGCTAAATATTCAGCTAGAGTAGAGATAAAAGACTCTCGTAGACTAAGAGTAAACCTCGTCTTCTTATAAGACAGACGAGATAAGAGTATATCTTCTTATAGAAGAACGCTATAGAGGATTAATATAGAAAGTTAGTTAATTTTATTATAGCTTATTTTAAACTTATACTTTAAAGCTTTAGATAAGAGTCTATAATAGTAAGTCTTTTTAAGACTTTTTAAATATATTTCTTATAGTCTTTTTTCTTCTTTAAAAATACTAGAATATTATCTAAGTAATATATATCTTAGTTTTCTTTAAGGAAAACTTTTCGAAATCAGCAAAGTAACCCCAAAAGCCTTGAAATACATTCAGACGACCGTTAGACGGTTAAGAAAGAGATTAAAACACTCTACGATTATGTCAAGTAATCGTAGCAGTGGTGGTGGGGAGATAGAAGGCTCGCAGAGAGCCCCTATTCTCCCCCTTGGAGTGCCAGCGAACAACGACGGTATAACAACGAACGAGGAGCGAAGTACGAGAGGTCGGAAGGGAGCATTGGATTATGCGAACGCGATAGAGAAGGGCCTGATCCAAACAATACTCGACTCGGTGACAGAGGAAAGGGGTATTGAAGCAATTATCGAAGCGGCGGGGAAGGTGCTCAAACCTTTGCGCTTACGAGACTAGCTGGAAAGACGTGGGGTGTAGACTATCACCGAGCAAGGTAAATATACGCGGTGGTAATAAGGAGCGCTATCGCGTACGGAGCGTCAGCGTGGCACCATACAACACCGAAGGGAGGGAGCGTGAAAGGGATAGCGAGAAGCTTTCCTACACAACAGTCGAAGTGCCTACGAGTGGTAACAGGGGCATATAAGGCTACCCCAGTACGGAGCCTTGAGGTAGAGGCCGACTGCGCACCAATCGACCTATACCTTAACCTAAGAGTAGCCGCGTTCGAAAGAAAGTTCCGAGCGTCTGAACCAGGAAAGCTGATCCAAAACGCTTGTAAGCATATAGCTGCGCGGCTAAGAAGAAGGAGAGGAAGGCCGTCAAAGGCAGGAAAGGCGATGCCGTGCTCTTGGAGGGCGAGACAGGAGTGGGAAGGAAAGTGGGGAATAGAGGGAGGGGGGTTCGAGCACAGCGCCACGCTCGAAGAATGGAGAAAGCGCCTAGAAGCCCAGAGGAAGAGAACCCAAGAAAAGAACCCTACGCGATATATAGAAGCGTCAGACAAGGCGGACCTCGATGATTAGGAGCCACGGAAGGTTCATAAAGGGCTCGCTAAAGCGAAGAGCTCGCTACTCGTATAAGCACGAACGGGAGCAATAGGGCTCAACGCCTTCCTCTTCTCAAGAAGGGTACCAGACCAGCTTACACCATGGTGTGTATGCACAGGCGGCAGAGAGACGGTAGGACACCTTGTACTGTTTTGCCACGAGATTTCACAGGAAAGAGAAACGCTTGTAAGAGCCCTCGGAAAGCGGATCGGGGACCTTAGAGAGCTAAGGGGGGCGCTGGCGAATAGGAAGCTAGCGCCGAGGATTACCACTTGGCTGCTCGGGCTAGGAAGACTCCAGGAGTATAGGCTCGCGCTGGAATTACTAGAGGAAGATAGAGAGGAGAATAAGGAGGAGGCAAGAGAGAGAGAGGAAGAGGAGGAGGCAGCCGAGGCGCGCCGAAAGGCAAGGCCTAGGCTCAGGCAGTTCTAAGAAGGCGCTTGAGGAGCGCCAGGGACGGTTACCCACGGCCCTTGTACTACTAACACACGCTTTGGCGGTTGAGCACTTCAACCTACCACCTTTCATGTCACCGAGTCAGAGAGACGAGCTCCGAATAGACAGTAGCAGGACCCGAAAAGGAGTGTCGCACGCTCGAGGGAAAGCTCGAAAAGCGACGGAGAACGAGCCGAAAGGCTTTGTAAACTAGAACAGAAGATGTACTGCTTGCTCTTAGAGCTTGGCCTACGGCCTACGCAGCGTAAGAATAATAATAATAATAGTTTTCTTTAAGAAGTCTTCTAGTGTTTTATTATTCTATTTTTAATATATAGTTTTCTATCTATCTTTTTATTTAATCTTTATTAAACTAAAAGTGTTTTATTAATCTAACTTTATAAATTTTACTATCTAGTCTAACTTATCTTATAAGTACTAGCTTTCTAGTAAAGAATAAGTATTCATAATAGTTGATATAAACTCTATCTTTTAGATTATTCTTCTTATTAGTATATTAAAGAAGATTAGTAATTATAAAGATTTAAGTTTAGTAAATAAGCTCGGTTATTCTTTAGAAATTAGAATTCGTACTATTAGATTTAGTTAAATAGCTCTTCTACTTAGAGAGCTCTTCTCTTCTTATAGATAATCTAATTATATACTATTATAGTTAGTAAGCTTAAGACATGCTAACACTACCAAGCCCTCCGCCTCCACCCAGTCGCCTCTTTAGACTCTCGCATCGCCTACCAAGACACCATGCTTCCCACAGGCGGGGGTCCCAGCGGCGAATCTCCAATTTTTGTTCCCAAAGGCTCACTCGTAACAACGTCTTTCCATGCACTTCACCGTCTTGCACCATGTTTTCAACCAGACCCCTACGACTTTCGACCCAAGAGATGGGGAGCAGTTCGACGGGGTTAGAATTATCTTCCTTTTGGCGGTGGACCGAGGATTTGTCCTAGTCGTCAGTTGGCTTTGACTAAAATTGCTTATGTTCTAGCGAGAATGGGGCAGGAGTTCAAAGTGGTGGAATGTAGAGACCCGGTTTTGGAGTGGGTGAAGGAGTTTAAGATTACTGCAAGTAGTAGAAATAGGACGAAGGTTGGCTTGATGAGAGGGTGATGTTGGGGAGTTTTGAATAGGCGGATATAGGGATTAGACTTCGTATTGGCTGCCTTTTCGTATGCCCGAAACAACAGTTCCTTGCAAGAATGAATATGAACAGAGTATTAATAGTCGTTGACCAAGACATCTTCGCTTAGGTCGAACCTCCAACTTTGGAGCACTTGATCTATTCGACTTACGCCGCTTGCTGTTTATTGAAGAAAGGCAAAATTTTGTGTATTTTTACTACCTATACTTAACGATATCCGCTCACGAGTATGCTGGTTAGTCTACTGGATATTGTTGGACTTATGAGAAGGTTATTTTCCTTGAAATCTCTCTTTCTGAATAAGTAATATATCACTCAATTTACTTGTGACAATATATCTTCAAAAATTTGCAAAATGAAACTAGAAATAAATTTCCAGAATAATAAAGAACTCCTCCAATCTTACTCGTAACCTTCTTTCGGCCCCCAATTCTTACCCTGCTTACTCGTGGCTTACTTACAGTTAACCCACGAGTAACCCACCAGTAACTCGTGGCTTACTCAGAAACAATTTACAGCCACCACTTTAAACCCATCATCCATCAAAACAGCCAAGGGCATCAGTCAATGTCGCTTACGAGGTACCACTGCCTGCTCGTGGCTTACTCACAAGCTAGGAATGTTTCGAGAAATATTATTTGAATATCCCCTCAGATGCCATCAGGAACACCATGGAAACGGCCCGAGCGTAATAAAATAAACAAAGCCGCATCGAGCGATATAGGCAGTTAAACTTTCAAAAAGGTATATAGAGAGGTTAATAACTTCTTAAATATGATGTCTATGAGTTTTAATCTTATTTCTATAAAAAATTGCTGGATTGAAATAGAATAGATGTAGCATATCTACGCGCATGGTCCATGGTGTTCCTGATGGCATCTGAGGGGATAAAAGTATCTAAATAGGGTTTAGTAAATATTATTAACGTGGTATACCAGGACCTCGTGATTATCAGGACCTCGTGAATTTTTTCCTACCCTACTACTTTAAAATATAATAAAACTACTATAACATATTAAATTAATTAAAACTACTCGGAATCTAATAAACTAGATGTATCTACAACTTCTTAACACGTCCGCGTATTATAACTAGTTTTTCTATAAGTGCTATAACGTCGCTAAGTCGTTTGTCCTTCATCTTCTCCACCCTCCCTAGAGCGCTTGTTACGTCGAACCTGCTCCTCTGTATTCTTCTGAGCTAATCCGTCTTGTGTATCCTCTACAGTAAGTACACCTCCTTCTTAGACACGGGTATTTTTAGCCCTCCGGCGTTTGCTAAGAGCTTCATTTGCTATTCGAAGTATACGGACCTTAGCTGATAAGAGGGTTACCTTATAGGCTAATCGCTCTATACCTTTTACTAATAAAGCGATTGTCTAGAAAATAGGTGTTAGCGAGCTTCCTTAGTAATAAGTAATATAATCCTTAACAAGAGTTAATTACGAAAGAGCTTTAGAAGGGTTACGAGGAGTCTAGGAGACCTAAGGGGTGGCGTCGGTAGAGGAGGGTCTAGTAGGTATAGGAGTCTATAACTTGATATTAAGCTTTAAGATTATAGTCTAGGGTTCTAGAGGTACTAGACCAGCTCTATAGAACCTAGCTTTAGTGTTTTAGGTTATTATTAACTAGTTATAAGCTATGTAAAACATAAGAAAGAACTCGATCTTAGTAATATAGTTTATATAAGCCTTGATAAAGGTCTTGATTTAATACTTATATATACGTTTAAGAATACTAAAACACCTAACGTTAAGTGGCTAGGTTAGATAAGACGAATAAGGAGGTAGGCAAAGAGTAATAATATTATATAACTTATAATACTCTTAGAATACTACTGATTTATAACTCTTATACCTATTTAGAACTAACATTCGATATAGCCCTTTTATATAACCATAAGTATACTTATCGAAGTGTTCTAGCTATTCTAAGCCTATCTTATTATTAGTCTATCTATTACTAGTTAGTTTAATAACCTAGTTATTAGGAAGACCGCCCTTAGTATACTAACTAGTAAGGTGATTTTTCCCTTAAACTACTAAGAATAGAGGGATGCTTAAACCCTCTCTATTAATATAGATAATTACTATAGCTTATTCCCGATTGCCTAGCTAGATAGCCTTACCTCTACTATATTAATTAGCGTATATAATAACTATTTTAGTATAGATAACAACTATTATAAAACTAGTCTTATTAAAGTTATAGAAATCGCAGTCTTAGATCCTATATTTCGCCTATATATTCTCTACTAGTCGAAACTACGCGCTAATTAGCTTAGGATCTTCGTATAAGGCCTTTTAGAAATCGTAAACGTGATTAAAACGCGTCTTTAGTTTTAGACGTTATTATACAAATCGTTATACCTAGTTCTTTCTAACGTGTTATCCTCTATATAACTCGAGTATATAATTTGCTATATCTTCTATACTACCTAGCTAGGGTGCAAATCCTCTTATATCTAGATCAAGTATATTTTAAATAATTACCTCCTCTTCTATTATAGTTATTTTATAATTTACTAGCCGGCGTTCGCTAAGAGTAGTTTAACCAGCTATTCTATCAGTAAGTATAGAATAAGGGACTCTATATAGCTTCGTAGCTTTACTACGGTTTATTCGTTTAGATGATCGAATAGCTTCGATAGCTAGGATAATTCGAGCTTCTTAGGTTTAAGATTCCATTAGGTAGTTGTTAAGAAAACGCGTGTTAAAGTTAGAGGTAGTGGGGTAGGGAAAAAATTCACGAGGTCCTGATAATCACGAGGTCCTGGTATACCACGTTATTCGAGAAGGTTTCAAATAATTGGATTTGTACAGTGGATGCGGTCGCATTAGTCCAGCGCTCTGTAGCCTGGCTCCTGAAGCGGCCACTTTACAGGCGTGTGATCTACCCACTGGTTACAGTGGACATCCCTTGGAGGGCCAAGATCATCACAATTTGATTCCCCCGGTGGAGAAATAGCCAAAACCACGTGGTCATTGCTCTTATTCAGGATACCCTCTCATTTTGAAGGTCGCTCCTTCCCCTCCAACACCGACCTTGACCTCAATCTCGAGTCAACCCCGGGAAACGGGAAGGGAAGGCACGGCCCGTGTTGATTCTCCAGAGAAGCTGCACCATAGTGGTCTTCAGAACAATCGGAATCAGGAAAAAAGGGATTCTCTTCTCACCAAATGTATATTTGTGTTATTCCTCCAAGAAAGCTATCTGCTCTCTCCCTCTTGAGCTCAACCGAGCCCATCCCACGGAAAGAAGAAGAGAAAATCTATCTACCTATCTACCTATCTACCTACATAAAAGCTAATATCGCTGGCCTAGCAGCCGTTCTCGTAAACTATATAATAGTCATCGCTTGCTCGCCTATTCGCTCATGAAAAGACACTCAAGACTTCGTAAACATCAAGAATCCGCAGATAAGAGACGGAGAAAGAAGGGTCATGTAATACTAATCTAATTGTGGTTTAAAGAGGCAAACAACATCCTTATCCCATCATCCATCATCATCATCCATTCAGAGGGCATCATCGATAGAAGAAGAATCCACCACAAACGCGCTCTGCTCTGCTTTGCTTGGACCCCCCCGTGAAAATGCCAAGTTGGAAAAAAGAATGAAAATAGAAAAAATGTCCCAACGTGATGATGCTTGCTTGTCTCTTCTTTCTTTCTTTTCCTCCCCTGTGCCATATCCATTCCCAATGTCCCATAATCTATGGCATAATTCATCCCTTTCGTAATACAAGATCATGCATCATCTTCGGCTTTTTCTCGGCATGAAACCCTTGCCCAACTGCCCACCAATGTCTTTTGTCCTAACCTGGATCTTTCTTTATTTACATGGGGTATACCGCCTTGAGAGCTGCGACATCCTCTGCAGTAATAGCGCCTGCAAGGTACGCGTTGAAGTCGGGAATGAGGGATTTGTAGAGATCGATAACCTAGAGGAGTTAGTTTTTGTTTTCAAGTGCTTGGAATTGCCGGTTAAACTTACGTGTCGGAAAACCCGCGATAGATCCGCCGTCAACGGAGTAAGGAATGAATCTTCTAGCTTGTATCGGGCGATCACAGTAAACAAGTTAGCCAGATCCTTCTCCATGGCCTGGGGATTTGCCAAGACAACTAGACAGAATCCCTTCATGGCGGTAGCTTTCTCCACTGTGTAGTCCACAGAATTGATGGATTTTAGAAAGGGCTCGGAAAAGGAAGGTAATGCTTGCGCCATAAGTGCAGAATTTCCCAAACCAAGTCGTCCAAGGGCGATCGCAGCATTTTCCGTGACAGACTTTGGAACGGCTGGGTTGCCAAGAATCTGAAGATATCTTCCCAAGAGCTTCTCCACATAGTTTGCCATGTCGGGCCCGTACTGGATTGAAATCTCGCCTGCAGACCAACAAGCA
Organism: Calycina herbarum; assembly: GCA_001414485.1. Lineage (NCBI taxonomy): Eukaryota > Fungi > Ascomycota > Leotiomycetes > Helotiales > Pezizellaceae > Calycina > Calycina herbarum. The sequence continues at coordinate 301,929 of LLEY01000011.1, forward strand.
TTGTTAACCACGCTGAAACCAGTTTCAATTTGCTCGTCTATAATTTGGTCCAGGTCAAGTTGTTGAATGAGAAGTGGTAGTAGTTTGGGGAGGAATGGTTTGAGTTGAGGAAAGACGTATTTTGCACAATCTCCGAGGAGCGCGTATGATGACTGACGGACATCATTCTCTGGATCTTCCATACAGAGCAAGAGTAGATCGAATACTGGAGGCTGCGAGCTAGCAATGAGACCGACTGCTTGCTTCTCGTCGACGGCTTGAATAATAGCGCTCAAGAGGTCTAAACTTGTGATGAGAAAGTCCTTGTCAGGAGTATCCAAAATAGGATTGTTCACAGCAACCAAGTAATCCTCCAAATTTTGATAGATGATCTTAACACATCTTGTGAAGACTGGATCCGCAAATGGCGCAAACGAATCTGCAAGAGCACTCGCAACGTACGAGAGACATTCGAGTAGCGGGAATAACTCTCGCGACTGGTCTGATACTTTGTTCCATCGATGGATCAGCGCTGGCATCAAGATCTCGATAAGTTGAGGTTGAGCAAGACCATGACCAACATGCTCAGCCAGGGTTTGCACGCAATCGTAGAGAATGAACATGTTCTTGTCTTTGTACTTTTCGAAGCATCGAACAAATTGGCGAATAATTGGCTCACAATAAGGTGTCAACGTTGCACCTGCTCTCTCTTCGAGATGCGCGAAAGCCGAAGCACCTGCTTCTTGAACCCGCTTGTTGTTGTCCAACATTTTCGTAAGAATACCTTCCATCATAGGCTCGAAGAATTGGGCACGCAGCTCTGGAGTACCGAGACTAGCTCCCCATGCAGAATATCGTCCCAGCGTCCAGCAAGTGATTTGTCGAACAAGAGGCTCTCCATCGTTGAGTAACGAAATCAAATAAGGAACTAGATCTGGAAGATGTGGAGTAACAACATCTAAGCAACCTTCAGCGACTGCCCCAAGAGCAAGCACTGCAGCCTCACGATAATGCCATTCTTCATGTTTTAGGTTCGTCATCAAATAAGGAAGAATAGTGTTGAAAACAGGAGCCCGGAAGTCGCCCGCAAAAACGTCGAGAGCAGCTGCAGAACATTTTCTCAGATTCCACCGATCTTCGGGATTGTCATCATCGTCGTCATCATCATCGTAGTCATCCTCAATCTCTCCCTCGTCCAAGTCTTCGTTGTCCCCAAGCTTGGCGTAACCCCCAGCACCGTTTTGAGAAGCAGGAACTTCTTCTGCGCTACCTCCAGCACGAATATCTTTGCCATAGGCGAATTGGGGTTTGATGTCTTGTACGCGGTCATCCTCGTCGGCGTCGCTGCCACCACCCTCTAACGTTGCCCTATCTTCCTCGCTGTAAACCATACTTTCCAGTAGAACAGGTATGATCTTATCCAGATAGGGTGCTAATGATCCCCACAATTCGTGGTGTTCTCCCACTGTGAGCCAGAATTCCGCAGCGTCACAGGCTAAGTCCTCATCCTCCATTTTCATTTGTTGAGCAAGCATGTAGTCGACAAGACCAGCAATATGTGGTAGAATTTTATCAGGTCGGATTTCGACGATTTGGACAAAGGCTCGGCACACCTGTCGTCGGACATCTGCTGAGGGGTCGTTCGCAAGTCGGAATAATTGATTGAGGAGATCATCCAAAGATACAAGTAGTGCCTGTGGCTTTTGCGGGATAAAAACATTGATGGTTCCCAGTGCGAGTGATCGTATTTTCGGTTTATCGCTGCCGGCAAACTGGATGAGCTTTGGGATAATAAATGATAACGGCCGTTGTCCTTGATAGTCCTTGTCGAGCATCTTTCGATTGTCTTCGCAAACTTTGGCTAAAGCTGACATTGCGCCTTCTTGAGCTTCTGGTGCAATATTACCGGCCTCGTTCCCAATCAGCGCAAGCAGATCTGGCAAGAGCTGTGGCCAACCCATAATACCCCCACGACTGACAATTTCTGCAATGACATTGCCGGCGTAACCACGTATCATTGAGCTTTTATCCTGCAATGCCGCAGGCACTGTAGACCGGACTAGCGCAAGACTTTCTGATGGGATGGTCTTGTATCCAGTTTTAATGTTGTTTTTCAGCATCACAGCCGCGGCGGAACGAATTGCATGGTGATCTGTAGGGGCGGTGTTGGCTAAGGCCGGGGGTAGTTCAGAACTGGAGAAGAGGTATGTAAGGTAGTTGTTGATATCGGGGGAGGATTTTGCTTGCGCAAGCATCTATATAACAATTCCACCATTAGCATATGTTCCAATAAAAGCCTGGAAATCGCTCGGCTGCGCAAATAGTCTGAGGCCATCACCACTCACAATCTCGGCCTGCTTTTGGGCATTTTTGTTGTGTCCGCTGAGGGAATCCTTCAAACATGCTGATAGCTGGCGCAACTGCTCTTGCTCTGGCTGCCATGCCATGGCCACAACGTAGCCCTCGACGGGGCGGTCAACTCAGATCTTTCCGATATGCAGGTACGCTGGTCCAGGTATGGAATTGTCTTGTGGAGGTCGCACAAGAATACTTGTAGGACCCTAGGCGTGCTAAGCCGGCATCTATTGAGGGAGGATGTATCAGTAACGGTTTGCTTGCCAGGCTGTGCGGTGTGTTTGGGAGGGGTGGCCGCGGGCGAGGAAGATTTTCTCGTAAAATGGTGGGGATAGCTCACAAGAGAAAGAATTTTGGCCGCGGGAAAGGTTATTTTGGTCGGCTGGTCGTGGGGAAGACGCTGCCCTGATCGTAAGATAACTTTCTGGTTTGCTTTTGCCTTCACGGCAGGAAGACGAAGGTTACTCTGCAAGTACCCGAGATGTGCGATCTGAAAGCTGTCGCGAAGGGGAGGGGTTGTGGTGGGTGCAACTCTACTTGCACTGTACAGCGTACGTGCGTTGCTTGGGTGGTGTGGTGCGCCGCCTCTCGCGGTGAAGGGATGAACCGACTTCAAAAGAACCGCATATTGCAAGTCACCATCAACTCCCGTTTTTGTGCTTACAATCAACTAAATTGACATTTACAAGTGAATTAATTCGGTTAGTTTTCCAGCTCCTTTTCCCTAGCTGGAGTTGACAATGCGATTGAGGTGCGGGGGGCTTTCATGCCCCCTCCCAGACATACGCCGCTATGCGACTGCGAGGTGCGAGAAACCTTGGAACTCATTACACAGTTGCTTCTCTGCTGGGTGGGTCAAGAGGCATGTCAAACGGGCATGGACTAATATTTTGTCTTCTTTTCAAAATGCTTCTTCTTCTCAGCCACGTTGGGAAGAGCAAAACATGCATAGCGGGTCGGACACAAACAGATCCCATACCGGTAGTCCTGAAAAGGGAATGGGCAAAGCCTCTTTTGGATATCAAAGTATATCTGACCCCATGGCTATGCTGCATTCGGAAAGGCAAACCCCATTCTGTGAATTCTACCACCTCACCTTTGGCTACACCTCCAAACGGACCATTCACGCCGCTCAAATCTGCCTCTTGTCCTCAAGTCTGCCCAAATACGGTGAGCACAGCCTAGCTGTCAAGTAGCGTAACGTAGCCTGACAAGATGCAGTCATGACCCAAAGTGTGGTGGTATTCGTGCCAGTCGTCGTAACACAAGCAGCAGACCCTTTCCGATACCATCCGATGGGTCGAGTATCGTGCAGTATAAATCAAGATTGAAGCAGAAGCTCCCGTCCAAATCGTGGGATTATGTGGTTGCAATATCGTCGCCATCTGTTGTACATCTGCAGCAGTAAAACCCGTTTTCGTGACTGCCAGGTGGAATTTTGTGTGTCTCGTGGCAAACAGAATGCCGGGAATAACCTCGAATAGAATGCTCCAAAGTAATTACTGTGCCCAACGTTCTCTTCGAAGCTTTTCAGAGGTCCACCATTCAGCTCTTTTGGAATTCCTCCATCACCACCTCAACCACCTTCTTGAACCCCTCCATTTCTTCCTCGACCGTCCCACCCATTCCCGCACCCGCAAAGGTTATAGAATTTCCGACATAAACCGGTCTTTGTGTTCGTCGAGCGAGTAGCTTTGCCATGCGCGTTGTGAAGTCCAACGAAGACTCTTGCGTGTAAAGAGGGGTAGATAGTGTTTGGCCGGTATTCAATCTCTGCCCTGGTATTAGATTTGCAATGGAATCCATGAATTCGAACGGGATGAACATACATCTGGCATAGCATAGACAAAGGAGCCCAGCGGGACGGTGGTGGAGGTGTCGCCATTCGAGGCAGTGGTCAGGAATAGAAGGATGGAGGTTTTTTGGACTGTGAGGCGGAGATGGATTCGAGTATCCCGGCCCTTTGGCAGAGGAAAAGAAACCTCAATGGGACGACTGGAGTGTTGCTCGTCGTTCTCCATTGTGGATGACTTGAGTTGCAGTTCCTTTGTAAAGAGTTGTTGGTGTTGACAAAGCCTGGAAAGAGGTCCCTAGCTTTGACCAATGAAATTTGTCACCCTCGTTGCCTTCACATCTTCAGGAATGTTTTTTAACACAACCTACACCAACTTCAACGGCACAACAGACATGAATGATATCAATTGTTTAAATTTGGTTTCTGAAAGCTACATGCGCGTCGTTGCAATTCCTTACTCTGTTAACTATATCAATTGCTATTTGGATCAGAGTCCAATCTCCCGAAGCCTCTCATTCAACCATGCGACATCTTCCTTGCTGTCACCTGGTCCTCCAGCCCAGTGTCCCCATATCTGGCCGCCAGTCAGTTTTGACACAAAAGTCGTAGAACAATAGAGGGACAAGTAAAGAGCAAGGGGAAAATTTTGAGCTCACACTTGGGAATGCTATCATCCTTCCAACCCCCTCTCTCATAGTCGCGACTTCATTTTCCGAATCTTCAGGTCTAATTCAAGTGAGCAGGCAGCTACTCAACAATTCCAGATTGGCTTACGGGAAATATAAATCAGTCTTCCCAGGAAGTACAAGCGTTTTTGCTTTGATGGCCTGCATAGCTGCCTTGAAGTCTCCGTTATATGGCTCTTGCTTCGAAACGTCTCCGGCTTGCCAGGTATGCAACATCACCAACAGGTTATCAGGATCTGGGAAGTTGTTAACGGTATTTCCAATGAATTATAAAGTGGTACTACCCTTGGATAGTGCCCAACTCTCCCAAAAGTTTGTCATGAAGTCCTCGAGGTCCTTGAAGCCCAGTACAGTTTCATACAACTTCTCACGATAGAATGCTTGACTAAAGCCCCATCCTACATAGATTTAGCTATCAGCTATTGCGCAAATAAAGGGTGGGAAGACGCACCAGCGTAGCCTCTCCCAAATGCTTTCAATCCAACTTCCTTCTCTTCGGCCGTCCAAGGATCCATGTCATCAAGAGAAAGCTTTCCCAAAGCAGCTGCTTTGCCATTGCAAGAGCCACCAGATGATTGCTTTTTGGCCGCAAGAAGAGCAGATTTCACGCCTTCGAGGAATACTTGGTTGTGAAGACTAGTCACAGCCGAGCCACAGAATGGGACACAGATGTCCATGAAATCGGGATAACTTGTTGCCCATTGGTAAGTTTGACCTACATTTTGGTAAGCTATTGTCTAACATATCACCCATATCACATCGTGGGAGTCTCGGTTTCCGGAGATTGATAATCTTACCTGCGCCCATACTCCAACCCAACACAGCCCTCGCATGCTTAACATTTAAGTGTTCTGTTACCAATTTATGCTGAGCTTTCACGTTGTCGAAAAAGGTGATTCTGATAGACGGGCTCATAGCAGAATTCGAAGGGGAAGTCGACTGTCCATTTCCGAATAGAGCTGTGATGATGATGAAGTACTGCTTTGGATTCAAGACCTGATCTTCTCCGATAAGCCATTCGTTGTCGGCGATTGCTTCAAGAAGTCAGTAAATTTTATAGTCTTCTAGTCGAATCATGTTCTTACATCCCCTGGAATCATGTTAGCATATTAGTATTTCCTTATGGGCTTGGACTTAGTCCATATTGTACTAGCCAGTCAACTAAATAAAATACTTACGAAAACCATGAAGGGTATATTATCACAGGAGATTTTGGATCTCCAAATGTCTTGTATGCAATCTCTGCATCTTTGATTGATTCTCCTGATTGGAGTGGAAAGTCTCCAAGTTTGTAGGTCTCAACACCTGACATGGCGGTAATAAGTTATGGGATTGGCTCTGTACTTGATTCAAGTAAGGGATGATGATGATGATTCAAAATCACGAAATAAGTTGTAAGTAAATCGAGCTTATCATTGCAAAAATGGAGTATTATCAGTATCAACACCTAGATATGAGTAGCTCCTGCGAACACCCCTCATTCAGGTGTGGGGTAAACACTCCCACCACCGGCTAGTGTCGGTGGGTCCTATAAGGCCGGAACTTTTTCCGTCCATGTCGATTACACCATCATCACCAATGTTTGTCACCATTCGAAGAGTTCTGTAAGTGTACCTCGATAATCTTTCACCAGTCTTCATAATTGCCATCACTGATATATCACCCAGTCCCTTCAACTTCACCCACGTTTCAATTGTTACAATAACACCCAACTCATCAACAAGACTCTCAACCTCGTCATCGAAAATGTCACGAGCAGACGCCGAAAAAGAAATCAAGCGAAACCCTCATCCAGATTTCAAAAAGGTCGAAAGTGAAAGATCCTCTTTCGACACCTCCAAATCCTGGGAACTAAAACAAGCCCCTCAACCCTCATGGAAATTGGGCGACGGAGCCAACGATAATTCCTCCCTCAACACCCCCCACGTAGAAATCGACCCTTACGAAGAAGGTCGCCCCCCAGTCTTCAATTACAAACTCCTCATCTCAGGAGTCATCCCACGACCGGTCGGATTCCTCAGCACTCGCTCTAAAGATGGGTCATCTACCAATCTGGCACCATTCTCCTACTTCAACATGGTAAACCATGATCCCCCTCTCTTCACAGTGGGTTTCGCAGGCGGCTTCAACAACGCGAAAGATTCCTTGAAGAATTTGAAGGAGAGTGAGGAGGTTGTGATTAATATTATTTCCGAGCATTTCGTTGAAGCCGCGAATTCGACGAGTATCAATGCGCCCTATGGGGAGAGTGAGTGGGCTTTGAGTGGACTTACTCCTATTGCTTCTTCGACTGTGAAAGCGAGTAGGGTTAAGGAGGCGATCTTCTCGATTGAGGGGAAGTTGGAGAGTTTGAGGGAGTTTGAGAGTAGGGCTACGGGGAAGAAGACTGGTGTTCTGGCTATTATTGAGGGGACGAGGTTTTGGGTTAGGGAGGATGCTATCAATGAGGAGAGGAATCTTATTGATCCCGCTGTGAGTATTCCCGTTTCTATGAGATGGTATTTTGCTAACAGCTTTGTAGGTTTTGAAGCCCATCAGCAGACTTGGTGGGATTACATATGGAAGAACGACTGACGGACTTGAAATTCCCCGACCTGACTACACAGAGACTGTTGAGAAGAATGAGGAGGCGAAGAAGTTGGTGAAGCCTAAAGTGGACGGACAATGAGTAACTCGTTACAACCGTACCTAGATCTGCCATGACCGACTAGAGAATAGAAGTAGAAGATACTTTTACCTAGGTGTACCACCAACATGTGTGGGGGTTTGCAGTCTATACATAGTCAATACTTTCCAACAAAGGCAATCGACAGATTTCAAATACTAAACACCAAACACTCGATTTTTGACAGCTTCTAGTATAAATTCTTCACTGGCTGTCAATGATGAACGCCAATGATGAACGCCAATGAACACAGGGAGGAGGGTGCAACTTACATTTCCGCAGTACTTTGAATGGCATGTGGGCAGCTGGTCATTCCTTCCCTCTGGGTTCTCACCTCGTCACGGTGTGGGGGTGGACGGGTGATGGGAGTCGAGGCCTGGTCGAAGTCAAAGTAAGAGGGAAGGAGCGACCTCCACTTTTAAAAATAAGATCTAGTATGCTGAATGTTCTAACGACTACCTCAGAGTAATAACCCATAGTTTTAACCATAGAATATTTGAGTCGTGTTCGTGTTCTATAAAGTATATTCGAGAAGTTTTAGAAAAATTAAATTTATTGAACCATGTAAGCAACAGTAAAAATTGGAAGTATTTTGCAGCGAACTTAATGTTGGAATTGGTTAATACCATAATTAAAAGTGGATACCTGGGCTAGTGTGATATTAGCCTAGAACCTTAGGCCATAACACTCACGTGAGCAACGGAATTGGTATCCAAAACCTCACGTTGCACATCGTGAACAAGACCCTTGTACTATTCCTTCATCTACCCTGTATTATCGGTAGAACCTTTGTCCGTAGCTCCTTTGAAAGTCCTCGGACGAGTACTCAACCTGGGCTTATCCCACCGTGAAAATGCAAGCGATTTACACCCTACTTTTTATCACCTTCACTCTGTCACGTGGTTCTGCCTATTCTGCCACCTGTAGACTCAGTCCCTCATTTTCTTTTCAAACAATTACCTACAATTATTCTCATCGTTTCCAAAATGGATAAAATACCACTAGAAATTTACGATAATGTGAATAGACTCCTGTTCCTGAAGAAAATATTCTAACAGTTTGGCTAGATTGTCTCCAATTTTCGGTACTGTCTTGAACCGCGACAGCAAGCCAGATTTGACTTGCTGCAAACCCACGGCAATACGATCCCATACAAGATTGAATACCTCCGAGCAGATGTGAAAACACTACGCAATCTTCGCCTTACTTCAAAGGCGTTTGGAGATGCGGCAACTGCCATTTTATTTCAGTCTACTCATCTCGTTTGGAAGGTTGGCGAATTGTCCGAGCATACAACAGACTTTCCCCTCATTGGACACATTGAGAGATCTGATGCTTCAAAGATCAAGTTTTTGAGGATTGATTTCCAGAGTTGGGGTGATTGGAATGGCAGACATACCGGTTGTTTTGAGGCGGCAGAAGAGAAGATTCATATGAGGCCACAGTTGCTTGAGACTCCGTTTGGGGTAATACCACCTGCGGATCCTTGTGGGAATTTTGAGTGGTTAGTTGGATTCTTATTCTTGTGGTTCTCGTATCTCGAAGGCTCGGGAAATACCTTTCTTACTAACTATGTTTTATTATTGTAGGTTAGAGCGTCCCCAGAGAGCACGAATGTTCATCAAAAAGATGCCTGAGATTTTTGAAAGATTAACAAATTTGAAATCGTTGACTGTAATTTCTGATTCTTGGGTGAGTATATATCATGGACGCGGAGAGGAATACGCCCCAACCCTAGATATCACTCTCATCTCTTCGTTGGCGGAAGTCATCGCTGGAAGTATGAGGACGACGAACTTCGAACATCTCACAGAGTTGAAGCTTTCTCTTCCATGCTCTGAAAACTTCCTGTCTATTTCGAAAGCGATGCCGGAGAGATTGGCTCATCGATTAAAAAAGCTCTTCCTGGCTTACACTGATGCAACTGGGCCCAACGGATCTAATAATTATTTACATGAAAGCAGTGAGACTCATGATGGCGATGACAACTATCCTCTATCGAATCTCCAGGAAGAGTATCCCAATCCACAATATACGTACGCAATGTTCAACATAGTCTCCCAATGTCCAAATCTTCAGGTGCTTGGACTCGTCGGGACACATTTCCTCGACGGCAATCTTCTAGACTGGAAATCAAAAGCGACAAGCTTAGAATCGATTCTAATATCACGCATGAACATCACTTCTAAGAACTTGATTAAGTTACTCTCACCTCCAGCACACCATCTTACCATGGACTCATCAGTCCTCACAAACATCGAACTCGAGTGGGTGGATCTCACAGATGGCTTATGGGAAGAAGTATTCAAACACCTCACCACATGTCCCAGACTAGCCTATCTCAACCCAAAGGATCTCTCATACGCGCGAAATGGACGATCTGCTCACTTCAGTATGACTCTCTTCCCATCCACCCCTCCATATACAAGAGTCTTCATACTAACAAACTGCAGGAGAGTGGAACGTCAGACCATACCAGAATGAGAGTAACTTGTGGTCCCTAAATGGAACAGATGAAATGGAACTTCTCTCGCTCGTACGAAATTTGGCGGAGAAAGCTGGGGGGAGGACTAATTACTCGGATCTTTGGATGGAGCAAGATGTTTTTCCTTATGAGAAGGTGGAGAATTTGAGTCCTGAGGATAGACCGAGGGAAAATGTCGGTGGAAGGGCACCACAGAGGAATTACCTTATCTGATTTGCTCCGTTGATGAGTATAAGTGTGTTGTTGTCGAATATATCTTGGCTTGGTGATTTTAGAGGTGTGTTTGTTCTCTTGTTCCATGAATTTTGAGGATGGAGTTTTGAGTAACGTTGCTAAGCGAAGGATGCCTAAACCAAACTTTCCATCTCAGGTGTGTTGCCTAAGAACCTGAGAACTGCAGTGTTACAGCTATGAATGATTCTTCGCCAGCGATCAAGCGCAATGCCATGTTTGATCCAGTTCATTATGACTCTCCCTGTAGAGAGCCGGAGTCAACAATACGTAGACATCGATATGGAGTTTTTAGGGAATGGTTATAAAGACATCTTAGAAATGAAAACTTACAATTCTCAAAGCAACTCTCGTCACTCAGTCAGAAACTCCTCATCAACAAAACCAATCTCATCAGCTTCCCTCCTCAGCGAAACAAAAATCTCTCATCCCAAACCAAGACCCATATTCTCGACAACACCTCCTCTTTGCCTCATTACCTGCACTCAATCACTTGAACTACCAAAAAAAACTCACCCACGATGTGCACCTTCCGATATGGCAAATGCAAGAGATGCAAGGAACCAATTCCTGGGGAGCAAAGACCCTCGGACTTGTGTCGTTATATGGGGACGGAGAGGTGTGTTGGGAAGATTAGATGGTACAAAGTCCCAGGGACATCACAGGGATGTTGGCAGTGCATTGAAACCTAGTTAGTTCCTAACAGGTGATGGGAAGGCTGGAAGTGTTGGAGGTGCTGGAGGATGAAATGGAATGAGGGAGAAAATGATGTGGGAGTGAAACGAAAATTGGCTAAGGATTGTTGGAGGATAGTGGAGTGTTACTTTGGATTTTATTTGGCTCGTTGGTTCTTGGGGAAGTTGTTAGTTGAATGGAATTTCGCGCAACTGTTTGGCTTTCTAGCTTCCTTGCTTTCGTACTGCAAATTCCTCCAGCCTTCCCTTCTTCAGTCCCGAAAACCCACGACATGGCCGTTTCGGGGAATATGGTTAAGCGAATACTCCACGAATTTGAAATTCCGGAACTCAATCTTTTGGCAAATTTCATTTCACGTGTCAAGTGAAGCTTATTTCAAATGCTGCTGAATATAGGGCACTTCGAGTATGTTCCCTCAAGTTTGACAAGTGAACTCTTTGTCTGCAAAGCAAACCTTTTCGTGTATAACATGGCTTTCTGTGTCTCATCTTAGCTCCATCCCGAGTTTTCGGCAACTTCCCACTCAAGACAACTCAAATTATACTCCCAAGCACGAATCCATCCTTCTCATTCCTCTGCCTCTAGAAAAATAGGCGAATCATAGCCAAAATGTGCAACTTCTATTACTACTACTTCCAGAAAGGTCGAGTACCTTTCGCTATTCCTCTCCTCGTCTTTTGATGCTTTGCATCCAATAAGTCTAGTTCATTACAAAATGATACCATTAGATGAGCTACATGGCATGGTTCATAGGTGGATTGTGGACCAAGGCTTTCAATGTTATTTGCCTTCATGGCGGTATAATAAATACCAGGACAATCCAAATTATACACAATACAGAATGGATGACTGAGACCGATTTTTCAGAGATGTCACATGGAACAATTCTAGAGAGAGAAGCTTCATTGATAGGAAAACTATTCTTCGACAGTTGTTTGTAGGATTATAATCTAACAAAGGGGTAATTCAGTACCAAGAGTCTATTTTTGGGTTACCCAGGGCAGACAGAAAATAAACCGACCTTTTCGTGGGTTACCCAGGAGTAGACGAGTCAAAGAATCCGACAATTTGTAGGTAACCTGCCAATAGCTGTGTAGAAAGACGAGAGAAATCGTGGGCAACCTGCTTATAGTTGGAGTCTGAAGCTCTTCCTAGGTTACTTAGAGAGAGATCAGCTAATAAAACCTACTGTTGGTAGGTAACCTACTTATAACTGCGTAAAACCAATAGCTGTGAGAATACAAGCCATCTGTAGGTCAGCTCCAAAGTGCAATTCTCAAGAAACCGAGCTTATTTCGTTTTAAATCTAACAAGTGGTAATGACGTGCAAAAACCCACCACTTCTACATCACGAAACATCACAAGAAGACGGACCCAGATTAGGACGCACAATGCAGAAAGCTTAATAATTCTCGCTATTAACCCCAAGATATCTTCAAATACACAAACTCCAAAGCAAGCCCTCCAACCAAGAAAACCATCCGCTAAGCTCCTTCTTTTCCTCAGCCTCACACCACCTGCCCATCACTCACCAAACCTCCTGCACACTTATTCAAACATCATCCCTCCCTTTCCCCTTCTCCCCCTCCCACATCTCTTTCGGACCAAACCCCATCTCAATAATCCTCTCCTTCCTCTCCAATTCCCTCTTCGCTTCCCGTTTATTTCGCATCCGCCAAATAATACCAAACCCAATGAAGAAAAGTATGAGCAATCCCACAAAGCCGAAGAGGATCCCAAGTTGGGTTTGGGTTTCTGTTGCCATCGGGTAGGTAGGTAGGTAGGTGCGAAATAATGAGTTTGATGATGATGATTTTTGGTGGGGCGGTGGGGTAGTAGTAAAGTAGTGTGCTTGTAATCAATTCTGCTTTAGTTTTCAGCAAGTTGCGCGAGAATGAAGATAGAGTTCATACCTTTCAGGAGCTGAAATGAAGTGCTAGAGCTTGCGAAATGAGGTTCTGCTCAACTCAGCTTGTTCACACTATGTCTTTTCCTGCATTTCGAACGAAGACTTTCGCTTTTTATCGTCATCATCCATCACAAGAACCACTTTCGTCATTCCCCAGCTTCATAAATTTCCACTGGCTACCTCCTTTCTTGCGTGATGCAATATCACATCCTTTGTGTTGTACTGCTCGAGAATGCTATTGGTGAGAAAATACTTGAGGCTGCATGATGATTGGTGCGGGGTAACAAAGGTGGAACTTGGCATGGTTTTCGGCGATTAGATCTTGGTAGATTATCAGTAAAGGAACTTGGAACTAGAGAAGCTGAGGTATCATCATTGACTTAATACATTGAAAATTAATTTCTAGTTTGCATCCCAAGCCTACCAATACTCCATTGCTAAACCTAAACCATGCATCGAAAATTTTCCCACAGAACTTCGCCCAGAACACCGTTTTGTGCAACAAAAAAAAAGATTCGAAAATCAGCTGGTCTGCTCCATCTCCATCTCCTTTTCCGAGAGGACCATCGCCTGGTTCAACGCTTGAAGAACATCCTTCTTGTCGTCTTTCTTGGAAGGGCCAGCTCTTCCGGACAAAATATGTTTTTCCACCCCCTTGCAAACCAGCAAAACATACTCTTGGGTATCAAATTCCTCGCCATGATAGAGGTCCATCTCCGGTCTAAAATCAAAGGTGTTGTGACAGAAATACGGAAATGACCGATTGACAGCCCCGATCAAACCTGTCAGCTTTCCAATCTTGTATATCATCTCCTTGTTTCTACTCATGCTGTAATAGATCTTGCCGGCCATGAGGGGCACCTTGTGGTGATAGATATTCAGAAGCCGGTGCTGAATACTTTTGTGTTTGCAGAAAAGAATCCTGCGAGCCGGCTTTGCTGGCGGGGCGAAATAGCTCATTATCGTGACCCCCGTTTCGTCGATGTCTAGAGCATTTTTGAGCGTTGACACGGCGTAGGCGATTTTCGTCGCATTCATTCGTGGGACGAAAGTTTGGTTGATAATCTCGGCAGCTACGTCGTCGACCGGAACAACGTCTAGTTTGACAGACGGGCTTCCGTCGAGGACCTTTAGCATGCCGGAGCTCAACCCGATAACCAAACCCGCAAATGCCGCGGGGCTATCGATCCAGCCCGGAAATGGGAACTTTCGACTCGCAGAGATAATACTGGGCCGTACGATTGTGATGGGCAAAGTTTTTGACCATTCGACGATGTAATGCTCCGCCATACACTTGCTGAGAGTGTAGGTATTTTCGTGGCCAGTGAAGTTGAGGATTTCGGCCTCACTCATTTTCCCTTCCTTGAGCATCTGGTTGAGTTTATGCACTGAAACTGGCAGTGGTGAGAGAATCTCTGCCATGGGGGCTGGGGTATGGGGTGTGACGTATGCAGTACTGGTCACCAACAGCCGTTCCAACTTCTTGCATTGCTCAGCCAGGAGACAGACATTGACCGCTCCCCCAATATTCGATTCCGCTGCGTCTTTCATGAGATTGTCGAATTTGATGGACGCTGCGCAATGTATGATATGGGTGACGTCTAGGCAGACCTCTTTGTACAACTCTGGCTCCATTCCGCAGTTTTCCTGCGTAACATCTCCTTCGACAATTTGGACAAAGTCCAGCCAACCACGCGGAAGTTTTGAAAAACATGGGGAAGTTGCTACTGTTTCTCGAAACCGGGTTTGAGCGTCCTGGCCCCTTTTACCCCTTGCGAGCAAAATCACCCGATCAAGAGGAAATTCCGATTTTCGACGGAAGAGAGCTTCGATGACAAGCTTTCCAACAAATCCAGTCCCACCCGTTATGAAAATTGTGGAGTGTATTCTGGGTGGTGTTGGAGGGAGCGAGGGTGGAATGACTATCTGTGGAAATTTGTTGAAGTTTTCGTAAGAAGGTGGCCCAAAATTGGAACCATCCTGGGCCTCTTGAGGCATGACTGAGTTTGGATTGTGTTGATGCTCCTGGACCTTTGGCCCAGAAGAATTTTCGAAAAACCACGGCTATGTGATTTCCGCGAAGTGAGAAGAGGTATGTTGTAGGATTTAAATACACAGGGAGCAGAAGTTCTTATGATATGATGGTGCGTTAGTTCGTCGGTCGGAAATCTATTACGAGTCGAAAGAATGTAGTTTTTGCAACGAGAGAATTCGACAGGAATATCCAGGCGGTGCAGTTGACAATAAAGGACATGGCAGCTGCGAACACCTGGAGTAATGTATCTCGTCAGCTACATGTTACAATCCGCATCATGATTCGGTAGATGGGTCTAGTTTCTACTCAGCACCGACAGATCGTCTGAAATTGACATCTCGACCTCCTACGCTAGACTTCTTCGCTTCGGCTGTACCTGGTATGACGACCACACAAGAGCCGGCGGAGCATTTGCAGGAGCCCAGCCGAACCAGCCAATTGCAAGTCACTTGCGCATTCTGGCCTGGGTCGTTCCTATCAAGTATTAAAGGCCAACTCGTGTCTTGCCGCCTCCACATTTCCACTTTTATCTTGGCTGGCCAAATAGATGTTGAAGTTCGGGCTGAAGTGTGGGTTCGACCTGAAACCTCTAGTCGATTTCTTGGATGGCTAGGTCGGGAAATCGTGTGATGGATTCAGCAGAATTGTTCGAGTCCGCTGTCTCCTCAAACCAAGAAGCATACAAAACCCGAATAAACATTTCTATACCAACAACAAAAGGTATCAATTGTCCAGTGGAAGAGATTTCGTCAACATCACTTATGCCGTTCCAAAGGATAGTCCGCTCGGTGGCAATTACAACTGCAGTCGCAACGCATATATTGCAGAGAGTCCGGATTATCCGCAAAGCGAATTTCCGCTCTGGACTATATCCGGTCAGTCCAAGTTCAACAAACATCTCAGGTGGGTGGATACTTGCGAGATATCTACGCTGGATTTTGCCTCCCAAAAACCAAAATGCTCGGTGACGGCGAGAGCGAGTATGCCGAGACAAAATAACAGCAAAATAGTATGGAATACTACATTGGCAACGACAAATGCACGAAGATCCAAGCGTAGTCTCCAAAACAAAAACCCATATTGCGGACAATCGTCAAACCCTAATTTCTCACCCACAATCCAGAACCAGAGCTGAAAGCCCGACACAGCGAGAAGAAGCGCGAAGTTTAGCGTGCTAAACAGCCTCCCCATTCTCACTTGCGGATAACGGGTCGGATCCCATTGAGGTTTGAAACCTGTCACTGCTCGCCATAAAAATAGAGGTACAAGAGACAGATATCCTCCAAATGTGAGTAGCAACGATATATATATTTCGATAGGCCGAATGTTTCCTCGGCCTGTTTGGATGACCATGGCGAGAAATGTGGCGCAAACAAACATCAAGTTGGATATGCGCATTGAAGGAACCTCGGACCTGGCTACCCAAGAGGCGAGTATACTGCTGTACCATTGGAGATAGAATCCTGCTCTTATTCCCAGGCCGTACATGTCGGAGTTTCCGGCAAAGCCACACAATTCTTCCATGTTGAAGGTTTTATTGGAGGATAAACAAAAATTGGCAGCGGAAGCCTCAAATGTCAAAGAGGCGGTCTAGCAATCGTTGGTCTGTCAAAGATGTTTCCGAGGAGTTGTCTTTCATGACAATCACATCCAGGGTGGATTATAACGCGACTTCAAAGGTGGCTTCGAAATGATATGATTGAGCCAAACTACTCAAGGAAGATATCTGCGCCTGGTCCAGCTTCAAATGCGAAAGTCCCCCGGACGGGAAAAGATCAGGCGCCATAGCCGCGGTCTTCGTTATTCGGGTCAGGCATTAGGGGATGCGTGACCACAATGTCCTCGTGACATTCGATTTCAATTCGTATGTATCGATCCTGTTCTTCTTGTTAGTGTTTGGCTAACAAAAATTAGCTCGTCAGTCACGAGTCTGTCAATTCTTCAACCCTCCATCAAACCTTTGTCCATCTGCCAGATTGGGACGAGGTATGGGTAGATGATTTTCCTTCCCAACGATGTGGTGAGAGTTGGTTCAAGACTTCGACCAAGGCGGATTGTTGCCGCACTCTTGCACTTGCGTATTTGAATTTGAAGGGAGAGGCAATCGGCTGTCTATATAGTAAAAAAAGACGCTAGAAAGAACCTTGAGATTCGAAACTTTGACGACGATTTAAGCTGGTCCTGGGTCATCTGATCACGCGACATATTTCGCGACACCGACCACGTCCAACAACCAACAACAACCAACGTCAGAAAAAAGACCATCGAGGAGGGTTGCACCTGAGAAAGAAAAAGATGGATGGAGGTGCAACGAGGAAGCATAATACAGGTTCGTGGGACATGACGCAAACGATGCTATTTCAATGCAAAATCATGAAGAAGGGAGGGAGGCTGGTTGGGAGGGAAGGGCTCCGACCTTTCCCGACATTGCCTGTCCTGGGCCTGAGATCCAAGGCCGATTTCCATCCAGGTGCCTTTTGTCAACAAGAATCGGAATTCTGGAGGATTTGTTGATGCCGCCTTTCAGCCCTCGAAAGACATGATATGGTAAGAAATTCTCTCGAATATCCCAAATGATATTTCAGAAACCATTTTGCTTCTTCGCAAGAAAAGTATTAATTTGGAACAGGCTAGTCTTGGGTTTGGGACTTGCTAGAAATCTCCAGTTAAAAGGCAAGTTACCACTTGTAATTCCTCCCTCACTTGCTTCATCGAAGACAATGCATTGTACTATCTATCCATTGTACTTTGGCAGGGGGGTTTGCATATAAAAACGGATTTTTCGCCAGAGGCGAGGTATTGCCCACCTGGCCCACTTTCTTAAGCGAGGGGTAGAGCCAGTTCACTTGTCGCAATTTAAAGGCGGACAAGAAGCTCATATCGGCTAAACGTTAATCCGTTAATCCGGGAAGAGCTGTTTACTGCCCTATTTCCAGAGCTGTCGCAGGCTCCTAAACTGAAATCCCCTCACCTTTGCTAGACCTGACAACCACCAAAACAAACACCTTTTCGGAACCACGACTAGTCCTTCTAGGGCTTTGTCGCTTGGGAACGGTCAAGTCAAAGGTCGAATACCTGTATCTCAAGTCTTCTATTCGTTGTACCAAGCCTTGTTTATTCGCGCACCTCCAGTTTTCAGTTTGCGACTGATCGAAGCTTCTACGATCACACCTACAACTCAACCACCAGCATCATCACTTGGAAGCTGCCCCTTTTGTCGAGCCCAATACAGTAGCTATTGTAGCCTACCGTATCAGTCAAGATGGGTTTCTGCGCATGGATCTGTAAGTATCTCCTACCTTGGCGGCCTTACATAGACTAATGTATATCTACAGCGAAGCTTTTTGGTCGCAGCGTCGCCAGCGTCGCAAGCGTTGCCGTCGATCATACATCAATTGAGGGTAATAGCTATGAGGTCTTCACGCAAGCTATCCACGGTTTGTATTACCGTGTGCTCGCTGGTATCCATCCAGGCACCATCTTGGAGGATCTTAATACGCAGCTGGCCGGACAACTATTCCCAATCGTGAACCCAACCTTCGCTGACCGATGTCGTCTTGCAACTTATCGGATGTTGGGTAATCTTGAGAAGAATGGTTCTTTCGATCGGTTCTTGACATTTGACCAATACAATCTCCTCAACGCTCATCCAGAACGTATCCGTTACGCAAACGACTTGTACACCTACTTCAAGGACTTCCCAGTCTTCAAAAACGCTATCATGGACCCGGAAATGGCCGAGGCGATGGGTAAGTCTGAGGCCATTGTACGAAGAGAAAATCCGAGCTAATCACACCGTTACAGAAAATTCGAAGAAGAAAATGAACAACCGCTTTGAGAGAAGATTGCGCGTAGATGCGGATCGACAGGATGCTCAGGCCAAAGAAATGTTTGATAGTATGTCCCCCATTGCCATAGTTCTCTCTGCTATGGTACTTGCCAATGATTCCAAATGCTAACCTCTATATCTAGACAACACCGC
Source organism: Calycina herbarum (assembly GCA_001414485.1). Classification (NCBI taxonomy): domain Eukaryota; kingdom Fungi; phylum Ascomycota; class Leotiomycetes; order Helotiales; family Pezizellaceae; genus Calycina; species Calycina herbarum. Next base: position 320,747 of record LLEY01000011.1, read on the forward strand.
GTTTCTTGAACAGATGGACAAAGCCAAGATGGACAATCCACCGCCTGCATACTCTCCAGCAATCCCTGGCCCGCCACCTGTCCATGATCATCGTGCAGTCCCAGTCGCTGGCCCTGGCCGTTACTCTGTTCTTCGTACTTCACAAGGACCGCCTGCAGCCATTCCACGACTCCCCGGCCGATTGTCTCGTTACCCAGGTCAAAACTCAGCTCCGCAATCAGACCGTCCCGACCCTCTTGCTTTCCCATATGATGAATACGGACGCGAAGCAGCATATCGTGAATTGGCAGAGTTGGAAGAGAGAGAGCGGATCGAAGGCCAACTGACTCCATTTGCCCGCGCGGTCAACACTGGCCGGAACTCTCACAACCGCCCCAACCCAGTCAATGTTGCGCTCTTACCTCCTCGCTCTTTAGGAGCATAGATATTGCAGAAGATCTTTGCTGCTTGGGGAGAATACTCTCGTAGATAGTAGTGGGATAAATACAAATGAATAAGTTCCTGAATATGTCTGATTTTCTGTGACTCCGTGAGATTTCATCTAATTCAACATTGTGCTAGAGAGTTAGAGTAATAAAACTAAAAGATAAGACTTACTGTACACCGTTCAGTAGCTAGTTTTTCTTATTATTCTCTCTTATCAGGAGTTTATTCGTATTATTCAATTGTTCTAAATAACTAGAGTAATAAAGATAGAAGATGAGACTCGCTTGAATAGCTGATTTTTTTATTATTCTTTCGTCTCGAGTCCATCTATTATATTACTGAATTGTTCTGAAATGCCAGGGAAATAAAAATAAAATATGAGACTTACTCGAATAGCTCTTTCAAAGCGTAAGATCTTTTTCGAGATCTATCTCAGTGCCTCTATTTAATTCACTCCACTATTCTAAACAGTTAGAAAATGATTCTTTAATAGATATAGTTTAGATATACTCAATGATAACTCTCTCTCTTTCTTTGTTTTATTAGCTTATAATTAAAAGAGTTATACTAAAAGCTTCAAGAGAATTAAAACATAGCTTATAAGACGTCGGGAAATATAGTGGAGATTCAGATGTTATCTTACCTGAATAATAGAGTAACTCTGCTTGACCAGATACTACTTAGATATATAGATAAAGAAGTAAGTTTGTAATTTGATTTTAAGTGAGGGTTTTTGGTAGCTTGTGCCTTGAAAGGGACAACAAACACAGTAAGAGGCTCACCCTCTTATCTGCTTAAACAAGCTACTACTGCTTGTATTCTGTCGATCGCCTACTTCGGAAGCGAGACCTGGTTCCCTGGGCGGGCCAGAGCATGAGGTAACCAGGCAGGGGGCATAAACAACCGAATTAGCCGTCATCTAACTCTACTAGATAGAGTAGTAGCTAAGTGTGCTAGGATTATCCTCCCAGTATACAAAACCACTCCTACCTTAGTACTTCTTATGGAATCTGGCCTTCTAGCCTCTGAAATTGCTCTTATAGTTAGAAGCAAAGCACTTGAAGCCAGGACTCGACGACTCGACCCGACTCACCCACTGAAGCGATGTATAAATAACCCTTGCTCTAGAGCTAGGCTTATATACCGTGCCCGCGAAGCCCTCTCCCTCTCTGAAGAGATTAACCCTCTTCAAGACCCCCCATGGAATAGAGGCTTTAACCGGCAAGCCCGCCTTCTGGAGGTAGGGGGGCCTGACTTCGGAGGAACTAAGGACTCTTATAAAGCTAAATTCCTTGAATTCCTTGCTACTGTTCCTGCTACAGACCTAGTAGTCTTTACCGACGGCTCTCGCTTAGACGACAAGAGAACCGGGGGAGGCGTCTGCCTAACGAAGGGGGGAGTTATCCTCAATACCAAGGTCTTCTCCTTTGGCAAGGCACTAGAGATATACGACGCAGAGGCTAGAGCAGCCCTGCATGGTCTTGAATTAGCCCTGGCTTCCTCTTTCTGGTCATCGGCTAGGAAGTGCTGGATCTGTCTCGACAACCTCGAAGCTACACTATAACTGACCTACCGGTCCTGCGGCACTTCGTAAGAGACTTTTAATAGAGTTAACGAGTTAGCTCTACTATACCCTGGGGAAGTCCAAACTATGTGGTGTCCTAGCCATATAGGTATCCAAGGCAATGAGATAGCGGATAGAGCTGCAGGGAGAGGCGCTCGGCTACCCCCTTCAAACTCTCTTCCCTTACTCTGCACTGCCACGCTTCAGAGAGAGGTTAAAGAGACAGGGGTACAGCTTGCAAAGAAGCTATGGAAAGCTACACTTCCTAGGCTGTATAAGAATCTAGGGCTCGATAGCTGGTCCTTGAAACCTCGGTCACTTCGCTTACTAAGAGAGGTCCTAGCTCGCTTAATTGCTGCTCGCTCCGGCCACGGAGACTTTACTACGTATCACCTTCGCTTCTCCCACCTTGACACGCTGCTCTCCTCAGGGGAGTGTAAGTGTAGAAAGGAGAAGACTCAATTTCACCTGCTCTTTTGTAGGCTTGCAAACAAAGCAGCTCCTAGGCTACTTGCAGAGGCTGAGAGGAATCCTCAAATACTCTTTGGCCCACACTATGAGGAGCTATTTCACAAGGTCTACTATAAGACGAAGTTTTATACTAAGATATGTCCCCTTAGATAGAGAAATCTTTCTCTCCTTTACCTTATATCTCTCTCTGCTCTCTACTCTCTGTTATTATATACTATTTTCTTATTCTAATTCAGAACAAGGGCTGCTCCGGAAGTGGGGCTTCTCTTTAAACTGTCTCTTGTAAATTAGCGTTCTTTCATTTACACCCCCTGTAGCCTAGGGCACCCCCCTAGCGTCATTTGCCCAACACTGGGACTCTTTTAGGACCTAGCCCACGCGAGCTAGAATCCGCCTGACGTTAAATAGAAATAAATAAATAAATAAATAAGTGAGGGTTTTTTTTGTTGCACTTCACATTTTTCATATCAAGAGCTACTGTCGTAGCTACTTTTTTTACGAGGTATGAAGTTTTGTCGCAGTTCGCACTTTTGGATCAAGGAGTAATATTAAGTTGAGTTTGTTTTATTACGCTTTATACCTATGAAATGACCTCAAGAGCAAGGTTGAGAAATGGGAAGAGAAATGCGAGAGAAAAGCGAAAAGTCCTTTATCCTAAGTATTACTCTAAGGAAAGTAACAAAAGAAAACTTAGTCAACTCCCTTCAATAACAAAAGAAGTTTATAAGAATTAAATAATAAGAAGGAAATCAAAGGCATCACAGCCAAGGACAAATTTATGGACTTGCAGCACAGTAGCAAAGAACCACCTAGTTGTGTTCTATAGTTGTAGGTTCCAACTTAGCCTACAATTATTGTCTGGGTCGACAGCGTCAATTCGGTTGTTAAAGGAGGCCCCTTTTCGCCCCTATTGCTAACCGAATTAACGCTGTAGAAAAGGGGACTCCTTTAACAACCGAATTGACGCTGTCGAGTTGATGACAACCCAGCTCAAGATCCACGACACCTCAGCCAACAAAGCAACCCTCACTAACTGGTTCTTTCCTTCCAATTGCTATTGTAATCGCATTGACAAATGTCCTCAACATCACAGCCACACCCATGCGGCCTCTTCCTCCTTTAAATCTGACGTGCATAATTTGTTGCAAGTCGCGATAATTTTTAGTAGATAAACGACTAAAAATGAAGAGTAAAAATGCCATTATCTTTCCTTCTAAGACCTCGATTATATAGTTTCAAACGCGAAATGTTAGCCTACCCAAGTACCCTATATCGCATGAAGAAATAAACCTTATCGCACCAATTGATGCGCATCTTTCTGGGATGAAGAGCAAGAAATTCTTGAACTTGCAAGGGAGGTGCAGAAAAATGACCGGAGTTGCACGTGACAGCGCCCATCTTCTCCCTCCCGATTGTTGAGAATAATGATCTCTTGAACTTGGAACAATATTTACCTTGTTGAAAGAGATATTCCAAGTGTTTAAAGAATCCCGTGGTGGAGCTGGTTTGCTCGAAGGGAGGCCTGACATTGATACTCGTCAATGACTAGACCGTCCCACTAGCTGAAGTTATCCGTGGAAGTTTCCAGCTCTGGGGGGTATGTCTGATATTAACTCTCGACAGTAGTGCGTCTTCGAACTTTGAGATCTTTCTTTGACATTGGAAAAGAATCACTTACCTCCAGCTTGACGACGAAAATTGCTTCAGCAAGGGATTTCAATAGGAGGCTTCATATGCTGGCAGAAGCCCAGAATGATACAGGTATTTCCGGGATCGTAATGGAAGACCTGGTTGACAATCTCAAGGAAAAGGGGTACCTGGTATAACTTCCTAGAGCTTCGGCCATTTCTTCCCTGTGCACCTTCCACTTTGATACTGTTCGAAACCGTCCGGGGTAATTTGGTATTGTTCGAGGTTGCTTAGGAGAATGGAGAGATTAAAGTTCCAATTGTTCTAAATGCTCCGAGTTAATATTTCTGATTGTCCCAGAACTGCCAGAGCAACAAGAAAGGTACGTAGGTACGCTTGGAAAGGTGGCTGATGTTGCTCAGAGACAAGAGACCTCACTTGGAAACTGAGAGTGAAAAACTGGGTATTAATTGCATAGCAATAGCAATGGGTATAACAAAAGCAAGCCGCTGACCAAATAGGTATCCATCTCGCCACATCCCTCAACACCCACTCGCAAAACTCACCAATCTCACCCGCAAGCTCTCCTTCCCCTCAATCCTCCTCACCTGCTTCTCCTCAAACTCCCACTTTTTCCGATCAAGAACCCTATCCCGTCTCTCAACCTCCCTCTCCCTTCTAGTCTCCAAACTCCTAGCATGTCTCTCATCCTCCTGTCTCCGTCTCATCTCCTCCCTCCTGGCCCTCATCTCAGCCTCTCCCTTCATCCTCGCCTTCTCCGACCTCCGCTTCCTGTCCTGTTTCCAAACCATCTCCACGATATTCCTCTGTCTAGCAACGATATCCTCCTCAATCTTAACTTTTTCGACACGATCGAGCTTCCTCTGTTTCCGAATCGCTTTCTCGTTTTGTTTCTGCCAGGCGGAGAAGCAGGGATAGCAGTAGGATGTTTCTTTATTGACGATGGTTTTGCTTGCATTGAAGTAGGGACAGTGGGAGCCTTGGTAAGACGGGACTTCGAGTTTGGGGTCGTGACAGGATGTCCATTGGGAGGAGGTTGCTGGGTCGTCGTTGCCGCACCAGAAGCGCTGTATGGCGGAGGTGATATGGGTGCTCCATCGACATGACCAGTTCCTGCATTGGTAGATTTCGAGGTTGCACATTGCGGCGAGCAGACGTTTGGAGTGGTGGTGGTTAGGGTACTGGAATCGAGCTTGGGTATTGACAAACTGTCGGGATTGTTACGGGACTTGGCTGGGACCAGTGAGGCTATTGGGAGCGGGATAATTATGCGTGTTGTGATGGGTGCGTTGACCTTGGTGACGTAACGAATGTCGAAAGCTTTCGGATTGAAGAATTGTACTGATAAAAGTCGTGGTTGGGATGGGAGTGGAGAGATGTTTGGATGAAAAGAATGAAGCTAGAGCCAGCCCGAGGTCGTCGAAGAACTTGGGAGAAACATGGTCGCAACTGCCTTCATTGCATATTGTGGAGAAGGTTTGGAACAACGGCTGGTCATTCTCCGAGGCTTTTTGGAACAATTTGGATATCTTTCAGAGAAAGGGGGAAGGGGCGACTGGGAGAGGAGAGGTGAACATGGGCCGCAACGTCCTTCAATGGGTACTGTGCGTCGAGTGGTCATTTTTCGAAACATTTTAGAACATTATTCCTTTGGGGGAAGGCGCAACTAAAAGGCGTCCACGATCAGTCGCAATGGCCTGCGAGAGGAAAACCCCGAGGCAAAATCTGTAGACTTTGAGAACCATTGCTCGACAAGAAGATAAGAGCGCAATATAATCAATTATGCAAGGCTACTCACTACTAAGCTCTATTGCAGGCCTTTACAAAGAAAATTTCTCTCCCACCATCTCCTCGCCAAGTGACCACAGTCTTTCCGCACGCTCTTTGTTAAGGGCATAAGGCTTAATCTCTACTGGATCCGTCTGGATCTGACAATCAGACAAAAAGCAACTATCTCCAACTTCCAAACTGGGATCAAGTGCCGCTCTCAGAGTAGTAGAACATCCCTGCTCCAAACTCTTCATTTCTGGAATCGTTTTACCCTGCTCTCCGTAGCTTCCAACTGCAAGGTCAATCAACTCCGATGTCAAGTGCTTCTGTAAACCAGTTCTAATGCTTCCCGGGCACAGCGCAAAGCTCTTGACTCCCTTGCCTTCCAGTCTTTTGTTCATTGCTACACTGAAGAGTATGTTGGCGGTTTTGGCTTGTCCATATGCCTTCCATGGCTCGTAGTCCTTCCCCTTATTGAAGTCAAGTGATTCCCAGTTGATGTCTCCAAATGCGTGGCCACCGCTAGATACATTGACGATTCTGGCTCCTGGTCCAGCGGCGAGAATCTTTGGAAGGAGAAGGTTGGTGAGTAGAAAGTGTGAGAGGTAGTTTGTGGCGAATTGAAGTTCGTATCCATCAGCATTCAATTCGTAAGGGCAGATCATGATTCCAGCATTGTTGATGACCACGTCAATCTTTGGAACACTGGCATCGTCGAGGATAACCTTAGCAGCAGCTCTCACACTGGATATGGAGCTCAGTTCGACGGGTACGAATTTGGTGATTATGGAGGAATCGATGCCGTGGATTGAATCGATTGTTGGCTGGATTTTTGCAATCGATCGTCCGAGGAGGAGAATGGTATGAGGTGAAGCATGAGCAAGAGCTTCAGCGGTTGAAGCACCAATACCACCTTTACTGGGGCCAGTGACCAAGAATGTACGACCCTTGACTTGAGATGGGAAATCAGAGACGATGGTCTCGCCAGTGGTTTTATTGTTGTATTGTGACATGGTTGTGAATTGAGTGGGTAGTGGTGCGAAGTTTGGTGGTTTGCTTGTTTGAGAAGTAGTGTGTGTTGGAAAGATGGTTGGGAATATGATAAACTCTTAGGATTGTCTGATCTCTTTATATCTCGAGGTGAGGATATCTTCACTCACCACAATGGCCCTCGAGCCTGTTTACTAACCCCTCTTAAGGTAACACAAACTCGGTCTAAACTGTGGATTTGTATCATCAAAGCTTTGAAATTAGTCTGACGGATTTAATTCCAGTCCGTAAAACGCCTTTGTGTTGATGAAATGCATGATTTCGAAAAAGAAATGGTTAAATCCGAGTGTCCGTCGAAGCCACTACACCGGGACCTCCGTCCCGATAAGCCACCCGCGAAGATTGCCATCGAAGCCTAGGTACGCCTGCGGAAAATACCAGCTAAACGGAGTGAGATGTGCAATTGGATTTCTAATAACCGAGCTTTGGAAGTAGAGGAGTGAGAGTGGTGCGCCATTCGTGGTGCAGAAGAAAAGACGGAGTTAAATTTCACTTTCGGGATGACGACTCCAGAGGGTCCGAATAAAGCAGGTCGTTACCTGGATAGCAAGTTGGCTACGAGTAGGCTACGTTATAAGAAGGGACGAGGGTACCAATAATGATTGCAAAGCCGGTGCAGGTGGTTGACCTCTCCTCGCGGAGGGTGACGATGAAGATTTGAGTGGGCCTCATGGATCAATGTAAATCCGAGCCGATATCTCATCGCTCTCGGAATTCCTGGTGCAACCACCATCTCAATTTCTAGGAGTCATTCCAATGGAAAGAATTGTTATTAATCACTGCGCTTCGATATCAGAGGCAACTCCTTGCGCTTCTTCGAAAACAATGCATGCGCCGCCATCCTTTTCCCCGAAGAAACTATGAAATCGGCGTAGGAATTGGACAGGATTTCTTAGTGGTAAGATCAAAGTCCATTATTCTCCCTACAAAAATACATACATGATCAAGAAACCCCAAACTTGTTGGACTATTCCTCAGTAGCGTCAAGGAAAGCATCCCAATACTCATCCCCGAGATTATCATCATTGCCATACTCCTTGGATTCATTCTCCGCATAAGAACCCTCCAAAATATCTACAACCGCAATACGAGATTTATCTCCCTTCAGTTTGATCTCGTCCGCATCGCCCTCCGCCTTATCCGCAGATACAATATCAACATTAATCCTAGTCCATTGTGCAGCCCAACCTCTCGTTCCCGGATATTTACCCGTCTCGTGAATGACCGTTCCCGAAATATTCTTCTTCGACGAGTCGTCGGGGACTTCGAGGCCTACGACAGGTCGTACACTTCCACTTGTTGAGAGACGACGGATGGCAGATATGCCGGTGGGATCGAAGGGTGCTTGTGTACCTGCAATGAAGGAGTGGTCTTTGGATGAGAGTTTGGTCCATGTTGCGTGTGTCATCAGGATCAATCCTGTCAACATCCAAATCTCGGGTTTTTGTTTCGATTTAGCGGCGAGGGATTCGGCGGCGGAGATGTGTGTGGAAAGCCATTTTTGGGCAGCGGGGGATTTCAGGGTGATATTTTGGAAGAATTTCTCGGGTCTGGAGAGATAGGTTTGTTAGTTGTGTTAGGAAGAGAGCGTGTGAGGAGGAGTGGTATACTCTTTGATCTCCAGCTTTGTCGATTTCTCGGAGGCGACGACTCGGTATTGATCTCCAGACTCGTGTCCAGAATCCTCATCGTCATCGGGTTCATCGTCGAGACTCTTTCCCAGTGTCAAGGCATAGTTGTTGAGAGGGGTTAGTTGAGCCCAGAAGGGAGCTGGTTCTGCAATGCTTTTTGATGGCATTAGTCACTACTGCTTGTAACCCATTTCCTACCTTGCAAGTAAAATACGCATACTCACTCCGTATATGCCTTTTCCTCGTACGGTTCTAGAGCTGTTGGAAGCTTGAAGTCGTGGACTAGGTTTCCCAGGTGGATATGCTTTACTTCAACGCCGGAATTGTAGGTGTAGTATGTTCCTTTTTGCTTGGACATTTTGGTATCGATTGATTGGGGGGAACCAATTGTTTATCGTGGATTTATGAGAGAGGTTGGAATTGTGGAGTTTGAAGTGCTTTGTAGAAAGTCCTTTATGAACAAAGGGTGGAGAGCTATTTTCCCCGCATCAGCTGCTTTACCCCGCATTTCGTTAACCCATCCCATCCATAGCGGTTTCACCACTTCCTCCATGGTCTTTTTTATATTCACTGAATAGCGGATCATTGGAATGGTATATATATAAAGATCATGTTTTCCTGTTCCAAGTTACAATGCTCTCCAGAAAAGTTTCTTTGGTAAAGAACTGCCTATCAAGGGGGTTCGAGGGTTGGATTCGAGTACCTACAGTCTATGATATCAAACAAGAAGTTATGATTTGCATTCAATCATCACCTTTCTCTACGACTGATAACTATTGCTTCATCGATAGCTTCCATAGCAAGCCGTGGGCGGAACATTCAATAATTTTCTTTGTCATGTGATCAGACCGCTTTCCTGGAGAATCTTTCATTGAAGCTCTGATTCTCTTCTTTCTAAGGATCAATTCGAAAGGATCATGGGCTCTTCCAAGATGTGTGATATTGGTTCGTTTGGACTTTCAAATTTCCAAAGGAAAACGTGATAAGTAAGCCACGGCCACACTTGCGGCTGGAAGATACCTGGGAATTTTCCTGATCCCCTTCTCTGTACTTCAAGATTACAGAACTACAAATATTGTTCGAGATATTTTCCAACATTGATTTCCAAACCCCCCTCTCCTTCTAAGTGCCTTGAGATATTTCATCCATCTTTTAATAGCAGGTTGTGTTCAAAAGAAAGCCTTGTCTTACGTGAAAAGGCTTCCTCAGCCACACCCGGTTTTAACCCCTGTTATTCCGAATTGAGACGCCGGATTTGACTCCATACTTTTACCTGGGATCCCCCACACCAGGTACCCTTCTTCTCCAGCTTTCGTTCATCTCCCTTCTCCTTGCCAGTGGCCAGTGTTAATGAGTCAAATAAGCCAATATCTTATGCCAGAAGCTCGTTGACAAATCTCTGACATTAGTCCCTCAATTCATCGTCAATGTTCCCTGTCGTTGCCTAAGCCTGAAAATGGATTCTTCAAACACAACCAATACGACTACTCTCCAACAAGCTCCTCCCCGAGACCGAACTTCAAGAGCGGAATCCGAGTTTTCGGCCCCGGAATACCATATCACATATGGTCAAGATCATACTCTACAATGGGATCCACCGGTCGGCTCGAAGGAGCTGGCTCTTGCTTTAAGCTATCACTTTCCGTTGCAGGTCGATTTAGCAAGTAAAATGCAAGCTGCCACGAGGCGATACTTACGTCAGGAACGAGACAGTAAGAAATCGAAATCGAAATCGAAATCGAACTCTCCAGCTGAGGATGATCCGGTCGCACGTGATCCGGCTCCGAATCCCGTGGAAGAGGGGAAGGACAGTAAGGTTGGGACGTCAGGGTTGCAGATTTTGACGTGGGACTCTGGGATGAAGCAGTATAGCCATAAAACTAAAAGAAGGCGTTACGACAAAGGGGAAAGAGTCAAAGTTGCTGCCAACAGGGGATTCGCTTGTGATGTGCATAGAAGACAGAAAATGAAGGTATGTTTATCATAATCGTATGTGTTAGTCTAGAAATTAACGAGAATAGTGTGATCCAGAAAGATGTTCTCGAAACAAACAGCATTTCAGTAGTCTCGAAGCTATACCACAAGTAGAAGTAAACACCAAACCGGAAGACACACCAATGGCAATGGAAGGACGTGATCCTTCAATCCACTCTCTAGAACCCTCTGTTCAGACCGAGAACACAGACTCAACACCCCCACAATCCGATGGGCTGAGTTTATACTCGATCACCACCTCTGATACCTCCCAGACTTCCCCCAGGTGGAGCATGTCATCAGTCATGAATTCAACCAACATGTCCTTCTCGGAAAACACCTCGGCGAACAACATTTTCAAAATGACCACGCCATCTCTTCATCCTTCAATACACTCTTCCATCCCGGGGAGCTCTCGTGCAGGACATGATTCCATCGGATCCATTTTATCAGCATACGATCTGGAGTTTCTTGCAAATCTACCAGATTACGACGTTTATCACCCTAACAACGATGATCCGAATACCATGTGGTGGACACAAGACGTCCCGGTGCCGCAAGAGAATCTCCTCCGAGATGGATTCCTTCCACTCTCCTTCCCTACAAATCAAGACCCATATCAAAACCAGGACCACCAAGACCAACCACAAGAACACATAGATCCAAGAATAGAAGACACATCTTACATCCCACCTCCACAAACCTTCGACCCAACCTGCTGGCATTCAACTATCGAACCCCAAGACACAGAAATGCAAACTACCACTCAACCCTTCGAACCCTCACCCGGCACCCCTCCAGATCCAGACCTTGATCCAGACCTTGATCCCGACGCTCAAACACAACCACCCACAATCCCATTAACCACAATCCAAAAAACCACCCTCCTAAAATGGTGGGGTCGCGACCGTCTAGCAGAACCTCAACCACTCTCCCCATCCCGTCCAACCTCCTCTCAATCGTTAAACTCGCAACCTCGTTCCTCAAAAACACAAACTACGACCCAAAACCCACCTTCTGCGCCTTCATCCCCAACCCAGAAAGAGAATGCAATTCCTTCTTCGTCTTCGATTTCGGAAAGTCATACTACCAGCACAAGTACAAGTGGAAGTGGGACGATGAGAGGGAGGAAGAATACGCTTGCTAGTAAGGTGAAAGCTGTGCATGTTCAGCCGCCGTTTTTGAGGAGGGGGTTATGGAGAAGTAGTTCTGCGGGGAGGGATGGGAAATAGAATATCCTTGGCACTCTTTTATTTTTATTTAGTTCTTTTGTTCATCTTCTTCTGTTTCGGAGTTAACAATTTAGGGGGTGTTAAGATATTTTTTCAGGATATGACTAGAAGGAGACTTGGATTCAGATCTGGGAGGTGTTATGCGATTCGATTTCGAAGATATTCCACACTCCTTTAGAGGTTTAGAACGGGCAGTACTAAGACAGTAGAGGGAGGAGGACTCTTTTCGCTTTTTACATGCCAAGAAATCAATAGAGTCGGGGATAGGGGGAAACGGAACCTCGAGAAATCCTTCTTATCTTTTCCTACTATTATCATAGTATAACGTGGTTTATCAGGACCCGGATCATATCAGGAACCGGATCAATTTTAGCGAATTCCCAACCCCCTTCCTTTACAACGCGTTTTTTCTACTATATATTATGTTAGTTATTCTATAAGAATCAAAAATCATTCTAGCTATCAAGGCTATTGGAACATCTAAAAAGCTAAGCCGTCGGAAGGCTGCAAAGCTCTACGGAGTGCCCTTTTCTATACTAAACGGTAGAATAAACGGCCGAACTACTCTCCCTAAGCGACGGCTAGCAAACGTCAAATTGTCTAAGCTAGAAGAGGAAGTAATTGTTCGGAATATACTTAATCTAGATTCGAGAGGGTTTACACCCCGGCTAGGTAGCGTAGAAGATATAGCGAATTATATACTTAAATCGCGAGAGGGAAAACGCGTTAGCAAGCTCTAGGCACATCGATTTATACAACGACAGTGTCACGAATCACGGTATACGTGGTAAGTAGTCCAGACGGCGTTCTGACAGGACAAGGCATAATATCCGGGAAAGGAAAGTAATACAGGAGGAAATCGGTAATACAGAGGACATTAGGGATTTCAGGATCTCACTATTATAGTAATGTTAGAAGTCACATAGGGTCATGTAACGTGATCGCCTACATCGCTCTGATTACCTTGATCGCGAGCGACACGAGCGACGCGAGCGATGTAAGCGACGTACTTGGGAACGAAGGTTCTATATAAGACCGGCACGTCTACTATTAGATAGGAGCTTCGTACTCAACTTTAGTTATTAATCTTATTATCTTATTTAACATTATTAATATAAGTAACGAGTTTACTTCTAAGTAAACAACCTAGTATATCTATACTTCTTACTTATATACTAACCTTCGAGACTTAGTCATCTTTATTTAGTTCGTTTAAGTTTCGTTATACTTTAAGCACCTACTTAGAAGTTCAGTCGTCATAGCTCTAACAACCCCTGCCGTAGTAGCTAGCCCGAATACTAGTTAAGTTAATATCGTAGATATATCTAGAAGTATAACTAGAAGAACACCTACCAGTACTTAGTTAACTAGGAACGACGATAATGTTAGTATACTAGACGTACCTAAGCCTTATAAGGTCGAAGTACTTAAATCTATTAAAGTTAAGATACTAGATATATATTATAGAAAGTGAAAGGAACTCGACTTATTCCTTCTCTAAATAGACATCTACTTCAACTTTAATTCTAATAAGTTCAAAGATAATTATAACTTATAAACTATTTTTACTATCTCCTACCTTAAGGGATTAGTATTAGAATAGGCTTAGCTATACTTAGAAGACTTCTTTAAGAATAAGAATAAAGACAGAAAGATAGAATTAACTAAGATTATATTTAAATCTTAGAAGAGATTTAAGACAACTATTAGAAAAGTCTTTAAAGACTTCGATACGATTTAAACAGCTATATATAAGCTTTTAGAATTACATTAGACTAGATTAGTAATAGATTATACTAATAAATTTCAACATTATAGAACGAAGTTAGGATAGGATACTATTGCTCTTATAGAACTCTTTTATAGAGGATTAAAGGTATATATTTATAAGGAAATAGCTAAGTAGAATATATAATTCTTAACTATTATAGGTATAATTAAGGAAGTCGTCTAGTTAGATAACCGCTTATACGAATTTAGAAAGAGTAACCCTAGATATAGGGAAAAGAGTAAAGAGTTAGGAAAGTAGAAGCACTCTTACGCTAGTAAACATAGTAAGGAGGCAAACGCTATATAGAAGAAAACCTTTCTAAAGAAAGGAGGACTTTCCTAGGAGGAGTGAAATTATTAACGCGAGTAAAACTTATATTATAACTATAGTCTTCTAGGTTATAGAGTAAATAAATATAGTAAGAAGAAAGACTCTAAGAGAAGGAAACAAATCAATACTACTACTTAGTAATAGGTAGCTTTAACTAATTATATTAAACTTACAGATAAGGAGCTTAAGGTATAAGGATATAGAACCTAGATTGAAAATAATAAAGAAATCAGTAGTATATAAGATACTAATAATAATAGAGATCTACTTTTTAAAGAATATTATAATATATAATTAGTAATAAATTCTAAGTAACCTTTTTAAATAGAATACGAATTACTACTATTAACTAGTTTATTAGAGATATTAGATTTATCTTCTAGTTTAGAAGGAGAAGTAAAGAATAAAGACCTAGAAGTTAGAGAAACTTAGGCTTTCCTTAGAACCTTTAAACAAGGAAATCGATAAGTATATATTAATAACTAGAAACTAGATTTTTAGAGTCCTTATATAATATAAGAGGTTAACCTAACTATCTTAATAATATATATAGTTATAAGTAATAACTCTAAAACGATAACTCTAGTTAGTCTAATTACTAGATAGAAAACTATTAAAGAGAAGAAACTAGAACAAAAACGCTAACTGATTAAAAAACCTAGCTACTCTAAAGTAGAGGATGTATAGAGAATATACGATATTTTAGATAAGATTAGTACGTAGATATAGTAAGTTTTAATAGGATTTATAAGACGAATTAAAACTCCTTTTCTTAGGACACTGTTTAAAGATGTTATACTAAAGGAACTTAAGAAATATATTATAGTTATACTAATTAGAAATAATAGGTTAGTATTTAGAAAATATAACTTATAATAACTATTTAGTATATTATTCTAGGAATAAAGAGAGCTCGATATAACTAGATAGGCTAAAACGGAACTAGAAGAATTATACTATCTATTAATAGAAGAACTATAGTCTATAGAAGCTATTTTAAAAAACAATTATAAATAGATCTAATATAACTACGAATAAATACTAAAACAATTTATAAGGGAAATTCCTAAAACTATAGGAATTGTAGAATATAGATTAGTATATAAGGTAGTATATACTAATAAGAAAAGAGTAAGATTCTTTCTATAGTATAAGAACAAGGAGAGAAAGAATTATAATCGAGAAAATCGATCTTTCGAAGTCTAATATATTAAAGCAAAGTTAAATACTACTTTAGAAGAAAGACAGTTAATAGTAACTATAGAAATATAAGGGAAAAGGTTATAAGTTATAATAGACTTAGAAGTAATAGGTAACTTTATCGCTTTAATAGCTTAGGAAAAGCTAAACGTTCTAATTAGAGGAATAAGACTATATTAACTAGGAGTAGTTAATAGAATAGATATTATATATTAAAATAGAATTATTAATTAGTAAACTATTCTAACGAAAGTTAATATTAAAGGATACTGTTTAGATATATAATTCGATATTATTAAAATAGGAAGTAAGGAAGTAATACTTAGTATACTATAGATTTAGGAATATAATCTAGAAATCAACTAGAAGGCTAGAACGATAACCTTTAGCTAATATAAATATATAGATTTATATTTATAACTTTAAGGCTAGAACAAGGTTAGCGCTACCTCTTCTAAAGTACTAGGACACCTTATCTAGAGTCCTTCACAGGTTAGTAAGAAAGCTAATAACGAAATACCTATATAGTATAGAGAATTTAGAGCTTTGTTTAAAAACCTAGAAGATTTGCGAGCTTTATTAAAACATTGCTTATAGGATTATAAGATTAAATTAAAAGAGAGTTATTACTTCTTAAAGTAGAAGCTTCGGTTATATAACTAGAAAAGTCTATAGAGAATAGAAAGTTATATAAAAGAAGATATTAAGAAGGGATATATTAGAAGATCTAAGTTACTAATTACCTTAAATATGCTTATTATTAAGAAAAAAGACGACCTAGATAAGAGAGTATATGTTAATTATTAAGAAGTAAATTACGCTATAGTTAAGGACGCTTATCTACTGCTACCTAGCTAATACTTATAAGATAAGTTAGGTAAGGTAGTTTAATTTACGAAATTAGATTAATAAAACTCTTATAAACTTATATAAATAAAAGTTAGAGATGAATAAAAGATAGTATTTACCTTACTATCGGGCTTCTATAAATATATAGTTATGCTATTTAGACTCTATAACGTATTAGCTATATATTAGAGATAAAATAATAATATTTTAAGAGATCTTCTAAGAGTAATAGTAATTTATTACTTAGATAATATCTTAATCTTCTTAGAAAAAGAAGAAGAATATAAAGGATATGTTAGAGAAGTTTTATAATAACTTATAAAAGTAAATTCTTAGTTAAAACTCTTAAAATACGAGTTTAGAGTAACTTGGATACTTTTCTTAGAATAGGTATTTAGTTTAGAGAAAATGGAAATAGATCTAGTAAAGATCTAAGACATCTTAAACTAGAAATTACTAGAAAATGTAAAAGATATATAGTCCTTCCTTAGATTTATAAACTTTTGCTATCTGTTTATATAAGACTATATAAAGATTACTAAACTAATGTTAATACTAGTTAAGAAAGCTATTAGGTTTATATAGAATAAATAAGTAGAGAATGCTTTTTAGAAAATTAAAATAAAGTTTATAGAAAAGCCTATTTTATATAATTTCGATATAGATAAACCTAGTATAATTAAAATAGACGCCTTAGATATAGTAGTAGGTGTGGTTTATTTATAGCTAAATAATAAAGGAAAACTTATACCTATTATATATTATTTTAAAATATTTAACCTAGTATAATAAAACTATAGTATATTTGATAAGGAACTGCTTACTATAGTATTAGTCTTAAAATACTAGAGAATTTATTTATAGTTAGTAAAATACCTAGTTATAGTTTTATCTAACTATAAGAACCTTAGAACGTTTATAATAACTAAGGAACTTATAATAAGACGATTAGCTAAATAGTTAGAGATATTAAGAAGATTTAATATTATTATTTAGTATATAAAAGGAACGTTGAATACTCGAGCTAATGCTCTTAGCTAGAAACCTAGATACGAGAGAAATAAGAAGTATAAGAAGATTATAATCTTAAAAACTCTTAAGAATAGAGACTTAGTACCTACTATATACGAAATAGTAGTAATAAACGATATCTAGATAGATAAAATTTAAAATATATATAAAGGTTATAACTAATATATAAAAGGGAAATTATAGGTTCCTAGCTTATATATAAAGGAGTTTATATAAGAATACTATACTATGCCTATATACAGTTACTAAGGGATTCGTAGAACTCTCTAGAGAATAAGATAATACTACTATATTAATTAGTTATTTATAATAGTTAAGGAAGTAATAGTAGAATATAATACCTATACTAGGAATAAGGCTTCCTACTATACTCCTTATAGTTAGATAAATACTACTCTAATACTATAGATGCCTTAGAAATTAATATTTATAGATTTTATTATTAAATTACTAAAATCTAAAGATCTAATAATAGAAGTTAAATATAATATAATCCTAGTTATTATAGAACGACTTATGAAGTATATAATCCTAATAGTATATATAGAGTTAAGTATAGCTAAGGAATTAGTATTTATATTCTTTAGAAAAGTAGTTTTAAGATATAGACTACTTAAAGAGATACTCTTAGACAGAGACAAGCTCTTTACTTTAAAATTTTAGATTGCTCTTATAGAACGATTAGGTGCGAAAAGAAAGCTTTCTATAGCTTTCTACTCTTAAATAAATAGAGGAAATAAACAGATGAATTAAGTAGTTAAAACATACCTTTATTATTATATAAACTACTAGTAAGATAACTAGGTAAAGCTACTACCCTTAGTATAGTTTACTTATAATAGTTTAGTAATAGAAATAATACTTATTATACTATTCTATACTAATTTTAGGTATAAATTATTAGTATATTAAGAACCGTTGTCTATAACTATCGATAACTAGCTTACTTATATTTAGGTCTCGAAAATTAAGGGATTATATAAGGAACTTATAGAGGATTTATAATTTATAGCTAAAAGAAATATATACTACTATAACAAATAACGTAGTTAGAAGCTAATACTAAAAGAGAGGGATAAAGTCTACTTAGTATAAAAGAATATTAATATAAAAAGACTAAGTAATAAACTAGATTATAAAAAACTTAGACTATTTAATATTAAATAAGTTAAGAGACCTTTAAATTATAAATTAGTACTACTAAAGATAATAAATATCTACCTAGTATTCTATATATCCTTACTTAAACTAGTACTACTAGGAGCACTACTAGCTCTATTTATAGAAATTTAACTAGTTAATCTAAACACTAAATACGAAGTTAAAAGGATTCTTAACTATAGAATTATTAGAGGTAAGATTAAGTATCTAATTAAATAGTTAGATTACCTATACTTAGAAAACACTTAGGAGCTAAAAAGCAATCTTAACTATTACTTAGAGGAACTTTAGAAGTTCTACTACTAAAACCTAGGGTTACCTATATCTTATAGTTAGAGAGGAAAGCCTCGAGGAAAGCTAAATTAAGAGTCGGTTTAGTAATAAAAGCAGGGTTGCTAGAAGAAGAAGAGGCTACTAGCTAAGCAACCTCTAATTCCCTCTCTTCTTTCTCTTTCTCTACTCTTTCTTTCTTATTAGCTTTATCAAGTTCTTATAGGTTAGTAAGACTACGATAGAGTATCTCTTACTCCTACTTTATAAGGAAGCGTTATTATTTTTATAAGCGAAGGATTTTCTATATAGCTTCTTTCTAAATCTTATAAGCTGTCTCTTCCTCCTACTATAACCTCCGCTTCTAGGTATTAATAGATTCCTACTTAAAAATTAAAAGTATTCGATTTTACGACTTAATATTATAAGATTTACTCTTCCTAGTATACTTAGAATACTTAGAACTACTAGGAACGCTAATATATTAATAACTAGTTTTTATATTTATATAACAAGTATAAGGAATTATTTTATATCTTAAACGTTTAATTCGAAGAGTATTAAAGGTCCTATATTATTTAAGCTTATCTTTTAAGAGAGGTATTAACGATATAATAGGAACTAGGGAGGCTGCTAGCCTCTTAATAATATTTCTTAGGCTATACTTAAGCGTAGGGACACGCTAGTCTAAGAAGGGGATAGTATTATAAATTACAGTATATATAGTAAGTAGTCTAGATAGCGTTCTAATAAGATAAGGTATAATATCTAAGAAAGGAAAGTAATATAAGAGGAAATCGGTAATATAGAGGATATTAGGGATTTTAGAATCTTACTATTATAGTAATATTAGAAGTCACGTAAGGTTATATAACGTGATCGCCTACATCGCTCTAATCGCCTTAATTATAAGCAACGTAAGCGACGCGAGCGATATAAGCAACGTACTTAGGAACGAAGGTTCTATATAAGACCGGCACGTCTACTATTAGATAAGAGCTTCGTACTTAACTTTAGTTATTAATCTTATCATCTTATTTAATATTATTAATATAAGTAATAAGTTCACTTCTAAGTAAACAACCCGGCGTATCTATACTTCTTACCTATATACTAACCTTCAAGACTTAGTTATCTTTGTTTAGTTCGTTTGAGTTTCGTTATAGACAACCAGCTCTTAAGACGCGTTTTAATCACGTTTATGATTTCCAAAGAGCCTTATACGAAGATTCTAAGCTAATTAGCTCGTGGTTCCGACTAGTTGAAAATTTAAGAGTAAAATACAGTGTTTTAGACTACGACTTCTATAACTTTGACGAAACCGGGTTTATAATAGATGTGATTTGCCTTATAATAGTTATAACCTATATAGATCGACGTGGTAGAGGTAAGGCAGTTCAGCTAGGGAATCGGGAATAGACTATAGCGATTGCTTATATTAATAGTAAAGACTAGAGTATCTCTCTATTTCTAATAGTTTAGGATAAGAACCACCTTTTAAATTAGTATATAGACAGCGGCCTTCTATCTAACTAGGTTATTAAACAGATAAGTAATAGATAGACAAATAATAAGACAGGTCTAGAATAGCTGAAACACTTTAATAAATACACTACTACTTATAAAAAGAGTCTATATCGAATACTAGTATTAGATAGGTATAAGAGTTACGAATCGGCCGAGTTCTAAGAGTATTATAAGGTATATAATATTATAACTCTTAGACTACCTTCTTATTCGTTCTATCTAACCTAGCTACTTAATATTAGGTACTTTAGTATATTAAAGCAGGTGTATAGTCGATAGATTAAGACGTTTATCAAAGCCTATATTAACTATATTACAAAGGTAGAGTTCTTTCTAGCTTTTATAGTAGTATATAAGGAATCTATAATAGCTTAAAACGCTTAGGCTAGATTCCGTAGAGCTAGCTTAGTACTTTTTAACTTATAAGTAGTGCTTTTAAAGCTTAGTATAAAGTTACGACTCTAACTCCTTCTAAACCCTCTACTACTAATACTAATTCTAAGATCTCCTATATAATAGCACGAAACGAATACTACTACAAAAGAGGTATATAGAAGTACGTTCGATAGAATAACATATCCGAATACTAGGCTCTAATATAAAGGAAAAGACTAAATTAGTCTTTTCTAATAGAGAGAAGGCAGCTATTTATAAGAGGTTCGGACAATAGTAAGTCCGGAGCTATCTAGCTATTTCAAATCCTAAAATAACATTCGTATCGTATTCTATTTAGTACGTAGACTCGGTAATTCTAATTCCGATTATTCCGATCAATTCCTAATAGTTCTATTATATCCTAGACCTCTTCTAACCTAACTAAAGCTTATTTATAAATAACACTTATTTGAAATAAAATTGCCTGTTATTAAGAGAGCTCGCTAACTCTACTTTTCGAGATAGTTGCTATATTAGCTAAGGGTATAGAGTAAATAGCCTATAAGATAACCCTTCTGTCTACTAAGTATAACGAAACTCAAACGAACTAAACAAAGATAACTAAGTCTCGAAGGTTAGTATATAGTAAGAAGTATGAATACACTAGGTTGTTTACTTAGAAGTAAACTCGTTACTTATATTAAAGATGTTAAATAAAATAATAAGATTAATAACTAAAGTTAAGTATAAAGCTCCTATCTAGGTAGTAGACGTGCTAGTATATATAGAACCCCTTATACTACCTAGATCCTTATATAAGCCTAGATCCCTAGATCCCTTTAGATCCCTTAAGGGATCTAACGAGATCTATTATATAACCTCTAACAGTTATCTAATAGTAAGATCCTAGAATACCTAAATACCTTCGTATTACTAATTCCCTCTTATACTACCTTCTATTTCCTAGATATCGTGCCTTATCTTATTAGAGCGCTGTCTAGACTACTTACCACGTATAACGTGATTCGTAATACTATCCTCTTCTTAGCCTAGTATATCCTTATACTTAAGTATAAGCTAAGGAACTCGGTTAAGGTACTAGTAGTATCCTTTCCTTTTTATTATATCTTACCCTATATAGAAGAAGAAAGAAGAACATATACTTCTTATAAAAAGTATTAAAATAGTTTATAACGAAATATTACTATACTCTTACTATGCTTCTTAAAAGCGTAGATGTTTTATAGATTCCTCTTAATCTTCTTAATATTCCGAATATGTTTAGTTAAAGCTAAAATATAATAGTACTAATAATACTTAGGAGAAAAACGTTCCCTATACTAGCAACTAGGCCTTTATTAAAAAATAAGAGAAGAAGCTAGAGAGAGAGGAGGAGGAGGCGATGGTAAGGATTCTATAGTTACGAAAGTAAAAGGCCTTTCTAAAAGAAAGGTAGTATAAAATGTCTTATCGAGGTCTTCGTTTTCTTAACAAACTCGATACTACTAAGAAGGTAGAAAAGAAAGAGAAAGAGGAGAAAGAGAGAAAGGAAAAAGAACAGCGAGAGGCGGAGGTTACCTACTTAGCGGCCCCGCCTATTCCTATCGTTTCCTAATCCGAGATAGGTCTTAACCTAGCCTTCCTTAAAGCCTTTCCTTTAGACTATAAGATATAGGTAAACTTAGGTTTTGTTAGTAGAACTCCTAAAGTTCTACTAGGCAACGGTTAAGGTTGCTTTTTAGCTCCTAAGTGTTTTCTAAGTATAGGTAATCTAACTACTTAATTAAATACTTAACTTATCCTCTAATAAGTTTATAATTAAGAATCCTCTTAACTTTATATTTAGTATTTAGGTTTACTAGTTAAATTTCTATAAGTAGAGCTAGTAGTGCTCCTAGTAGTGCTGGTTCGAGTAAGGATATATAGAATACTAGGTAGATGTTTATTATCCTTAGTAGTACTAATTTATAGTTTAAAGGTCCTTTAACGTGTTTAATTTTAAATAGTCTAAGTTTTTTATAATCTAGTTTATTACTTAGTCTTTTTATGTTAATATTCTTTTATATTAAGTAGACTTTATCCCCTTCTTTTAGTATTAGCTCCTAACTACGTCGTTTATTATAGTAGTATATATTTCTTTCTATTATAAATTATAAGTCTTTTATAAGTTCTTTATATAGATTCTTAATTTTCGAGACATAAATATAAGTAAGTTAGTTATTAATAGTTATAGATAGTAGTTCCTAATATACTAATAATTTATACCTAAAGTTAGTATAGAATAGTATAACAAGTGTTATTTCCGTTACTAAACTATTATAGGTAAACTGTGTTAAAGGTAGTAGTTCTACTTAGTTGTTTTATTAGTAGTTTATATAATAACGAAGGTATGTTTTAACTACTTAATTTATTTATTTATTTCTTTTATTTATTTATAAGTAAAAAGCTATTAAAAGCTTTCTTTTCGTATCTAATTATTTTATAAGAGCGATCTAAAATTTAGAGGTAAAGAGTTTATCTCTATCTAAGAGTATTTCTTTAGATAGTCTATGTCTTAAGACTACTTCCTTAAGGAATGTAAATGCTAATTCCTTAGCTATACTTAACTCTATATATACTATAAGAATTATATACTTTATAAGTTGTTCTATAATAACTAGGATTATATTATATTCAACTCCTATTATTAGGTCTTTAGATTTTAATAGTTTAATAATAAAATCTATAAATATTGATTTCTAAGGTATCTATAGTATTAGAGTAGTGTTTATCTGTCTATAAGGAGTATGGCGGGAAGCCTTATTCCTAGTATAGGTATTATATTCTACTATTACTTCCTTAACTATTATAGATAACCGATTAATATAGTAGTATTATCTTATCCTCTAGAGGGTTCTACGAATTCCTTAGTAACCGTAAGTAGGTATAGTATAGTATTCTTATATAAATTCTTTTATATATAAACTAGGAACCTATAGTTTCCCTTTTATATACTAGTTATAACCTTTATATATATTCTAAATTTTATCTATCTATATATCGTTTATTACTATTATCTTATATATAGTAGGTACTAAGTCTCTATTCTTAAGAGTTTTTAAGATTATAATCTTTTTATACTCTTTATTCCTCTTATATCTAGGTTTCTAACTAAGAGTATTAGCTTAAGTATTTAACGTTCCTTTTATATATTAAATAATAATATCAAATCCTTCTAATATCTCTAACTATCTAGCTAATTATCTTATCGTAAGTTCCTTAGTTATTATAAACGTTTTAAGGTTCTTATAGTTAGATAAAACTATAACTAAGTGTTTTACTAGCTATAAATAAATCCTCTAGTATTCTAAAGCTAATACTATAGTAAGTAATTCTTTATTAAAAATACTATAGTTTTATTATACTAGGTTAAATATCTTAGAATAATATATAATAAGTATAAGTTTTCCTTTGTTATTTAGCTATAAGTAAACCGCTCTTACTACTATATCTAAGACGTCTGTTTTAATCGTACTAGGCTTTTCTATATTAAAATTATATAGAATAGGTTCTTTTATAAACTTTGCTTTAATTTTCTAAAAAGCGTCCTTTGTCTATTTATTCTATATAAACTTAATAGCTTTCTTAACTAGTTCTAACATTAGTTTAGTAATCTTTATATAGTCTTAAATAAATAGATAGTAAAAGTTTATAAATCTAAGGAAGGACTATACATCTTTTATATTTTCTAGTAACTTCTAGTTTAAGACGTCCTAGATCTTTACTAGATCTATCTCTATTTTTCCTAAGTTAAATACCTATTTTAAGAAAAGGGTCTAAGTTACTTCGAACTTATATTTTAAGAGTTTCAACTAAGAGTTTACTTTTATAAGTTATTATAAAACTTCTTTAATATATCTTTTATATTCCTCTTCTTTTTCTAAGAAGATTAGGATATTATCTAGGTAATAAATTACTATTACCTCTAGAAGATCTCTTAAAATATTATTATTTTATCTCTAATATATAGCTAGTATATTATAAAGTCTAAAAGGTATAACTATATATTTATAAAGGCTTGATAGTAAGGTAAATACTATCTTCTATTCATCTCTAACTTTTATTTATATAAGTCTATAAGCGTTTTATTAATCTAATTTCATAAATCGTACTACCTTACCTAACTTATCTTATAAGTATTAGCTAGGTAGTAGTAGATAAGCGTCCTTAACTATAGCGTGATTTACTTCTTAGTAATCAACATATACTCTTCTATCTAGATCGTCTTTCTTTTTAATAATAAGTATATTTAAAGTAATTAGTAACTTAGATTTTCTAATATATCCTTTCTTAATACCTTCCTTTATATAACTTTCTATTCTCTATAGACTTTTCTAGTTATATAACCGAAGCTTCTACTTTAAGAGGTGATGACCCTCTTTTAATTTAATCTTATAATCTTATAAGCAATGTTTTAACAAGGCTTACAAGTCTTCTAGGTTTTTAAACAAAGCCTTAAATTCTCTATACTATATAGGTATTTCGTTATTAGCTATCCTACTAACCTATAGAGGACCCTAGGCTAGGTGTTCTAGCATCTTAGAAGAGGTGGCGCTAACCTCGTTCTAGCCTTATAGTTATAATTACAAACCTATATAATTATATTAACTAAAGGTTATTATTTAAGCTTTCTAATTAATATCTAGATTATATTCCCTAATCTATAATATACCTAGTATCGCTTCCTTACTTCCTATTTTAATAATATCGAATTATATATCTAAGTAGTATTCTTTAATAGTAATACTTATTAGAATAGTTTACTAATCGATAATTCTATCCTAGTATATAACGTCTATTCTATTAACCACTCTTAGGTAGTATAGCTTTATACCTTTAATCAAGATATTTAGCTTCTTCTAAGCTACTAGAGAAAGAAAATTACTTATTACTCTTAAATTAATTAAGACTTAGAGTTCCTTTCCTCTTATCTTCGCTATTACTATAAGTTGATTTTCTCTAGAGGTAGCGTTTAATTCTCTAATTATTAGTTAGTAGAGCTCTCTTTATACTAACTCCGTTTCCTAGTCTATATCGTATTCGTTTATCTCTTAGAAGATTATACTAAATAACTTCCTACTTTGTAATTCTCGAAATATTACTCTAACTTTTCTAACTAAAGTAACTATAGTATACTAGCTTCCTATTTCTAGTATAGCTTCCCTACTATTAGATAGTATACCTAAAAAACTAGGTTTAGAGTATCTTATAAAGTCGTTAGAACCCTACTATTACTATTTACTAGTTTTTTTCTATAGATCTACGACTATCTAAATATCTCCTATCTTAAGTATACTAGATAGTTTACTAGATACTACTTATTCTAGTCTAGGTTCTTTAAATTTAATAGTTTCCCTTCTAGTAATAAGGCTTACTAAAGTTATTCTGTCCTATTTATTCTAAACTATTTTATAAGTAGTTAAAATAGTAGAGTTAATTTCTTAAATAGAATGTAGGCTCTAGAAATTAGGTTTCTAGTTTTCTATGTA
Organism: Calycina herbarum; assembly: GCA_001414485.1. Classification (NCBI taxonomy): domain Eukaryota; kingdom Fungi; phylum Ascomycota; class Leotiomycetes; order Helotiales; family Pezizellaceae; genus Calycina; species Calycina herbarum. The sequence goes on from LLEY01000011.1 coordinate 346,558, forward strand.
TACCTATCTATTCTCTTTTTTAAAAGTTCTAATAAATGCTTATATCTTACCTTATTTAGGCTTATATATTCCTAGATCTACTTTTAATAAGTTAGATATCGATTCTAACGATTTTAATAAACTTATTAATAGTAGTAATTTATATTCTACTTAAAGAGGTAATTTATAATCTATTTCTAATTATATATTATAATATTCTTTAAGTAATAGATTCTTATTATTATTAGTATCTTATACCTTATTAACTTATAACTTAATTCCTTCGTTTAGCTATAAGTATATAGCGCCTACCGTTATATCTATAGTATTTATTTTAATTTACATACTATAACCTCTAGCCTTAAGTTCTTTATCTATAAGTTCGATTTTTTCTAATAAAGCTACTTCTTTTTAAATAGTAGCATTAGCTTGTTTCCCTTTAAAGTCTTTCTTCTTACTATACTTATTTACTCTATAGCTAGGAAGACTATAGTTATAATATAAGTTCTACTTATATCAACGATTTCGCTCTTTCTAAGATAATCCTCCTCTCTAGGAGTTTTCTTTCTTAGATTCCTTTCCTAGAACCTATGATTTCTAAGTAGTATTAATTTCTATAAGATCTCTATAATCTTTTCGTCTACTCTTTCTATATTAATAACTATAACTTCCTTTCTTTTCTAGATTTCTTTTATAAATATAGTTATTAATCCTAATTACATTATTTATTAATTTATTTAATATATCTAGAAAATCCTCTTATACGATTTTATCCTTTATATTATCCTTAAGTCTATAATAGAATTATTTATATAATACTTTATTATTCTATCCTATTCGTATAAAGTACTATTAAAATTATAAGGTATACTTAGTAGCTAACCTCTTCTACCTAAGTATATATAAAGCTCTAACTACCTTCTTCTTTATATTAACATCCTTAAAAGCCTAATTAATTCCCTCTCTAAATCCTTAAACATTCCTAAATAAATCCCTTATTTTTTTAGACATCTAAAGAGAGACCTTTCTATTAGCTGTTTTATTTATCTAGTAATCCTCTAGGTACGGTTCTAACTAGTTATAAGCTACCCCTTTAAGATAGGTAGACAACTATATAACCTAGTTAGTTTTACTTAGAAACTAGGTATAATAAAAACTTAAGTAGAGAGAAGCTTTTATTAAGAATTTAGCTAGCTTCTTAGGCAAGCTATTAAATAGCTTTAGAAGAGGAAGTTTTACTTCCTCTTAAAGAGTAGTAACCGGTATAACTAGTGTAACTAGAGGGTCCGTAGCTAGCCTTAGTAGGGCGGTTCTCGGAGTAGAAGAGGTTGCCGACATAGTAGCGATCTTACTTCTAATATAGTGCTTAAAGTATAACGAAACTTAAATAAACTAAACAAAGATAACTAAGTCTTAAAGGTTAGTATATAGTAAGAAGTATAAATACGCTAGGTTGTTTACTTAGAAGTAAACTCGTTATTTATATTAAAGATATTAAATAAGATAATAAGATTAATAACTAAAGTTAAATATAAAGCTTCTATTTAGGTAGTAGACATGCTAGTATATATAGAACCCCTCGTACTACCTAGATCCTTATATAAGCCTAGATCCCTAGATCCCTTTAGATCCTCTAAGAGATCTAATAAGATCTATTATATAACCTCTAATAGTTATTCAATAGTGAGATCCTAGAATACCTAAATGTCTTCGTATTACTGATTCCCTCTTATACTACCTTCTATTTCCTAGATATCGTGCCTTGTCCTGTCAGAGCGCCGTCTAGACTACTTACCACGTATAACGTGATTCGTAACACTAAGGTATATACTCTTCGAGTAGCTAACAAAGCCTTAAGCAAACGCCGTAGAGCTAAAAAGGCTCGTGTCTATTAAGAGAGTACACTTATAATAGAGGATATATAGAATATTATAGCCTAGAAGGATATAGATAAGCAGATACGACGCGACGTATATAAGGCGAGGGGTAGTTATAAGAAGAGTTAACCGTCTAGGCGATACTATAGAATCTATAGAAAAGCTAGTTATAACGTATAAACTTATTAAGAGGCTATAGATATATCTAGTTCCTCGGATTCCGAGGAGTTTTAGTTAATTTTATAACAAACCTAATCTGCTAGCTCTCTAGTAGTTATCCTTACCTATAGTATACACAGGTGTAGCGGATAATCAGAGAAGTAAGAGGTGGTTTAATTAAAGATCTAAAGCTATAGAAGAGAAGAGAAGGAAAGAGGAGACTTCTAGAGGTCTTATAATATAGAGATAGCTAAGGAATCGATAAGTTATAAGAATGTAAATCCGTTTATAGAAATAGTTCCTAGCCTAGGTAGGAATGGTTCTAGACTAGGCTAGGAATAGCAGGCTTTGCGGACGCCGGCGAGCAGCCGTACGCGAGTCACGTGCTCGGCGGTGGCCAGGTCTATAACATTACCCCTCTCTTTAAGTAGAGCTCGCCCGCGAGCTCTGAACCTACTACTCTACAGGTAATTTATCCTCGTTCTTATAATATTCCAGCTCGTTTATACTATCTTCCTAGCTTTATAACTATTCTACTAAGTACCTAGGAGGCTCTAGAAGAGAAGGATTTAAAGCGTGAAACTCTTAAAGCTTATATAGACAGCTTATAAAGTTAGAAGCTAGGTACTAGGCCGGGTCTAGCTCGCTTTATACCTATTAAACCCGGTATTATAATTTTCTATAATAGCTTCTAGAGGCTAGTACTTAGTCTATATTCTATTTATTATACCTATTAACTATAATAAGCAGTCCTAGTTTCTATAGCTGGCCTAGTAGCGGATCGTTAGGAGCTTTACAAAGCTTGTCTATAGAGATTATAGGCTATATTTTAATTATCGGAGGCAGGTTAACCTAGAAAGCGTTTCTAATCTTTTCTAGAACTGTATATAGACTAGCTATCTACTGGTCGAGCTTATAGCTTAGGCGGTCTATATTCTACGTCTTTGTTAATACGTAGACCTTGTCGCCTATAGCAAAGTCTACTAGTCGCCGGTGCTTGTTTACTTGCTTATACTAGCGTTCCTAAGTAGCCTCGATTCTCTTACAGGCGGTTTCCTAGGCGCTGTATATACAGGTTACGTACGTAACTGCTTCGTCTTATAAAAGCTGTTTACGGACGCTTATTAGCTCTTCCAGGCTCTGGCGGACTTAATCAAAGCTAGTACGTAGTATATAACTAAGCTCGATTTGTATAAGCGGAAGAGTCGTCGAGTCCTAGAGAAGTATAGCTTAAGTATAGTCTATAATCGGCATTAGTTTAGACTAGTTATCCTAATAGTAGTTTATAAACAGGCAAAGGTATTAGTTAATCCACTGGTTTATATTCTTAGTTTAACCGTCGGTTTATACGTATATAGCCGTAGATAGCTTAATCTTAGTCCGTAAGATCTAGTTAAACTCTTACTAGAACTCTAAGACGAATTATAGACCACGGTTAGAGACAATAGTATCTGACAGTCTATAATAGCGTTATACGCAGTTGAGGTAGATCCGCGTAGTCTTTTTTACGTCCGTAGTCTTTAGGTAAGAGATAGAGACAGACCTCTTACTTAGCTAGTAGATAAAGATAATAATTATATCTATCTTAGACTTGTTAGAAGGGAATTCCTTAAAATCAACTAATATATATTACTATAGGCGATCTAGGATAGGCAAGGGGTTAAGGAGTCTAGAGAGGCGGTCTTGTAGTATATAAGAGCGACGGCAGGTCTAGTAGTTATAGACAAATCGTTGTATATCTAAACGAAGGTACAGCTAGTAGTAGTAGTCTATAACTAGCTTTAGAGTCTTAGATTATCTAGGGTAGGCTACTGAGACTTGATTATAAACCTCGCTTAGTAAGCGTACTTTAAGATCGTCGTCCTCGGGTAGGATAAGCCGTTCTTAGTATAGTAGGAGGCTGTTACAGGTTATCTAGCTAGGGCGTTCGTCCGTAGCGTACTAGCGGAGAGCGTTAAAGCCTATACTCGTACGATTAGCTTATAGGATATCGTTAATTAAGTTATATAGTCTGTCGGCTACTCTAACAGGTGTAATATCTATAGAAGGGTCTAAGTCTAGGTCTATAATAATCTACGAGTTAAGATTCTTAGGCTATAAGAGGACTTATATATAAGTAGATATCTTTATTACTATTTAACTATCTGCTTCTTAGTCCCGGCGAGTAAGGGAATCTGCTCGATTCTAGCTACTAGGCTTATAAGTAAGTAGGAAGTTAAATTGAGAGAGGGTTTCAGCCTAGCGAGCTTGTCGGCCAGATAAGGCTTTAGTTGTTATAAAGTACTTAAGAGCTTTATAGTCTAAAACGACCTATACCTAGTATAGAGACCCTTCGAGCTTAGGTCTCCAGGCTTCTAGAGAACGTATAATAGCTAGTATCTCTTTATTATAAATCGAGTAGTTAATCTTAGTAGGTATTATTATCTTAGAGAAGTAAGCTATAGAGTACTACTCTTAACTCGGCTATAACTAAAGGAGTATATTGCTAAGGACGCTGTTAGAGGAATCGGTCTTAACTATAGACTTATATTATAGATTAAAGTATATAAGAAGAGGTATATTAATAAGCCGGGCCTTCAGCTTAGAGAAGGCGTTCTAATAAGTAGGTGTCTACTAAAACGGCTGGTCTTTACGAGTTAGAGCTGTTAACAGGCGTGCGACTCGTCTGTAGTTAAGAATAAACTTCTAGTAGAAGTTATAAAAGCTAAGAAAGAACTGAATACCGTGGACTATAATAGGGCGTTCCTAGTTATAGATCGTTTCTGTCTTTTCTAGGTCTACTTTAATCCCGTTAGTGCTTACGTAGAAGCCTAGGTACTTTGTATAAGTAACGTTAAACTTAGATTTCTTAATATCAGCTTATAAGCTAGCTTTACGAAGCTGTAAAAGGACCTTATAGACGTGTTCCTGATAGTCTAGCTCGTTCTTAGAGTAAATAAGAATATCGTTAAGGTAGGTAGTATAAAAGTCGTCTAAATAGTCGAAGAGTACGTCGTTTATAAACCGTTAATATATTATAGATCTGTTAGTTAGTCTAAAAGGTATAACTTTGTACTTATAGGCTCTATAACGGGTCTAGAACGTTATTAGTTCCTTAGACTTAGAGTTAATCTGAATCTGGTAAAAAGCTTATCGTATGTCTAGCTTTGTAAAGATACGAGCCTTGTCTAGATAAGTAAGAGTTTCGTCGATTAACGGAAGAGGATACTAGTCCTTATAAGTTAGGTTATTCAGCTTATAGTAATTAATATAGAACTGTAGAGAGCTGTTAGACTTCTTAATAAAGAGAATCGAGGCTGTAAAGAGGGCTTAGCTAGCCTTAATAAAACCTTTATAAAGGTTCTTAACAAGGTATTATTTTATAGCCCGGAGCTCGTCTGTTAACTAGTAGCGGAGGGGGCTATAGGATAAGTCGTCTACGTTCTTGTCTATAAGTTCGATCTTATAGTTATATAGCCGACGAGGGAGAAGAGTATCGGACGCAGCTTTGGAGAAAACGTCTACGAGATCCTAGTAGGCTCTAGAGAGGCTTTCTTAGACCTGTAAGTCGTCTTTTTAATCTATAAGCTTTTTTTCTATTAAGTAATCGATCTTATAAAGAGAGGTTCTAAAGGCTGTAGCTTTAGTATCTTATAGGTTACAGCGATATATAGTAGCACCGATAACAGCGATGTCTACTAGTGGTAGGTTAAGACGTACACGTTTCAAATACGCTATAGAGGCTTTATAGATATCTAAACTTATAAGAGCACGGTTTATATTTCGTAAGTTATTTTAGCGGTCCTAGTACTCGCTGTGACGTATAGCTAGAGGTGTAGTAGGCGGGCGCGCTAGTGTAACGAAACTCAAACGAACTAAACAAAGATAACTAAGTCTCGAAGGTTGGTATATAGTAAGAAGTATAAATACGCTGGGTTGTTTACTTAGAAGTGAACTTGTTACTTATATTAAAGATATTAAATAAGATAATAAGATTGATAACTAAAGTTAAGTACGAAGCTCCTATCTAATAGTAGATATACTAGTCTTATATAGAACCTTTGTTTCCTACGTACGTCGCTTATATCGCTTACGTTGCTCGCGTCGCTTACGATTAAGGCGATTAGAGCGATGTAGGCGATTATGTTATATAACCCTACGTAACTTCTAATATTACTATAATAGTAAGATCTTGAAATCCCTAATGTCCTTCTATATTACTGATTTCCTCTTATATTACTTTCCTTTTCCTAGATATTATACCTTATCCTGTTAGAACGCCGTCTAGACTACTTACTACGTATACTATGATTTGTAATACTATCCTCTTCTTAGACTAGCGTGTTCCTATGCTTAAGTATAGCTTAAGAAATATTGTTAAGAGGCTAGCAGCCTCCCTAGTTCCTATTATATCGTTAATACCTCTCTTAAAAGATAAGCTTAAATAATATAAGACTTTTAACACTTATTAAATTAAACGTTTAAGACGTGAAATAATTCCTTATACTTGTTATATAAATATAAAAACTAGTTATCGATATATTAGCGTTCTTAGTAGTTCTAAGTATTCTAAATATACTAGGAAGAGTAAATCTTATAATATTAAGTTATAAAATCGAATACTTTTAATTTTTAAGTAGGAATCTATCGATGCTTAGAAGCAGAGGTTATAGTAGGAGGAAGAGACAGCTTATAAGATTTAGAAAGAAGCTATATAGAAGATCCTTCGTTTACGAAAACAATAACACTTCCTTACGGAGTAGGAGTAAGAGATGCTCTATTATAGTCTTATTAACCTATAAGAACTTAATAAAGCTAATAAAAAAGAACGAGTAGAGAAAGAGAAAGAAGAGAGGGAATTAGAGGTCGCCTAGCTAGTAGCTCTCTCTTCTTCTAACGACCCTGCTTTTATTACTAAGCTAACCCTTAATTCGGCTTTCCTTAAGGCTTTCCTTTCTAACTATAAGATGTAGGTAACCCTAGGTTTTAGTAGTAGAACTTCCGAAGTTCTACTAGGTAATAGTTAAGATTACTTTTTAGCTCCTAAGTATTCTCTAAGTATAGGTAATCTAACTATTTAATTAAGTACTTAATTTTACCTCTAATGATTTTATAGTTAAGAATCCTTTTAACTTTATATTTAGTATTTAGGTTTACTAGTTAAATCTCTGTAAGTAGGGCTGGTAGTACTTCTAGTAGTACTAGTTTAAGTAAGGATATATAGAATACTAGATAGATGTTTATTATCCTTAATAGTGCTAATTTATAATTTAAAGGTCCTCTAACTTATTTAATTTTAAATAGTCTAAGTTTTTTATAATCTAGTTTATTACTTAGTCTTTTTATATTAATATTCTTTTATACTAAGTAGACTTTATCCCCCTCTTTTAGTATTAGCTTCTAACTACGTCGTTTGTTATAGTAGTACGTATTTCTTTTAGCTATAAATTATAAATCCTTTATAAGTTTCTTATATAGCTCTTTAATTTTTAAGACGTGAATACGAGTAAGCTAGTTATTAATAGTTGTAGATAGTAGTTCTTAATATACTAATAATTTATACTTAAAATTAGTATAGAATAGTATAATAAGTGTTATTTCTGTTACTAAACTGTTATAGGTAAACTATACTAAGGGTAGCAGTTCTACCTAGTTGTCTTACTAGTAGTTTATATAATAATAAAAGTATGTTTTAACTACTTAATTTATCTATTTATTTCCTTTATTTGTTTAAGAGTAGAAAGCTATAGAGAGCTTTCTTTTTATATCTAATTGTTTTATTAGAGTGATTTAAAATTTCAAGGTAAAGAGCTTATTATAACGAAACTTAAACAAACTAAACAAAGGTAACTAAGTCTCGTAGGTTAGTGTATAGTAAGAAGTATGAATGCGCTAGGTTGTTTACTTAGAAGTGAACTCGTTACTTATATTAAAGATATTAAATAAGATGATATGATTAATAACTAAAGTTGAGTATAAAGCTCCTATTTAGGTAGTAGATATACTAGTATATATAGAACCCTTTGTACTACTTAGATCTCTATATAAGCCTAGATCCCTAGATCTCTTTAGATCCTTTAAGGGATTTAATAAGATCTATTACGTAACCTCTAATAGTTACTTAATAGTAAGATCCTAGAATACCTAAATACCTTTATATTATTAATTCCCTCTTATACTACCTTCTATTTCCTAGATATCGTGCCTTGTCTTGTTAGAGTGTTGTCTAGACTACTTACTATATATAACGTGATTTGTAACACTATCCCCTTCTTAGCCTAGCGTGTCCTTACGCTTAAGTATAAGCTAAGGAACTCGGTTAAGGTACTAGCGGTATCCTTTCCTTTCTATTATGTCTTACCTTATATAGAAGAAGAAAGAAGAACGTATACTTCTTATAAAAAGTATTAAAATAGTTTATAATAAAATATTACTATACTCTTACTATGTTTCTTAAAAGCGTAGATGTTTTATAGATTCCTTCTAATCTTTTTATTATTTTAAATATGTTTGGTTAAAGCTAAAATATAATAGTACTAATAATACTTAGGAGAAAAACGTTCCTTATACTAATAATTAAGCCTCTATTAAAAAATAAGAGGAGAAGCTAGAGAGAGAGGAGGAGGAGGCGATGGTAAGGATTCTGTGGTTACGAAAGTAGAAGGCCTTTTTAAAAGAAAGGTAGTATAAAATGTCTTATTAAGGTCTTTGTTTTCTTAACGAACTCGACGCTATTAAGGAGGTAGAAAAGAAAGAGAAAGAGGAGAAAGAGAGAAAGGAAAAAGAATAATAAGAGGCGGAGGTTGCTTGCTTAGTAGCCTTACCTATTCCTGTCGGTTCCTAATCTAAGATAGGTCTTAACCTAGCCTTCCTTAAAGCCTTTCCTTTAGACTACGAGATATAGGTAAACTTAGGTTTTGTTAGTAGAACTTCTAAAGTTCTACTAGGCAACGGTTAAGGTTGCTTTTTAGTTCTTAAGTGTTTTCTAAGTATAGGTAATTTAACTACTTAATTAAATACTTAACTTATCTTTTAATAAGTTTATAGTTAAGAATCTTCTTAACTTTGTATTTAGTATTTAGGTTTACTAGTTAAATTTCTATAAGTAGAGCTAGTAGTACTCCTAGTAGTGCTAGTTTGAGTAAGGATATATAGAATATTAGGTAGATGTTTATTATCCTTAGTAGTACTAATTTATAGTTTAAAGGTTCTTTAACGTGTTTGATTTTAAATAGTCTAAGTTTTTTATAATCTAGTTTATTACTTAGTCTTTTTATGTTAATATTTTTCTATACTAAGTAGACTTTATCCCCCTCTTTTAGTATTAGCTCTTAACTACGTTGTTTATTATAGTAGTATATATTTCTTTCTACTATAAATTATAGGTCCTTTATAAGTTTCTTATATAGATTCTTAATTTTTAAGATATAAATATAAGTAAGTTAGTTATTAATAGTTGTAGATAGTAGTTCTTAATACGCTGTTAATTTATATCTAAAGTTAGCGTAGAATAGCGTAATAAGTGTTGTTTCTGTTACTAAACTGTTATAGGCAAACTATGCTAAAAGCAGTAGTTCTACCTAGTTATTTTACTAGTAGTTTATATAATAACGAAGGTATGTTTTAACTACTTAATTTATTCGTTTGTTTCCTTTATTTATTTATAGGTGAAAAGCTGTCGAAAGCTTTCTTTTTATACCTAATCGTTCTATAAGAGCGATCTAAAATTTAGAGGTAAAGAGTTTGTCTCTATCTAAGAGTATTTCTTTAAGTAGTCTATATCTTAAGACTACTTCCCTAAGAAATATAAATGCTAATTCCTTAGCTATACTTAACTTTATATATACTATAAGAATTATATACTTTATAAGTCGTTTTATAATAACTAGGATTATATTATATTTAACTCTTATTATTAAGTCTTTAGATTTTAGTAGTTTAATAATAAAATCTATAGATATTAATTTCTAAGGTATCTATAGTATTAGAGTAGTATTCATCTATCTATAAGGAGTATAGTAGGAAGCTTTATTCCTAGTATAGGTATTATATTCTACTATTACTTCCTTAACTATTATAGATAACCGATTAACATAGTAGTATTATCTTATCCTCTAGAGGGTTCTACGAATTCCTTAGTAACTATAAGTAGGTATAGTATAGTATTCTTATATAAATTCTTTTATATATAAACTAGGAACCTATAGTTTCTCTTTTATATACTAGTTATAACCTTTATATATATTCTAAATTTTATCTATCTATATATTGTTTATTACTACTATCTTATATATAGTAGGTACTAAGTCTTTATTCTTAAGAGTTTTTAAGATTATAATCCTTTTATACTCTTTATTCCTCTTATATCTAGGTTTCTAACTAAGAGTATTAGCTCGAGTATTTAACGTTCCTTTTATATATTAAATAATAATGTTAAATCCTTCTAATATCTCTAACTATCTAGCTAATTGTCTTATTATAAGTTCCTTAGTTATTATAAACGTCCTAAGATTCTTATAGTTAGATAAAACTATAACTAGGTGTTTTACTAGCTATAAATAAATCCTCTAATATTCTAAAGCTAATACTATAGTAAGTAATTCTTTATTAAAAATACTATAGTTTTATTATACTAGGTTAAATATCTTAGAATAATATATAATAGATATAAGTTTTCTTTTATTATTTAGCTATAAGTAAACTGCTTCTACTACTATATCTAAGGCGTCTGTTTTAATCGTACTAGGCTTTTCTATATCGAAATCATGTAGAATAGGTTCTTTTATAAACTTTGCTTTAATTTTCTAAAAAGCGTCCTTTGCCTATTTATTCTATATAAACTTAATAGCTTTCTTAACTAGTCTTAATATTAGTTTAGCAATCTTTATATAGTCTTAAATAAATAGATAGTAAAAGTTTATAAATCTAAGGAAGGATTATACGTCTTTTATATTTTCTAGTAACTTCTAGTTTAAGATATTCTAGATCTTTACTAGATCTATCTCTATTTTTCCTAGGCTAAATACCTATTCTAGGAAAAGGGTCTAAGTTACTCTAAACTCGTATTTTAAGAGTTTTAACTAAGAGTTTACTTTTATAAGTTGTTATAAAACTTCTTTAATATATCTCTTATATTCCTCTTCTTTTTTTAAGAAAATTAGAATATTATCTAAGTAATAAATTACTATTATCCTTAGAAGATCTCTTAAAATATTATTATTTTATTTCTAATATATAGCTAGTATATTATAAAGTCTAAAAGATATAACTATATATTTATAAAGGCTTAATAGTAAGGTAAATACTATCTTCTATTTATCCTCGACTTTTATTTATATAAGTCTATAAGCGTTTTATTAATCTAATTTTATAAATCGTACTACCTTGCCTAACTTGTCCTATAAGTATTAGCTAGGTAGTAGTAGATAAGCGTCCTTAACTATAGTGTGATTTACTTCTTAGTAATTAATATATACTCTTCTATCTAGATCGTCTTTCTTTTTAATAATAAGTATATTTAAGGTAATTAGTAACTTAGATTTTCTAATATATCCCTTCTTAATACCTTCTTTTATATAACTTTCTATTCTCTATAGACTTTTCTAGTTATATAACTAAAGCTTTTACTTTAAGAGGTAATAACCCTCTTTTAATTTAATCTTATGATCTTATAAGCAATGTTTCAGTAAGGCTCGCAAGTCTTCTAGGTTTTTAAACAAAGCCTTAAATTCTCTATACTATATAGGTATTTCGTTATTAGCTATTCTACTAACCTATAGAGGACCCTAGGCTAGGTGTCCTAGCGTCTTAGAAGAGGTGGCGCTAACCTTGTTCTAGCTTTATAGTTATAATTACGAACCTATATAATCGTATTAACTAAAGGTTATTATTTAAGCCTTCTAATTAATATCTAGATTATGTTTCCTAATCTATAGTATACCTAGTATCGCTTCCTTACTTCCTATTTTAATAATATTGAATTATATATCTAAGCAGTGTCTTTTAATAGTAATACTTATTAGAATAGTTTACTAATTAATAATTCTATCCTAGTATATAACGTCTATTCCGTTAACCACTCCTAGGCAGTATAGCTTTATACCTTTAATTAAGACGTCTAGCTTCTTCTAAGCTACTAGGGAAAGAAAATTACCTATTACTTCTAAATTAATTAAGACTTAGAGTTCCTTTCCTCTTATCTTTGCTATTACTATAAGTTGATTTTCTCTAGAAGTAGTGTTTAATTCTCTAATTATCAGTTAGTAGAGCTCTCTCTATACTAACTCCGTTTCTTAGTCTATATTATATTCGTTTATCTCTTAGAAGATTATATTAAATAACTTCTTACTTTGTAATTCTTAAAATATTACTCTAACTTTTTTAACTAAAGTAATTATAGTATACTAGCTTCCTATTTCTAGTATAGCTTCCCTATTATTAGGTAGTGTACCTAAAAAACTAGGTTTAGGGCGTCCTATAAAGTCGTTAGAACTCTACTATTACTATTTACTAGTTTTTTCTTATAGATCTATAACTATTTAAATATCTCTTATCTTAGGTGTACTAGATAGTTTACTAGATACTACTTATTCTAGTCTAGGTTTTTTAAATTTAATAGTTTCCCTTCTAGTAATAAGGCTTACTAAAGTTATTCTGTCCTATTTATTCTAAACTATTTTATAAGTAGTTAAAATAGTAGGGTTAATTTCTTAAGTAGAATATAAGCTCTAGAAATTAGGTTTCTAGTTTTCTATGTATACTTATCTATTCCCTCTTTTAAAAGTTCTAATAAATGCCTATATCTTATCTTATTTAGGCTTATATATTCCTAGATCTACTTTTAATAAGTTAGATATCGATTTTAATAATTCTAACGAACTTATTAATAGTAGTAATTTATATTCTACTTAAAGAGGTAATTCGTAATCTATTTCCGATTATGTGTTATAATATTCTTTAAGTAATAGATCCCTATTATTATTAGTGTCTTATACCTTACTAACTTGTAACTTAATTCCTTTGTTTAGCTATAAGTATATAGCGCCTGCTGTTGTGTCTACAGCGTCTGTTTTAATTTATGTGCTATAACCTCTGGCCTCGAGTTCTTCGTCTATAAGTTCGATTTTTTCTAGTAAAGCTACTTCTTTTTAGATAGTAGCGTTAGCTTGTTTCTCTTTAGAGTCTTTCTTCTTACTATACTTATTTGCTTTATAGCTAGGAAGACTATAGTTATAATATAAGTTCTACTTATGTTAACGATTTTGCTCTTTCTAAGATAATCCTCTCTTCTAGGAGTTTTCTTTCTTAGATTCCTTTCTTAGAACCTATGATTTCTAAGTAGTATCGATTTCTATAGGATCTCTATAATCTTTACGTCTACTCTTTCTATATTGATAACTATAACTTCCTTTCTTCTCTAGATTTCTTTTATAGATACGGTTATCGATCCTAATTACGTTATTTATTAATTTATTTAATATATCTAGAAAATCTTCTTATACGATTTTATCCTTTATGTTATTCTTAAGTCTATAATAGAATTGTTTATATAATACTTTATCGTTCTATCCTATTTATATAAAGTACTATTGAAATTATAAGGCGTACTTAGTAGCTAACCTCTTCTACTTAAGTATATATAAAGCTCTAACTGCCTTTTTCTTTATATTAACATCCTTAAAAGCCTAGTTAATTCCCTCCCTAAATCCTTAAACATTCTTAAACAAATCCCTTATTTTTTTAGATATCTAAAGAGAGACCTTTCTATTAGCTGTCTTATTTATCTAGTAATCCTCTAGGTACAGTTCTAACTAGTTATAGGCTGCCCTTTTAAGATAGGTAGACAACTATATAACCTGGTTAGTTTTACTTAGAAACTAGGTATAATAAAAACTTAAGTAGAAGGAAGCTTTTATTAAGAATTTAGCTAGCTTCTTAGGCGAGCTATCGAATAGCTTTAGAAGAGGAAGCTTCACTTCCTCTCGAAGAGTAGTGATTAGTATAACCGGTGTAACTAGGGGGTCTACAGCTAGCCTTAGTAGGGTGGTTCTCGGAGTAGAAGAGGTTGCCGACATAGTAGCGATCTTACTTCTAAGTAGGTGCTTAAAGTATAACGAAACTTAAATAAACTAAATAAAGGTGACTAAGTCTCGTAGGTTAGTGTATAGTAAGAAGTATAAATACGCCGGGTTGTTTACTTAGAAGTGAACTCGTTACTTATATTAAAGATGTTAAATAAGATAATATAATTAATAACTAAAGTTGAGTATAAAGCTCCTATTTAGGTAGTAGACGTGCTAGTATATATAGAACCCTTCGTACTACCTAGATCCCTATATAAGCCTAGATCCCTAGATCCCTTTAGATCCCCTAAGGGATCTAACGGGATCTATTACGTGACTTCTAACAGTTACTTAATAGTAAGATCCTGGAATACCTAAATGCCTTCGTATTATTGATTCCCTCTTATGCTACCTTCTATTTCCTAGATATCGTACCTTGTCCTGTTAGAGCGCCGTCTGGACTACTTACCACGTATAACGTGATTCGTAACACTTATCTCTATTTAAGAGTATCTCTTTAGATAGTCTATATCTTAAGACTACTTCTCTAAGGAATATAAATACTAATTCTTTAGCTATACTTAACTCTATATATACTATTAGAATTATATACTTTATAAGTTGTTCTATAATAACTAGGATTATATTATACTTAACTCCTATTATTAGATCTTTAGATTTTAGTAATTTAATAATAAAATCTATAGATATTAATTTCTAAGATACCTATGGTATTAGAGTAGTGTTTATCTGTTTATAAGAAGTATAGTAGGAAGCCTTATTCTTAGTATAGGTATTATATTCTACTATTACTTCCTTAACTATTATAGATAACTGATTAACATAGTAGTATTATCTTATCCTCTAGAGGGTTTTATAAATTCCTTAGTAACTATAAGTAGGCGTAGTATAGTATTCTTATATAAACTCCTTTATATATAAGCTAGGAACTTATAGCTTCTCTTTTATATACTGATTATAACCCTTATATATGTTCTAAATTTTATCTATTTAGATATTGTTTATTACTACTATTTTATATATAATAGGTACTAAGTCTCTATTCTTAAGAGTTTTTAAGATTATAATCTTTTTATACTCTTTATCTCTCTTATATCTAGGTTTCTAATTAAGAGTATTAGCTTAAGTATTTAATATTCTTTTTATATGTTAAATAATAATATTAAATCCTTTTAATATTTCTAACTATCTAGTTAATTATCTTATTATAAGTTCCTTAGTTATTATAAATGTCCTAAGATTCTTATAATTAAATAAAACTATAACTAGGTGTTTTACTAACTATAAATAGATTCTCTAGTGTTCTAAAGCTAATACTATAGTAAGTAATTCCTTGTCGAAGATGCTATAGTTTTATTATACTAGGTTAAATATCTTAGAATAATATACGATAGGTATAAGTTTTCCTTTATTATTTAGCTATATATAAACTGTGCCTACTGCTGTGTCTAAGGCGTCTATTTTAATTATACTAGGCTTGTTTATATCGAAATCGTATAGAATAGGTTTTTTTATAAACTTTTCTTTGATTTTCTAAAAAGTATCCTCTATCTATTTGTTCTATATGAATTTAATAGTTTTTTTAACTAGTCTTAACATTAGTTTAGTAATCTTTATATAGTCTTAAATAAATAGATAGTAAAAGTTTATAAATCTAAGAAAGGACTATATATCTTTTATATTCTCTAGTAATTTCTAGTTTAAGATGTCTTAGATCTTTGCTAGATCTATTTCTATTTTCTCTAGGCTAAATACCTATTTTAGGAAAAGAGTTTAAGTTACTCTAAACTTGTATTTCAAGAGTTTTAATTAAGAGTTTACTCTTATAAGTTATTATAAAACTTCTTTAACGTGTTCTTTATATTCTTCTTCTTTTTCTAAAAAGATTAATATATTATTTAAGTAATAGATTACTATTACTTTTAGAAGATCTCTTAAAATGTTATTGTTTTATCTCTAGTATATAGCTAGTATATTATAAAGTTTAAATAGTATAACTATATACTTATAAAGGCTCGATAATAAGGTAAATACTATCTTTTATTCGTTTCTAACTTTTATTTATATAAGTTTATAGATGTTTTATTAATCTAGTTTTGTAAATTATACTACTTTGCTTAACTTATCTTATAAGTACTAGCTAGGTAGTAGTAGATAAGCGTTCTTAACTATGGCTTGATTTACTTCTTAGTAATTAATATATACTCTCTTATCTAGATTGTCTTTTTTCTTAATAATAAGTATGTTTAAGGTAATTAGCGACTTAGATTTTCTAATATATCCCTTCTTAATACCTTCTTTTATATAACTTTCTATCCTTTATAGGCTTTTCTAGTTATATAACTGAAGCTTCTACTTTAAAAAGTGATGATTCTCTTTTAATTTAATCTTATAATCTTATAAGTAATGTTCTAATAAAGCTTATAAGTCTTCTAGGTTTTCGAATAAAGCTTTAAATTCTCTATACTATATAGGTATTTCGTTATTAGCTATATTGCTAACCTGTGGAGGACCCTGGGCTAGGTGTCCTAGCGTCTTAGAAGAGGTAGCGCTAACCTCGTTCTAGCCTTAAAGTTATAATTATAAGCTTATATAATTATATTAACTAAAGGTTATTATTCGAGCCTTCTAATTAATATCTAGATTATATTCCCTAATCTATAGTATACTAAGTATTACTTCCTTATTCTCTATTTTAATAATATTGAATTATATATCTAAGTAGTGTCTTTTAATAGTAATATTTATTAGAATAGTTTGCTAGTTGATAATTCTATCCTAGTATATAACGTCTGTTCTATTAACTACTTCTAAGCAGTATAGCCTTATACCTTTGATTAGGACGTTTAGCTTCTTCTAAGCTGTTAAGGAAAGGAAATTACCTATTGCTTCTAAATTAATTAAGACTTAGAGTTCCTTTTCTCTTATCTTTGCTGTTACTATAAGTTGATTTTCTCTAAAGGTAGTGTTTAATTCTCTAATTATTAGTTAGTAGAGTTCTTTTTATATTAACTCTATTTCTTAATCTATATTATATTTGTTTATCTCTTAGAAGATTATACTAAATAATTTCCTACTTCTTAATTCTTAAAATATTACCTTAACTTTTCTAATTAAAGCGACTATAGTATACTAGCCTCTTATTTCTAGTATAGCTTCTTTACTATTAGGTAGTATACCTAAAAAACTAGGTTTAGAGCGTCTTATAAAGTTATTAGGACCTTGCTATTACTATAAGCTGGTTTCCTCTTATAGGTCTACGACTATTTAAATATCTCCTATCTTAGGTATACTAGATAGCTTGCTAAATACTGCTTATTTTAGTCTAGGTTCTTTAAATTCGATGGTTTCCCTTCTAGTAATAAGGCTTACTAAAGTTATTTTGTCTTATTTATTTTAAACTATTTTATAGGTAGTTAAAATAGTAGGGTTAATTTCTTAAGTAGAATATAGGCTTTAGAAATTAGGTTTCTAGTTTTCTATATATACTTATCTATTCTCTCTTTTAAAAGTTCTAATAAATGCCTATGTTTTACCTTATTTAGGCTTATATATTCCTAGATCTACCTCTAATAAGTTGGATATTAATTCTAATAACTCTAATAAACTTGTTAATAGTAGTAATTTATATTCTATCTAAAGAGGTAATTTATAATCTATTTCTAATTATATATTATAATATTCTTTAAGTAATAGATTCTTATTATTATTAGTGTCTTATACCTTACTAACTTATGTCTTAATTCCTTTGTTTAGCTATAAGTATATAGCGCTTGCTGTTGTATCTGTAGCGTTTGTTTTAATTTACGTACTATAACCTTTAGCCTCGAGTTCTTCGTCTATAAGTTCGATTTTTTCTAGTAAAGCTACTTCTTTTTAGATAGTAGTATTAGCTTGTTTCCTTTTAGAGTCTTTCTTCTTACTATACTTATTTACTCTATAGCTAGAAAGACTATAGTTATAATATAAGTTCTACTTATGTCGACGATTTCGCTCTTTCTAGGATAATCCTCTCTTCTAGGAGTTTTCTTTCTTAGATTCCTTTCCTAGAACCTATGATTTCTAAGTAGTATTGATTTCTATAGGATTTCTATAATCTTTTTGTCTACTCTTTCTATATTAGTAACTATAACTTCCTTTCTTCTCTAGATTTCTTTTATAGATATAGTTGTTAATCCTAATTATGTTATTTATTAATTTATTTAATATGTCTAGAAAATCTTCTTATATAAGTTTATCTTTTATATTATTCTTAAGTCTACGATAGAATTGTTTATATAATACTTCGTTGTTCTATTTTATCTATACTAAGTACTGTTGAAATTATAAGGTATACTTAGTAGCTGACCTCTTTTACTTAAACGTGTATAGAGCCTTAACTGCCTTTTTCTTTATATTAACGTCCTTAAAAGCCTGGTTAATTCCTTCTTTAAACTCTTGAACATTTCTAAACAAATCCCTTATTTTCTTAGATATTTAAAGAGAGACTTTTCCTTTAGCTGTCTTATTTACCTAGTAATCCTCTAGGTATAGTTCTAACTAGTTATAAGCTGCCTCTTTAAGATAGGTAGACAACTATATAACCTGGTTAGTTTTACTTTTAAACTAAGTATGATGAAAACTTAAGTAGAGAGAAGCTTTTATTAAGAATTCGGCTAGTTTCTTAGGCGAGCTATTGTACGACTTTAGAAGAGGAAGTTTTACTTCCTCTCGAAAGGTAGTAACTGATGTAACTAGGGGGTTTATAGCTGGCTTTAGTAGAGTGGTTTTTAGAGTAGAAGAGGTTGCTAATATAGTAGCGATCTTACTTCTAAGTAGGTGTTTAAAGTGTAATAAAACTTAAACGAACTAAATAAAGATGACTAAGTCTCGAAGGTTAGTATATAGTAAGAAGTATAAATATATTAGGTTATTTACTTAGAAGTGAACTCGTTACTTATATTAAAGATATTAAATAAAATAATAAGATTAATAACTAAAGTTGAGTACGAAGCTTCTATCTAATAGTAGATATACTAGTCTTATATAGAACCTTTGTTTCCTACGTATATTACTTATATCGCTCGCGTCGCTCGCGTCGCTTACGATTAAGGCGATTAGAGCGATGTAGGCGATCACGTTACATGACCCCACGTGACTTCTAACATTACCATAATAGTAAGATCCTGAAATCCCTAATGTCCTTCTATATTACTGATTTCCTCTTATGTTACTTTCCTTTTCCTAGATATTATATCTTATCCTATTAGAACGTCGTCTAGACTACTTACTACGTATACCGTGATTCGTGACAGCTAGGATCCGAGGGACTAGCAGCTCGTCGACAAGGCTTATAAACAGTTATAGGTCTTCCTAGTATTTATATACAACCTGTTCTTCTAGGGCCTAATCGCGGCAATCTACGTTAGCTTAGTAATCTAGGTTTAAGGGCCAAGTCTATAGAATCCTAGGATCTAGAAGGCGTAGCTAGACAAGGTTAGGAGAAGGAGAGAGATCCGTAGGCTATATAAGTCGTCGCTAGCAGGGGTTAAGTTATACGTTAAGCTAGTTAAACTATATATACCTAAGAATAAGGTCTTAATAGCTAGTATTAAGGAGGACTATAGAGACGTTATACTATTTATAGCCGTCTATATATAAGTAAAGAATAATATAGTAGTTTACGAACTATCGACTTTGTCTATTAAAGCCGCGAACTATAATAGGAGTAGGAAGAGTATAAATAGTTAAAGGGAAGAAGTAAACTAGCTCTTAAGTAAACTTTATACTAATAAGTATAAAGCCGTTTACTCTAGTATTAGCTAGAGCAGAGGTTTTAAATCCGTATCTATTATAGACTAAGTTATAAGAGACTATAAACTGTTTTCCTTCAAGTAGCTAACTTAGATCGATAGCTAACTAGCTAGGACCTCGGTAAAGCAAGCCTAGAGAGGAGACTTTCCCTAGACTTGGTCGTTTTCCGACTATTCTAAGTCGAACGTAGGCTTTGTAAGCTTATTAACGTCTATAATAGGCTTAGAGTTCTTAGAGCATTCGCAGGCATAGTACCTAGTCCTCTTACACTTAAAGCAGGCGTCGTCTGGTTCCTTATAGGCAGGCGTTGGTTCACGTGATAGTTTATAAAGGCGGGGGGCCAGGGCAGGGGAGGTTATACGGAACGTAGTTTATATAGTAGTGAAAGTTCTAGCTAGGCGGGAGGTAGTAGTAGTAGTTACAAGCTAGGAGATGAGACGAGCGGTCTATAAGTTGCTTCTACGGAGCTGAAGTCTTTATAAGTTCTTATTAACAAGTCAACACTTATTTACTAAGGCTATACTTAAGAGCAGGACGTCTAAGAATAGTAAGACAGACTATTGTAAAGGTAGCGTAAGCTTGTTATATAAGTCGGGCTATAAGTCGTCTGTCGGGATCCGTCTAGTGCCTATAAGGTATAAGAAGCAAGTATAGAAGGTTACGAAAGTCTCGTTATCTCTTATAACAAGCCAGCGGAATTCGATATAGGCGTCCTACGCTTTAAACAGGTTCTCTAAGATATCTATAAGATATACGATCATTTCTTTTATAGACTAAAACGGCTTAGGTCCCTTCTAGTAACAGGGTATAAGATGCTTTTAAGTAATATCAGCTATATAGTTAAAAACGTAAGCTATCTTTACTTCCTCTAGCTTAAACATAGAGGCGTTAATAAGGAACTTGTTCTTAATCTAGATCTTCTAGTTGTCGAAGGTTAGAGACGAGCTATCTATTAGAGGCTTAGTATCCTTAAGCTTAACCGTAAACGACCTATGTTATCTAGTTTTAGATAGGGTATTCCCTTATAGAGGAGTATAGACGTCGTCTAGTTATTCTCGTAGTAGGCGGACCTGTTTTAGAGCTATAGTAAGCTATTAAGCGTCCGTAGGCTAGTCGGCAGACATCGTTATAGACGACTTAGTTATAAGAATAGAAGGTATAGATAGAAGAGCCCTAAGCTCTTATACGCGGTGGTAGGCGCGGGTACGTAGGGCTGTATAAGGCGCCGGTAGCATCTATAGGCAGTCTATATAGACCGTAGGTATCGTATTAGAATCGTAACAGATATTCTAATCCTTCCTAGGAGCAGTAGTAAATAGAGAGAAGAAGAGAGCTTTAGATAATATAACAAACCTAATCTACTAGCCCTCTAGTAGTTATCCTTACCTATAATATACACAGGTATAGTAGATAATTAGAGAAGTAAGAGGTAGTTTAATTGAAGATCTAAAGCTATAGAAGAGAAGAGAAGGAAAGAGGAGACTTCTAGAGGTCCTATAATATAGAGATAGCTAAGGAATCGATAAGTTATAGGAATGTCAATCCGTTTATAGAAATAGTTCCTAGCCTAGGTAGGAATGGTTCTAGGCTAGGCTAGGAATAGCAGGCTTTGCGGACGCCGGCGAGCAGCCGTACGCGAGTCACGTGCTCGGCGGTGGCCAGGTCCGTAACAAATTTAATATATTATAGTTGATTTATTAATATTCTAAGTTTAATACTAAGGAAAACTGATCCGGTTCCTAATATAATCCGAGTTCTAATAAACCACGTTATCGCTTTTTCTAAATAGATATTAAATCTCTTTTATTATCGTCTCTTCCTAGTGTAAGTAATAAGTAGAGTAGAGTAGAGTAGTACGGGCCGAGTCGGGTCGGGCCGGGACTAGGCTCGGGGTAGCATCGGAGTAGCGTTCCGGAGCTGCTCGGGAGCTTAAGCGAGATCTTCTTTCTACTCTGTCTACTACGTAACTTCTTTAATAATAGTCTTAGTAGATTAGCTATTAATTATATAATTATAAAAAGAAGTTTTTATTATATATAACTACTAATATTACTAATAATAAGCTTTATAAGCCTTATAAATACAAATATATAAATATTACTAAAACTACTTAAGATTACTCGAGTAGTCTTAAGTTACTACTCTACTCTACTTATCCCACCCGCTACTTATACTCTACTCTACTACTCAAGAGTATTACTCGAGTAGTAGTAAGTAGTTAAGTAGTTTATGTTCACACTGTCTCTTCCTAAAACCCTTTTACCTTTAATTCTAATTTATCCTTATAGACAGTCCACAGGCCACAACTCCTGGATACCCTTCTCTTGGAGAATCCTAAAGCCAACCTTGGACTCTATATCCTAAGCGCAGCTTGAACCTCACGACCGGCTCCTCTAAGCATAGCATCTCTAATATATTTTATTCTCAAATAATACCTACTATTGACAAATTCCGTCTCGAAGAACAGACTTTAAACTCGCTACAAATCAATCTCTATACTCTCTTCAATTTCCTCAAGTCCTCCAAATGTTCTAGATAACAGAATACTCATATCAAAGAAACGTTACCTAAAAAAGTATCTAGTATATAAAACTTTCTTCTAAACTTTAACTAATTACCTCACTTCCTCGAAATATTCTAGGAAAATATAGAATTCAATAGTTAAAATCTTACTAAACTTACTCACTATTTGATACTATAGAGTGGTAATGTGATTAGTCTAGCTCGAGCGTATAACTAATAACCACTCTAAACCACGTCTCCCTAAACGTCTTATCGAAACATATTTAGATAGTATCACGACAGCTAGAAAATAATCTTGAAGTAATATGATATCCACCCAATGCTCTTTGAATATAAGTTCCAAACTTTCATTCCAATCTTCCAAGAAGAAATACTAAACAAAAGATAGATTAAAGTGAAGCAATTCCACCGAGAATAACTATGTCTTGCAATGTGTAGGTGCGGTCACCTACTAAAAAAAAAAATACTCCAAGAACCTATTTCTATATAAAGGTCACCTACCAATCGCAGGGGCCTTCACGAAGAGTGTATTTGACTTCGGGCGTTCAAGGTGAGAAGTAGATCGTAGCTTACCCGCAACCGAAATTAAACAGCTTACCCGCCAAATTGACAGTCTACCCAAAACCTGGAAAATCTACAAGCTTACTCGCAAAACAACAGCTTATTTGCAAAACAACAGCTCACTCGCAACTTGAACTTCGCAGCTTACCCGCCAAGTGCTAGCTTACCCACGGGCCGTAATTCAGCAGCTTACCCACAAATCGAGAGGTTACTCGCAATCAAATTTGCAGCTTACTCGTAAATCGGTTGCTTCCTAGGACCCTACTTGCAAATCCCCAACCCCCTCCCCAACCCTCCGAATAACACTAGCCTATGGCTTTTACATTACCCCCCAGGGCGGAACTACAGCGCACTGTGCCCCCAACTCAATCCTTACCATCTCATCACCAGAACTAGCTTTCTTCATCCAATACTTCACAATCGTAAAATCACATTTCATAAAAAGGCTCATGTAATGACATTTATTCAGATTGTACACCCCAGTGACGTGTGCGCGCGAGCTAGAATAAGGTATCTATCCCATCTTTCGTCTCATTCATCCTGATGTTTCCCCTCTAAAATGAGGCCCCTTCCCGCAAAGGTTCATCCGAAAATTATTCTACACACACAACAACAAAAAAAGAGCTGCCAATAGCAACCATAGCCAAGGGCGTCGATGGAAAAGTGGTCAAATGGAAAAATTGGTGTATCAAAAGGAGACATGAACTCGGAATTTCGAGGGGTATTGATTGCGGCAAGAAAGCAAGAGCAAAACGCAGCCTTCATCTACCTCGAATGTAGCAAGTCGAATAGGTCTGGAGGACAGGGCAAAAAAACAAAAAGATGTGTCGCTGACACCTAGTAACCGAGTTGGCGTCGAGAATCTCTACCGAAGCGCTTTGGTGGAGCACCCCAATCTTCACCAAAGAGACTCTTGTTACCCTTCTCGCTCTCATCAATTTGCCACTTTGGAGCAGTAACGAATTGGCTAAGATGCGACCGAGAGGTGGGACCTTGCTCAACATATCGATAACTGAGAAGTGTGCCAAATGCTGCATCCAAGCCTGGTTTCGCAGCCTCTGCGACCGTCATTTTCCCCATCTCGTCTTTGGTGATGATCTTTTGAAGAGCGGGACCAGGAGGATAGATCTTCTTTGGAGGGGCAATAGGACCGAAAGGGTTGATTGCTGCATTTTGACGCTCCTCCAATTCCATGACATACGCTTCTCCATCCATGGTCGCATATCGCCGTTGACCATAATAGAAATCATCATCCAACTCTCTTGCCTTTCGAGCCTTCTTTTGTCCAGCTGATAGCTCAAGCTCATCAAACTTCACTTGATTGACTTCCGACATTGGCTCGTATACGCCAGTCATATCACTTGGAATACCCCATGGAAAGTACTTTGCAACGACATCGGGAGGAAGAGTATCGTTCATTGGCTTGGGCGCGAAAGGGTCAAGATAACGTGAGTTTAATTCTCTGGAACCTTTGCGTTCCCCTCTGATGGCGGCTGGAAGTTGGGATTGTCCTGTGGCGTAGACATTGCCGGATAGAACATCGGAGTAATAGTTGGGCCAAAACGGACTCAGTCTATTGTTGACCGAATGTGGATCATTGGAGGTGGTACTAGTGTAGTCCGATTGAGGAGTAGCCCAAATATTCTCGATCGGATTTGGTGTTGCTCGAGGATTCGCCTGTCGTTGACCAGGTGGCCCAGCAGTGAGAGGTTGTGGATATCCTGGAGGATGGCTGCGGTTGACGATTGATCGGACTGATGATGCGGTCTGGGCACCCAAGAGGGGGTTCGTTTGTGTTGCTTGGGCAGCTTGAAGACCAGGGGGTGGGAATTGATAGGTTCTGTCTAGCAGACCAGGTGGGACATTCTCATTTTGATTTGAATCACGCACTGAATAACTGTTAGCCGATGGTCAAAAGATGAGATGAGAATATGACTTACTCGCAATGAGACCGGAAAGGGCATTGGGAAACTTGGATGCACTGTCCACCACTTGCAAAAGTCTACGATCATCGTTCACTCTGGATCCCAAGTTTGAGATGCCCTGGCCCAAACCCAGGTTATCCATGATACCTTGGGACAGACTGTCAATGGCTGAGTAATTTGCGGCATCGACTTGTTCCTTGGTAGCGAATGGCGGAGCAACAGCACAGAGCTTGCTAGACGACGCGGTGGATGCAGATGAGGGGGTTTTGGGCTGATTGCCGACATTGCCAGACATGACATTGCCAGCCATCATTCGAGGGGGGTTCTGGATTCTGCTCAATGTCTCGGCCTCTTTGTCTGACAACTGCGGCATTTGTTGAGACGAAGCCATTCTCGAAGGACGTTGCAGGATCTGCGGGGGTGTGAGATTTTGCTTCTGTGCATGCACCGGGCTCTTTGCAATCTGTTGAGTGTACGCCATGGAGTTGGACATGCTCAAAGCAGATGGTGTTGGTGGGGGGTTTCGAGGTTGGTAGAAGGAGTCGTATTGGGCTCGTTGCATGGCCGTCATGAGGGGCTGTCTGCTCGCACCTTCCCGTTGGATACGGTTTGGAGCAGCAAAGTGTGGTTTGGCATTGGGGTCGACGAGAGAACCAACGGTCGTATACGTAACAGGTTGCGGTTTGATGGTGACGGGCTCAGGAGAGTCGGCGCCCGAGGCGGTTGGCAGATCTGGATCCCAATCAATTGAATCGAAGGCGTCGTGACCCATACATGGGAAGCTGCCGCCCAAGGCATCCTTGAGCTGCGACATGGCGTCTTCAGTGCGATCTCTGATGGACTGCGTGTCCGAGGCGGTGGGGGAATATATCTCGACGGGTGGACTCGGGGCTTTGGGGGAGAAGGCTGCGAGGAGGGCGGAAGTGTCGTATCGAGGCTGGGTGGGAGTGGGATCGCCGTCGAAGTCTTGCTCTTCGGGCTCTTGATAATATTCGCGATACTGTGAATAGCTGCGCTCCGTGTTGCTGCCTTTGTTTGGTGGAGATGGGGTGAAGGGACCAGGACCAGAAGGTTGCGCATGCACCGCCGTGGCAGTACTGCTGGCAGTACTCCTGGTGGGAGAGACAGCTGTGGAAAAGGAGACTTTAGCAGGAGACTGAAGGTGAGAGGAAGAGAGTTCGGCTATCGTCGGGGTATCGTGGTCGCTGCCAGAGGCAACAGCCGTGGAGTCGCGACGGGTGTGGTGTTTGGTTGTCTTCTTCTTCTTGTTTTTGAGGACGCGAAAGGTGGCAATGGATGTGAGAGATCGTGGACCGTGGAGGGGGTTGCCAATGTCTTCAAAGCCCTCGTCCCCATCAACACTACTGTCTCTGGGAGAAGTGTGACCTGGTTGTGGCCACATGTTGAAGTGCAAAGTGCTAACTATCCAAAGATGTAGGGTAGGCAGTGTTTGGGGAAGAAGGAAGGAGTGACGTTGCCTGTCGATGGTTGAAACAGTGACCAATTGCCTTTCACCCTCCCACTTTACCTCTGACCTCTTTCACTGTGAGGAAGGTGCGATGGCAAAAAATGAACAGGCGAGGAAAGAGCGATCTTATATATAAATGACAACTAAGGAAAGAGCGACCCAGAGTGGTAACTTTAGTTTAAAAATGGGCAATGGGCAGAGGCTAGGCATTTAAATGCGTCAGAATTCACAGCAACCACGAAACTAAATAAGCACTAACATAGATTGAATACGCAAACGTTCTCCAAATTATCCTTCAAGTGGCTGGTGAATTTTTAGACTGTGAAACGGGATAATTCCAAAAATCAAAGAACAACAGATGAGATGTCTTGATGAAAGAAATTAAAATGTTGTTTCTTGGGATGCACGCCATCTTTCCAAAGAAGTCTCAATACTCTAGATAGTCCTACCTAGTTTTGGCTGTTACATCATAAATAACCCTTGATGAGTAGGGACGGATTTCCCCCCTGGGACCCACGTCCTTTTTGGTAGTGAAGAGCGTCTGGCATACTGGTTGTATCGTTGATTGATGCCATGGCGAGGTCTATATCTTCTCAATCTGAATCAACTTTCTTCCATGGAGCTATTCCAAGTCCCAAGTTCATGTTCTACATAAGATGCATACAGAACTCAGTCTTAGGAGCAAACAGAATGGAAGAACTAATTCAGAATTGAAGCTAATATAGACCCCTTCTCCAACGAAGCCATTTCTACTAGAAGGCGTTATTTAGGAGTCATCTACACGGTTCTTTGGTGTTGTCTGCTTACTTAGGAGCATCCAGAATGAATACCTTCGATGGTAGAAAGGAGTGACGAAGTGTTGAAGTGAGGTTGAACAGAAGCGAGTTCCCCACCACGAATCTTGGCATCTTCATGCTGACGAGTCTGAGCACCGGGTTCTTCCTCGCAGGGCCGTCGTCTATTTGTTTCCATTCTCCAAACAAAGCTCCGAGTGGAATCGTCGAAATTTTCCGCATCCTGGTGTATATTCTGCCATTTCTATATCCAAGCACCCCCTTTTTGTTGAGTTTTGAAGGTTCTTGAAGCTTCAGTGGATTGAGTGAGTGGTGATGAGCCTATGAAGTGTGCCATACAGGGATCCGCGTCTGAAGCGCGAGTAGCTGGATAAACAAGTTTCGAGAGGGATGACAGTAGAGGAGCTTGCATGTAATCGATTTTGCAAGACAATTGTATTCTCAAAAGAAGCAATTATTTTCATCAGAATATTCTATTATTCTATACTAATTTTGATACTGATTTCCAAGGTGGTCGACTTGAAACACATATAGAACGGAAGATCTGGAAGGACCAACCCAAGCGACCTGCAGGTGTTCCTGCGCCCTAACCCGCAGATCCCATTCGGGTTGGTAGAATCATAGCACAGCACGGCAGACGGGAGTGGGAAAGAATGTTGACGATTGACCTTGCACACCCACTACCGTCCCTACCTCTCCTTCACTCGAGGTCATCCCGACTCTGCAATAAACTTCTTCCCACGACTCCCCCGCTGCGCGGATGTTTTTGTTTGCTGTTCCTGCTGCCCTGACTCGATTCGTGCCTGTGCTCCCACTGCCACGACGTTTTTAGTGAATTCTCCCCTCAGCCATCATGTCGTCAATTGCTGGGCAGGAGGGCTCAGAGGATGTAACCGATTTTCTCCAACGCATCAAGGAATTGGGTGACAAGCGAGACCAGGAAGACGAGGAGCGCAATCGCAAGCTGGAGGAAGAGATTCTGCAAGGCCGCAAGGAACGTCAAGCCAGACGATCGGGTAAGTTTTGCTGCCGCTGATGCTCGACGCTACGTGAGCCCTCTCTCCCTCTCGTGCGCGCCGCCCTGCGCAACCCCTCACTCCAATGGGCATGAAAATGGAATTCTGGATGGGAACATGGACAGACCCGCACTAGACTAACGATGAACATTGCAGAACGCGCCAGATCCATCTCCCCAACCAAATCCTCCCCTGCAAATACGCCCACCGCGCCCAGGATCACTTCTCTGCTCCCAACAACCGCAGACCAACAACTACCTTCGAGTCCCAATCCGCCAGCACAAGACACTACAATCGACGCCGAGATGGAACGTCGCGGGGCCGTGAGGTCGAGGTCGAACTCGCCGACCAAGGAGAATCACACCCTTCCGCTGCGCTCCGACGAGCGTACTCCTGCTTCAGATCTCCAGCGAACCGATCTCATCAAACCTTCCTCTCCCTCGAGTGCGATGCCCTCACGAAACTCACCTCTGTCCTGGCAACGGCGCCCGAACTCACAAACTTCAGATCGCTCCAGAAGTCCACTGTCCATGGCAGCTCCCGAAAACGCCGCTCGATCTCCAAAGGCCATATCACCACCAGAACCTACATCTGTGACGGCAGAAGATGCCCCCTCTCGGGATCAGATTGCGCAGTCATTATCCAACAAAGACCCATCCTGGTTTCGGCAAACGGCGGATCGAGGCACCAACTCGCCAGCATACAGACGAACCCAGGTGGAAGATGAAGTGAGGTCCGATCATGGACTGAACTCCCCTCGAGTACAGATGCCAGGGATGTCGCGCGAGATATCTATGGAAAAACCAGTGGAGGATCCAACAGACCGATCTACCTCTCCTTCTCGGAGCAGTGCCGGATATGGCAGCCCTTCCAGAGCTTCTCACCACGCCCTGTCCAAAAGCACTACTGGTTTTGGTTCTCCAATCCCAATGACCAGCGCCCAGCGACTCGATCCTCCTAGTTCAGACGCGAAATCCGATCGTGTAATGGCAATGTCACCCTCGCAGGGTCGAATATCTCCGGATAGACTTGATCGTCCTCTCTCTCCCACAAAGGGCATGGGTGGATTTGTACAAAGTGCAATGATGAAGCGTTCGGACAGCGTGAGTAAAAGATGGAGTGTCCAGTCACCAACGGGTATAAATAGAGCAAATTCGATGGCCAGTAATAGGAGTAATAACGACTCTGGCAACATTTCACCAGGTGGTCTTGCTCATCCGCCAGCCCCTATCAGTGGAGAAAATTCGCCCCGGCCTTCCTCAAGACCTACCTCAAGCCATAACCCAAATGCTGCTCAGGAAAACACGCCAGCTTTGGGCTCTATGCGTGGTAATCCATCTCCCAGTCATGATGTGTTTGTTAAGCCTGCTCTCCCAGCTTCCCGCACCAACACACCACAGAGTCTCAAAGTTACCCCTGATATCTCGCCAGACGTAGCAACTCGCTCAGACGCTTCTCCCCCAACTAGCCCCACGAAGACAGCCGATCCTAGAAGATGGAGTCCGACAAAATCCAGTTGGCTTGAAAGTGCGCTGAACAAACCAGATTCTCCAAAGCCAAAGGCTGTACCTCCTCCTCAGCAACCTGCGTGGATGTCGGAAATCGCCAAAGCGAAGCAAAAGGGGAGCGTCGACCTTGGCCGTAGTCCAACAGGGGCAACCAAGCACGAAGTCAGTATTGGTGGCCTTATGAGATCTCCGCCTCCTGGTGGAACTACAAAGCCCATGAGTATCAGTGGACTTCCTGCTGGATTCGTTTCTGGTGCCGTTTCTAAGAGTCGTGCCGAAAGTATTTCACAGGAGTCTACTGCCAGCCCAAGGGCTTCTGATGATAGAAAGGGATCCATGTCAACCCTCACTCCTTCAAAATCCGCACCCCCACCCGTAGCCGCAAAATTCAAACCAGATACACCTCCCAAAAAGGACTTTAGGGCTTCCTTGAAATCTCGACAGCCTCCTCCAGATAGCGGTGGCGCTGGTGAACCAGAATTCAAAAATGTATTTGGTCAACTCAAACGGACCAAAACGCAAAATTGGGTTGCACCAGATGAGTTGAAGAACAATATTACCCGTGGAAAGGCAGCTTTGAATATAACCGGTGGACCCAAGAAGACTGAGAGAGTGGATGAGTTCAAGGATGCTATTTTGAAGAAAAAGGAAGACTTCAAAAAAGCCCAATCTGAGGGTAAAGGTATCCGATCGACTAGTGGATCAGTCAGTGACAATACCATACCAGAGGCTTTAGCGAAGAGGATGGCAATGGCAAAAGCCGATCAACAACCACCACAGAGTCCCGCGAGTATTGCGAAGCCCTCTCTGGCACGGAACGAACCAAACACGCCCACAAGAGAGCCAGGAGCATCCACTCGCACGCCCGGAAAGGAGTCGATAGGGGGAAAACTCGCTGGTCGGTTCAATCCAGCTCTGGCAGGTTTATTGGCTCGAGGACCACCATCTGCCGCTAGTGATGCTTCACGTTCATCAAGCCCTGCAATGTCTACTTCTTCACAACGTACAGTGAGCATGAGCACATCTACGACTGTGGGCGAGCCAGAATCGGGACCGCAACTCACCCATATGACCAAGGGACGCGCTCGTGGCCCAAAGAGGAAGAATCCTACTACTACAGCTGCTGCCCCTGCTCCTGTGGAAAGTGTTATTCCTCCTGGTGCTACTGAACCTACCAAATCACCAACCCCACCAAGTGAGAAAGCATCGGCTTCTTCGAAGCCTTCATCACCAACAAAGACAACTAGTCTACCGGTGGAGAAAAAGGCGCTATACTCTAGACCTTCATCCCCTACCAAGCCAGCAGACGAAGCTCCAGTATCACAGCCATCTTCCCCTCGCAAGTTGGATATGAAAAGGCGATCACAATTCCTACGGGAGGCCGCTATTGAGACGAGCAAAGTCGAACCGCAGTTGGATTCCCCTAAACCACTCTCACCTATCAAATATGCTAATACGACCGAGATACCTGTAAATATCACATCGTCAAGCCAGGATTCCCCCAGATCTGCAAAATTTTCACCAACTGCCCCTGCAAAACCAACTGCTTTTTCCTCAAACACTTCGAAAGTTGGGCCACTCTCTCCAGCACAAGACAAATTCAAATCAGCCCTGATCACTCCTACCACACCTTCATATTCTACGAAATCTACAAGATCTTCAAACCCAGATCCACCTAAAGCCGAAATCTCAAACATCAGCACACCCAACAATGCCACGCCACAACCTCTGAAGAATGTCAAGAGTGTGACTGCTCTTTGGAACAGTCCTTCCGAATCTAGGTCTCCCCAGCGATCACCACGTGCACGCTCACCAATCAAGCTCCCCACACAAGATGACGAAAATGCAGCCATGGTGTCTGCAGGATTGCGTTCCCCAGATTTACGATCTCCTAGTTTACGATCCCCAAGTCCGCCCAAGGTCAAATCACCAATTGGTCTTGGAATTGAAACACCAGAAACTCCTGCAGCGAGGCCTCTTCCGATACCTCCAACGAAGGTTATCTTGTCTCCTCCTTTGAGTGCGGGTGATTCCTCGTTGGCCGTATCCCCAAAACTTACCGATAGCCTGGTCCCACAGGCCTCGGAAGCTTCAAAGTTAGTATCTGAATTTTTCGGTAAACAGAAGCCACCCACTCAAGACTATCGTGTTGATACTGCTGGAATCTTGGCTGCGCGGCCTCAGCAGGACAGTAGCATCAGAACCATACGTTCAACTCTATATACGATTGGTGCAGATGGTCAAAAACAACTAGTTCCCAGCCACCAGGAGCGCAACTTGTTCGAGGGCAACCTTTACCTGTGCTTGCACAACTTTGTAAATAACGTTGGCAAGACAGTAACGGAGTTATACTACTGGTTGGGTGACGGCGTGCCACGGCGAACGACGGCAGAAATTGAGAACGTTGCTCTCAGGGAAGCTAGAACCAGTGGTGCGAAATTGGTCATTCTCAGCCAGGGCAAAGAAACACCCGAGTTTTTTCAAGCTCTTGGTGGCATCATCATCGTCAGACGTGGTACCTCGAACAAATTTGACTCCCTCGCACCTCACATACTTTGTGGGCGGAAATATTTTGGGCAGATTGCTTTTGACGAGGTAGACTTTAATCAACACAGTCTTTGCTCGGGATTTCCTTATCTCATCTCCACGCCATCTGGCAAATCATATCTGTGGAAGGGGAAAGGTAGCGGGATTGAAGAACTTAGCTGCGCTCGACTCATCGGAATGGACTTTGGGTTGACGGGTGAGATTGAGGAAATCGAGGACGGCAAAGAAACACCAGCATTCTTGAAAATCTTTGGCGGAGCCGAGATCCCAACGTCGGCCGATCACTGGCGATTGAAACCCAACTATAGCAAGTACTGCAGCCGACTGTTCTGTGCTGATGTTGCCAACAAGGAACAGGTAAGCCACATTTCATTTAGTCTTTGTAGTGATGTGATGCTTATGGAAGAATTCGTCGTGACTAATTGATATTATGACAGATCACGGAGATCAGCCCCTTCTGCCAGGCGGATCTGACGCCGTCCAAGATCTACGTCTTGGATGCATTTTTCGAGATTTACATTGTTGTTGGGTCACGCGCTCAGTCGGAGTATCCTGCTTTTCATAATGCACTTACCTTTGTGCAGGAGTATGGGATCTTTGCGGCGAGCATGGAGGATCGACCGTTTGTTCCGGTTTCTACGGTGGTGATTGAGGGGATTCCGAGGGATATGAAGGGTGTTTTCCGTGCGTGGAGGGAGGAGTTGACGCCTACTATGATAAGGAAGGCTGGTGCGGGGGGGTTGAGGAGGGGGAGGAGTTTGAGGGTTGTGCCGTTGAATGCTGCTATTGAGGCTACTCGGTGATGGGAAGGCTCTTTGGTATGGATGTTGTGACGCCTTGGGGGTTGTGTGGGGAGTAAGCCGTAGTGAGTTTTGATTTGTTTTTGGGTTGGGGGACACTGCATTTGGGGTTGTACTATAGATGGGTGGGTGAGATGGTGTGCATGCGTGGTGTTTGTTTGTGGTAGTTTTTCTTTTTCTTGTAGATAATTTGTGGTTGGTCGGTGGGTGGGGTTTGGGGGGACTTGACTTGGCATGCATGGTGATGTGGATGGATGGATTGATTGATTGACTGGTTGGTTGATGATGAGAGGAATAGAGGAGATGCAGGTGTGATGAGATTGGGGACGAATACTGCGTGAGTAGAAGGGCGGTCAATGGGCGGCTAAAGGCAAGCCATCATCGGCGTGTCCCAGCGTCCAGCGTTTATGTATACCAATAATAATGAGTTATGGAATCTGGTTTATCTTTTGCTTTTCCGCGCGCTTGAACGGGGCTGCTATCTTGGGGAGGCTGCTATCTTGGCCTCGGGGCTAGCAGAGGTTACGAGCCTTCCGGCGATAGTCTGTGCGCTCAGGGCACATTTTAGTGCATTTTTCTTAGCCGAGCGCACTAAAATAAAACACCATCACCAAAATGAGCGCAATAACCCCCCCGCCCCTCGATTTTGACCACCAGAAAGGCTTTGAGATCCCTACAAAACACAAGGAAGCTATTCGACAGTTACACTGGTATGGGAAGGTCCCCAAAATTCAACTCCAAGAGCGTTATAAGCTTGGAGACACTATAATCAACAAAATTCTTAGCTACCCCGCTCTAGAGCGTGTACGGCTAAATCGGAAGGGTAAACCTCAACTTCTAGTAGACCGTAAGCTTGATTGGATTATCGAATACCTCTCTGAGAGCTGGGAGAAACGAATCCTTAACTATGATTAGCTTGTTATTAACTTAAAACTCAAGTGTAGCTCTTCTACGCTCTAAAAACAGCTCTACTAACGCGGATATTATCGATACACAGCTTGTTAAAAGCCCTATCTCACCGCTGTATAAGTTCTTAGACAGTTCCTTTAGGCAATAGTATATATATTTTAGATAGTAGAATAGCTAAAGATACTATAGTCTAATAAGTATATATTCTAAGTAGAAGAGAGGACTATAAAGGCTAAAGTTATAAGGAATTATAAAGAACGATTTTATAAGACTTATATCTAGTATTAGTTCTACTAAGAGAGTATAATACCGGTTAACGTCTAGGGATATTAGATATAGATATAAGAGTCCTTTACTATTTATTAAAGAAACTAGTAAGTTAGACGTCTTTAAATAAACCGATTACCTTATATAAATCTATAAGTATTTATAGCTTATTCTCGAAGCTTTTATACTTATTACTTATTAATTATACCTAGTAATAGAGCCTCTATTTATAGAGGACGGCAACGTAGCTTATAGTTTTAAGTCTATATATAATTATTATTAAAGATAGTATATAGCTTATAAGATTATTCTTATATCTTATTCTTTATAAGTTCTAATATAAACTCTATTAAGAAGTACTAGAGAAGAATAAAATAATTACTTTACTACTATTAAAAGCAGCTTATAAATATAGTAGAAATATAGACTATGATTTTAGAAGAATAGAACTATATACTCTAAGAATAGATAAATAAGCTAGTTTTAAAATAGAAGTATTAGGTTTATATACTAATAGAGCGTTATAAGTAGTTAACTTCTAATTAAATACTATAATTATATCTAGAATTAATAATTTTAAAGCTGAAATACCTAGGTATATAGACTATTACTAGAAGACTCGTTAGTAGTAATTAGCTAGCTATATAGCGAGTTTATAATTCCGCTAACTATAAGCTAGATTAGAGCCTAGTATAACGAAACTTAAACGAACTAAACAAAGATAACTAAGTCTCGAAGATTAGTATATAAGTAAGAAGTATAGATATACTAGGTTATTTACTTAGAAGTGAACTCGTTACTTATATTAAAGATATTAAATAAGATAATAAGATTAATAACTAAAGTTAAGTACGAAGCTCCTATCTAATAATAGAAGTGCTAGTCTTATATAGAACCTTTCGTTTATATTAGAGTCCTGCTTAGTAGAAGTTCTAAAGATAGAGTCCGACTCTATTTCTAGGGCTCTTTAAAACTAGACTCTATTATCTAACTACTACTAACCGAGTTATATAATATAACTATAATAAGATCTCTAGGATTATATATCTATCTAATCCCTTCTTCCTTTTAGAGTTATAATAGTATTCGTTCTATTAGAGCGCTACCTAGACTTTATTTATTTACGTACTAGTACGTGATTTATAACACTATCTTCTTCTTAGCCTAGCGTGTCTCTACGCTAGAATATAATCTAAAATATGTTATTAGAAAGATATCGACTCTTCTCTATATATAAACATGTTCTTCTCTTATATTAAACGAAAAGAGTATCTAGCTCTTATTATATAAATCGAATCTATATAACATCTAGTAGAGACTTGTTCTTTTTATTATAAATAGTCTTATCGCTGCTTTCTAGAGCTTTCTAAATCCTCTTAATATAACTTTAAAAACCTATATATCGATTTTTCTTTAGTCCTTTATATAAACAACTCTCTATTACTCCTCTAAGTTCTTCTCTCTTAAGTCCTCTTCTTAAGTCCTCGTCTTCTTAGTTTCCTATCTTTAAGATAGCCTCTTTTATTAAGTAGGTGCTTTCTAATAATGTTTCTCTATCTAACTCTAGTCCTAAGTTCTAAGCAGCCCTAGGTTTTATTAGTAGAATTCCTAAAGTTCCTCTAAGTAATAGATAAGGCTTTCTTTTAGTTCCTAAGTATTTTCTAAGTATAGATAATCTATCTATTTAATTAAATACTTAAATCGTCTCTTAATAGTTTTATAGTTAAGAATCCTCTTAATCTTATATTCTATATTCGAGTTTACTAGTTGAATTTCTATATATAGAGCTAGTAGTACTTATAGTAGTACTAGTTTAAGTAAGGATATATAGAATACTAGGTAGATGTTTATTATCTTTAATAATACTAGTTTATAATTTAAAGGTCTCTTAACTTATTTAATTTTAAATAGTTTAAGTTTTTTATAATCTAGTTTATTACTTAGTCTTTTTATATTAATGTTTTTCTATACTAAGTAGACTTTATCTCTCTCTTTTAGTATTAGCTTCTAACTACGTCGTTTATTATAGTAGTATATATTTCTTTTAGTAATAAACTATAAGTCTTTTATAAGTTCTTTATATAACCTCTTAATTCT
The DNA here is from genome assembly GCA_001414485.1 of Calycina herbarum. Taxonomy (NCBI): domain Eukaryota; kingdom Fungi; phylum Ascomycota; class Leotiomycetes; order Helotiales; family Pezizellaceae; genus Calycina; species Calycina herbarum. The sequence continues at coordinate 382,843 of LLEY01000011.1, forward strand.
TAAGATCTAAATATAAGTAAGTTAATTATTAATAGTTATAGATAGTAGTTCTTAGTATACTATTAATTTATATCTAAAGTTAGTATAGAATAGTATAATAAGTATTGTTTCTATTACTAAACTATTATAGGCAAACTATACTAAAAGTAGTAGTTCTACCTAGTTATCTTACTAGTAGTTTATATAATAATAAAGATATATTTTAACTACTTAATTTATCTGTTTATTTCTTCTATTTATTTAAGAGTAGAAAGCTATAGAGATCTTTCTTTTTATATCTAATTACTTTATAAGAGCAATCTAAAATTTTAAAATAAAGAGTTTATCTCTATCTAAGAGTATTTCTTTAAATAGTTTATATCTTAAGACTACTTCTCTAAGAAATACGAATACTAATTCCTTAGCTATACTTAACTTTATATATACTATTAGAATTATATACTTTATAAGTTATTCTATAATAACTAGGCTTATATTATACTTAACTCCTATTATTAGATCTCTAGATTTTAGTAATTTAATAATAAAATCTATAGATATTAATTTCTAAGGTATTTATAGTATTAAAGTAGTATTTATTTATCTATAAGAAGTATAGTAGAAAGTCTTATTCCTAGTATAGGTATTATATTCTACTATTACTTCTTTAACTATTATAGATAATCGATTAATATAGTAGTATTATCTTATCTACTAGAGAGTTCTATAAATCCCTTAGTAGCTATAAATAGGCGTAGTATAGTATTCTTATATAAACTCCTTTATATACGAGCTAGGAACCTATAGTTTCTCTTTTATATACTAGTTATAACCTTTATAAATACTTTAAATTTTATTTATTTAGATATTATTTATTACTACTATCTTATATATAGTAGGTACTAAGTTGCTATTTTCGTTATATTTTAATATTACTATATTAATATATTTTTTATTTTCCTTATAGCCTAGTTTCTAGCTTAGAGTATTAGCTTAAGTATTACTTATTCTACTAATATATTAAATAATTATCTTAAATCCTATTAAAGTTTTAGACTACTTAGCTAGGCGTTTAGTAATAAGTTCCTTAGTTATAGTAAATGTCTTTAGGTTTAGATAATTAGTAAGCACTGTTACTAGGTACGACGTATCTTAGAAATAGATTCTCTATTCTTTAAAAGCTAGAATAATAGCTATAAGTTCTTTATTATAAATACTATAGTTTTATTATACTATATTAAAAGTTTTTAAGAAATATACTATAAGTATAAGTTTTCCTATTTTATTTAGTTATAGATATATAGCGCCTACTACTATGTCTAAGGCGTCTGTCTCTATTATACTTAGTTTCTTATAATTAAAATTATATAGAATAGGTTTTACTATAAACTGTTCTTTAATTTCCTAGAAAGCCTTCTTAGCCTTCTTATTCTAAATAAAGGTTATAGCTTTTCTAGTTAATATTAATATAGGTTTTATAATCTTTATATAGTTCTTAATAAATAGTTAATAGAAATTAGTAAATTCTAGAAAGGATTATATATCTTTAATATTTTTTAGTAATTCCTATTTAATAACTATATAGATCTTTTCTAGATCTATTTCTATTTTTCCTAAGCTAAATACTTATTCTAGAAAGAGAGTTCTTTTAATTTTAAACTTATATTTTAAGAGTTTTAAACAAGAGTCTACTTTAGTAAGTCTTTATAAGACTTTCTTTATATAGCTTTTATATTCTTCTAGATTTTTAGAGAAAATTAATATATTATCTAGGTAATATATAATAGTTACTCTTAGAAGATCCTCTAAAATACTATTATTCTGTCTCTAATAAGTAGCTAGTATATTAGTTAAACTAAAAGATATTATTATATACTTATAGAGTCTTAATAGTAAGATAAACGTAGTCTTCTATTTATAGCTTATCTTAATTCTAATTAATTTATAAGCGTTTTTTTAATCTAGTTTTATAAATTTCTTTACCTAGTCTAACTTATCTTATAAGTATTAGCTAGTTAGTAATAGATAAGCGTTCTTAATTATTATATTATTTAATTCTTTATAATTAATATATACTTATCTATTTAGATTATTCTTTTTCTTAATAATAAGTATATTTAAAGAGATAGACGATTTAGATTTTTAAATATATTCCTTCTTTATTCCTTATTAGATATAACTTTCTAATAAAGCTAAGTTATTCTAGTTATATAGTTAAAGCTTCTGCTTCTTAAGATTATAACCCTCTATTAATTTAATCTTATAATCCTATAGTTAATATTTAAGAAGAGTATATATATCTTCTAAGTCTTTGAATAATTTTATAAATTCTCTATACTATATAGGTATTTTGTTATTAGCTTTCTTACTAACCTATAGAAGACCCTAGATACGGTGTCTTAGTACTTTAGAAGAGGTAGTACTAATCTTATTCTAGCTTTAAAGTTATAAATATAAACCTATATATTTATATTAACTAAAGGTTATTATTCTAGCTTTCTAATCGATTTCTAGATTATATTTCTAAATCTATAGTATACTAAGTATTACTTCCTTACTTCTTATCTTAATAATATTAAATTATATATTTAAATAGTATTCTTTAATATTAACTTTTACTAGAATAGTTTATTAATTAATAATTCTATTTTAGTATATAATATCTATTCTATTAACTACCTCTAGATAGTATAGTCTTATTTTCTTAATTAGAACGTTTAGCTTCTTTTAAGCTATTAGAGAAATAAAGTTACCTATTACTTCTAAGTCTATTATAACTTATAACTTCTTCTCTTATATTTCTATAGTTATTACTAACTGTCTTTCTCCTAAAGTAGTGTTTAACTTTGCTTTAATATATAAGACTTCGAAGAATCGATTTTTCTAATTATAATTTCTTCTCTTCTTATTCTTATATTATAGAAAGAATCTTACTCTTTCCTTATTAGCGTATACTACCTTATATACTAATCTATATTCTATAATTCTTATTATCTTAGAAATTCCTCTTATAAATTGTTTTAGTAATTGTTTATAATTATATTAGATCTATTTATAACTAGTTTCTAAAATAGTTTTTATAGACTATAGTTCTCTTATATATAGATAATCTAAAGTAACCTTAAGTATACTTATTTCTAGCTTTACGTAGTAAACCTTAAATATATAGTCCTTTGAATTCTTTTCCTTAACTACTTAAATCTAGGACTAAGGAAAGAATACTACTCCTTCTTTATCTAATAAAGCTATCTTATATATCTAATAATATTCTACTATTCTAGTAGGTTCTAGTAAGATTCCTTTAAATCGTTTCTATAATAACTAGTCTATAGTTAGACTTAGTTTATATTATATCTATTATACTATTATTTCTTAAACTATTTCTATAAACTATAGTTCTTATATTAAGAGATAGTAAAATTCTTCTAGTTCTGTTTTAGCCTATCTAATAATATCGAGCTTCTTTTATTCCTAGAATAGTATACTAAATAACTACTATAAGCTATATTTTCTAAATACTAGCTTATTATTTCTAATTAATATAACTATAATATATTATTTAAATTCCTCTAATATAACGTCTTTAGGTATTATTCTAAGAAAAGAGGTTTTAATTCAACTTTTAAATTCTATTAAGACTTACTACGTCTATATACTAGTTTCTTCTAAAATATCGTATACTTTCTATATATTCTCTATTTTAGAATAGGTAAGTTCTTTAACTTACTATTAGCTATACTTATATTCTTTTTCCTTAATAGTTTCTCGCCTAGTAATTAGGCTAACTAGAGTTATTATTTCAGAGTTATTTCTTATAACTATATATATTATTAAGATAGTTAGATTAACTTCTTATATAGTATAAGGACTCTAGAAGTCTAGCTTCTAATTATCTATATATATCTATCGATTTCCTTATTCGAATATTCTAAGAAAGGTCTAAGTTTCTCTTCCTCTATTTAAGAGGTTTAAGATATAATAAAAGCATTTTTTTATATAGTAGTAATACTAGTTACTATAGCGCTCGCGCGTATTATAGTATAGTAAGGATAAAATACTATGTTCTTCCGTAGATCTGGATAAGACTAGAATAGCTAGGTAACCTGTGTAATCAAAGTACCTGTACGTATAAGAAGTCGGTCTTCTTATAAAACAAAAACCGAAGGAGTCGGTCTCTTTATAAAATAAGAACCGGAGGAACATTCTACCTTTCTAAATACTCGGGTAAAAGACGTATAGTTTACTTATATACTTATAGTTTTCCTCTTCTGTTAGAGGTCTACTAGAAGTTAGAAGAAGGGTTTTTTACTCTAGAGTATCTATCTCTATATACTAATTCAGAGTATATACTGATTTAGAGAGAGTGTTACTAGAATCGCTTAGAATCAGTAACACGTGATCTAGAACATTCTAGAATTGTAAATTTATATATAAATATATCCTTTCTCTTCCTCTATTTAAGAGATTTAAGGTATAATAAAAGCATTTTTTTATACTAACTTTAGAGTTCTTATTTCTAATCTCTCTTTCTAAACTAGAAGATAAGTCTAATATTTCTAAAGAACTAGTCGATAGTAGTAATTTATATTCTACTTAAAGATATTACTTAGATTCTATTACTAATTATATATTATAATTTTCTTTAAGAAGTAGATCTCTATTATTATTAGAATCTTATATACTATTAATTCCTTTATTATTTTTAATCTAGGTTTTATATCCTCGTACTTTAAGTTTCTCGTCTATAAGTTTAATATAATTAGTTAAAGCTACTTATTATTAAATAGTAGTATTAATCTATTTCTTTCTCTTAGAGTCTTTCTTCTTACTATACTTATTTACTCTATAACTAGAGAGGCTATAGTTATAATATAAGTTCTACTTACGTTAATAATTTCGCTCTTCTTAAGAAAGTCCTTCTTTCTTTAGAAAGGTTTTCTTTTATATAGCGTTTACCTTCTTACTATATTTATTAGTATAAGAGTACTTCTACTTTCCTATCTCTTTACTCTTCTCTCTATATCTAGAGTTACTCTTTCTAAATTCGTATAAGCGGTTATCTAACTAGACAACTTCCTTAATTATACCTATAATAGTTAAGAATTATATATTCTATTTAGCTATTTCCTTATAGATATATACTTTTAATCCTTTATAAAAGAGTTCTATAAGAGTAATAGTATTCTACTCTAACTTCGTTCTATAGTATTAAAATTTATTAATATAGTCTATTACTAATCTAGTCTAGTATAATTCTAAAAGCTTATATATAGTAGTTTAAATTATATTAAAGTCTTTAAAGACTTTTCTAATAGTTGTCTTAAATCCTCTCTAAGACTTAAATATAATCTTAGTTAATTCTATCTTTCTATCTTTATTCTTATTCTTAAAGAAGTTCTCTAAATATAGCTAAGCCTATTCTAATACTAATCCTCTAAGATAGAAGATAGTAAAGATAGTTTATAAATTATAATTACCTTTGAATTTATTAGAATTAAAGTTAAAGTAGATATCTATTTAGAGAAGAAATAAGTCGAGTTTCTTATACCTCTTATAATACGTATCTAATATCTTAACTTTAATAGACTTAAGTGCTTTAATCTTATAAAGCTTAAGAGTGTCTAGTATACTAACATTGTCGTCGTTCCTAGTTAACTATATACCGGTAGATATTCTTCTAGTTACGCTTCTAGGTATTCCTATAACGTTGACTTAACTAGTATTCGAGCTAGCTGCTACAGCGAGGGTTACTAAGGCTATAGCGACTAAACTTCTAAATAGATACTTAAAGTATAATAAAACTTAAATAAACTAAATAAAGATAACTAAGTCTCGAAGGTTAGTATATAAGTAAGAAGTATAGATATACTAGGTTATTTACTTAGAAGTGAACTCGTTACTTATATCAAAGATATTAAATAAGATAATAAGATTAATAACTAAAGTTAAATACGAAGCTTCTATTTAATAGCAGACGTACTAGTCTTATATAGAACCTTCTGTTAATATTAGAGTCTTACTTAGTAAAAGTCTCGAAGATAGAGTCCGACTCTATTTCTAAGACTTCTTAAAACTAGACTCTATTACCTAACTACTACTAACCGAGTTACGTAATATAACTATAATAAGATCCGAGGATTACGTGTTTTACTATATTTAATCCTTTCTTCTTTCTAGGGTTATAATAGTGTTTATTCTATTAGAACGTCGTCTAGACTTCACTTAGTCACGTGCTAGTACGTGATTTATAACAAGTAGGTGCTTAAAGTATAACGAAACTTAAATAAACTAAACAAAGGTAACTAAGTCTCGAAGGTTAGTATATAAGTAAGAAGTATAAATACGCTAAGTTGTTTACTTAGAAGCGAACTCGTTACTTATATTAAAGATATTAAATAAGATAATAAGATTAATAACTAAAGTTAAGTATAAAGCTTCTATCTAATAGTAGACGTGCTAGTCTTATATAGAACCTTCGTCTCTTCTAGGTAGATAGAATCGCCTGTCGTTCTAGTCGACTTAGGTTACCTAGATCGCTAGTTAACCTAGGTAATCCTTTATATTATATAACCTCTAACGTGCTTCTAATAGTAAGATCCTAGAATCTCTAAATACCTCCGTATTATAGATTCTCTTCTATATTACCTTTTATTTCCTAGACGTATATTATTCTATTAGAGCGCTATCTAGACTACTTACTATATAAAACGTGATTCGTAATACTCTTATACTACTAATAAATACACGCTTTAGCGGTTAAGTACTTTAACCTACTACCTTTTATATTACTAAGTCGAAGAGACGAGCTCTGAATAGACAGTAGTAGGACTCTGAAAAGAAGTATTATACGCTCGAGAAAAAGCTTGAAAAGCGACGGAGAAACGAGCTAAAAGGCTTTATAAACTAGAATAGAAGATATACTACTTACTCTTAGAGCTTAGCTTATAGCCTACGTAGTATAAGAATAATAATAATAATAGTATCGAGAGTAGCTTTAAAGTGTCTTTGTAACGTAGTTAAGTGTACTTATTATATAGATAGTTCTTATATACTTTATAAAACTAAGTAATATCTTAGTATAGTTTTAGCTATTAGTAGTATTAAGAGATAAGCTTTAATAGCTTATTCTTACTATAGTAACTGCTTTTAACTAAGTTATAAGTTTTTTAAAGAAGCTATACTCGAAGTTCTATACCTAGGATATAAAGTCTATCTTAGAAGTATAACTTATTATTAGTAATTATATACTTAGATAATATAACCTTCTTAGAGTATAATATATAATTCTCTCTATTTATTTCCTTAGAAATTCTCTTCTAAAAGAGGCCTTCTTTATATCTCTTATCTAATAACCTAGCTAGAATATAATTATTAGACTTAACTTCTTTATTAGCGAATAGTTCTAGTTTATCTTCTTTATCTACGTCTAGTTTTAGTTTATCTTTCTTCTTATTAAGAGATACTAAGTAAATAGAAGAGTTAAAATTCTAGAGCTTAAGAAGTAATTATTATTAGTATAAAATATAAGAATTATTATCTTAGCTTAGAAGATTCTAAGAATAGTAAGTAAGTAAGTCTAGTTTCTTATTCTTTCTATTAGATACTAGTTTAATAATAAAGTTAAATACTAAAAGAAATTTACTCTACTAGACTTAATAGTAAGTAAGCTACTTAGTAGTTATAAAATATTTTAAGTTTAAGTAATTTATAATTACTAATATAGAGTACGCTATACTAACTAGCTCTAAGCTCTAGAATTCGAATAAATATACTATAGTAAGTAGTTCTTTATTATAGATTTTATAATTATATTCTATAAAGTAAAGAACTCTATTATAGTATTAAGATAAGATATTAGATAAGATATAATCTAAGAAGTTATATTCTATAATAACCTCTTTTTTAGAGTTAAGTACTTAAGTATTAGTATAGAAGTAAATATATATTTTATAACAGTCCTAGTTATATACGACTAGATCACGTGCGATCACGTAACCAGTACTACCGAGGTTCTGCCGAGGACTCGCTTCGTATAGATTAATTATAATAGCTAGCTATTATAAAGTACCGATTACTAAGAGAATATAATATATACCGAGGGCACGGAATAGGATTATAATATAGTTTTAGTTTTAGGATTATTAGAACCGGATTAGTACGGACTTTTGTTATTATCCGGCTCTCTATATATAGATACTCTTACTCTCTCTTAAGAAAAGACTAATTTAGTCTTTTCCTTTATATTAGAGCCTAGTATTCGAATATGTTATTCTATCGAACGTACTTCTATATACCTCTTTTATAGTAGTATCCGTTTCGTACTATTATATTAAAAGACTAAATTCGACTCCGCTAGAGACGGCCTGTTATAATATCTTACTCGAGCGCGCCGGCGTATCTGCTTCGAATTCGATTTAGCCTAGATTCGGATTAGTATATCGATAACCTTAAATAGCTAGGTAATTAGAGACTATTTAGACAGCTAGTAACACCAGGGTTTAGTATCTAAACTATTAGCTAGTAAAATCGTAGGCGGTTCCTACGTTAATAGAAGTAGACTACGCTAAGTACTCCTAAGACTTCTAATAACCCTCTCTATATAGAGATTGCTATATAAGATATAGATAGTCGACGATATATAGTTACCTAGAAGGCTCTCGAATCTACCTCTTAATCTCTCTCTTTTTCAAATCGATATATAATATATTAAATTCTAATACTCTACTTCTTAAAAGCGTTAAGTAATAACCTTCTAGGAATAGTAGACCCTCTTCTAAAAGGTTTATAAGCTACACTCGTACGTCTAAAAACAAAAGGTTCTAGAAAGGAAAGTAACCTACTTAAAACCCTAAAGACAACCGAGACTTTTCTAATATAGACGAGATATAAGGTATAGTATAAGGCTTAGAAGAAAAACTTTAAGATAACAACGATCGGTTTATATAGTTAGAAAGAATAATAAGCGAACTCTAACTTACCTCTACGAATCTACCTTAAATCAATCCTAAGCCTCTTTCGCCTCTAAGTACTATACGAGACCCTTTTCGCTTAAGAGACACTACTACCTCTAATACCTTCCCTCGACGGTAGACCACTCTTCTAGCCTTAGAAGGTATCCCGAATCCTCTCCTACTCTAAACCGCTAAAAGCAAGATTATAGAAAGGATTAAACTCTTAAATAATAGTACCTTACCTACCTACTAATAATAGAAGATATTAGTACGCGATAGACTCCTAGTAAACGCTGATTATTATAATACTATACCGACTCGAAAGGCTCTTATCTAGAGAATAACTACTAGCTACGCTAGGAACTTCCTTAAGCCTAGATACGAGTCTAAGTCGATTTATATTACTTTCTACGATTATTAAGATATAATTAAACTTTTGGATTTATATTTCTTAACTAGATATAAGATAGAGGATATATAGAACGCCTTCTAGACTTTGTAGATAGATAACGCTAAAGGTAAAGAAACGTTTACTAACTTCAGAGGTCGCTTTTCAAGTATAGCTATACTCGGAGAGATACTAGAGTTAGAACAGTTCTTCTATATATAGGAAAAGATTATACTATAGCTATGAAACTTAGCCGTTATACTTAAGAGACGTTGGAACTATAACTTCGTCGAAATAGTAGTAGATCTTCTAGCTCTAGATAAGAAAAGACGCTGAAACGCTAAGTTATATATAGCTAATACGACTAAGCTAGTCGGTATAACCACTTCGGTTAAAAAGACTACCTTTTAATCCTTATCTAGTATAACACTGAACCTCCTACTACCCGAACGCGAATCCTTTTCTACTGGACTAACAGGAAGATAAAACCAAGTCCTTATAGAGTACCCCGAATCGGTGGGAAAACGAGGTATTAGACAACAATTATCGGTAACAACATTTGACTAGCCGATACCCCTCCGACTCCCTACTTCGGTAAGGAGTCCTTACTTTCTTTTACCTTCTAGCCAGATTCCAGAAGTCTAATTTGAATCGGATACGAATCGAAGAAGTACGCTATCTATCAGAACGAAAGACAAGAATAAGTAACCTCTTAGCTGAGTTATCACTGTCTTCTACGATATCGACTTCCGAATTCCGACTTTTCCGCCTCCTACTCCTGTCTGAATCCTCTCCGATATATAGAACAATCGAGGGATCAGACTATATACTCTTTTAGCGAATACTTTGCTTTTAGTAGGAAACACCCGATATAGGCAACAGCTACGAACTAGGCCGGCTACGACTCGTATCCTATCTTTCGCTAAACACCTCGACCGTATTCTATACGACAATCCTTCTACCACCGATACTACCTCGATAATACGAAGACTCGAGGACGAGTCTTTTTCAAGGGAGGGGGATATAATAGCCAGCTATTGTAAAGTGCCGATTGCTAAGAGGATATAATACGTACCGAGGGCACGGAACAGGATTACGGTACAGTTTTGGTTTCGGGATTGTTAGAACTGGATCGGTATAGACTTTTGTTATTGTCCGGCTCTCTTATATATAGATGCTCTTACTCTCTCTTGAGGAAAGACCAATTTAGTCTTTTCCTTCGTATCAGAGTCTAGTATTCGGATATGTCATTCTATCGAACGCACTTCTATATGCCTCTTTTGTAGTAGTATCCGTTTCGTGCCGTTATATTAATAGAGATAGAGTATACTAACTCTTCTCTTCTCTCTTTAGTTTAGTTATCTTTAATATAAGATACTATTCTATAAGTACTTCTTTTAGTATATTTATAAAGAGCTATTATAATTACTTTACCTTTTACTTACTTCTGTATACTTGAATATATAATAGTAAGCTACTATTTTTTCTTAAGTTTGTTTTTATTAGCTAGTTAGTAGGTAGTAGCTATAGCGAGGGTTCGTAGATATTCGTATACTCTCTTTTTTATATCTAAAATCACTGAAATTCACCTTGTTTAAAATACTATTATAAAATAAACTCTAATTATATCTTAAAGGTTTTTAAACTTATCTTTGGAAAAGTAAGAGATCTTAACTTTATACTCTTAGTTTTTCTTCTAAGCTAAGCCGATCTTGCTTTATTTAGGTTATAGTAAGAGGTGTCTAGAAATTTACTAAATTTTACTCGATTTTAATATAATCTAGTGTTTTCTTAACTCTTCCTACTTTTGTACTATTATAACTTAAGACCTAGTATATACTTAGTATATTTATCTTTGAAGACTACTATTTAAATACTTGAAATAATCTTATTTCTTAATCTTAGATATTACTTATATATAAAGATAAATAACGTAGTATACTAGGACCTTGTAATTATTAGAACCTCGTGAATTTTTTCCTACTTTACTACTTTAAAATATAATAAAACTACTATAATATATTAAATTAATTAAAACTACTTAGAATCTAATAAACTAGATATATCTATAACTTCTTAACACGTCTACGTATTATAACCAGTTTTTCTATAAGTACTATAATATTATTAAGTCGTTTATCTTTTATCTTCTCTACTCTCTCTAGAGCGCTTATTACGTCGAACCTGCTCCTCTATATTCTTCTAAGCTAATCCGTTCTATATATCCTCTATAGTAAGTATACCTCCTTCTTAGATACAGGTATTTTTAGCTCTCTAGCGTTTGCTAAGGGCTTTATTTACTGTTTGAAGTATATAGACCTAGGCTAATAAAAGAGTTACCTTATAAGCTAATTACTTTATACCTTTTACTAATAAAGCGATTGTCTAGAAAATAGGTATTAGCGAGCTTCCTTAGTAACGAGTAATACGATCCTTAATAAGATTTGATTACGAAAGAGCTTTAGAAGAGTTATAAGAAGTCTAGGAGACCTAAGAGGTAGCGTCGGCAGAGGAGGGTCTAGTAGGTATAAGAGTTTATAACTTAATATTAAGCTTTAAGATTATAGTCTAGGGTTCTAGAAGCACTAGACTAGCTCTATAAAACCTAGCTTTAGCGTTTTAGGTTATTATTAACTAGTTATAAGCTATATAAAACGTAAGAAAGAACTCGACCTTAGTAATATAGTTTATATAAGCCTTAATAAAGGTCTTGATTTAACGTCTATATATATATTTAAGAATACTAAAACACCTAACGTCGAGTAGCTAGGTTAAATAAGACGAATAAGAAGGTAGGCAAAGAGTAATAATATTATATAACTTATAATACTCTTAGAATACTACTAATTTATAACTCTTATACCTATCTAGAACTAATATTTAATATAGCTCTTTTATATAACTATAAGTATACTTATCGAAGTATTCTAGCTATTCTAAGCCTGTCTTATTATTAGTCTATCTATTACTAGTTAGTTTAATAACCTAGTTATTAGAAAGACCGCCTTTAGTAAACTAACTAGTAAGGTGATTTTTCTCTTAAACTACTAAGAATAGAGAGATACTTAAACCCTCTCTATTAATATAGATAATTACTATAGTCTATTCCCGATTACCTAGCTAGACAGCCTTACCTCTACTACGTCGATTAGCACGTATAACAACTATTCTAGCATAGATAACACCTATTATAAAACCAGTCTTATTAAAGTTATAGAAATCGTAGTCTTAGATTCTATATTTCGCCTATATATTCTCTACTAGTTAAAACCACGTACTAATTAGCTTAGGATCTTTATATAAGGCTCTTTAGAAATCGTAAACGCGATTAAAACGCGTCTTTAGTTCTAGACGTCGTTATACAAATCGTTATACCTAGTTCTTTCTAACACGTTATCCTCTATACGACTTAAGTATATAATTTACTATATCTTCTACACTACCTAGCTAGGGCGTAAATCCTCTTATATCTAGATTAAGTATATTTTAAATAATCACCTCCTCTTCTATTATAGTTATTTTATAATTTGCTAGCTAGCGTTTGCTAAGAGTAGTTCGACTAGCTATTCTATTAGTAAGTGTAGAATAAGAGACTCTATATAGCTTTACAGCTTTACTACAGTTTATTCGTTTAGATGATCGAATAGCTTCAATAGCTAGGATAATTCGAGCTTCTTAGGTTTAAGATTCTATTAGGTAGTTGTTAAGAAAACGTATGTTAAAGTTGGAGGTAGTAGGGTAGGGAAAAAATTCACAAGGTCCTGATAATCACGAGGTCCTGGTATACCACGTTATATAAAACGTCTTTTTTAAAATAACTTTGGTGTAAAAAGGGGGCCGTACGAATATCTGCGAACCCCTACTGTATTCAGGGAATTTCACCACGAGGTAAAGATGTGATTTGTTTTGTTTTGTTTTATTTTGTATATAGAGTGTGATGTCCCTTGGGTATGGTTTGAAAAGGATGTTTAGTACTTGGTTGTTAATAATAACGGAAGCGGAATAGAAATGAGTGTGGCATGGGGGGGGTTAAAGAATTGTGGTAAATTTACCTTACCTTGGATGGAGGGTATGTGAGGTGTGGCAAGGGGCATTTTTGGTTGTTGATGATGGCGGAATGAAATGGGTGCGGGGCATGGGCATGGAGAAGAATTACTGTAAGTGAGTGGCATTGTGATTGTTAATGATGATGGAAGAGCGGAATTGGGCTGAATGAATGATTTGGAAATGATTGGAAATGTAAATAGATTGGTTGCTGTTGGTGGGATTACAATCTGCCCAGGTGGTTGGGTTTACGAGGGGATGGGGTTGTGTGGGTTTAAGCGTAAAGCGTAACTTGGTGTTTATTTTGGTTGCCGCTTGGTACGGGATTTAGTTTCTTGGGTGGGTTGGGGGGATTTGCTTGGGTCTCTCTTTAAGCATGGGTTGGGTTGTTCTTTTGGATCTTTGGATTATGGATGGGATGGGATGGGGGCTGTGTTGGGACTTGGAGGGAGTTTATTTAGGGACCGGTGAACGATGGGGATGGGAAATAGGAAATAAGGTTTCTGTGCGATGGGACGATGGATTGGGAGAGAGGCGGTTGGAGGGGAGTGTGTGATGATACTCTATCGTGAGAAGAGAATGGGGGAAATGGAAAGAGGGAATAAATCTCCGGATCCGGGTTTTTGAATCCGGGTTGGGAGAGTCCATAGGTAAGTAGCGAGTGCGATGTGTACCCTGTTCTGTGCTATGCCGAATTCGAGGCTGGTCCAATTTTGATAGTCCTATTGAAGGCTTACTGATTTGGCATTTGGAAGTTACTCTAGTACCATGATTCTCTTGGAGTCTTTCCTTGGATGGAAAGGGTGCATTGAGATGAAAGCTACTCTGATGTTACAGTGAAGAGTGGGAGAAGCTATTCCGGGTTTCGCAGTTCAAACTTGTCCGCATGGTCCTACATCTGGTTAGGGTTGCGAAGAGAAACTGGTAGGGGAGGGGGCTAGAGAAGAGGTTCTGGGATTTCCGGAGATAATTGCTGGCATTCTTCAGGTCCGTGGCAGCGGCAGCGTGGCGTCTGGTGAAGTGATTGCCTGTCGCTCGTAAACCCGCATTTTCGGCAGTGGATATTACTTGTACCATTCGAGACGATACCATTTTACATGGTGACCTGGAATCTGCGGAGCTAAGGCCTTCGTGCTCCATATTTTCTTTATCCGTAAGATGCTCAAAGGAGCAGATGTCGAAAAGTCGGTAGGCCGGATGGCGAGAATGCTCCGGAGGTAGATTGACTGGGGGTGAGCTGGCTCGTGGTGCACAAGGGGAGAGGGTGCACAAGCACAAGGGGAGAGGGGAACCGTTACACCGCTCGTACTCCAATGGAACCAGTCAGAGGGGGGAATTTCGCGCGACCGGTGACGGATTGGGAAATCTTCGCAGGTGCCGTCTAGTCTAATGGGGAAGATTTGGACGATGACGGGGGGTGCTTACTACAATTTACGTACTACTCGGTGAGAGATGTTCTGCGTTAATGGGGGAGGGATGCGCGACGAGCATTGGATGGCAGGTACTGCAACGGTAAAACAGGTAGGTACTGGTCGGGGGATGGAGGGCAAGCCAAAGCAAGGGATGAATGAATGGACCTTCTGGAATGAAGCTTAACGGAATTAAAGATTACACTCCTTGCGCCTTTACCGGGTTGCATGCTGCACCATGCGACATGAGGGCGCGAGTATTTGGGGGACAGGGGTGCTTTCTGAGAGCGCTACATTGCCTATTTGGGTACTTGACGAAAAATCGTGTACTGACGCTTCTAGAGGGCCGTCAAATGGTCACCTAATTTGCAGTGGGTTCCGTGGGTTTTAGGGCTGGATCCAGCTAGGTGGTAGGCGAGAGTGGGTACTTTAACGGGAGGATCGTGGTGCAAGTATTCCTGGCTAGGCTTAGATACTTGGGTGCTCTGCTGGGAAGCGGAAGGCTGAGCATGGCATTGGCATGAGATGGCCATTGAGATTGGGATCGCAGTTATTCTGGTCTCCTGAAACTTTTGCGTTGGTGCCTAGAGTGTGGCTAGAGATTGTTTACTTTCTATTTTGTGTTGCTCCTTTTGACATTCCAGGTTGTTTGGTATGTTGTTTATGTTTCCCACTGGGAAAGTCAAGTGATTCTGTTTTTCGCATTCGCTTACAAGTCGGTGCAGGTGAGGATGATTCTTTGTCAGGTGAGGATGATGGTATTTTGCAGTGGATGTTTGGGGTTCTAGTAGTACTACTCAAGTATCCCCCCTTCTTAACTGTCTGTAGACGCACAGACATTTTCACGGCCAAATCACCCTTGCACATGACAGACAGTTAAGGGGGGCGATAGTATAGAATGTGTTCTTCTTCAGCTTGGGGTCCATTTCTTGAGGTCCAAGTCGATCGCTTGCATTTTACACGCCGCTTACCCCATCATTTTCGCGGCCAATTGAGCGGTGTGATTGGTGCGGTCGTATGTCTGATCTTTTTCATCTGACCGCACCGCATGGCAATCTGGTGTGGGGGCTAAACCGATCAGCGGTATCAAGATTGGGACAGCCATGTCACATCAAGTCGGTGCTGGATTCATTCGAACCCCCCTCATCCCCTCTATTAAGATTTACTATACCTCAATTACGCCACAGCCTTGCACAATAATTGTCGTCTCATTCTAAGACACAGACGCTACAGCCTTGCCCGCTCGTAATCTTCGTCCAGCGGATCCCCATTCCGGTGGAGCCTACTCTCCTGCAAGCGCTTGTTCCCGGGTCCTCATTCGATTGCATTCCATCAGCCACTCTGATATGCCATTTATCCATCCTTGGAAGATGGGACCGTTAGCCTTCAACACCACAGCCAAGAGCGTCCAAAAGCACCCAATAAAGGAGATTTTCATAATTCTGGATTCAAGGCTTCTACCAAACGAACCCTACCCCAGTCCCTGCGCCGCACCCTGCGTCAGACATTTCTTCCTCTCCAGCAAGGTACAGGCCTACCTCGTGAAAAGAGATTTAGCGGTGCATCGCCAGGGCGGGGGAGTTGATTGCAGAGCTGTCTGTTGAAAGTATATTTGTATATCCTCGTCCCACTTCAAATTTGACTTTTCGTGTCACGCAAATCAAATCGCACTTTTGAGGTTATGAGTCAATCATCCCAACCACCCACGAACCAGCTCACCAACATGACTGCTCCCCAAGCAAGAAGACGGAGACAGTGTGGTCCAAAGACCAGGACGGGTTGTCAAACTTGCAAGTATGTCACGACGTTTCCTCCCCATTCTTCATCCCATTCTAATCCCCACTTTCCAGAATCCGGAGGATAAAATGTGACGAAGCAAAACCATCTTGCAAACGCTGTACATCAACCGGACGAACCTGTGACGGCTACCAGGGAATTCCCAACCCCAACTCCAAGCACAATCAAAACGCTCTCGCCCAACGAATAAACAGTACCATCCCGGGAAGTACCCAAGAAAAACGAGGATTTTCATATTTCATCAACCAAACCTCACCAGAATTAAATGGCTTCTACGCGAATGGTTTTTGGGATGCTCTTTTGTTACAGGCCAGTCATGGCGAGCCTTCTTTAAGACATACTCTCATTGCTATTTCTACTTTACACGAGGAGTTTTCAAAGAAGAGTTTGGCCAAGGTTAGTGGGGCTGAGATTCAACCCGAGAGTTTAGCTTTTGCTTTGAATCAGTACACCAAAGCTTTGGGACATCTGAGGAGGAGTCTTGCTAGTGGAAAGCAAGCACCGTTGACGGCTTTGATGTCTTGTTTACTATTTGTGTGTTTCGATTCGCTGAGGGGTTTCTATCGGACTGCCATGGTATGTTTTATCCCCTCTCCGGAAGTTCTGGGATCCGACGATATTGAAATTCATTGGCTAATACATGGTCCAGGTACATTTACAAAGTGGGATGAAGATCCTCGCCGATTTACGGAAAAACAAAGTCGAAGATCCGATGATTGAAGAACTCATCGCACCCTTATTACTGAGATTAGGAGTCCAATCAATTCTCTACATCGATACCAGTTTACCCAGGGACCGAGTGGCATTCGCAAGAGAACTCACCAAGATCGTTCCCCCGAGGAAAACACTCCCGGCAGCATTCTCCACTTTGGAAGAGGCACGATGTAGTATAAACGAATGCGCAGATGGATTATTCCGTATGTTTTACTTGTAAGTCTGATTTTCCTTCTCCTCCACTCTCCATATCTGAGAACACCACCAACAGACAACCTAGATGTGACGGCGACCAACCAATGAGCTCCCAATCCGCCGAGGCTTTCGAACTCCACTCCACCTACTCCGTCAAACTCCTCGAATGGAATCTCGCCTTTGAGAAATTCATGAACCAAAAATCGCACTCCTTCACAAGCAAACAAGTCCGTGGCGCCGCCCTCCTGAAAATCCACCACACTGTCGTTCGAATAATGTCTGACATGACACCTTCAACGCGAGACGGTCGTCCCATTTCCGAAGCCTTGAACTGTTCCTTGAGTTTCGAACGCTTCACAGCCGATTTCCAAATCGTCGTCAACCTCTGTCGCTCCCTCATCACAGCCGCTGAACAAGATGCCAAAAACGGAAAACCCACCCTCACATTCTCCACCGATCTCGGCGTCATAGGACCCCTCTACTACGCAGCAGTAAAATGCACATCACAACGACTAAAGCGGGAAGCCATCGACCTACTAAAAAGATGTCCCCGAAGAGAGGGAATGTGGGACAGCGCCACAGCCGTGAACCTCGTCGAACAACTCTGGAGCATGCAAGAGAAACAACGAGCACTCCAAGGCATGCGAAGTCGCGAGGGGAGTCCCGAGATGACGATGCAGGGGGACAACGAGTGGGTTGATCTCATCTTCTACGAGGGCGGGGACTGGCAGTGGGTGTGGAAGGAGAGCGTTAGTCTGGGCCCGAGGATCCGGTTGAAGCGCAGTCCGACGCCGGTGAGGGTTCCGTGGGAAAGTGGTTGTTGAGTTTTAGGCCTGGGGCTTTGCGGTCCTGGGCATGAGATTGATGGCTGTTTGTTGCCAGCTGTGAAGATGGAATTGAACGATGGGGATGAGGTTCTTTGGACTGCATCTGGGGATGTGGGATGGTGGGGCGGGAGTGAGTCGTCTGAGGGTTTGAGTTGGCGGGATGGGAGTGAGCCGTCTGTTGATATGTCGTGGCGGGATGGTAGTGAGCCATCCGTGGGTATTGGATGGCGGGATGGGAGTGAGCCATCATCGGTGGATATGGGATGGCAGGGTGGAGATGATCCTCTTTGGCCATCGGTAAAGATGGAATGGGAAGAGGAAGATGATTGGATCATCTGAAGTAATTGTCAGGTGGGAAAAAAGAGAAACGTCTGCAAAGGAGAGAAATGGGAGAGAGTACATAACCTCGGGTCGCTTTCGATGATACTTATGGGTTTTTTGGTTTTTTGGAAATGGGGTTGGCTGGCTGGCAGGGCATTTGCAACGGAGTTGGGTTGGGTTGGGTCGTCGCATATCTTGTTTTTTTAATTTTTTTTTTTGTTTCTTGGTTTTTCGGGCGCGATAGAGATACCATATACAAGTGCCGAGTGCTGAGTGCTGAATTGAATATATAATAGTTCATAATAGTTTACTCTTTCTATTTCCTGTTTATTTGATTTATATCTGGTATGCTTTATTCACCAATTATGGAATTCAAAATTTTTGTTACTTATGAGACTATCAAGTAGTAAGTCTAGTAATTCAGACTATTCTATTATATTATATTATTCAAACAGGTTTAGGTTAAGCAAGTTAATTAAATAAGCTTCTAAGATTTCTAAAAGCAGAGAGGGAGAGAATCAAGTACTTATCCAAGTAACATTTACTTGATATAAATATCCAAGAATAGTTAGGAATAAATAATCATGTTATTCGAAGAAAATTTCGAGAACAAGTATGTTTTATAGCTATTGTAGTATATGTCGAGATAATATTAGAGCCTGTTTAGCTCGTATATTTTGTTAAATATTTAGAATATATACTACTAAAAAAAAGTTAAAATAATCTTAGATAAGTTAATATATTTAACACTTTTAGATATACTAAATCGTTTAGCCCGTATATCTCAAAGTGTTGAATATCTCAAGATATATTCGAATATAATTTCAAAAGATATACACTACTAAAAAAACAAGCAATCATCTGATTATCGTAAAAAAACACGATAATTTAATACTTTCTTTGAATATCTACCACCACTACTACTATTAAGCAAACTATATACCGATATATGCTAAACGAGCTAAACAGTTATAGAATATGTTATTCGGAAAATTAGATAATAAATCAAAAGATACGGCGCCTCTCAAAACCACCCCTCGCATATTTAATGGAATATTTATAGTTATCTCATGGTGAGCCACACAGGCCCTTAGCTCTACGAGGACTGGAAAAAAAGACGTCGGAATTTCCTCCTTCCTAGGACTCAACCGTTATCACAAAATATATCTAAAGGACCTTAAACAATACTAATTGTCGGTATGCACAAGTGGTTAGCACTTCCACGTGCCCTTCTCGCTTAACGTCGAGGGCAGGTATTTAAGTAGAACCGAGTACAGCTTGTACTCGGTATGCATCAACGATAGTTACAACGATAATATACTCTTTTTGCATCAAGCTATTGACCACCAAGTCAAACCAACACTAATAAAAAGAATTTATGGAATAAATCTACAATAGTTCTTTAATCTTTAATAGGAGGTGTAAAGTTGTAGTTTTCTTTTTCTTCTTTCTTTTCCAAACGGTCGTGTTCTGATTTGTTTCTAAAGTAAAGACTATTTTTCAAGAGGACGAAATCCGTCATTTTTTGGGCAATTCCATGATTGGATGGGCTACGCAGCAAAGCTATAATACTATAAGGAGAGATGACGATGCGAAATGGTGTGAGAATTTTTGAAACGCTCTCTGGGGGGTATCCAATATTTTTTGGATATTCCGGAGAAGTTGTGGTTCTCTGGTTCTTTGAGAAAGAAAAGAACTTGCCGCTGTTTTAGCTAGGGTGATTCTTGGCAGGGCCTTCGTTGACGCAAAGAAAAGGATTCGGACCAAAGTTGAGAGGCCCGGATTTAGCTGAATCGAATGAATGTGAAACGTGTAATCTTATGGCGTTGAGGCTGAGGGTCTAAGAGCGATAGAGAGTATGAAGAAGTATGTTTCTACGACCCCTGCGATGTGTTGAGGTTGACCATCCTGCGATCACCAAAAATCAACCCGACAACCATCTCAAGCCTTGTGCGCTGCGAACAACCTCACATTTTATGAATATATTCTCCATACTCCTCCTCTATATCGCATCCATTCCATTGATGCAGCAGCAAAGAACCTTACACGACTAGTAAGTAAACCCCTCACATTTTCCCGTCGTCACTTGGTACTTTCTCGATCCTTTTTTGTCACGATCATGAACCTTGACTCTCTCATCTCGCCAAGTCGAGCTTGGGGGTCGATGGGAGCTGGAGGTCGTGCCGAGGGTCGCAAGACTCATTCCTGCTCCAGTGCTGGTAGCATGTCGTTCCTTGCCCCGAGATCCAAAGGGAGAGCGCTCCTTCCTCGACCTCGCATCTTAAGAAGAGTGAAGGGGCCTCCCGATGGACAGAAAAAGTAGCAGTAAATAGCAACCCCACGAAAGCCTACAGCCTTGAATAACTCTGGGCAGAAAAGTCGTAAAAACAAAAGAAAAATATCAGCAGAGGCAGAGGGTACTAACTAACTACTATATCGGCCGTAGAGAGTTTTTAACTAGCTCGCGTTGAGTTGTAGATGTTGCGGGCTTTCTTGGGAAGGCTTATTTACTGCCCCTCTGTTGTCCACCGGGAGGGGGTAGGGCACAACGTGTCCATGTCAGAATATCCCTCGTTCCGCCGGATTCCCCTGCATGCACATGTTCTTGTTGAAAGCGCATCGCGGGGGGGGGGTTGGGGCGTGGTTTTAAAACTTTTGGATTTTTCCTTATATCATTGCCTTGTAATACATCTTGAACATTTGATTGCGAAATCGAATGGTTCTTTCTCTCGTTCAAGTCTTGATTTTTGAAATTATTTTGGATCAACGCGTGCCAATAAGATGAGATGGTCTCTCGTTAACACCTCAAAATGCGTGCCCACTTGGCTTCTTAGTTGTATTCACGGAATTCTGCTCTTGGGTTTCCGTAGCTTTTGAGTATGGAAGTGTTTTGCAACTCTTTGGAAGGTGCGGAAGGTGGAAGAATGATCCAATTCACTCTCATGAGTTCGATTTATACTAAAGGCGGGGTACACGACGCGCTGGCAATATATAAAAACAGCACAGACAGCTGTTCGTGTAGTTCCCCAGCCTCCCTCAACACGAACTTCCAAAACTTCAGCATGGCAGATCCATTCAAGCTCAAGGACGCACCCATTCCTGAGCTGCAAGCCGCAGTTCGAGCAATCGTTGGCATCGATAATGGTCATACCATCGAACGAGTATTATGGGCATTCGGCAGACTAAGCGAACCGTCCCGACAAAGCAGACAACACCTCCGGCGTCTACTCCACACACTAGCTCGCGACAATGACCAGGCGAAAGAAGGTCTCGAACGACTTAGTTTGATGCCGAAGGACCCGAATCGAGTGGTATGGAAGATGGAGGAAGCGTTGAAAGTCCAAGAACAGCGCGAGGCGGAGAAGAGAAAGAGAGATGTGGAGAAGTAAAAGAATGCCGCAGCCGAAAGACACCGAGTTTACAAGGAATTAATAAGCGCGAAAATGGCGGAGATGACAGAAAGTGCGGAGATGGTAGCCAGCAATATTCCCCAACAGAGGTGTCCACAAGAGGATTTACGCATCGAAAAGTACCGACAAAATATGCAGCGTCGAGTATACGAGGATAATGAAGAGGACCCGCGTTACTTGAATGAAGAATGCTGCGTCTGCTATGAAGAATACACCCCCGAGGAAGTTATCCACATCAAAGATCCTATAAACGGTGAAACGCGGGTAGTCTGTTTGTCCTGCCATAAAACTCCTCGCCAATGCGGAGAATGCATTCGGAAGATTGAACTATCCTGGTACGAAAGAACATCACTGCCCATGGATCGTTGCAAGAATCACCAAAAGATCTTTTGCGAAGCATGCCAGGATTACTTTACACCTAACAGTGCGGGGGGCTCATATGTTGACTAGATGTTTGATGATGACACTAGTAAGGTCCGGGTCATCTGTGAACCTTACCAGAAGGAGCAAAGTAATCACCGTTGTGACTATCTGGCTTTCCAACACTATTTCAAGGGACGGGTACGCTGGGATGATGATGGTGAGGTAGTTCGTCGCTGCGGTCGCCACCAGGAGATGCCTCAATGTAAGTTTTGTGGTGAAAAAGGTCCGTTTGTGGCCGACTTTTGGGGTAATGGGGAATTGCGTTGTCACGGATGTGTTTCGGTTACCAGACCGGCCAGAAAGGGCTAATACTAGGGCATGTAGAAAAAAGGGAAAGAATAGGCGGTGAGAGAGGAGATGATTATGTAGATGAGCTGATGAGACAAGCTAATTAGCATGAATACGAGTGTCATTCTCGAATTTTCCATCACAAGAATGAGAGACAATTAAACGGAAGTTTTTTTATATTCTTTATCTACAGAATTCTTTTCTCAAACAAGTTTCGAGGAACCAATTGGTAGCTAGTACTAATAGTGATGGGACTTGAGAGTGAAATTTCCCTCCACTTCACGTCGTCATCATTCAAAGCTATACGTAGAGGGGAGGCATCCTTGGTTTTATTTAGAATCCCACCCCATGTACCTATTCCCCATTTGACAAACTGGCACTTCTACAAGACTATCATATGAAGGTGCTTCGGATCCCTGAAATCTTCAAGCTCTCACAAAAACTTCTTCTTGATCAGTCGCTCGAGTCCAATTCTCAGACAACCCAAACAAGACCGTCGCATCCTCCATCTTCATCCCGAACCTCCACCTCCCAATCCCCGGCCACCAATTCTCATATCCCGTGCTCACCATGTCATTCCCCTCCTTCTCTCCAGTAGAGAATCAGATTCCGTAGCTTCACCACTTTTTAAATCCCACCATCCTAAAGACGTCTTTGAAGATTTTATCACCGGAAGTCTTTTAGCCCATTCATCAGTTCCAGCAAGTTCATTCAATGTCCCTTTCCCTTCTGGAAGAGGGGCTGTACTAGGCTGAGATCGAGACCTAGATACTTGAAAGCCCCCGTGGAAGCTGGGAAACTTGGGGTGTAGGAGAGGGGTTTGTAGGTTGCTGAGAAGAAGGGGGTTTCGGTTATTTTGGATTCTACTCCGGTATTGTCTGTTTCCATGGGGTAGACTGAGATTCTTGTGGCTCCGTTGGGGAAATCTTGGAACGTGAAGCGGGCTAGATGTTTGGGTATGTTCCAATCTGTGTTCCATCGGTATTTTATCAGTCCTTCATATCTGCCTTGATCAAACAAAATATGAAGAGATAACTCACTCTTCCTCCCATTCCAACAAGTCTTTTCTTGACTAACATAAATCCTCGTAAGTTTCAAATTTCTCCTACTCTCTGTATCCTCCCACCCCCCATATTTCGATGGGACATTAAAAGGATACTCAAATTTCCCCGGTACGATGAGAAGTTCATCATAAGGACCAACAGGTGATTCGGAATATCGCAGAACCTGTACAGTTGCCAATCCACCAACAAACTTATCATCCGAGAAGCTGGAATTTGCTTCGAGGGGGGCGTAGAGAAACGATTTGTTCTCGGACAGTTTCCTGGCTTCACTTGAGGTTATGTAGAGAAGGAAGGAATAGACTGTTGCTTTTAGAGTCCATGGTGCGGGAGCGGGCTCGATGGATGGGGGTGTTGAGGTCATTTTTGCGGTGATCGTGAGGGGTATGAGATGAGCTGAAGTTTTGAGGTTACATGAATTTCAGCCACCAAACAGGGGCTGGGAACTCGGGAAGGGAGGTGGTTACACAGTATCGCCCCGCTTTGAACTTGAACTTGAGGTTTGTTTGCTTGCTTCATCATATAGAATCGATAGATACCCACGAGACGAAGCGTACAAAATGTCTATCGGCGACAACACATCGTCTACCGTGGTGCAACAGCGCATGAGCGAGGTGGTAGGCACCTTGCACTGGTCCTCCCACAATGATCAATGGTCGAACCTGTTGGTATGTACATGTTACACTACCTACCTTTATTTCTTCATCTCACCCATCGTGGATAGGTAGCTCGTAATGCATTCATCAAGCATAGAATCAAACAAGCGGGCTATTCAATACCTGAGTTTAAAGCTCTTACGAAACCCGAGCGACGATACCAGATTGCACGATTGCAATATGCATTCTCGGCTGAATTCTTTCGATTTTCTCGCGATGGTAGTTGGATGCAGATGGCTGTTACCGAGAATGAGGGGTGGATACATGTACCTGGTATGCGAGAATGGCATGTTCGGGCTAGTCTTCATGCATTGGAGCACTCGACGGAGACTATTCGTAAGTTTACACTTGGAAAGTTCAGAGCTGTTGAACTAACCGTTTTGTCTAGGTGCTACGCGAAAGATACTTGAGGAAGAGAGTTCTGTCGCTAGGTCAGAGAATATGTAGTATGGAATAAGTAGAATATGGGGAGTGGTCTGCTATACTCTATTCACCAATTATTGAATTGACAAATTATGTCACAATTTCAGGCTACTGAGTGATGAGTCGAGTAATTTTAACACTTGAATTATATTGCCTGAGAATGGTCGAGTTAATGAAGTTAATTAAGTAAAGTTCCATATGCTTTTTGAACTGTAGAGTACTAGATAAGTATTTAATATACCTGAGTAATATATACTTAGGAAGATTAAGTAAGAATTCTTCAAATAATTAAATTGCTTTAATAGTATTTACGACTAAGTAGTTGTAGACTTGTGTCGAAATCAATATGTCTACAGAACTGGTCAATTCCATAATTGGTGAATAAAGCATACCGGGTCCTATTGTCCATGGTGCAATTTTGTCATTCCAAGAATATCGACAACTCGAGATGGAATTTCGGCAAATAAATATAACCAAGAACATACTTCCCCAAGCCACAACTGTATACTCGAAGAAAGGAAGGTCTCCAATCCAAGCACTAAAAGAAAAGAAAATCAAAAACTATTTACAAGCCCCATTTCATTACCCCATCAAGCCAAGGAAAGATTGACCGACGAGGTTTCTTCCAAGCCCTATCCAGTGCAATATCCGACCTTGGCCGGCTCACAGCCACCAGCACATCCACTGTACAAAACGCAAGGGTGAGAGGTATCGTAGCAGACATTCTTGAGAGTCGCAGTATCCCCGTAGTTGGAGTTGATGCCAGCAAGCTCCCCGCCATTAACAGCAGTGACGCCTTCGATGTAAACATTTCGCTTACACTGTTTGGAGCACTATTTCCGACGAAAATTAGCATCTTCCTCATCACAAGACAGGACAGAACTTACATTCCCACAACTGCGATAAAGTTTCCCATAATCATTGACATAGAAGTTAATGATATTCACAGTCCCACAGCCATTATGTTGCACCACCTTATCCGAAGCCTTATAGGCCCCTCCCCCAATAATCCACGACTCCTGGCCCGCGACGTCATTCTTAATCGTAAGGGCATCCTCACAAACATCTTCCCACCAGACAAATTCGAGGGTACAAGGTCCGTTGCAATGGACTCCTTCAGCTTGATTCTTGCCGATGATGACGTTTTTCAATGTTGCCCCAGATTGGAGGTAGAAGACTGCGTCTGTATAATCTGTTTGTTTGTGGATTAGTCTAGAATTTCTGCATGGTCGCGAGGGGGGGAGACTAACCCCCTTCTGTTTGACCGCCGCACGCTCCGGATCCGCGATCGTACTTTGCCCATCCGCCATCGAAGGTAGTACCTGCGGCGACAACAATTACAGCACTATTACTCTTGGTCGAAGTAGGTGTTGGGAGACCGCCTTCATACCCTAGGCAAGCAAGTGCAGAGGGCATAAAAGCCCCAAGGGCAAGAGCGAAATGAGAAAGCATTTTGATTGGATACAATAGTCTTGCTGTTTTTGGAAAGAGAAGTGATCAGAGTTGATGAAAAGAGCAAGATCTCCTTGCGACAGTAAGAAGAATGGTATTTATATAATCACGCAATATGGAGAATTAACAGCAGTAACAAAAATACCAAGACTCTTCTCCGAAAAATAACTTGAAATTCTTGCGCCTATCAATTCATCCAATTCCTTCTCAACCTTCCTCCTCAATGGCAACTTGCCCTATTTCGCCGTCGATGACTTCTTCCTTGCCTTCATCGTATCCCCCATCAAGATGGGGGATGTAACTCCGAAAGAAAGAACTTCACATAAACCAATAATAGCAAAACAAAACAAAAGCCAAGAAAGCAACGGCCAAGAAAGAAAGCAAAAGCCAAGAGATATAAAGTACTTGACATAGAACCCGGTTGAATCAAGCTTGCATCCAAGATCACGATCGTATGTTCCTGTAATAAGGTATGTAGCCAAGACCATACCAAGATGGGGGCTGGTGTGGAAGCGGCAGGTTGTGGAGCCTCACCGAAGAAATATCAACTTTGGACGAAGAAAATCGTGATGAACAATCTAAGAAAGGACGAAAGCAAAAGAGAGAAACTGTACGCCTCTGAAAAGTAAAAAACACTGTGAACAAATCCCGCCAAAAGAAAGAATTGAGCAGACACTTGCCTAGTCATTCAAGTCAAAACCAAAGTCTCCCTTCGTCACTTGACAATTCTCCAACGAACAAACACCCTCTCACACAGCAAGGAACTCATTTCCCCGAACCCCCATGATAAAACCCACCCCCAAAATCCCCCTTCCGTCCACCCAAGCCCCCTTACTCTTTCTGAATCCATCACTTACCTCTACGTACCCGTATCTCGCTACCCCGCAGCCACACCATCACGCCCCCAAAAATCCGGGGTAAGTAAAAATCAATCAATGTAGTGCAAGCAATCGTGGAGAACCCCTATCTTCGCCTCTCACATGCGGACCTTAATTTCTCCGTGCAGGTTAATAGATCACTTGGTGCTACAGTTGGTCAAAATCTTATGCGTTGTCCTCTACATATGGTGTCCACACGGTTTTGCCAGGAACGGAGGAAGAAGCCCGCTTCAAGCAAACCCTGTTGCTGTCAACCAATGAGGTGTTTATTCAACTCTCGCGTGGTTGGATTTTGACTTATCAAGTACTCATTATTCAAGTTCAAAAGCGCACCAATCACGAACCAGAAAAGTCAACTCTGAACCCCATGAGTGGTGGTATGCTTTATTCGCCAATTATAGAATTGACCAATTCTGTCTAGACATACCCTAAACTCGCTATAGTTTTTATTGAAATAACTCAAGTCTTCTAAATCATGCAGAATATTCATAATAAATAAATCCTACTCGGATGAGCACCTCATACTCAAAATGTTCGACTTTTATTTTACCAACTTAATTCATTTAAATACTCTCGAACATTCTAAGGTAGCAGTTCAAGTTACTAGACTCACTACTCGATCCTATAAAGTTGTGACTTGATTGGTCAATTCCACAATTGGTGAATAAAGCATACCAGTGGACATACCTATCTTATCAAAATCCTAACACACCAAAAGCAACTTCCGCTTCGAGGCATTTCAGTGTATTATTATTGTAAATCTCTCTAAACCATGCTCTCCTCTCCGAGAACCTCTGTACCCAAAATATGTATCATCCATCTATGTACCCTTCAAACAACCTGAACAAACAGCCTACCCCCTCCCCTTCCCTTTATCCACAGAAGAACCCACCGCCTCACTCTCCACAGCCGGATCCCCCAACGACGAAATCCCCAACCCCATCCCCGCAACCTCACCACTAAGCACCCTCTCAACAGCCCCATCACTCTCACCCACCACACCACTTGCCCCGGGACTTCTAGGGCCCTTACCCTGAGCCCCCGCCTTCCCAAGGAAACTATCAATCTCCTTAGGATGCGTGCCCCTCGGACTAGTCGCCCCCTTACCCGCAATGGCCTCCGTCCAATTCCAGCCCCCTCCCCCTTTTCCCTTTTCCCTGGGAGATAATTTCCCCTTCATCTGCATCTCAGACGGAGACTGCGGAAAAATCGAGTCCTCAAAATCATCGCTTTCATCCGCTGAATCGACCCAGTCCCTCTCAGACCACCCTTCGCTTTCGTTCCCAGAACGCTCATAGGTCATCGCTCTATTGAGGGATTTCCCTAGATGATTGTTGGGTTTGGGCGAAGAGTGTAGTGCTGGGAGGCTATCCGTTGCTTCGCGATTTTCCGAGTCGGTGCGGTCTTGTCGTTTGAGCATGTGGATTTGATTGGTACTGCCATCTTTTGTTTCATTGCCTTCGCTGTCTGGGGCTTCATTTTCTCCTTTGGCTCGTTGGGCGTTCGATTCTTGTTCATCTGGAATATTGGCTACTGCTGCATCGCTGAAATGTGTCTCACACATGTGTTTGACGACTGGCCATCCATAGGCATTGGCAAACATACGCCGGACAATCATGTTGTTATGTGCATCGGGTTCCAGACTGACGAGGACCTTTCGCCATGAAAGATCTCGGTGGTAGGCTCGTGCAATTTTCTCTTCTACTTTCATGGCGCTGCCATCGATGACATCTCGAGGATCCTTGTCAGGATTTGTATTCTTGGTGTCATCGTAATCCCGAGTGGATGAAGCAGTCGAGAGATTACTTTCCGCACGATTGACAGACGGGTTTCCAGGGCTAGATTGACTGACATTCGAAGTAGAACGTCGAGCCAACAAACCAGTAGGTCTCTTTTTGAGAGGAGGCGCTGGAATATCAGAGGGATGATAGACACGATCATGGAATATAGCACGAGCTCTCGATTCCGGATTGATCAAAAATTCCGCAGAAGGCAAAGGAGGTTTAAGAATATCCCCTGCAGCTTCGAAAAATGTGGTTTTGGGAGGAGCAGAAACACGCAGATGTTCTTCTTCATCGGAATGACCAGCCGTAGCTTTCCCGGGCTTTGTCGGAGACGAGGGTGTTTGTGTGATGGAGGGCGCAGAGCTACTGCTGTTGATTTTCAGAGTTTGACTTCTATGATAAATTTTGCTGTGTTTGGGTTGGGGTTGCAATTTGGGAGAACTGCTCGGCTGGAAAAATTTGACAAAACTAGAGAATGGACCATCTGTCTGAGTTTGCGATTGGGGTTGAGATATATCGCCATCACTGTTTGTAGACTTGAGTGAACTAGATCGCTCGCGTGTAAAGGAGGCCCCCCTCACGCTCCGATTATCGTCTCGTGTAGCATATGGGGGAGGCTGTGGGACTTCATCCCCATGGCCTTGCTGTGTCGGTGTATTATTTCCAGAATCATCATTATCGTTATTCGTATTATCATAAGCTTCTGAGAAGGTACGAGCCATCGGTGAGACGGTATTTTGACCAGTGAGCTCAGCCCAACCCCATCCTGCGACTGTACCAACAAGACCATTTTCTCGTCGAGCCTTTTCTACACGACCGAGACCCTGCCAATCAAGAAATAACAAGCAGCTTGTACGCAATGGAACGATTCCATCATTCACAACATTTGAGTAAACCGTCCGATTCCTGAACTTCTTCAACACAGTGTGCGCTGGGCCGGTGGGCAAAATTCTCAAGAGCGGTTTTGATTCTGGCGGACTCTGACCTTCGAGCTTCTGTGCATTTTCACCAATTCCACCAACTATCGCGCCCCATCCACTGCGAGCAATAGTTGGGGCTCGCCATGTCAATCCTAGATCCTGTCCGGTACGTCCAACCAATCCAAAATCAAGAGCAAACTTGACATACAGAGGATTCTCATTGCTCAAGCCTAGAAAGGGCGATGCAAGAGCAACGAAATTTATAGGTTTGATATGATCGAAGAACTCGGGAGAGTGCTTCTGGATATATGCCACGGCATACGTCTGTACCAGGCCACCAAGAGAATGAGCAATGAAACTAACACTGGTGATCTTGTACGCCGACTTTGGATTGGTATCAGGAGCCTTGTGAATGGTGCTATGGCTATGAGTCGCCGGCCCTTTGCCTCCCACATTCGCAGAATGCGATGAGGTGGGTCTGACAGCATGGGAAATAGCTTCACCCGTTGATTTTTTTGTAACTGGCCGGTAAGGTTGGTCTGGATATGTCATGGCCAGTACATACTTTGCCAATCGTTTCCCGAGATATTTTATTCCTCTTTCTGTTCGAGTAGCATTCCCAGAGAAGCCTCGAACGATGATTTCCTCCTCCTCTTCTTCATCGTCAGCATTATTGTCCCCCTTCACACTTGAAAGCCTCCCTTCTCCAGCAGAGCTTCCCCCATCACCATTTTGGCCCTCCTGTTCTGAACTTGCGGCTTTCCGGTGTTCCTCTCTCCTTTTCGCTCGCCGTGCTTTGGCGTCTATTTTCCCTTGCCTGGCGGTGGCATCTATACTTTCCTTCATGTACAACATATCGGATCCCAGATTGCCATGCAGACCATGAGTCAATATGACCAAATGAACCTTCTTCTGCCTCTTCCTCCCATGTGCCTCTTCCGTCTCATCTGGGCCATCCACCGCTTTCTCCACTGGAGCGTCTTTACTCTTGTGTTTCGCAGCATCTTTGTGGGCGCGAGGCCACTCGGGCATTGGCGGTGTATTCCACAGGCTAGCCGTATCGTCCACACGCAGTTTGATAGCCTTCGAGTAAATCCCCTTTGGTTGAGCGCCATGATGTCCATCCTTCGCACCCTGACTCTGCTGGTGATCGCTCACTTGTCCAGGCGTAGGAGCAGGTGTCCCACCAGTCAACGGGTGAGTAAATCCCAAAGTGGTACTCTTCTCGTCCCTTCCAATCAAAACCTCGTAATGAACCGCTGCAGAGCTTGAGAAAATAACTTGACTCGAAACCTCTACAATCCAGCTCACGCTCTTAGCCTCCTCTCCTTCCCCATCATATCCATGTCTGTCCGCGTTTCCCGCAGACTGTCGAATATGTTCGGGAACCGCGAGTTTTGTGCTAAACGTTCCGCCCGCTTTGAGGTTTGGTTCGAACTCTGGGACGCCATACGTACGTGGGTTTTCGAATTTCTCGTTCGGGTTGAAGGTCGCGGGGTAGGCAGAGGCGTAGAGGGTATACGGCCCATGAACGAAGGCAGCTCGCAGGGCTATCGCAGACGTATTTTTGATTCGGAGGAAGAGGTGGGTAGGAGAAGGTAGGATTCGATCGTGTGCCGGGGTATATGTGACTGTGTATCGTACAATCTCTCCAATCTTGACGCTTCCAGTCTGATAAATGAGTAACATCTCGTTGTGTTCGCTGCTTGCTGGGGGGATTTGTTGACGAAAAGTGGTACTTTATGAAGGGTGCCCGCGGAACAGTCGGCTGGGGGGTCATAAAAGCATGGTGTCAGGAGGGAGGTCTAAGTGAATGGTAAGAGTAAGACTATTCGTTTCAGTCATCTATTGTTCTGGTCGGACTTTTCGCACAGTCCGGGGTTGCATTTCGATTTCGATTTGCAGCCCGACTCGCGAACTCATCGTCATGTGTGGCTTTCTCTAAACGCACCGCCACAATTTTGAACCGCCGGGTTACACAGCATTCAAGATTCTGAACATTATTTTAGAGGAAGATTCAGCAGAAACACGTACTAGGTTGCACAGACAAGAACATGACAATCCAAACATCGGAATTATCTCATTCTAGGTTGCTGGGCAAGAGATTCGAGTCTACGTGCCTATCAGCCTGGGACGATAAAGACTATTTTTTAGGGCAGCATAGTTGAGTTTCTTGATTCTCCTAACGTTGTGGATTAATTGCTAAGATTATCCAAGAACATTGTACACAATATAATATCAAAGAAGAGAGTAATCCTTAATTACTATCCTCGAACTCTTAGGTTGTGCTTCCCACTTGGGATCCGGGAGAACGAAGATGATCACGAGACAATAATTATCAGCGGCTAAACCGCTTCGAACAGAAAAATAAATATATGTATACATAGAAATATCCTTATTTAACAGAGAAGACCAGCTCATCATGGCCAAAATATACACTTCACAACCATCAAACAATATTCACGAACAAGAAATCCTCCCCAATTTCGGTTTACGCTTTGCTGGAAATTTCCACCATAACTTGGGTATACGCTATAACTTTCAAAAAGACCAAGAATCAAATTGATAACATGCCTTCTTCGGGTTCCACACCTGGTAGAACATGTGTTCTCCAGGCGTTGACTCGATTATTCCCTCGCCCTGATCCCAGACCAGCAAGTACTGATATCTTGGGTGTCCGGGCTGAAGGTGCTCTCTCAGGTGTTCGCTCAGGTGTTCGAGGAGGGGCGACCCTTTCAGGTGTTCTCTCCGGTATCACACGCTGAATTCCTCTTGTCGAGACTGCTCTGTCCAGAGTCCGAGTATATGGAGCATGAACAGCAGCCTCGCTTTCATAATCCGTTCTCGTTCTTCTGGGCACCACTCGTTCCGATGGACGAGTCGTCTGAGCAGTGTTGTATTCCTGCTCTCTCATAGTATGTCTCCTCAGCATAGGTGGTGCAGCAGGAGCATTGGGAGGAGGGGGTGGAGGTGAAGGAACGGGATATCGTTCCGACATTCTTCTTCTGATTCCTCCAGGCGGAGGAGGGGGTGGACCTCCTCGGGCTTGCCGAACTCCCATAACATAGTTCGCTGATGCAGATGCTTGATCGAAATTTCCAGTGAGAATATTGTGACCCTCTCTGACATAATTGTCATTCATGAAATGCCCGGCTGCATTGCCAACTCCATGGATATCGCCGATACCACCTTGATAATCATCATCATCCATATTGAAGTTCTGTAAACGACGAGCCAACACTTCGTCTTCGCGTTCCTGTCGTCGACGCTCGTTGATCTCTTCATAGTAGGTATTTGGTCTTGGGCGACGAAGTCGATCGCGAGTAGGATGTCGATCAGGAGGCGGCGCATTTTGATTGTGGTCTGCTGCTTGAGGCACCTGCATATGGTTCAATCGATCGGCTTCGACAGCCTCGTAATTGAACCAAGGGCAGTTGCAAGATTTCCACTTGAGGCCACAACACATACAAAATTCAGCTGTACAACGACTGCTCTTTGTCAGTTGGTTTCCTAGGTGAGGAGTGATAGACATACCAAGTCATATGGTTGCAGCCCTCCTTCAACTCGACCATTGTTCGACAGCTATAGCAACGTTGCCAACCAGCTTCCTTGGCTGCTGCCAAAAGTTTGTTGGTCTCTTCATCCTTTGGACAATCTCGAGATCCATGCCATTTCCCATTGCATAAGCAACAAACTTTTGTCTTACAACGACTACATTTGCCAAATTTCTTCCCGTCTTCTTTATGAATATTTCCGGGTTTAATCCACTCACCACATCGTCGCGCTGGGCAGTAAATTCGATTTTTTGTGGAGTATTCTTGAAACTTTCGATTCCAGTTCTTCTTGAAATTAATATCAAACAATCTTTCAACATGTTTCAGAGGTATATGGTCCGCAGTGCAGCATTTCGGCGGCATATGTTGTGGATCATTAACCGATAACTTGAATATACGTTTCAAGCAAGAGTGGCACATTCTATGACCACATTTCAACTTGGCAGATTTAGATCTTGGGACATCATCAGACAAACAGGTCAAACACTCAACCCTAAGTTTTGTCAGTAAGCATCCCCGCTACACTCTTGTGGTCATCTTACAGTCTTTCAGGTTCATGGTATGGTTGAACTGCTGGCCCGAAAAAGGTACTCAAAAGACCTGTAGACCTTCGACTTGTCGCATTTGTAGTCGTAGTCGCCAACGATGGTGTGTGTTTGGACGAAGGTATATGTGAACTTGTGGTATGACTTCGCTTGAGAGTAGGGGGTGATTTGGCTGTCACATCTCGAGTGGATGTAGTTCTGGATCGTTCATGTTAGCCTCTGCTACCCCGCCATTCCTCCACACCACACCGCTAAAATATATACCTTTTGGGTGGTGACGATAGATTTGCTTCTGAAGTCCGCCTAGGGCGATGTGATCGAGACCTTCGTATGGAGTCATCCTCCTTGTGGATGTCCTTCTCCCTTGAAACATCTTTCAACTTCCTGTCGGTCTTATGTGTGCGCTCCTTCGGTTTGGAGGTCCGATAGTCCTCCTCGGAGATGTAGACAATCTTGATCTTGGGCTTCCTTGGTCGCTCTTTGATTGATTCGGGCTTCGTCGACACCACCACCACCTCTTGTTCCGACTCGCTGGACTCTGACTCTGAATCCAGCTTCCTTGTCTCAGGTAATGTTGCTCGAGAGCGTCGCGATCGATTCGAAGGTGTGCCGTAAAGATATGAGGATGGCGACTCGTCCCGAGGACTTCTGGATTCTCTTCGCCTGCGATGATGCTCGTCGTCTGGACTATGATGGCGTCTCCTCCTCCTATGGCTCGTCGCACTCTTCTCGCTCGGCAGTGTCGCATAGGACTCGGAGGTCATTTTCGAATGCGATGCGGGTCGGTGGATTCCCTCGCTGCCATCTTGTCTTTCTATCCTCACTCTCCGCACCCCGGGGATCTCTCGGTCCAGCGTGACCCTCTCCTTGCCACTCGAATTTTTGGGTGGCTCATCGTCCCATTCGCTGTAACTTGAACGGCGCGTAGCTCTTCTTCTTTCATCAACCTCAGAATCTGCCATGCCGGCCTTTGAACCCGACAGCCTTAGAGGTTGGGCACTGAGTCTGCAGTTCTGGGAAGCTTTCTGGGAGGAATAGCGATCGATATATTGAGGAACATCTGTTCGCACAGGATAGGGCGATGTCCTGGTCTGGTCTCTCCGCTGCTGACTTTGATTGGCAACTTCAGGGACACTGCATCATGCAGCCGGGGCGTGTAACAAATGAACGGCGAGCAAGGCAAGAGAAGAATTGAGGCGATTCGTTTTACAGACGATAGGTGGCGAGGAGGTTGGGCGAGTTAGGCAGACGAATTTGAAGCCCAATATAAATCCGGGGAAGTAGATAACGTAGTTGAGGTTGACCCTGAGAGATGCTGCCCCTGGCCCCTGGCCCCCAAAGCTCACCTCACTGTAGTCGGGCGATTAGATTCAGCCCCGCCCGTTTGAGTTATGCGAAAAAGGGAAAAAGGGGGTCTCGGCGGATTAAGGTTGTTCCCTCAAATTCCTTACTCCAAAACAACATTGCACCAACTAATACTCGTACCAAACCTTGGAATATGCACAGCATGTACTACCTATCCCACTATGCAAGTGGTACTGCATATTCGTCTGAAGGGGATGTGGCCATTTGAACCTCAAAGCTCACCTCACCGACTGCAGTCTGCCGTCTGCCGTCTGCATGTCAGATCTCCTATCATCGGGCCTCTGTTCCAACTCTCTAGGGCAATTCATGCTGGGAAACCCGAACTTCTTCTTTCCAAATCATCTAGATTAACATTCTAATTTGTCCTGAGCATTCAGCTTAATCGCCTTGAAATGCCCTAGAGAGCCGGAATTACGAGAGATGCGGGCAGGCACGAACCTCGAGGATTTCCTGCCCTTTTGATGACCATTGGGAGCCAGCCTGGCCAATGGCTACATGCTAGTATCAGCATGTGGGAGTTGGAGGCTCAAGTAATCCCAATCCTGTGAAGTGTAACCAGATGATCTCACGGCACTTTCCATGGACAACGTGCGATGGAGATTTGCTGAGTTGTTCCCCCCACCCTCTATGAGTCCTATCTGTCATCTACCTTCTACCGATTGCCTTCTGGGTGTATGTAGTACAAGAACCTTCCCCGACACTTCTCAAGACCATCTAGCCTCACACCATCGAAATCCTGACTGGGAAGGAGCCACCCACAAAATACTACCTACATCTCAATACCCCGGTGCTCAGTAAACTCCACATCATACTCCCCCGCCGCAGCAGCCTCCTTCGCCTTCTCACAAGCCAACTTATTCTCCTCCCTCGAGATCTTCCAAAACAAAACCTCCACCCCATTCCCTCCAATCTTCTTAATCACCTTCATCAACAACTCCCACAAATCCCGATTCAAAACCCTCTTTCCCCTCGTCGTCTTCCATTTCTTTGCAATCCACCGATCCACATTCTCCGTCGCCCCACTAACCACATAATCCGAGTCCGTAGCAATAACGATGCTCTTCCATCCTTCAATATGCCAAACCCGATATTGCAACGCCGCAATCACAGCTCGTAGTTCCGCGCGTTCGGTGGTTTGAGTAGCAGGCTCGGATCGTGGGCCATGGACTTCGAGACGGAAAGCGACGGTGCCATCGTGGAAGATATCCTTTCTGCTTCGACCAGGAGGACGGAAGACGAACGACCAACCAGCGGTAGCTTCTTGGCTTTTGGCTTGGGGTGAGTATCCGGAGGTGAAGATGAGGATTTGGCTTTGCTTCGAGTCTCGAATGAAGCGGGGACCTGTGACTCCTTCAGCTTGACCTGGTGAGAAGATCGTTGTCGGGTCTGTAGTGTTGGGTGGCGCGGTGAAGCGGTTGCATTTCGAGAATTGGAGAGGAGGTGGGAGCTTGCGCTTTTGGGGGCTGAGTTGCTTCTTCGCGTCTTGATCTGTGATTGTGGGAGTGCGTAGGGAGCGAGCGATGAGTTTGGAGTCGTAGGGCTCTGGGTTATAGGGGCGGATCCGCATTTTGAGAAATCGGTTGGTGTTTTAGGCGCAACGCATGGAATTGTTGATGGAAGACTGACTATGAGCGATCTGGGGTTTCCAGTGCGTGTCTTGGTTCTCACATGCAGGCAGCCATGCGAAAGCTGGAACCCAGATGGGCGGAGTGACTTGTCAATATACTTGAAGTTGAAGTCGGCAGCAGCCGAACTTTCCAGGTGGAAATAGAAGAATGTGGGAAACCTTACGAAACTCCAAGAACGCGAAAGAGGCGGCGTGAATGAGCAACCTCAATGTGGTCCTGTACCGTTGCGAGAGGTCTATGTTGAGCTCACGTCTGCCTGCCTGGGTTGAAGGGGAAACAAACAAACTCGTTTGCACGCCAAGACCCAGTAAGAGTTGTAGAACTGGGAAAGTTAAGGGCTTTCCGTATGTCTACCTTGAATATCAGCAAATGAATTTCTTTAAGACTTAAGTTCTTGCTTCTCTCACTTCTCACTGGAACATATATGCGTAGACTTGCCAGCCTTATAAAAGGTGTAGCGGGATCTGATGTGCTTTATAAATTAGTTGTAAATTAGTCTCCATACTCTCTTTAATTCACTTTAGTATCCTAAACCGTAAGAACAATCATATTGAATAATCGTTACTTGGATAAGTATCTAGTTCTTTATACTATTAAAATGTTTTAGACTTTAGTTAATGAACTTCGTTAATTGAAATTATCTGGAAAACAATATTATGAGGTGGAGAATTAGGTGTATATTGCTACAAGGAGGGAACTATCTTTGTGATGCCAGAAGTATAAATACCCCAAGTGACTCATAAGTGACTCATAACCTAATTAGGTATAGTCACAAGAGTGAATATCCAATACAACAACAGTTAATGTTAATGAACTTTATTAATTGAAATTAGCTGGAAAACAATAATTCAATAGCATAACTTACTAGACTTACTACTTGATACTTAAAGTAGTAACAAACATGATTGATTTTACAATGGGCGAATAAAGTATCTCAGATCTCGCGTACTTGGACCAACCTTCCGAGAACTCGACTTGGCCATATGCATGCAATCAATTTATCAGTGGAATTAAAAACATAATCATCGATATTTCAGCTAAGAAATGTAGTTTACAGAAGTATTATAACAATGCCCATTATCGCTATCCCCATTCCCACCACAGTGCATATCTGCCCCTGACAGCTTTACCGAAATTTCCCCACAAAATAGTTGATAGGTTTTCTCAAACTCACCTCTTACACAACTCCTCGAAGGGTGGTGGGCCAGGAGGGAGTTTAAGTGTAGGCTCCACGGGGCCAGGATGGTCTGGAGGGGTTAAAGGTTGAACCGTGTGCGCAAGATCTAAGAGGGGTGGGAGCTTGACATTGTTGAGTCCCTTCTCTTCCTTAAACCGCTTGTACTCGTCTGTTTCCTCGTGGGCGGGAAAAGGAACAAAGCTACCATATTTGACCATTTTCTCGTGACAATGCCATCCATATGCCACTTTCTCCTCTCTGCAAACTTCCTCAAACTGGCATATTAAGTCGTGGTTAACAACTGGGAAAGTTTTCTTGATTATGTCGGCTTTGGTTTTTATCATATCTTCCAGGTATTTACCGGTAACATTTACCTCTGCCCACCCGAAGAACAGTAGACTTGCAGCCCAAAGGTTCCATCTGTATCCTGAGTCTTTCTTTGTCTCCATACACTTGAACTGAGCGATCCTAGCACACGTTCCTAACTTGTCGCTCCAATCCATGATGTGAATGGTGTGACCTAGTGTTATGGTTGGCCTTTCATTTTTGGTGTCTATGAGTTTCTTTATAAACCCTGGGTTTTCGGTATTTTCTGACATTTTGAAGTCTCGTGGGATTAAATTTGTTGGTGTACCAAGCGTTTCAATAATTGGAAGAGCGTGTCAGGGTGGTTTTTGTCAGCGGTATGGTAAGAGGTAATAGCTTGTTGCTTCGACTTCTTTTTGAAGGGATGCTGTGCTTATTATTATGAATTCAAGTATGAGTATGAAAAATAGAAGTATAAAGAGATAAGGAGAGATCCAGGAGAGGTATTTATAGGATTTCTACAATACTAGCCTGTGAATAAACCACCAAACGTGTAATATGATTCACATGAATAGAACCGGCTCCTTTCGGAGTCAGCTTCGAACATGTTGTAAAAGGAAACTTCGTCAGTAATCCGTGAATCACCATCCAGAAAAAGCAAGGTTCTTGCAATGAGAAGACCGTCAACAGTACATTTGCGGGGTTGAGAAAGATATGAGAATCAAGTATGGAAAGTTAAGCGAGAGAGAAAATGAGAGTATTACTAGGACTTTCCCCTCAGCTTTCTTCTGATAACAATATATTTTGAGGTTTGTACATAAAATTGAGGACAACATTCAAGCGAACAGACAAGCAATCCACACTCAAGCTCTCACCCATAGATCATTTGAGCCCAAATGAAAGAGACCTATGAAGAAACTCTCCTGAACGATAATTTTACATATTGATTTCTCAAACGACGGAGCTTACAACTTCTGAGCTCTAGCAATGCCAACCCCCATCAACCGAATAACAGGCCCCCGTAATAAAGCTTGCCTCCTTACTTAACAAGAAGACAACCAAAATTGCAACTTCCTCAGGCTAGCCCTTTCTTTCTACCGCTCGCTGCACCTCCAAACCCAACACTTCCCGAGGTGTTGGCAGATTGATTTTAACATGGGAGTCTCAGTGACACCACTATTTGCCATCAGCAGTTTTCTTCAAGTTTTGAGGATCCGAAAACGGGGTGACATGTCAACATAACTTACGGAGCAACACAATTAACTCTGATTTGTCTCGCTCCGACATCCTTTGCTACAGATCGGGTAAGACCTATAACGGCATGTTTACTAGCCGAATAAACAGAGCAACCTTTCATACCCATCAGGCCAGCGATACTGGCTGCATTGACGATGGAACCGCCATCTGGGATAATTTTCAGTTGGGATTGCATGCAATTTCTGACTCCTGTTTGTATATTAGAAGAAGAAACTCGACATTTTCCTTGGAATGGAGAGCACACCCTTTACGTTGACATCCATAACAAAATCCCACTCATCTTCTTCCACAGTGTGAGCACAAATTACTCAAACCTTTGAGTATTACTCAGAGTAATATGAGTAGAGTAGAGTAGAGTAATTACTTAGATTACTTAGAGTAATACTCTAAGTAATATACTATAAATAGATAAATAGACTAAATTATAAAGTAATTATCCTTAAAGTCATTCTGTTTAGTCTCCAGATCCTTATCCTTATCCTTATTCTCCTTCTCCTTTATATCCTTCTCTTCTCTTATCTTCTTCTCTTCTTCTATTTCCTTATCTAGATAAAGACCCTAGCTTTTTAAGCTACTTATAACTTTAAAAGTCTCTTTAGAGGGTCGATTTCGTTGCTTTAAGATAATTAAAGCTCCTCAACTAAAGAGTCTCTCACTAGGAGCTGAAGTTGCCAGGGCTTATAGGTACTTTCTAGCTAATATAGATAAAACAGGATAGTTAAGTCTATTAACTTTCCACTAACTTAAAGGAGTAAATTAAGAGACTTAATTAGTATAGAATATTAGTATATAAAAGATATAGAAGGTTACTTATATCTCTTTTAGCCGGAGTTGCTTCAAAGAAGGCTCGCTTACCTCGCTTAAGCTCCTAGAACCTTAAAAACGCTACTCTGACACTCTAGCCCGACCCGGACCGATTCAGCCCGACTACTCAGAGTATTACTCAGAGTTACTCAGAGTAGTGTTGAGTAGAGTAGAGTAGTACTTAAAATCGGTTAAGTAGAGTAGAGTAATAGCCGTTACTCTACTCTACTCTACTCATTTCTCACACTGTTCTTCCATGTCGACTAACTTCACATAATCAGCTCATCTTCATATTCATTTCCATTTCTCTTGCCCCCACCCCCAATTTCCTCTCCCTCGCTCATTTCCAAAAGCGCAGAATGAAAATATTACTCACCATCCCCTTCCCATGATTCTTACCAATAACCCCCGTTAAATTCGCCGCCCCATCTAAGCCCCCGAACTTCTCTACAGTCCCCGAAATCCAAGTATCTACCTGTTCTTTCCTCCTCACCTCCGTTGTCTTTACAAATACACTTCCCCCACTCGCTTCTATTTCTTTTTTCCCTTTTTCGAGGGAGTCAGAAGAAAGATCTGCGATGGAAACATTGGCTCCAAGGAAGGAGAGGATTTTAGCAATTGCCAGACCGATTTGGATGCGCCGCCCGTTATGGCTATTGTTTTGCCTTTCAGAGAGGAAGTCGACATTTCTACGAGAAGGGAGATTTGAAAAGAAAGTAGGTAGCTTGGAAAGGTTGGATTTGAAGAGTTGATTTCAGGATAGCGAGGGACAGTAATGATTTGATATATCAAGTCGGAAAGAGTTTTGGACCAGATGTATTTAGTTCGGAACCAATTGGAGGGGTAGCCGTTTATACGCAGCTGAAACAGCCGGTATGGCTCGGGAATGGGGCCGTTTACTAGTTTCCGGAAAAGGATAACCGGGGTGAACTTCAGTCAAAGGAAGAAGACTGGTTGGTTCGTCAATTGACAATTGAGAAATGCGAAAATAGAAGGCAAATGAGAGAAAGGCTTGAAACTTATGAGGAAGTTTAGGAAGATGGGGCGGCGGCGTCCGGATCGAAATGTTCGGCAAAAACTGCACGATTTCTCGTCACTGCTTCAACATCCATGAGAATAGAGTCTAATAAAATGGATATAAATATGACGCTTTCAAACCCCAGGGGCCAGAGCTAGTTGACGTGCCATCCCTTGATATCATTCTCAAAAGAAATGTTTTTGGCACCCCGGTCACCTCCCCCCTTTTTCGCCCCTTCGCGAAAAATGATTTTTGACGAGATTTTTAGAAGAAGTGAAGATTGCAGGAGAATGCAAACCCAAAAAAGAAGATAATTTGCAAAATATGACGAGAAAGGTGAGATATTTTTCACGGGGCCTTTGTAAACCTAAGCCATTGTTAGAGTTCCTTTAAACCAGTTCAGCCGCGAAGAAGAATGCAACACCAGGTCCATGCAAATCCACCCAACTCTCCTTTCGACCAATTAAGCTACAGAAAGAGCCATCCAAAGTTACTTCATTACCTTGCCTCTTATCAAAATTGCCGTATTGCCCTTCACCAATCGCATTCCATGGCAGAGAACCACCATCAATTTAATGAACACTGTCCTGGGACTCGTTTCTCGAGGATGTTAGAGTGGAGACAGAGTGAATGGTAAAGAGAGGTAGTGAAATGTGTCTAGTTTGAGAAGAAAAAGGGCCGAGATCTCGCTTCCTTGGGTTTCAAGTCGGTGAGAATTGAATCGGCAAGATTTGGAGTTGAGATCGAGTTGTCGGATCTTAAGAAGGGGACCATATTCCAAGCGAAACGCAGCCTGGAAACTAGGGCCCAATACATAATTGTGAAGAATGGTTGAGCTGAAGTGGTTTGCGGAGAGGATTTTGATAGTTGTAGCTTTGAGGACGAGACAATGGGATTCTTTGATTGTGTCGTCGTTGGGAGAAAAGAGTGTAGTACTCGACCGAGGAGTCTGAGGAATTCATTTTGCTCGGTTGTTGTTTCGAGTCTGTTGTTTTCAAGTGTGCTTGTAGACTGGATACAAAACCAATCTATGTTTCATAAAAGCTGCGTTGATATCTTCTTAAGTGAGTGACTGGTGAGTAGCAGCACGGAGGGCTAAGGGTGAATTCGGACGCCAAAGTATGTACTCAGTGGCTTTAAGACTTCACAAATTGATTTTTTGATGCTAGTATCAGATTTACTCAGGCTATCAAATTTAAGTAACGTGATCCATCACCGAGCTGCGCACATCACCGAGCTACGCACTTTTACCGACTTCTACTACTTCAAAATACAATAAATCAACTATAACAATAGATAAAACTTATTACTCTTCGGATTCTGATAAGCTAGATGTATCTACAAGTTCTTGACAAGTTCGCGTATTATAACCAGTCTTTCTGTAAGTGCTACAACGTCGTGTAGTCGAAATCCCTTCCTCACGATTTACCCTTCTAAAGCGCTTGTTGCGTCGTATCTGCTCATTTACTTCGTCTTAAGCTATAATATCGTGTGCATCCTCTATAATAAGTGCACCTCCTCGACGGATACGATTCTTTTTAGCTCTGCGACGCTTGGAAAGTGCCTCATTTGCTGCTTGAAGTGTACGTAGCTCGGCATTGACAAGAGTTAATTCATGAGCTAAACGCTCTATACCTTTGGCCAACGAAGCGACAGTTTGAAAAAGAGGAGTAGGCGAGCTTCCTTGATGATGGGCAATACGATCTCTAACCAAAGTCGTTTGCGAAAGAGCTTCCGTTGGGTTGTGAGGGGTCTGCGAAACCTAAGGGTCTGCCTCGACGGAAGGGGGGCTAGTAGGCGTTAGAGTTCGTAACTTCACATCTAACTTCGATATAACTACTTAAGGGTCAAAAGGTATTAATCCAGCCCTGCGGAATCCAGCCTGACCGTTTATAGGAGTAATTGACTTAATATACGCTTGTTTGAAGGCTATAAGGAACTCGACCTTAGTGATATGATTAATATACGC
Organism: Calycina herbarum; assembly: GCA_001414485.1. Taxonomy (NCBI): domain Eukaryota; kingdom Fungi; phylum Ascomycota; class Leotiomycetes; order Helotiales; family Pezizellaceae; genus Calycina; species Calycina herbarum. Next base: position 426,386 of record LLEY01000011.1, read on the forward strand.
TTTTATAAACCCTTCGATTTCTCGACCGTACTTCCGCTTAAGGACAGCAAAACACCCGACATTAAGTGGCTGGGTTAGATAAGAAGAATACGGAGGTAATCTAAGAGTTATAATGTTATGAGACTTGTAATATTCTTGAAATTCCACCGATTCGTGACTCTTATGCCTATCTAAAACCAATATACGATATAGACCCTTAGCTTAAGCAGTAGTATATTTATCGAAGTGTTTCAACCATTCCAGACCTGTCTTATTATTTGTCTAACTATTATTTATAGGTTTGATAACCTAATCGTAAGGGAGGCTAGTTTCAGAATACCAATTCGCGAGGTGATTAGCGCCTTAAACAACAAGGAATAGAGGGATACTCCTACCTTCGCCATTAATCGTAACAATTGCTATCGCCCATTCTCGATTGCCTAGTTGAACTGCCTTACTCTTACCACATCGATTAGCACGAGTAATAACCATTCTAGGACAGATTTAACCTATTATAAAGCCGGTCTCGTCGAAGTTATAGAAATCGCTATCCACTATACCATATTTCGCCCACATATTCTCTACTAGTCGAAACTACGTACTAATTAACTTAGAATCTTCGTATAAGGCTCTTTGAAAGTCGTAAACGCGATTGAAATGCGTCTTTAGCTCTAGTCGTCGAACTACGAATCGTTTTGCCTAGCGCTTTCCGACGCGTTTTACTCCGCACGCCTCGAGGAGGTAATTCGCTATATCTTCTACATTAGCTAGCCGAGGCGAAAACCCTCTAGAATCTCGATCGAATATATGTCGAATAATTGTTTCCTCCTCTAATTTCGTCAGCTTTAAATAATTGGGTTTAGCATCGCTATAAGAAGGTCGGCCGTTCATTCTAAGACGAAGAGTAGATTTAGGAACTTTATAGATTTTTACAGCGTTTCTACGGCTTAATTTTCGTTTAGATGTTCGAATAGCTTTAATAGCTAATATAATTCGTGCTTCTTGAGTTTGGACTTGTATTGTAGAAGAAGAAAACGCGTGTTAAAGTAGTAGGGTAGTAAATTCGGTAAAAGTGCGTAGCTCGGTGATGTGCGCAGCTCGGTGATGGATCACGTTATTGGATATACTTGTTTTCAAAAATTCATGTATTGGATCTACCCCAATTATTCACATTGAACAAGTAGTCAACAAAGATATCCCAATAATCAAGCCAGTGCAAGATAAAAGCACAAGAATTTTGGTGAAAACCAAAAACTGTCATGTGATAGACGAACAGCTGAAGTTGGCTGAAGTTGGCTGAAGTACGTTCGCAGTGCAGGCCCCGATATCGGGATCGCCCCGTCCCTCGCGACTTCCTTGTTCAGCCTATTCTCATCTTAGGTACCATCCAAACAGACTCGTAAGATGAAATCAATTCTTTCTTTATCGGCGGTTGATTGTCCCTCCTAGCTAGCTGCCTTCATCTCTACTCTTTTCGGAATCGAGATGGTCGACTTTTCGGCTAAATTCAGACGACTACCACAAATCTAAACACCACGGGCTGATGTGATATTTGCACCTTGAAAGTTGAAGCGCTCTTGGTAGAATCGTGTACGACATGTCACTTTTACAATTACCAGCCGCCAGAATAACAGGACTATCTGATAATAAAACCCCCCGTTTGACCCCTCCTCGACACCCTGTGGTGCATCACAGGACACGAGCACAAGAATCTTTTACCTTTGCCAAGATGAACATCATTTCAGATACCGAATTTCTCTCAACTTTGGAACGCGGCTGTAGAACAGCCACCTTGGGCATGCAAAAATGAGAACAGCTTCCCGTTGAAGGATGCTTATGCTTCAACACGTACGACCACCGGCGTATCCGACATAACAACGTTCTGAGGATCGAACCCTATGATAGGTGTGGGAGGCACACGCTGCAGGTTGGCTGAAAAGCATCACATCCAGTCAAGCCTGGTCTTTTAACTTTCATCAAGTTACTCCCTGTTCAGTTGGGTTTCTCAGTGGAACCCTATGATGCACCAAGTTCTGCTAGAGTTTGGAACCAACTGATTTGATACGCTCCATACGGAGATGATTCCGTCGAAAAGTTGTGAGGGGCTAGCATGCCACGCTTTTGCATGTGCTCTTTGCATGTGCTCTTTGCATGCAGCTGTTCGGATATGGCCGTCCCACTCACCAGGTCTCATAATATTGACATTGCTCATCCAAGATACATATTCTGGAATGAACGGTAGCGTTCTTGATCAATGTTCCTAACTATGTCCAGGGGCTTCCTGATGTCCAACGTCATCGCTATGTTATCCCTACTCATGTTGGAGGAATAACCGCCTCGTACAGCGACGTCTTCATCATCTTCAGCTCTTTCTTCAATTGTCGGTCAGACTTTGCTGCAACCGGGAGGCCCTTCACTTCCTATTTTGACTCTTGTGATTACTCAGCTGGGAAAAAATAGCGCAGGTTCATCAACAATGGTGGAACACCCTAGCAATCGTCGATCAAGTTGACAAGGTTATTATAACATTCCCGGAAACACGTTCTTCTCAAAGATACCCGAGGGGGGTGTACCATATACTTCTGAGAAACCATGCATTTGATTTGTAAATCCAAGGTCATTTTGAGCCAGATAAAGTGCGGGGAATGTTGGTGGCTTCCGTATCATGCAACGCTGCATGATCTCAAGGCCCCAAAGTTCAGTCATTTGCTCCCGCCTCATGTACAACGGCAGATTCCCCAATCCGCTAGGTCTTAGCGAAACAACTCGTTTGGTAAATGTAATCTTTTCTACCTCCGTGTCAAACCAGGTTTTTCTTGCTCAATTTCCCAAAATGCTATCATTTTGTGGAAATCCGCCACAAAACTAATATGGCAATGCTGACATACATAATTATATGAAGTAGCTGGATTCTTGAACTTCCCCTTTCAACTTCAAGTAATAAGCTGAAAGATCCCGGCGTGTTAGTGGCACTTTGCGGAATCCAACTCCAACTTTGCCCATGTGAAATCCAGTTCAAGGTCTACCAGAAACTCGGTTCGAGATTCTTGACACAACACGCCAACCAACGAGGCCAACGGAAAAGAAACCCGGGCAAGTAAGGAAAGGATGCAGACCCAGGATACTGCAGCAATTCATGTTTGATGGCTTGAAGAGCCGGATTTTGAGTTTGTTGCAGTTCGGAACTACATCACATCCGGTTCCCCGATATCAACAACAATCCCTCAAAGCGGTCAAAGCACAAGTTCTATAAGTCTGGGGCCGACCTCCTCGCTGCAACAAACCACTTTTGGAAGGACAGAGACGGCTTGCGTGAGAAATGTGTATGTGAGGGGCCCAAAAGAGACGTTTTTTACCACATCACCTCTCCGTCTATTCAAAAAGAGAAATCGAAAACATTCTTCCGAATTTATTATTTTATTTTGATATTTTTCTCCCAAATATTCCCAAAGATCCCTCCCATAACCAGACGTCAGCATTTCAAGCCGCCCCCGCCCCCCCTCACTTGAGTACGCATTCTATCATACATTGATCGGCACCTCTCTTTCCATGGATCTTCAGAATCTTCAACCCTGCTCCATCCACCAACACTTCCCATTCCGTCTTCGTTCGCTCTTTCCCCCCGATAAGCAACATGATGATATCGAGGTGGTAGACGTACAAATTTTTTCCTGCCTTGTCAGGGATGACCATTTCCCCGATGAGGAGGGTGGACTGGGGGTTCATGGCGGCGGCTGTGTTTTGAAGGATTTGGAGACAAGATTCTTGGGGGTGATTGTGGAGGCAGCGACGGAGGTGGTAGATTTTGGCCCCTGTTGGTTTTTCATTGTGTTAGCTTGGATTTCTTGGACTGTGTGAACGACTGCGATTACAACTGGGAAATAAGGGAATCCATTTGTACCTTTGATGGGTTGAGGCGTGAAGAAATCATGAGCTTGCTTCTTGATACCCGGAAGATCTTCCTCGGGTATACTAGCAATCACCCCAGGTCGATCTTGTAGAACCCAAGACCCCAAACCTTTAACCTCCACCCCTTCATCGCGAAGTTCTTGTTGAATAGCGACTAGACTTTGTCCTTTTCCACCCCCTACATCTACTATCAATACTTCCTCTTCTCCTGTTGCCCCGCTTTCTTCTTTCTTAGAACTGGAACCCGAAGCAATCCTCGAAACAAGTTCTCCCATAGGAAAAACACCTTTCATCCTCTGCTGTGCTTCTCCCATTGCCATTCCTGCGTGGAAGTTTCGCAGACGTACTGGGTCTGTTGCGAGGATTTCGTAGAATGAGAGGCCTGGGTTGTTTGTAGACCAAGAGAAGGGACCTTCTGTTGGCGAGAGGATTTTTGAGGGCTCTGTGCTATGGGAAGATAGGTAGGATGGGAGCGCCAGGGCGGGGGGTGCGAATTCCTTTAGCCTTTGGAGGTGCGTTAGTTTCATTTGGTGAAATAGAAGTTGTTTGGGAAGTAAAAAGGGATAGATAGCGATTCGGTATCCAAAAGAGAACAAACTTAAAGAGAGAATATGAAATATTACACTAGGGCTATGAAGTTCACTTCATCCCGTTCGATGTATGCTAGTGAGAATGGAGTATGAACGTAGGTGTTCTCGGAAGGGGAGTCGAGGATTCGAACAGCCACGAGTTGGCGGAGAAACCTGACTTTGTGATTGTAGACATGAGTTAGTGTTTTGCATATCGAAGGGTTGAAGAATTACGACGCAGGCGAGTGAGGGGGAGCGGGGGAGAGGGGAAATTACCAATGAGCTCTTCAGGTAGCTTCAGTTCCTCAGCTATTTCTTTTGCTTTCGTGGGGTTCTTCGAATCTCGGGAAATATGTTGAAGCGCTCCCATTGACAGGACAGTTTGGAGGGCTGAGGTTGTGGTAAACTGTCATCAAGAGAATCATTAAATCCGTAATTTCTTCCTCGCTCCAGTCGATGACGCTTTAGAACTCGGGGACTGAAAAACAAACATTGACGAGGTGACGATACATTGCTAATAATGGATCATCTAACTGATGATGTATGCCATCTACTTGGTCTAAAAGATCCATTCTCGTTGCGCTATCCATCGTTTCGAGATTCGTGGATTTGGCTGCTGCCAGTAGATTTTCCAGGTCGGCTATGAGGGCTGTTGATGCCATTTTGATTTCTTTTGGGGGTTTGCTTGTCTGCCTATTGTCGCCTATCGTGTAAAGAATATATATTTCTATTTAAAAAGAAATGAACGACGGGAACCTGCTATGAATCAAATTGAAATTGAGGATACCGGTATTCGGGTACCTTTTTATTTTATTTTTTCGATAAAGGAATGGACCCCGCGATGGACAGCTACGCGGAGGAGCTTTACCATGTTGGTATGAATTCCCCGCGTTCTTTTCTCGTGGCACCAATGAAGGTGGGGCTCGGTTAGAGGGGGTGTGAATGGGGCAAGTCCGATATGTAGGCGTAAAGCCCGAATCAATGGGGATTGGGTGGTGAGTAATTGTGGCGTTAGACGGTGAATCTGGTCATTGGATGAGAACTCGGTGGCTGTTGATGAGATTAGGATGCAGCAGTAGATATCTCTCTCGATGGTCTAAAGTATCAATTCCTATAGTAAGGATAAGTGGAGTTTGGTTGTTCTAAAATAGCTAGTTTATTAGTTCCAAGCGTTTGGGATAATTTTTTGAATTACTCTAGAAGTTTAAAACAACGAGAATGAGTTAAGTACCATGTATGAACCTGAAGAATTTACTGCCTATTCTTTTGTCCACCGCGAGCCAGAACTCTTATTTAAGTTCTAAGAAACGGTTAGATAAATAAATATTGAAGTCAGATGCAAGAGAATGAAAGTTTTTCCGAAGATTTGAGATAGATAGAGTTCATCAAAGTGAAACAGCCTTTGGAGACAAGTGTCCAAGTCTTGTCACCAAAAAGGGCCTTGTTTGTTCAACTCCTCCAAGGGAGTGAATTGAAAATTGAAAAAATGAATAGTCCATTCACCTTTTAAATGCAACAACAGAACTGGTGAGACAACGCCACCATTAAGAAGTCCCTTGAGAGGCAGCATCGGAAGGTATTCCGCAACAAACTTTCCAAACCTCCACATATCTCAAAATCAACAAAGCGAAGAAGAGCAGACGCACAACACCCCACGGTGATATCAGCATGGGCAACGCACCTTCTGTACCTTCTCGGAACGAAGTGGAAAACAATCGACCAAAATTTGCTCTAAACAGCAGGCCCATTTCGAAACGACCCCCTAATGTAGTCCGCTTCATCAAATCGGCGGGTCTACAAACAAGATATCGCATCCTAGTAGCATGTTCCCCTGACGACCGCCGACGTTGGCAACAAATCTGCTTCAACTTCGCAAAGCGACGAGCACTCTGTATGGATGTACAGGTCGATGAAAATGGCAAATCCAAAGAACAACATCTCAACACCAACTCACCACATTCGCCCGATGATACGACTTGGGAGTTGTTGAAGGAGCATGGAATAGAGGATAAGACCCCAATTTATACGTATCGAGTAAGAACGGAGGAAGAAGACAAAGATTTCGATTGGGGTATTGAAACCACAGAGCATGGGATTACCGAGAGATGCGAGTTTGTTCTGATGGACCAGGAGCAATTTTTTCGATGGTCTTCGCTTTTGACAGTCGACGAGATTGATCTCAGAGATTACCAGATGATACTGGAGGCTTTGAAGAGAGATTGTGGTTGTCTTGTTGGAGGGGCTGGTCTTTGTGTGCTCTGTTATAAAGACGAATATCAAGGTCTTGTTTTGATGGCGGATCAGCCGAAACCGAAAGAGGGACCGAATGTTAGCTGGTTTGAGATGAATGAATTGCCAACTGAACCCTGGGTTGAGTGGGTTGAGCCAAGTACTGAAGAGGGAAAGAGGAGACTGGCGGAATTGACGTCTCGAGGCGCACCGTTGAGAAATGTAAGTTGCTATTTAACTTGTTCCATTTTAAATACTCATTATTAGTCCCTCAGGGGAAAATATATGCTAATTTGTTGAAGTGGCATGTAGGCGATCTTGAGGCTGTGAGGGGACCGAAAAGTGGTAAACATAAGCACCTTTTGAGAATGACTTATAATCAAGAGGAGGTCTAGTTTTGAGTCTTGAGAGATGGATATGTATGCTTTGAGGGCCTATCAATATAAATTGATTTCTTGAAGCCAGAAAGTAAAAAATGTTGCATCGTTGGAGAAGGGTGTTATTGTCCAAGCGAGGTAAACAAAGCAGTTGAAAATTTGAATCGCCATTTCAGTCCCCAAATCTCTATCTCCTAGTTGCATATCAAGGTCGCGTTTTGATACTCGAATAGGCAAATTAGTTCGGTGACTTCTATACTCACGAAATGTTTCCGAGAAGTTGCCGCAGCTCGCCCTTCGGCTTGCAAGAGTGGGGCTCCGGCGTCCGATCTTACCAACCCCATCATTATCGACAAGGTTCTCCATCGATCAATGCTCTCAATTGTTCAATGTTTCAAGCCTCTGATTTACAATCAGACGGGTGAAGATGTCAGAGGCGTTTCCATTTCCCTCCAACATGCCTTTTACCGGTGGGTAGGTATTGCTTCAAATATGAAGTATATAAAGGTAAGTCGTGCTGTTGCAGGTTGTTTAACTGCCTCCTTCTCTACTCCTTAGGAAACGATCGAATCCATTCATCTTCCACACGTTTTAAAACCTCCCTCTGCCATGTCGTCCTCTCCAAAGAAAATCCTCGTCACCGGCGCAACAGGTAAACAAGGCGGTTGCACCATCGAAGCTCTCCAAGCCAGCTCCTCCCCTTTCCACATTCTCGCTCTCACGAGAGACCTCAATTCCGCGAAAGCAAAAGAACTCGCCTTGAAACCAAACATGACGGTCGTCAAAGGCGATTTCGACAGCGTGGGCCCTATCTTCGAACAACACAAGCCGATACATGGTGTATTTGGGGTCACAATACCGAGGGGAAAGGTGGACGAGGAAGGACAAGCGAAACCCCTTATCGATGCAGCTATCGAGCATGGCGTTGAACATTTCGTGTTCACGTCGGTGGATCGAGGCGGAGAGAAAAGCGAGAGCACCCCTACGGATATCCCACATTTTAAATCGAAACACAATATCGAACAATACTTGAAGGCACAGATTACGGCGAAGGGATCGAATATGCAATACACAATATTACGACCTGTAGCGTTTATGGATAATATGGCACCGAATTTCTTCGGCAAGACATTCGCAACGATGTGGGGTCAGGTCGGTACCAAGCCCTTGCAACTTATTTCGTCCCATGATATCGGCGTTTTTGCTGCGAGAGCATTCAACAACCCGGCCGCGTATAAGAATCGGGCTGTTGCGCTTGCGGGCGATGAGTTGACCCTCGAGCAAGGGAAGAAGGTGTTTAAAGATACTTTGGGTTACGATATGCCGAAAACATATGGCTTCGTTGGTTCCGGACTGAAATTTATGATGGGGGAATTGGGGAATATGTTTAATTGGTTCAAAACTGATGGGTATGGCGCTGATATCCAGGCTTTGAAAAAGGAAGAGCCCAAGTTGCAAGACTTTGGTACGTGGCTGAAGGAGAGCAGTGGGTTCAAGAAGCAGTAGGCCTCCCAGAGGCTACATCTCTCTCCTTTTCTTCTAATGTTCTCGATCGAAATCTTTGTATACTATGTATTTCTTAGCTCGTTCCCAATTTTCAAACACACAAAACTTTCTCTGCCAGGGCGTTGCTCCCCACGATGGGTTGGGGGTGACCTCTCTTGAAGGGATCGGTGAAATTAGCGCATTCTGCCATTTCGATGTACTTTCGGCGCCACACACTATCATGTTAGTACATCCACTTGGAGAGTAGTTGAAGCAATTCGCACTAAAATTTAAACGGTCTCTCGGCCAAGTTATAATGTTGCGTCAGATCTCTTTTACTTTTTCTTCGTCCCAAATCTATCAACAAAAAACAAAAAATCTTTCACAACGACGGATTTCTACACACAAACAACTCGCTCTGTCCTACCGGAACACTTTCTCCAACCTTTGTTTTATTACTTTAAATTTAAACCAACCTCAATTCTCGTATCAAATATCTTTTCCACGATGTCCTCTCCCTCCGCACTGGCTGTGGCCAAGTACCTCAATAACAACAACAAGAAAGTCATCGAGGAGACCCATATTCACATCAATGATCCACTCGAGAGCACGCGTCTCAGGGAATTTACGTTGTTTAAAAAGCTTCCTATAGAGCTGCAGGTTGCGATTTAGAAGTACACTCTACCTGATCCTCGAGGTGAGTTATTCCTCCCCCCAAATTCAAAATGCAATAAATACTAATTACTCTCCCCTTATCAGTTGTACGAATTGAATATTGTTACAAGCCAGCCTTTACAATAGCAATGTCATCAACCTGCCGTCTCGCCCGGAAAATCGCCTTACAGAAATACAGCTTCATGGTCATCAACGAGAATACAGCAGGACACATAGATCTCACCCGCGACATCCTATTTTTTGACCTCACTGACTATTTGGGGATTTTATACCATGAATGTTGTGAAGAAGGCAGCTATTGTGGTTTCCCTATTATACCAATGGGAAAGATTAGACATCTTGCTATAGATAGTCCCGGTTATATCAAGGGGAATGAAATTAACCTCCTGGATTCTGCCATTTCAAGGCTGTTTGGGGAGAAGCTGAGTGCAGGGTTGTGTATGAATTTAGAGACTTTTACGATTTGTGGGACTCTGTGCCTAGAGGAGGGGGGGAAGGAGATGTATGCGGATTTTGTGAAGAACGATTTAGAAGGAGGCAAGGACCGGGGGGAGGGCAGGGAGCTTGAGATTGAGCATTTGTTGTATAAGCGTGGGAAGTTATAAGTGTTGGCGTAGGTGTAAGAAAGAGGGGGGAATATCTATCTCGGTGTTCCCTCGGGAGGATCCTTTTTTATATGAATTTTATAAGTTTCCTTTCCAATTACTTTTTCGTGGTCGCTTTTCAGTTCTTACTCACCGCCCAAGCAGTTGTATAGGCGTTGAAAAAATAAGGTTCATTTAAAGATGAGATTGTTTGTGTTACTCTGTGATACCTTCATCCGAATCATGTTTGATTTTTGAGAATGGGATCATTAGTCATGTTTTCGTTGACCCTCGTCATCTTGAGGTTTTGCTTTTTCGTCACAACGACAACGAAACCATTGGGGGTATGGATAGCAAAGATGTCCGTCCACATGTGTCAGAGTTTCTAAGAGGTTTGTTATGGTAAACTGTTTTTAGCTGCGAGCTTCGAGGTATGGCGTTTGCTAATGTTTCCTTTGCATAAGCGTTTTCCCCTCTTCGAAACGGCGACCTCCCCTCCACTCCTCGATAAGCCTTCATCAAAGTGGCATCCCCTTTTTCGAATTATCGTCCGAATGCAGTGGTAGTCATGCCTCAATGGTTCCAAAATCTGCTGTATGGTTACCGCTTGATGGGACCAACGCAGTGAACCGAAGACTCCCCCAAACGGAAGGGACAGACGAAGACAATACAAGAGGGCTGGTCAAATCTAGAGAGGTTTCGCTACCGCTCAGACATATCATGTCTCGATATTTTCTGCATTTGAAGATAATTTCGTTGCATCGCCTCGAAGGGTTTTGTTCTCTTGGAAAAACGTGAAAGGCTACGCGTACACGCGTATTCCAAAAAAGTTGGAAGCCTCACAATCGGAGGAACTTCAATCTATTTGATCGTGGGACTGTGGGCCGAGGGCACAAGAGCTTTTGGGATGCAGTTTTGAGTCTTTGCCATTGGGCACTGGAAGGTTTTGACAAGTAACGCGGATGGAGGGGGTTCCCCTTCCATTTGGCCAATAACCCGAAGGCCTTGTGTTCCAAGTCCTATATTCCCATGCTTTGTTTCGATTCCTGTTCTTTCCAGACATTAGATCAGGTGAATTAGTTATTCCGGATACATCAATGCCTCGGCAGCTCCAATGGACAATACTCCCCCGAAAGCCCCTCTGTCCATGGTGCTAAATCATCTTTCAAAGAAAGACTTAATTTTTTCCAGAGAATGATGGCTCATCTCCTGGTCGTCGACGACAATATTTTGCTATCCCAACAGGCTTCAGTCGATGACCAAGCACGAGATGTATCTCAAGTCCGGCTACTGGTCCGGACTTTCCCTAAAGGAAGCATAGAAAAAGTTGCTCTGGGAATTTATACTGGAAGCGGGCTCAATTTTCTAGCTCAATGGTTTATTATCCTTCTAGTTCCACAGAGGGGAGGCGCACTTATCTTTTTATTCCCCCGTTGTTTTGCCACACATAGGTTTTTGGACTGGTGGTTTGGCTACGTTATCTTTGCCCAAAAAGGTGAATCTCACAGAATTTGTCCGGGAGCTATCTGGGGATTTCTCACTTTAACCATCGTGATCAATAACGGCTCCCCTCGGAGGCTTTCGGTTCAATGACGATCCATGGTTCTGGTGCCTTTTTGGGGTTGATGGCCGTGCAATCGCTCTATGGGTGTTTTTATGGTAGCGAAAATTCTCACAACTACTCGAATACTCCCTCAACGATTACATGTCCATCAGCTCTGACATCGTATGTTGTTGTGGCTGATATCTTTTGCCAGAAAGGGTGGGAAGCTCGCCTCGCACCTAGGAATATCAATATCGCATTCTTGAAAATACCGACGGGCGGTCCTGGACAGTTGGTTCTTGCCCTTCACGATATCCGGCGCCTAATTATATTCCCAAGCCTCTTTTGGGTCACCGAGCAGCATGTCACGCGGCTTACTCTTTGACGTGCAGACCGTGGATTGCGGTGAAAGTGGAACCCTTGCCTGGCCCTTCTCACGATATCAATTCATCACAATGTGCGAAGAACCGGCATATTATCGTCATTTCTTCAGCGGCTCTACAATAATCATATCACCTGGCCTGCTGCAGATTACCTACCACTTTTGATGACAGCATGTACTGTATGTCGGGATGAGTCAGCTTCACAAAGTCCTTGTATTGAAGAGCAGGTCCCTAGGCAATATATATTTACTTGTATTCTTGTTCTATGTACTTGCCAGGGCTGTTTCCGCTTTGCGGAGATAGGTACGTACTTCAGTCACCTCGACATTCCCGATAAGTACTAGCTTTGAGTACTTCAAATGATAACTTGTCTACTCTTTACATAAGTACTCGTGTCTAGAGCGAATCACAGCCGGACAAGAAAAAAAGACAGCTCGCAACCCATCCTCCTCGGTTTGTTTCCTGTTTCTCAGGGAATAAGCCATATGAAGTCCGATGATGGTGGACTCCATTCTGTAACCTACCTGCACTGCTCAAGGGCATCTACTTGGCTTCCCTTTCGAGTAGATTGTCGTATGTCAAGGTCAGCCCTAAACCGGATGGAACAATAATTCCCAATGAGGGAGTACGTCCACATAAGGAGCCTCACCTGAGCCACCACACCAATATTGTCTGTGCAACCCCGTGTATATCTCCCCATATCGCTAGAAGGCGTCGGTAAACCTTCTTGGGATCTCTTGTGACCAGTGAGTAATCTGTTTCCTCCGCATGGTCGTATGCTGCAGTGAGACGACTGTACTGGGACATCCCCCGACCTATCAGGTTACACCATCTCGCCATTACAAACCCCTCAAGAGTCCTATCGTGAAGGTAGGTCGGTTCAAAAAAGTCTCTTCGCGAGGTTATCGACAGCAGAAGGTGGCCCTTGGCAGAAGGATGCAAGTATATCCGTCGGAAGATGCTGCACTCAATGATTGGATGTGCCAACTCGGCATCACGTGGGTTACTTATCAACAAACCCCTGAAATGGCTAAGTTCCTCCTCATCTCGATCTAGGGGATGGCATTTTTGCGAATCTGGACCCCAGGAGTAAGAGAATCCCAACAATACAATGCCACGAAGGTGCGTATTGACTCGTCATGTAGATGCAATGCAATATCACAAACAATGCCAACTCATAATTGGCAGCTGCTGAACAACCACTCCAATTTGTTGATGTCACAGGTGAGAGGGGGGGACTCAAAGCTGAATCGGTTTTGCTATGTAGTTTGCAGGTATAAAGGCCTGGGATGCCCTTCCAGTGTGTTCACCTTTATCTTTTCAAACTTCACTTCAGGGTTCGGTTATCCCTTTGGCTCCTTGAAATTTGCTCAAGTCGGTTTGACTTTTTACTAGCGCGTTCTGCCTTGGAGTACAGGCCAATATCAACCTCTCTCCTCCTAACTCTTTCTTCCCTCTTTCAACCTCCTACCTCAACCTCACCTCTCCAACTTGCACTCCCATCACCCACACATTGAAATTCGCTTTTTAGAGCGCAATGTTCACCCTACGACAAGTTGCTAAGCAACTAGGAGTCCACCCTAGCTTGCTTCGCTATGGTTCCCGAACTCCTGGGGCCATTCCAGATGTCATTCTTATGAAGGTGGACGGCCGATCTGTGTCAACATCTTCAAAGCCACCAGCCTCTTCCCAATCTTCTCGGCCGGTCGTTGCCTCAGCACCACAGCAGATTGCAGTCAAATCAATTGAGCGATCAGCTTCACAAGCTGCACAACCTGTTACCCGCCCAAGCTACTTTCCAGACAACTATCTTCCTCTGCCTGTCGCTCCCACGAAGCCCAAAAAGAAGGAGACCATTTTTGGCAGCGAAGAGTACCCCTACGAACAAATTAACAAGCGTCAAATACCAAAGATCTTTGAGGAGCGTCTTCCTGGTGTTGATTCTCTCCCTTACCTAGCTGCCGCTGAGGTATTTCCTACGAGACTCAACAACTATGTCATTGACAATCACATTCATTGGTAAGCCAGTAAAAGGCAACAGAGTTCCGTAATTCTGTGAGAATACGCACTTACATCAAAACAGGTCCAATGGTGTTGAGGATGAATATTTCAAGCTTGTCATCCCTTCGCCAGACATGGTTAGCAGAAAAGTCCTTGAAGAAATCATGGCGTTGCTTCTTATTAGAAACAGCGCAGCAACCACTTCAGAGAGGGATCTAGCAGATGCCAAGATCAAGAACATCGTCCGTCAGTACCAAAAGGATTATATGAACGCACATCCCTCTGGTCAAAGTGAGAATGTACCCATGATGGATGGAGTTGAGGTGGATGGCCTCCAGCATAAGTACAAAGAGACCGCACTATGGTTTGCAGCTGAGGTTTGTATTTATGTCCCTGATCCAACACATGCAATGTCCTACTTGCTAATTGTGTTCTTGACCAGGCACAATTTTGTCATGCATTCTGTATGTACTGCTTTCGATGGGCCCAGTTCGCCAATGTCGGCTCAGGAGATCAATTCAGATCCACCAGTTGGGAACTCCTTCTTCGATACATCGCGACACACAAACAAATCAAGGACCTTCTTTTCACAGGGGGGGATCCAATGGTCATGACAGCTTCCACATTCGCAAAATATCTTAAACCATTACTGGACAACCCTGAGACTGAACATCTCCAGACAATTCGAATTGGCACAAAGTCTTTGGCGTATTGGCCAAGAAAATTTACAACCGATAAGGATTCGAAGGAGATGCTCCAATTGTTCCGTGATGTGGTCAAGTCTGGAAGATCTTTGTCCATCCAAGCCCACTTTACACACCCTCGTGAACTTGAGACCCCAGAGGTTCAACAGGCCATCAATGCCATCAAGGAGACTGGTGCTGTGATTCGCACCCAAAGCCCAATTGTTCGCGGCATTAACGACAGTGCGGAGACCTGGACAAAGATGTGGAACGAACAGGCTAGACTGGGTTTAATCCCATATTACATGTAAGTACAGCAAACCTACATCTTTTGTACGAGGTCTCTAACATAATTTGCCACTAGGTTCGTTGAGCGTGATACTGGGGCTAAGGAATTCTTTGAGCTTCCATTGGCGCGGGTATTTCAAATTTACAACAAAACCATCTCCCAGGTTCCTGGCACTGCACGCAGCGCGAAGGGCCCTTCAATGTCTGCCAAGCCAGGCAAAGTTCAAATTCTGGATATCCGCGAGTGGGAGGATGGCACTAAGACCTTTGAGTGCGTTTTTCTTCAAGCTCGCAATCCTGCCTGGGTCGGTAAGATTTTCAGTGCTGAGTACTCTGAGACTGCCACCTGGCTTGATGGTCATAACCGTCTCCGCCCCGCTTTTGGCAAGGAAAAATTCTTCTGGGAGGACGAGTATGCTGCACTAGTCAAGTCGGAGGAAGGCTCAAGTGGCCAGTGGAAAATCACAAATAACCGCTTGACCGAGTCACCTTACGACTTCCGCGGGGCTCAATTCGCCAAGACACAAAAAAAATGTCTGTGAGTCTTGTTCCTAATGCTAACTTGGAAGTTTTCGCTTGCACATATGGGCAGTTTTTTGCTTGCATTGCAGTTGGTGGCAGTTTAGGCTTAGCGATCGCGTTTTTCTGCATTTTCAACTTGCTTCCTTAGAGAAGTCATGGTTGGGGCTGCTTCTTCATTTCTGGGTTTTCACCCTTGTAATTGGACTTCCTGGCGCTGGAGGAATACTTTATCAAAAAGGTTCTTTAGATGTGAGAATATCATATGGGTCTAGTTAGACTTCCGATATTGTTTTCTGAATGGTGGTATTTACATTTGGTGGTTTCTATGGAGCTTTAGTTAGACTGGCTTCGTTGGGTACGCCCAATGCTTGCTTCTTTCGTAAAGTTGGAGACTGCTTAATAGATACAGCCGTTCTATTCTATCCATTGCTTGTTTGCGACTTTTTTGGTGAGATTCCGATCAAGTGTGCTGGCATGAAGCAACTAAGTGTTTGGTAAGGTGTGTGGTACTGCAGATAACACACCATGAGTATGCCAACAGCCAACAACTAACTGATCTTTCCAAACACGTCTTCCCAACCGCCCCTACAAAAACATGCCATTTTCACCTCCAACATCAGAGTTCTAACAGATTCTGCTAGTGTCATGAGATAAGAAGAGGTTGGCAAAGAGCCAACTGTAAGGAGCGTTTGGTTACATTAGCCGCCCCCAACTTGCGTCCTATGGTAAGCTTCTCTGCACCGCTCCATGCCCTCGGGTCGATAAAACTCGTTCAATTGGATTGATCGATACCAAGACTTTTACTCTTCATCAGGAGTTTGGTTATTCCAATCAGATGCCCTGGCTCACAACTCCCACACTACTTTGTGTACAGCCCTAGGTACTGAGGTGCCAAGAGAATTTCTCTAGTGTGGACACTTCTGCTTTCTTCCCTCTTCAAGGGTGGGGCTTGCAACGACTTCTTGCCTGAACTTTTGGCGTGAGGATCAAATTCCATCTCCCTCACATCTCGGCACTTGTCTCGAACTCTCCATTCAACCAAGAAAGTTACTCCAATGTGGACGGGTGTGGGTTTAACTCTCCAGCATCAATATACTTGAATTCAGGACATCTCACCGCAGCAACGGATTCAAGGAGTACCACATCAGCTGCTGTCATATCTTGAATGAATCGTACTCTAAATTGAAGAATCCCATTGTCCCGGATTGATGACCATCAATGTATTTGAATTTGCCCGTTGCCGGGTTTGTGGAATGCAATATCCGGGGTTGGAATCCTTTCCAATCAGGTATTTGTTGAACCATAAATCACAGTTACAATGCTAGGATAGGATTCCTGCAATTTCCCACAGGAATACAAGTTATGATGCTGTGATGTTGGATCGTGGAGCTATATGAGTAACTCTCTACGTCCCTATGGTAAGCGAGTACGAGGTAGAAAATAATGAACTTGAACTCGGAAGCTTTCACTCCCGTGCATGAAATAATGCATTTTGACAGCTGCTGTCGTCCAAATGGGGGGGTGGGGGGTGGGGGGGTGTTGTAGAAATTCTTTCCAATCAGAGGAGATTATCGACTTGAAAATTCCAAGAGCATGGTCTGTTTCCCGAGGCTGCAATTGCCCTCCCCTCCACCATAATCACAACACCTCTTTGAGTTATCGCCATTGCCTAGTAGGGATTTCGATTGTAGGGTTTTGCAACCTTGCCAATCATGTTGAAGAATTTCTGAGATTGCTACTGGTGTTTCTGTCAAGATGGCAAAGCTAGTCTTATTGGTAGTGTGTTGCTCGTCGATCTGATCATTGTTTCTCCCATGGAAGACTTTCGACGTGTTTTGAGTAGCCGATAATGCAATGGAAAAAGAAGGTTTGGGGTATATTTTCTGGCAAGCATTTCCTCCTTCCCTGACAGGGAAAGTTCCTAATGGCCGCGTATTTTGAAGGTGGTGTGAGGCATCTCAACTATTCTTCCTTTCGAACCGGATTCCTTCCTCACACACCACTTCATGATGGTTGGATTCATTTCAGAGATTTCAGATACTGCTGTGCGACCAATAAACCTTTATTTATCAACAACGTGTAACTCATTTCAAGCAACTCAACCCCGCATCGCCGATCGTGAAAACAAGGAATACTTTCTTCTCAAACGCCTCCCTACAAGTATCTTACATCAAGAATCTAAATCCCATAAATTTACGTGAAAACGGGCATCAAAAGCCCTTCCCCATATTACTCCACCACCACCACCACCCCCGAAAGTCGATAAACATCCCCTGCAATAACCCTTGCAATCTTTCCCCACTATCCCTGGAGGATTTCTCAAAACAGGGGACAAAACAAAGATGCATTTCTCGGTAATCCAATTGAACATAGTATATTGACGCCCCATCACCTCCCTCATTAGGATGTCTGTTATTCGTCACAGGAACTTCAGTATTGTCGTGCTTGCGCTTACTGTATCCCACGTAAGTGATCGTCAGGGTACTTTGTAACTTCTTTTCTGGGTGGGGGATCAAGTTCTCATCTCCCTCTCTGGTGTTCTTTGGTGGGGGCTCCGAGTTCGGGAGTGCCGTTGAAAAATGCTGCCTCCAAATTCCAACTTTCCATATCTCACACCTAGACCACAACCCAAAAAAGTGGCACGTCAATTCAACAACGCCATTTCTAAAACCTAGTCTCCCCCCCCCCAACCTCCCTTTGAATGATAATGGATACCGTAGTTGGTTTCCAGGAGATCCTTCTATCCTGTTTTGCAGCGCATGGTGTGCCTCGATTGTGCTTTCTTTCCCATAAAATTTCTCTCCCATCGACGGGTGATTTTTGTTTCATACATGATCATTGCTTCTAAGGTTCCTTCAGCTAGTTTGAAATGGGCAAGTAGTGTCAAGACTGGAACTGTAGCTCATTTTAAGGTGTTTGTCAAGTAGCAAAAGCAATTCCTAGGTCCATAAAAATGGCACCAAACATCCAATCTCACCATAGTGAACACATCCAGCTTAGACTATGTAAAGTTTGCTTCAATTCATGTAAAAGGTGTCAAGGTTTGGCAGAAGAGAAGAAAATCCTTTGAATTTATATCAAGTGATTCAATGAATCCTTGAATAAAACTCAGAGATGACTTTGCCAGCTAGTACCTTTGTTTTGGTACGAAGTAAAGTGCAGCAAGTAAATCCTTCTTGTTGTGATACATCATGTTGAAATCGTTTCAGATTACTCGTTGGGGCCAATATTTTGAAAAGTCTCCAGCGTAAATCGTAGCTATTTTTCTTCTTTCCTCAAATTTGCCACCAAGTTCCTTTGGGTTTCGCTCGAACCCTTGCAAGATATTGGGTCCGACGAGTACCTAGTCATCATAAGCGAAACGTAAGGGGGGAGTTGCTGTAAACAGAGATTTACAAGAAATTGGATGCTGGATGGTGCGCTTTGCCATTTGATCACTGTGGCGATTGACCAAAAGAGCGTTAGATCAATATGATAGGCTGTCATGTATTGGGTGTAATAGGATTGAATTTTTGGGTAGCTTTTTGGAGAAAAGCCAGGAGACGGAGGAGTGCTTACGTGGGAGGAGAGAATCAAGGAGGTTTGAGTTGACCATGGAGCGATGATACTGGATTTGCAAGTTGTGTGGGCTGGAGTGTGGTGGGGGAGTTTATTCGTCTCATGCTTGGCGCGTGATGCTATTTCGCTCTCAAGTTGCGAGCAGATCGCGTCTTCAATATTGGATTTTATTGAATCAGACATGATGAAATGGTTATGATGTAGGGAATCAATGCTATTGTATGGCAAAAGAAGGGGACTGATAGTTGTCGCGTTTTGAAGTTCAGAAGACGCGATAGGTATGGTGAAAATGGAAACCTCCACCTAACTTGATTAAATGAGCAAAAAGACAGTAGATAATTATCCTCTGGGATTTAAGTAACTATTCTCACGATTTCTCAAGTAGAGAAAAGAGAAATATAGCTGTCTCATCTTTCAATTTGGTAGCCCAAAGACCATCTGAATTTGAAACTGCGCACATGGATTTTGAGAAAGTTTTATTAAACTTGAAAGCAAATCACAGCTGAAGGGATGCAGGACTTGGGTACTTGGTAGTATAGGTTTGCTTGTTTGAAAGTGAGGTGATGAGCAACACTGAGCCAGCATGAACAAACCCCAAATAAAGCCCTTTCTACTTGAGACTATAAGACTGTCTTCTGCCATCTTATCGCGCTCATTTCTCAAAACCTTGCCTTTTTCTATAGAATTTTATAGCATATTGTGTATATTTTTAGTGCAGTTACTGTAAAAAGGTCCAAAGGTGAAAAATTCGGCTTCAATTTCACTCGCGTAATGGCGGAGCACTCCACCACAACATTGTGAAGTTGAAAACTTGAAGTCACCCCCACTGCTACCCCCACTCAACCTTCAGGCTCACGCCAGTCTGAAGCTAGTACTCGAAGGCTAGATAGCGTGGGCAACTTCTTCTTTCAAAGACTCAACCTTTTTCTCCCCCCTTGCTATACCATATACCTCTCCTTCCAAACCGCGCCACGTCACCATATACCTCTCTTTCCACGAGTCATCACTGTATACCGCCACACCCCAAACAACGCGTCCCTAAAAAGAAATCAGAATGGAGATGAACACTATCAACAACACTGGTCGTTGCAACCACGAACCGATCATACCACCACCTCCACCTCCACCAACTCGCCTTCAGGTCGCGATGGAGAACCTACGGCAGATTTTGTGGCAGACAAAACAAAACTTTCAGCAGTGGTTCTGCAGTCGATTCCCAACAACAAGAAGAAGAGCAAATTTGATCTTTCTTGTCTTCCTCTTTATCCTCACTCTTGCTCTTTTGGTGTTTACCTGGAGCGTTTTTAAACAGGGACAAGATGAAGAGGAAAATGACTATACGTTGACGGTCACCTCAAGCTCAAGCGCGATCTCCAAAACCTCGCATTTGCTTCCAGGTTCCACGCGTTCCTCTGGATTCTTCCAACAGCATTCTCTCACCTCAGGAGTCTCTGGAAACAGCTCAGAGACGAGACCTCTCACCATCACCAGAACAACCTTCGTGTCTTTGACTTTATCAGCTTTCCCATTTGCTGAGACTGGTCAATAGGTCAGGACGCGTTACAATGCCTGCAGTAAGTCTTCTAATTTCCCTGCACCGACACTCTTCCGACATTTGCGTCATTCAATTGCTCAAGTCCTGTCAATAGACCAATAGTCGATCAGAGAACTAACTCAACTGAAAGATGAAAAGAACAATCTCGGTATAACCTGCCAGGCAGTAACTTGATCAAGTGCTTCCTCAACCGGCCTGATCCCTGTCCACCCACAAGGTACAAATATACGCAGTACCCTCTTGAACGTTCTCTTCTACCTTTCTATATCACCTTTACGTCTCTACATCATCTCCAAGACACTGCTTTGCTATTGCGATTTTGCGTACACTACAAACACACACCATTCAATCACAATGTTAGGTGTTATCAGACACCAAACCTCCCTCCTCAATTCCCTACTTTTGGCAAGGAGTCAAAGTCGTCCAAGCCAACTGTCAGTCGCGTACTTGTCTTCCTTCCAATCTGGCTACCTCTCCTTCTTACCCTTGGTCTTGTCATTCTCTTCGCTGCGACAAAAGACGGCCTCCTGCCCACCGACACCTCTGCTTCCTCCAACGATACCACCGTCACGATTCCGTCCTCTACCGCCACCTTGGACTCTGCTTCAATTACCAGTACTATTTACATGACCGCTACAAGCAAAGCCAATCCAACCTCGTTGCGCAATGGCACAGTCCAGAAGACCAACCTCATCGCTTACCGATCGGTCTCCACTGTTGTCCCACAATTGACTACCTTCCTAAACAAGCCAATCTCAACTATGATGTCAGCCAATTGTCAAACAGCAAACAACACTTCCTCTTGGTTTACCGGCATGCAAACAAAGGTCCAAATTGGCACAATAACTACCACTCCTACGGTGAGCTCCTCAACCTCAACGTCTTCGGCTACTTCTTCTGATGACGAATACCTGGATCCAACCTACCCACCTCCCGGTGGTCGCCACATCATGCACGACCCAAAGAGCGACTGCCTTGATAACGAGTAGCTTTGGACCAAGGGAAATGGCTTGTTGGTTACTGCAGGGATCCTCTTTGTCATTGGTGGTTTCTGCAACTACTGGTTCGTGTTCAAGGATGCGAAAGTTCATCAAACGTGTTGCATCTTAATAATAATGTTTCTTTACCATGTTTTTCTTTTAGAAAGCTTTCTCCAAAGAGTCTGTTGACAGAGAGTAGGGGCAGTGTGGCTTTTACGAGAAAGCTTTGGTTCTTATGTATCTTGCGATTTTTTATTTTGGGGATTGTTTTCTTTTGCGAGCTTCTAGGCACCGCAGGCTTCTAGGCAATGGATTGAAATATGGGTAATAAACTAGGTAATGTTTGTTGAGAAATGGAGTTAATGCAATCACCGTTTTACAACACTCTCAATTCACTCTACTTTGAAATTACAGTTTGACTTCTTTTGTGGTGTTTAGGGTAAGAGTAAGTCCTTAACCAAGACAGCAGCTTGTATGCAACATTTCACTTTGCTAATTTGAGGTCATTTGATATGGGCACTAAGATTTGATTGACTCTTCCTAAAAGGTAACTTCCCACTCTCAAGATAGAAAAAGATAGAAATGGAATATTGAAGGTCTTTTTGGGAAGACAAAACCTTTCTGATGCCTGCTGGTAAAACTCTCTAATGATGATGTTTTATCGACAAGAGTCTTATCGATCTGCTAGCCTTTTGAACGAGACGCGTCTCTATACACAAATATTCTTCCCCTACCCATCACACCTTTCAACACAACTACACCCCCGCGCTTGATTACCTGGCGGGGCTTGTACGCATCAATTCAGCCTTGTCAATTCAACCTTGGTGCGCAAACTCAGTACAAATCAAGTCACAACATTCCATGCACATAACTCCACACGAGTCCCCGCCGCAATGAATCGTTACATCCTCTTCGTCCTGGTCCTCCTCCTCTTCTTCAGTGCCAATTTCGTAGGCATCATAGCTCTAGCCAATATCCTCACTATTGAACGCCACGAGCCAACCATCACAACGGTGTGCGATCGCGAGGCCGGTCTCTCAGGCATAATCCACGTCGACCCGAGCACATTGTACGTTGTCTACGGACCCGAGTGCGAGGCTAACCTCCAAGAAGTCACACATCAACCAAATATCACTCTCGAGATTCCGTTCGATCCATCACTTCTCCCATACGAAGGGACTGCGAATGTTATCAGGGCAATGGTCTTTCTACTCCTTGTCGTTGGATGTCGAGCAATCTTAAGGTGGATCTTTCCAAGACGCGCCATAAACCTCCAACTCGTCGATGAAGAGATGTTGAATCGTGCTCGGGCTCGGGCCAGAGCAGCCAGACAAGCCAGACAAGCCAGACTTCAACGAGAAAGAGAGGCGAGGGTTCGTGGTTGGGATGTATTAGGTCGTCAGGAACAAGCCAGAAGAGAGGGTGCCGAAGAACCGCAATTTCCAGGTATTCCCGAAGAAGCTCTCGTTGCAGCACGTATTCCGTATCCCCACCCCTTTGAGGCCGAAAACATCGATCCCGAGTATGCACGCTATGCGTTCGAGACGGCAATCCGTGGTCTTGAACTGCCTCAAGATTGGGCTCAGTATAATCGAGGCATACTTGAGCGTCTGATTCAATTTCAAGAGGAAGAAGCAAGAAGAGCTAGAGAAGAGCGGGAACGAGAAGTAAGAAGAGCCGCCAGAGAGAGGGCACGAGAAGCAAGAAGAGCCATCACAGAGAGGGAACAAGCAGAAAGAAGAGCCGCCAGAGAGAGAGAGAATGAACAGCGCTTTCGGGGGTATCTTGCTCATGCTGAGCTTATGGAGAGGGAACGTCAGCCTCTTGGCCGTGCTACTTGGACTTTAAGACAGGACCTGTAGACCAAGGCAGCCAGGAACTGAGATGATGCCAACCAAATTCAATTATTATTCGCATCATGGGCGCATAAATTGAATGGTCAATGGCGCTCAATTGCATTGCCATTCAAAGATCGATTCTGGTTGTGGTCGGAGTTGTGCTCAACCATATTTGCCTTCACACGGTGAATCCTGGACCGGAGGACCCAGGAACTGTTTTTATTGCGCCACCAGTCATTGTTTGTTTAAATACGCCATGGCAGGCAACTCTGATTTATTGTATTCACATGCAACAAAAAATTTCAGACTCATTGTTGTTTTCTCAGTCTCTTTTTGCAGCTTTTTTCTTGTAAGTCAGCAGCCACAATCACGCAGAGAGGAACCAGCATCCGCTAACTTATATAATTATAGGTACCAACTCCAAATCACCAAATATCTAGATGATCCTGCAAGCATACCGTCAACATGAAACTTACTCGTCTTTCTCTCAACATTTTGCTTCCGACTTTTGCATTTGTCAACTTCCTGTCAGCATACCCTCTAAGCGAACCGAATCAAGCCATCTCTACTAGTTTAGCAATCTCTTCAGATGTACCAGAGTCTCCAGTCGTACAATTGAATGATACATCGCAAGGCAACAGCACAATACATAAAGGTGGCGGTGGTCATGGTGGAGGAGGAGGCCATGGAGGTGGTCACGGATCCAGCGGGGGAAAAGGTGGCAGTGGAGGAACTGTTGTTACTGGCGGGGGATCACACTCAGCTTCTTCTCAATCTGTTGCACTCTCTCGCGGACATGCCTTCTACATGGTTGCCATGATTGTGGTTTCTGGAGTTTTGATCAATGGCTGATCCAGCAATCTTGAGTTGACCATTAGAGTCAAGTACTTCCCAATAAGAACCCACTGTAGTACTCCGAAGTCCCATTTTCCAAATAAAACCTCCCATAGTGACCACAAAGTACTCTAACTGAACAGCTTACCTTGATCAAAAGATATCCCGCCAACCACTTTGCATAACATAAGATATTGTGCGAGTTAGTCTTGAATAATCAGCGTTTACACTTTATCATTCTCCTAGATCGTTTATATAATAGGAAATCAACCAGTGATCTCCCCGACAAACATCTACACCCCTAGTAGCCTCAAAAATAAAGAGTCTACAAGGAAAGAAAATGCAGTAGGCTCTAGGAGTTGAAGCGAGCCAAATCTGATACTTTCTTGTTTTGGGTTCAAGCTCAACACACTCTTGTGTATCCTGTGAGCTCTGAGACTCTATAGAGTGACCTTGATTTGAATAAAATCCGTCATAGAATGAAAATACAGGTCCCACCTTAACTTACTCGCCTCCTCCGGTCACTGGCCTATTTTCTAATCTGGTCTCCACGCTCTGAATACAATATTCGTACAATACCGGAATTATTTTCGAAAAATACATAATAAATTAAGCTTGATAACATTTCGTTGCCGTTGAAGTTACGAAGCAAGCAAGAACTCGAAAAACCTTGATTCACAATGTACTTGTAAAGTCTAACTCTCCGTTATATCTAATGACTAACAAGCTTGAAGATTCACAGGTGAATTCTCGTATTTTTCTGCAATTAACTAGTGGCTATTGCTCCTGAAATGCTACAAATATATCTGCTTGTGGCTGATGCTATCGAGGCTTTCAACAGCACATTTGCGGGCCACTATGTAAACACCTCAAAATTAAACACCGCCCTTGCTTAATATAGACTACCCACCCGTCTCTTCTTGCAAAAGGTACGTCTTGTCTTCACATATGTGGAAAAATAACTTCGCTAACATTCATCAAGATATACTTCGATCCCCGAAGATGTCTACCAACCTGTATCCATCTGTCGGCTTACCCTCGTCATCGGAATCAGCCTCCATGAATCAACAACAATTGGAGCGACGAACCATGGTTTTGATGAACAAACTCGCAGAGAACAACTGGCCTCTGGAGGTGTGTATTGCCGCTAGAATCGTTCATCTCAAATGTATCATAAACACCCCAGACTATCGGTGGAACTGGAATTCCGGAGCCAAGTTTTTCAACAAGTACACTGGCCAACA
Organism: Calycina herbarum; assembly: GCA_001414485.1. Classification (NCBI taxonomy): domain Eukaryota; kingdom Fungi; phylum Ascomycota; class Leotiomycetes; order Helotiales; family Pezizellaceae; genus Calycina; species Calycina herbarum. The sequence continues at coordinate 451,622 of LLEY01000011.1, forward strand.
CGTCCCAGATGGATTGTTCATCAGAAGAATGCTTCTCAAAAACACGGGCCCTAACCAAGATTATTGCGCCAGCCAGTGCCCACTTAGACACGATCTCATTATCGATTTTGAGAAGGAGGAATGGATTGCACAGAAGCCATATGGCGATAGAGGCCGGAGCGATTCCAAAACAACAAACTTGCGCTTTTACCCAAGACACAGAGATACGGACGAGTACAAGACCTTTGCTGCTGAACTCAAGTCACATCTTACAGAAACTGGTAATGGTTCATCTCCAGTGGAGCCTCAACTTCCTCCAACATTTGGGCCACCAAATACTTTCCATGCTGCTCTAGGTTGGTCAAAGGTAGCTCAAGAAAATCGCCAATTCAATATGGGTGGACGATGAGATTGTGTTGAATGGAAACAAATTCTATGTTGTGGACTTGTAGCTGGGGAATATAAAGCTTTGCGATGATTAGGAATTGCAATTGGGATGGACAATTTCTAGAAGGGAAGCATTTGCAGTAGCGGCGTTAGCGAGTAAATAATAAATATGACTCTCTTGCACATTATCTATCAGAATGGTTTGCAGAACTTTGCTCCATGGTGATAGTACCCTTTGGAACTAACTGTTAATGGTAAACAAAACCTTCGATTATTATATACTTCTAGCTAATGCATGTATTTGCTGAGCTGTTCACTTGATATTTCTGGCTAGCTACTACATCAACTCCCACTCAGCCAGGAGGGTTTTCACATCCTCCAAGATCTAGAAGAGGGACCCTGTTGTTCGTTTATCACAAATCGGCTCTCGAAATCCCCTTTAACATTAGCTGTTTTGACCCACGGACTTTTAGTTATGTGTTCCTCACCCCCCGAAAACCGACTCCGGGAAAAAAGCTTGTCAAACGACTCCTCTGTGATACGATATCGAGCACGGCCCCGAAAATAGTTTAAAGCCCGCCATCCTAACTTATACACTTCCGTGTGGACAACAAATGAGTGGAACTTCTCATCTGGGATACCATTTGTGTCTAAAAAGCCATCCTCGTTTTCTAAAAATAGGAATGAAGGAAGACACTTGAACGAAGAAGAAGCAACCTTTACGATCTCCATTGATGACCATCTGTGGAGGTCTTTAGAGGTCATTGAGAGAAAATAGACCATGGGATTGGGGTCGCTGGAAATATGAAGGACCAGAATTGGATGCTTGTAATATGCTTCTTTCGGTTGTAGTTGATTTGACTCGTCCATAGGTCCCTGGTTCAACTCAACATAATATTTGCTTGGCAAGTATAAAATGCTGCCATTGGAGAAGTCCCAAAGTGGTGGACAGCTGCGGTTATTGCTGTTCCCGAATCTGAAACTAAATTGTTCTCTTGACATAGCTGCAGCCATAGTGATAGAAAATATATCGGTGTGAATGGGGAATAAGTCAAGTTGAAAAGAATTTGGCGAGAATCAAGTATTTAGATTGATCGTTCAAAGGCGGAAAGAAAGAGGATTATTGGGAATATTTACTGTACGAGAGATCACCGAATGAAGTTGATTGAGGACTTTAGATAGGATGTGCGAGTGATGATGTGTAAGACAGCTGAAGATAGTCAAGTACTATTCTCAACTTACTGAAGGAAAAAGAAAGACAGATAGGTATAAGCAGAGCAATTGCCGAGCGATCAAGTCTGCTACAAGCTGGACATGGAAAACGACCAAAAAGAACTACCATACAAAGCTCAACCTTCAACCTTCAACCCATGAAATCAAACCATTTCTTTGCCATACCCGCATGACTTTTGCACGCATCCCCTGTTTTCCATTCTCCGAATTTCCTACCAGAATTTTCTTCGCTTTTATTCTGATCTTCCATCACCTCCTCCCCTCAAATCATATCCTTCCTGAAATCCTGACTTCATACACCAAGACAGCATTGCCTTCCTCTCCTCCGTAACCTTGGCTGCCTCCATATGATTCTTACTTTAGAAAACTCTGCAAGATGAGTGAGAAAAATGGGCGACCCGCTGAGTCTGGAAAACCCTAACCATTGACTCATGTCCAGGAAACACCCTTCCGTGGAAGAGAAAACAGGATCTCTTCACGAATGAATAAACCGCTTGGTCAAATAGATTGCTTATCCGCACCTCAATCAACTTGATTGACGTCAACAAAAGGAAAATGGTCGAGCGCGACCTGGAAACAACGAATGCCAATAGAACCGCGACTGGAAACGCCCAGAAAAGAAATCCAACAGTAGTAAAGAGCACACCCCTAAAAAACAGAACAAAAATATATTCACAATCTAACCCACATCTTCCGTCTCCCCCCCTGAATACATCACTTCCCCAACACAATCCCATCCGGCTTATCCTTAAACCCAAAGTTAACCCCAAAAGCAGGATACACATATCTAACCACCTTCCCGCTCTCCTCCAAACCCTCCGCATAACCATTTAGAATCTTCAAGTCCCCAGCTTCGAGCGTGATAAGTTCCCTGTTGGCTTTTATCCTCTCATTCGTCACGGATTTCGCGAGGACCGAGGAGCCTCTTGCGACTGGAGTATCACGAAAAAAAAAACATTAGCCCTGGTTTGGAGAATGGAATGGGTATGGAGAGGGGATAGAATGAAGCTTACGATGCCAACTCAACAACACCGTCGCTGGCGCGACGCCTCTACTCTTGGCAACTTCAACCACTGGAGCGGCTGAAAGCATGGGACACCCAACACTGCCCAAGGGACTGTACGCCGTGACGTGGATTCCCTTGCTTTTACAGAAATCAACAACCTCCTGTTGAGGCAGCGAAGGATGATTCTCAATCTGGTTAACCGCCGGAACCACTACAAAAAGTTAGCATACTCTTTCCCTCTCGATTTATGGACCCCATCCAGGAGCACGAGCGCAGCGATTACGAGGAACTGGCGCCCAACCCGATTCCAAAAAGGGGGAGGGGACCATAAAAGAAAGCAAAAATTAACATACCATTCACACCCTCCCCAGCGAGCAACTCCGTCAAGAACTGCACAGAGTAATTCGCAACCCCAATAGCCTTTACCTTGCCCGTCTTAAGCAATTTCTGCATCCCCCTCCACGTCTCAACATGACTCCAATCCAGCACCAGATCCCTCGATCCATCAGGATGTTTAGGGAACCGATCATCGTTGCCCTTAGGATTCATCGCCACAGGCCAATGAACCAAGAATAAATCCACGTAATCCAACCCGAGAGATTTGAGAGATTTATCCAATCCCTCTTCCGGTCGGGAATGGTATGTACACCATAATTTACTCGTCACAAAGATATCTTCGCGTTTAGTTCCCGCGGCGAAGGCGGCTGCGAGACCGGCTCCTACTTCATCTTCATTGCCGTAGCAATATGCTGTTTCATTCCACCAATATTAGTCGTGAACTAGACTGAACTAGACTGGACTGAATCTCTAGACTCCCAAAAAAAAAAAAAAAGGGAATCGAGGAAGAAGAGAAAATGGCCGAGGAAGGGAAAAAGAAGCAAGGAGAGAAACGAACCAGCATCAACATGTTTATACCCAATCTCCAGCGCATATTCCACAGCCTTCTCCACCTCCCCCGCAGCAGATTGCCACGTTCCCAATCCCAACGCTGGGATCTCCGCACCGGTGTTGAGTTTGAACTTCGTGTCGGACATCTTCGCTTCTTCTCCAGTTCTCGTATAAAGACTGCTTTATGAATTGAAATGGAGTAGGAAAAAGTTTAGAAGTATCAGGAACCGGATGGAGGGGTAAACACCAAAAAACTAGATAAGAACCCCACGGTCTGTCCAATTGACCCCTCATTTCTTCCGGCACATTTACCCCATCCCCATCTCCATCTCCATCATTCAAACGCCGACGATTCCACGCCTTCAATTGGTGTGAAATCCCAAAGTGGGAATCTAATTTTTGTGGAGGAAAAGTGGATGGGCTTCGGCTGAATTGTCCGCGAAAAGACGGCTCCTCACGTTGGGAGTCCGTTTCTCCATGTTTGTCTTATTATAACTGTATTATGAAGAATCAATGAATTGCTTTTCGAAAAAATCTATGGAATTACATTCTAAAATGCCAAAATGCGTTCAACAAACAAAGGGTACTAGCAAAAACTGTTATACAAGGGGGTGGTAAAATTATCGAATCAATTTTCTTTCGTTTTCTCTCTCTCGGGCATGTGGAAAGACCTGGACTATGCAAGAACAAGAATAGCATGATGGGGGTACCTGCTTGCGGTGCAATGATCGAACAAGGGGAGCAATATGGTCATGTCAATGATCACTGCACGTAGTCTCACCATGGGGAAGATATTTCGCATCGCAAGGTATACCTTCCTGCCAGGCTTTCCTTCCTTTAGACAGCCGGGCCAGCAAGTACGCTAAATTGTCCTCCACAGCCTGCAAATGTAAGCTTCTTACCTCTTACGGCTGTGTTGTCAATAAGAGTCGCTTTCTCAACTGGATCCTCGGTTCCGTGGCCGGTTCGGTAGTTCGCTGAAAATCCCCACGAGTAGGCTTGGCCTGCTTTTGTGATGACAATGCAATCATCGATGCCTGCGGCAACGTAATCTGCTTTGATGTCTGTGATATAATATTAGCTGTGTGCACGTAAGACCGTAGGTTATTATTCTTACCTGGTACAGTCACAGGCTCCTTGAGAATCCGTGGTCTGTCTCGGCTGTCGAACAATAAATCTTCTTTGGGAAGATCCTTCTCCAGAACTCCGATTTGCGAATCGTCACAACGACCCCACGTCAACAAGGTGCCATCTTGAGCACAAGCGATCGAGTGATGGGCTCCTCCTACGATGTACTTGATGTCGTATGGCTTGAGGGATTTTACAACACTTGGTCGTTGGACCAAAGCATTATTGTCTCCGGCACCATTTGAGATTCCAGCCTGTCCAAAGTTGTTCAATCCCCAGGTCCAGACTTGTCCCTTGATATCGAGCGCAAACCCATTGTATCCTCCAGACGAGATGGAGGTGATCTTATTCTTTGGTACTCCCACCGGATTGGGAACCAGATAATCCAACCGTCGACGTTCTGCCACGCGATGTCCAAGTTGTCCTTGTTCTCCACATCCCCATGCCCAAATGTTTCCTTTCTGGTCCAGCGCCAAAACATGATCACCTCCTGAAGCTAGCGCCTTGATATTTTTGAGTTGTGGAATGAGAGCAGGTCGTTGCTGCTTTTTGACACCCTTCACAGCATCCTCTTTGAAAAATCCCCATATGCCATCGTTTCCCTAATCGTGTTAGCTAGGTAATATTTCCCATTCCATAAGTACTTACGCAAAACGTTCCCCAGCCATAAACAAAACCATCCGAGGTTAGAGCAAAACTAGCACTGTTCGTAGCGATGACTTGAGCAAAACCTGAAATATCTGAAGGAAAATCGTCTTTCGAGAGGGCAGTAGGAGTGCTTTCTCTCGGGTTGAGGCCACTCTCGTCGTCGTCATCGGAATCGGAATCGGCATCCGCATCTCTTGTAGGAGCTTCCCAAGCTGTATCTCGTCCCAAGGCGCAATTGTCATTGACACCCCACGTCAGGATCTTCTGGTCGTGCGTGAGGGCAACACAGTGCATGCCACCAACTGCAACCTGTACGACTCCGACAGTCTTCGAGTCTAGCAGCTTGTTGAGTCTGGGACGTTGTACATCCTTCACTTTCTGTGCACCACTCGCGCCTGGTCCTAGGCCAAGTTCTCCTCCATCGCCACCTCCAAATACATAGACGTCGAGTTTCTGGGTAGGAGGAGTGTTGATGTTTATTGGTAAAGACTCGCGTTGTTTCTTCTGTCTTTTCGTAGGCACTTCGACGGAAGCTGTGCTTGCGGCGCGCTTTCTGTTCGCGGTGGTAGGAGGAGCTGCAAGGATTAGCAACGCGTCAAGATGACAGAAATTCGGAATTGAGACTTACCATGATTCGGGACATCTTCTGCCATCTTCATCTTCTTTGCTGGCTTCTTCGCGACCTTTGCAGGCGCTTTCGTGACTTTGGCAGCAGCTTTGGGTGCAGGTGCAGGTTCAGGTTTCTTTGCCTTTGCTTTCGCGGCGGGCTTCTTTGCGATTGTGGGTGCAGCGACGGCTTTTTCGACTTTAGAGTCTTTTGTGGCTCTGGAGGGCCGGACATTCTTAGTCTTTGGAGGCATCTTGATGTGCGAAGATCTGGTGTTGTGGACGCAAGGGATGCGATTTGGGTTGTGTTGACGCGATTTTGGTAGGCACTGCTGGAAGAACCTTTTTTTGTAGGCTTGGAGGCGAGGCAGCGGCCAGTGACTCGGCCGACCGACACGTTACCTGATCGTAAGACATCTAATTACATTGCATCCATCACCAGAAGGATTCACCAGTTTATTAAAAAGAAAACAACCAGCTCAAGAATAATTTCGAGTCTCAATCGTTTTGTCTGCCCCATAACTAGATTCTTCTAGATAGTAATGCCAGCAATAAAGGCGGTGTATGATTATCATTCTGCCACTTTCGAGCTATTTCAAGGCTCTTACAGGGGTGGGTGCAGACTACGGCCCAAATAATCGATCCCCTACTTCCAAGCTGGACGAGGAGATATTCAATCCAAGGACTACCGCATTTTGAGGCTGGACCTGTATCGACCTGGACCTTCAACGTCGACCCTTGAAGAATTACCCTCGAGTAGCACGATGACTGGTCCCCCAGAACTCCCGCGCCTTCCTCTCCCACATCAAACACAAAAGACACTTCCCAAGAAACCCCCAAGCACCATTACCATCTGATGTTTGTCGTTCTGTCAGCTTATCTAACCGCCTTGCCAGACCTTCGTCCCAGGGTTTGAAGTGCTTTGTGTTACCAGCCATTCGGCCTGGCACCTGATACGAGGATCTATACGATAAAAGCGCCGGCCATGGTTCTTGTGCCAATCAAGGACCAAATATAACAGTTTCATCCATCCGCTCCGATCACTCAGTAGCCATTCAGACACGTACCGCACCATACTTGGCCATTGCCAGAAATTGGTCTTTCAAGGCATCATCGAATGAGAGTGCGTGTGCCTACTTTTCAGAATAGAGCTACCTTACTCGAGTAATCGTCTAGCACTACTTCCATTCCCTCAGTTACATTATCTTTGAACTCGTCTACGGAGGACGCGGTCGCAAGTCAGGGCATTATAGGCTTCTGCGCTGTAATTCAGGCTTTGAGGATAGCGCTCCCCTGTAAGTAGGAGGCGTCAGGGGCTAGTCAAAGCTAGCAGGCCTCTGTAGCCACTGATTGGACCCTGAAGGATCCACTTTACAGGCATATGATCTAGAGGCCCTCCCACTGGTATAGAGAACCTCTAAAGGGAGATCAGTTAAGCGATCTAACCATACTTCAGAGCCTTCTGGAAACCTTCAAGGCACTTTACAGAGCATAAGCCTATAATACCATAACGAGCCTAGGAACACGGGTCTGTGCGTACAGGGCATTTTGACGATAAATCATTGAATTTATAAAGGAGTATTTAATTTAATTAGGAGTAGACCACCCATGGCGTTTTACTAATACATTAACCTAATACTCCTGCTTTAAAATCAACTTATTAATCCAATTCTGGGGTATAGTATCCCATTCCTCTGTGACGGCTTGGCGCATCTCCTCCACAGTCGTAGGTTAGTGTTGACGTCTATGAAGTGCTTGTTTAATCCACCGCCAGCACTTCTCTATAGGGTTTATATCTAGTAACATAGAAGAATATAGTATTAAGATAATACTACGCTTTATACGGAATTTGACGCAGTAGTTTATTATTGATTTATGTCTATCGTTAAAATCGCCAAAATGCCCTATACTAGGCTCGTAACTAAAGACCGCGTCCTCCGTACCTTCCGAGTTCTCTTTTTTCCCCTCCTGTTCGTCTCTTTTCGGTTTGGCATCTTTTCAAGTGCAATATTCAAACCTTTTCATTTGCAAATACTCATATTTCCTCGTCAACTCTTGTTTTGTCTGGACCAGAATCGCGGGGAACCAGGGGTTGAACAAATAGAGTTTTGCCAAACCCATCTCCCGAGCCTGGCGGCTCCTGAATCTAGTCTTGAAGTTGGGTGCGCATTATTTACTATCATCTCCTACAAGTGCCATACACAAGGTAGGGTCATAATTTTAGTAATAAGGGATGAAATAACGGTAGATAAAGCCATTCTACAGGGCTGAGGCTGTGTACTATGTCGTTGCGGACCTTCCCATCCTGTCCTTATGGAACTCTCTTTCTTTTCCTGCTTTTGTTGTTGTAACTTCTTGGCCAGTAGGGTGATCCACCATCCATTATAGCGGAAAGTTCAACCACTGGATCTACCAGGAATTGACAATCGGAGTCAACTAACAACGGCAGCCATCGTTCTGTTGAATCAGTCACGGTTTACAGTATCTCTTCGACTCTTTGTTCGGATCAAACTCACAACGTCATTTGACCTGGGTGACTGGCTTATGGGCCTCGCTCAGGTATGTTCCTCGTCCTGGCAAACACCGTTACATTTCATTAACCGTTTTCTAGATTATATTTACTCTTTTATGTGTTTTCTTCTTCATGAGTGTGCATTATTCGCTGGGACTTCATAACGCGGATCTATCAATGGAGAATCAGATACTAGCTCTGAAAGTTAGTCTAATTCTTATGTCTCACTATGTCCTCCTCTAACACAAGCTAGTATAAAACAATGGCAACTTTTATGAGGGTTTCTGAGGGTGGGATGATTTAAAGATGGGAATAGATGGGAATAGATGGATGGGAAGGGGCGTCTTTTTTGGGTGTGCATTTTGGGATGGAGTTTTGATGTGTATTGGAGTTTTAGGGGATACCCTATGTGTAGATTTTGTCTTTCTTTGAAATGGATGGAGATTCTCGAACTTTGGGGTTTGTTGGTTTGGGTTGGCTGTTGTAGGTTGATGAGACGAGTGGATTTTTTGGGGGGGAAGGAAGTCAGCACGTGGACAACCCCCAGGTCCTTGGGAATTGGGAGGGAGTGACGTCGGGGTGCCTGGTAGTTCTTTCTCCTCTGGCTCCATGGTTTTTCGAATGCGAAGGGGCGATCTTGAGGTTTTGGTTTTTGCCGGTTGGATGTTCCTACCTCGTTGGGAAGAAGAAACTAGCAAGCAACTCCGCCCGTCTTTCAACGAGAAGGAGCAAGCGTACTTGGGAGAGATTCGGAGATTACCTAGGTAGGTGGATATGGGCAACCTTTTATGCAAACCTCTGATCGCTTTTCTAACCGGGCTGTTTGGTGACTTTCTAGGGCTTTTTAGGGAGGGAGGGGGAATGTTTATATTTAGAAGAATCCATCAACTTGGGGATTGGAAAACATTGATCTCGGTTCGGGGGATTTTTTGCTGTCGGGTCTGGAAACCTGTGCTTGGGTTTATTCTTCCGCGACGCTACGCGTGTACATATTAAGCATCTTCGTAACGCCTCGCATTTTAGTTAACGCTTATTCCATGAGTAGATACATTGAATCTATCCTCTCAAAAAATTTACCTCATCATAAATCACCCACCACGTGACCCCCATTCGGACTTTACCCACGATGATTCCCGACGGAAACAATCACACACGTCTAAACCCCAACCCCAACAAGCTTCATGAGACTGCAGCCAGCTAACTCACCCCAAAAATGCCTTGAAGCTGAGCTATCAAATTCTTGCCGCACGATCGATAGCCATTCACCGCCATGTCTTCGACGCCGAACCCCGGCCCGAAGCCGAAAATCATCCAATGGATTTTAGATACCCGACCCCTATGGCCTGTCCCTCAAATGGAGAAACCGAAAGATCAGGTGCAGGAATTACCGAGGGTTGTATGTCTATTAAGAATTCATATTTTAATCTCAATTCTTCCCTTTTTAAACTCCTTGTGACCGATGGAAGTTAATGCTAACCCAAAAACAGGCATCAAGAGCATTCGCCCTCCTAACCGAAGACCAAAAATCCTCAGTGTTGAAATACTATCACCTCCGCGACGCAAAAATGGCCCTCGCCTCAATCCTCCTGAAGCACCTAGTCGTCCACAAATACTGTTCCATCCCCTGGTCAGATATCCAATTTCAAAAAAGCCCATTGGGGAAACCAATTTATATCTCGCAATATTCTTACGCCCCCGGTATTGAGTTTAACGTCTCCCATCAAGCTGGGATTGTAAGTCTTATTGCTGTAACTAATGGAGAGGGGCAATTTGAGGTCGGGACGGATGTTGTTTGTGTTGAGGAGAGGGAGAAGAGGGATGGGGAGATGGTTGATAAGGATGGGTTTTTTGAGTGGGTTGATATGCATTCTGAAGTCTTTGCGGGGAGTGAGGTTGAGTTTATGAAAACTGGTTCCATTCCACTTGATGAATTAGGGATTTCTGGGACGATTGTTGAGGGTGCTGAGAAGATTCAAAATTGCGAAAGGAGGAACGGGAGTTTGCGAGTGAGGATCCGGGAAGGCAACAGCGAAAGAGATGAATCCATCGACTGCGCAAAAATTATCTTAGCTAAGTTGAGGAGGTTCTACGCAATGTGGTGTCTAAGAGAAACTTACGTCAAAATGACTGGCGAAGCACTACTAGCTCCATGGTTAAAGGAGTTGGAAATCTCGGATTTTAGGATTCCTGCTGCTTCTGAGGGCGTCCTGGATGAAACATCGCTGGAGGCTGGGGAGGCAGTAAAGGAGTTTAAGATTAGGCTTGAGGGGGAGGAAGTGAAGGGTGTGAAGATGGAGTTGTCAGCGCTTGGGAGGGGGTATATGGTTGGTGGGGCGGTGAGAGGCGGTGATGGTGATTTGGAGATAGGGAAGTGGGTAGAGTTGGATTTTGAGAGGGATGTCTTAGGCGTTGCCGAGGGAAATTCGTGAAGTTGTGTTGTTGAGCTTAGGTATCTCGGAATTTTGAGGTTATTCTACTTCCTGTTTTCATATACTGCCTTTGATTTTCTTTTCTCGCCATTCCTTTGCAAAATCGGTTTGAAAGTCTCATTTTTCTTATATTCTGCAAGTGCTGTCAAGCGATTATTCAGATGATTCCCAATCATTGTTCGCCCAAATACCTCTAACAATAGTTCGAGAATATTTGCGAAGTCTTTCTTTGCTTTGTTACTTGGACTGTTTACCATATATTTTCTGAGATAATTACTAGGATTGAAGTCAAGATTCTTTCATAAACAGCCACTCAATTCTTTAAGTCATATACTTTTCATTGTAGCTTTTGATAAGGTTTGTTGCTAAAACAAGATGATGTTCTTCCCAACAGTTTTAATTAGTATGTATATGTATTTGCAGAAGATAGAGTCTGAAGTGCGTTATATTGCCTCCACCACACTTTCGATTCAATACACTTACCTCATTATACTACCCCAGATCTTTTTGTAAATTACATAATGTCACCTTATATCAAGCGAACCTATTCCAAGAGAAGGCCTCGCGCGTCTTCTGCTCTAGATAAACACTCTTGGTGGTCTTCTTCAGAAACCCCTCAGGCCGACACTACCACCCTAGGTGCTCGAGAATTGATCGCTAGCAGCGGACTAAGCTCTGTCGTGTCTAGAACTCGCAGTTCCACTGTAGGTGACTTATCGTCCCTGCAAAGACTCAACAACGTCAACACAACCCCAAATACAACCCCTACCAATGCCAACCCCCAGAGCCAGAGCAATGAGCATACCTTTGCGGTGGGACAAATTATCTTCATGCTAATGGGAACCTTTGATCGGTCGGTTGTGCCTCTTGAAGAACAGGGGCATCCTTTTGTTGTTACGAGTACACATGGAAAACGTTGTGAAGTTGCGTTTATGAGTTCTTCGAGCCCCAACTCCCAATCGAGCCCCTTCATGAAAATAGTACCTAAGCAGCAAGGGTCTTTTCAATGGCCCCACGAGCTTTTCTTAGATTCAGAGCGAGATTACTTTGAACGAAAAGACGAAGACGGAAATAGAAAGGGATCTTTCGTTCATCTGAAATCTAGGTACACTGTGCCGCAGTCAGATCTTGTGCGTTATAACAACTTGGATCTGCACTTGGAGGATCGGTCTCGTGAGAAGATGATAACTGATATTGCTGCTCTTCCACCGGATCCACTAACTCTGGATAAATGGGAAAGGCTTGGTCCAATTAAGGATTGAGAAAATTACCTTGAGCACTTTGGCGAGGACACTCGTGCTTCTTAAACCTCAATATGATCAGCTTTAAGTCTGATTTCATGATAGATACTAACCCCTAATTTAATCATACCCTACAATACAAGTCCTATTTACCTAAATGCACGATCTATCTACTCTTGAGTTACTCGATTTTTCTCTTCACTTCGCTTTAAACACGTTCATCTCTGGTATCTATGTACCCCTCATCGTAGGCTGTAAATTTCATGCGATTCAAGGGGAAAGATGCATATATCAGAGAGGGAGGTGCTCGGTAGATCAGCGGACTTTTACTTTGGCTATACACCGGTCCTCCAGTAACCATAATAATTTTTACGTAAATTTATTAATAACTTAAACTAGACTATGAACATAGTGTTGCTGCAATCAAAACAAAAAGAGGAGGCTGGCGGTGTCCTCGTGAGTATATGCAATGCAATGCACTCACCTAATGGGCGGTGATGTATTTCCCTTTCAAGTTTGCTGCACGCCCATTTCAATACTGCAACTGCAATTATGCTTCTGATCGGACGCTAAAAACACGAGGAGGGCGTACGTGTGACGTGTTACATGCAGCTCGGTTCCATTTGGGATAGTGGTGGAGTTCTTATCTACAGGTTACACAATTTCTGAAATATCACCAGCCTCCATCTTTTTTGTGTGCCTTTCTGAAGCCAGATCCGGTTATTGTCTTGCTGCCTATGGTTGGCGGGGTAGTCAGAAGGGATAATGACGATCTGGAGATATGGAGGTGGGGTTGAGGTGGGTTTGAGAAAGGTGTTTTTGGTTGCGGAGGGAATGTGGCAGTGGTCTAGGAATGGGTGCCGAAGAATCGTCGGAAAACTGAAGTGGCTATTCCTATCCCCTGTTGCTCATCTACTTTGCTTTCACCGTTCCTTTTCTTAGCACCGTAAAATTTACCATTTCATTGAAAATTCGACTAGAAAACTGATATCGTACTTATATTCTGTCTCAGTTCTTTTGTTGAGAGCCATGACCGCAACCTATGGTAAAAGACTTCGATCCTTTGATCATTAACTGTGCATCTCTTATTCACACTCTTTCGGCATTTTGGAAGCTGTTCCCTCGCTGCTGTCTATTATCTTTTATTGTTCATCACCCAATATCAAGTCGTAATTCGAAAATCTTCTATAAATCTGTACGGGGAGTTGCGTTGCATTGTTTTTTAGTTTCCTGTTTGGGAGTTACCCCTATTTTCTTTGTCTTAGAAGCGAAGGAAATGCAGATTGTAGTAGCAGAGCCCTCACCATTGTACAACTTTTGTAGGATTTCGATCGTCAGCCTGCAAACAAATCTAAAGTGTAATTATAATTGCATGACAGATTCCAATCCTTTTGAATTCTCATTCTCATCAACCCCGTTCAACACCCGTTCCATACACGATCTATTTATACACTGCAATATCTTTTACCCCAACATCGTCAACATTAACTGTAGAATGCCAGTCTCTTTTTTCCGCACTCACTCAGTGAGGTCATCTAGACCCCCTGCTACGGGAGTACACTCAGGCAATGGAACTCTGTCGAGATCTCAATCACTTTCGACCAGAAAGCCCGACGTTCGTCACAAGTTCTGGCAAGATAAACCACGGAAAGGTGAAATCCGGTACATCCCTTCGGAAAAGATGATTGAAAGTTTCGAAAAAGACCCAGCACTCATTAAACTAATTGATAAACAGAGAAATAAACTGGATCACTGCGTCTACATATACGAAACCCCGAAGATGGAGATTTCAAGACAAATTTTTTGTTCATGGGCTCGTCCCCAACCGACCACTGTTTGAAACTCGGTTCTCGGGATGGATAAGTGAAGGGACAACTCTTCCTTGAGAATGAGATGGACTTCTTCAAACGGAAGGACCACAAAGGAAACACGCAAATTTCACATATTAATCTCAGAGAAAAGTACTGGATGGATGGGCGGGGGCTCCAGCGTTACTGCTTCTCTTACAAAGAGCGTGAGAATTATTGTCTTGAAACTGAGTCAATCGTTCGAGTGTCGGAGGCGTGAGAAGGTCTTCCACCGGATCCTTTATCCCGTGATACGTGGCGCGGTTTGAATGGTAGCCAGCCGGAGAACTAAACGAGGTGTTAAAGAATTGCAGATAGTCTACTTTTCTCTAGCGCGATGAAGGGCGATGAAGAACCTCTTTCCCCTCATAATATAAAAATTAGTGTATTATCATATCAATACAAGAATTTCCTCTTCAAAAACAGTTTTTCCATGTTGTTATGCCCGCATTGTGATCGAAAAGCTCGGCTGTTCATTTCCACTCGTTTTAAAAACAATTGTTGCACAAACTACAAATTCAGTCACCGAGACATTTATGCATATGCCATTGAGCTATAAGCAAGGCAGCATCCAGGGATTAATTTTGTATTTCAATGCTGTGCTTAGACTTGGCATTGCCGTCAGTCTGTTGTACCAGCTGCTGTTGTACTTGAAATGTAACTTGCCCAAAAGAAACATACTCTCCACACCGACACTTGAGAAAGTGATTATGTGATATTTACGAGCACCCCTCTTCTCCCCTTTCTCCCCGAGAAGCATTTCGCATTATTCCATGATATTCTCAAAACCTAACGATCTAATTATCAACGTGCCAACTCTGAAATAAACGAGAAACGGGGGAAAGCGATCTTGGAAGGCACCAAAAGGTTGGAATTAACGTTTGATCAAAGTCAAAACTCAATTCAGTGATAGTGCTAACTGTTAGAAAATGAAATCAGAAGCCATTAACCTCTTTAAAGAAAGCAACTCGGATTATCTTCCTCGAATCACATCTGCAATGGCCGAAAGTTTTCGTGAAACTTTCCTAGAAGAAGAGAGATTCGGTCAACGAAAGATCGGGGGGCAATGGAGACCAGCGGTAACCAAAGTCTGCGTCGGTGGTATCTTTTGGCTACCAAAAAAGAAGGATATTCCTGAGGGCTTCTTGAAAATCGATCCGAACCTAGTGGAATTAGAACCAGAGGCATTCGACCATCCCATCTTGGTTCTGGACATCGATTGGGAGCCCGGAAAGACAAGAGAGCACGTTGTTCAGTTCCTCTTCATGACTTCTTCGGAAAATAAATCTCGTATGCGATTTGCTCCACGACCTCAGCAGCAGCGAGAATTCATCGCGGAGGATTGGATGTCATTCTTTCCCAATGTCCACCTAGAGGAAGACTTGAATTTCTTTGACAGAAACAAGTACTCTTGCCTTCGCGACGACAAGGTGTATCACATACATTGGGGTGCCCTTCGCTTGTATCAGCATCTCGGCGACAAACCCCCCATGTCCATATTTCGTATGGAGTATCCATGTTTTGCCCTTCTCGTTCAGTATTTGAGGGTGGTGTTAAAGCGGAAGGATTTGAAGATTTCCAACTACTGCGGAACTGATGATCTTGAGTTATCTGGGGCTTGGTATGTGAAGAATATCTTGGATAGCGAGAAATACGGTACGTCCGCATTGGTGGAGACGGAAGGGGAGGGATGCAAGAAAAGTTGGCAAGTGATGAATGATGATGTGGAGGCGCTGTATAGCGATATTGTGCAACCTCGACGAGCTTAGGTTCATGCTGTTTGGAGATTCGGGTGGCTTTTGGGTTGATTTGTTTTTGATTCTCATTGCGTTCCCTGCTTTGGGTGTGCTCCTTGGTTGGCTTTCGACTACATGTTTCTTTCTTTAATCTCTCCATTTGACTTTTGGGCTTTTCATTATACAGTTTTTAATGAGATTTAATGATGTAACTAAGTATAGAATAACAATTTTGCTCAACGGCACTTGGTGTAATTCTCGCTTAATTCCCCCCTGCACCCCTTCAATTCTCCATAGAATTAGTTTACTTAAATCGTATCTGCTCAGTAGGGTGACAAGCCATCATGTTTGATGTGTAAGAGTAAGATACGATCTAATTAAAAGTTATAGGAAGTTGCCTTGCTCTCAACGTGTATTTGTGAAAACGTGACTTGGTGTTGCGGTGTTACCAATCCACATCATATGAACAGTCCACTTTCGCAACCCCTTCCGCTTCACGCCGAATTTGGATTAGCATAGTATAATTTCAATCTTCTAGTTCTACCAAATCTCATGAATGATTTGCACGAGGCCACCCCAACCACTTCTGGAAAGACCCATGTTGCAACGTACACCCCCCAAAAAGGTTTATGCCATAGGCTCTACACACAAAAAGTCACAATATAGTCCTTTACGCCCTCATGGAATTAATGAAATCCTGCCCACGGCTTGCTATAATATCTCATGACTACCTTCGTTCCAAAGCTTTGAGGGGTTCCATCTACGTAGCATAATTGCTGTTTCGTTGTTCTGTGCACTCTTACAGCAATATGAAGCGTCATTTTCAGACTCCCATTTTGTGGGGGACTTTTCTTTACCATCTGGCTTGTTTTAGGTATCATATTGAAATAGCATGTTTGGAAACAACAGTGTTCATTATACGTATTTTCTTTCGCCTTTGCTTATGCTTTAGAGCATAGATGGTGTACCTGAACAGCATGCGATATTATCAATCGTTTATAAAGCTCAAGATCCAACTTACTGTTACACCTCTCGATTTCTTTCACGAAAACTTCTTTGCACACCAAACTTTAGGTGCAATTCATCCTCTATATTTCCTTCGTTGTATAGACTAGCGAAATGCTCGCATGGTATTACTGGTCCAAATTGGAAGCCGCACTTCCAAGCGGCCCCAAAGCGTCATGGGAAAAGGACGGTCCATTTTTCGAGAAGGTATTTGGCCAACATACAAATAAGTACTACGAGCGAAATCTACGAAGAGCCGCGGGGAGATACCGACCCGCATTATGGGATATCTCCAACGGCTGTATTCTCAGACTGCCACCCAAAGAAGACATAGTACCCCACTTACTCGAACAAACAAATCTTTCAAACTTGAGACGATGCTTTTAACCACCCAGTATTGGTGATAGATGTCACAGTGAATGGACCAGAAGATGCAATTGTAGAATTTCTGATTATGACTTCCCACCCACGCGACGATTACCGACACAAATTCTTCCGAATTTTGGAGAAGGATGAACCAGACGAGGGTGGTATACAATGCCTCCATTTAGAGTCGCGAGATGAGAGCGGATATCGTGAATCCTATGTTCAGTTCAACTGCCAGGGCCATAAGATACCATGGGAGGCACTTCGATGTTATCACTGGTCTGGAAAGCTCGATGGCTATCGATATCGAATTGATGAAACTTCGTTCAGACTTTTCGCTCAAAAATTAAACCTCAGGGCTTCCCCTTGGATTGCGACAAACAAGCTTAGAGTGACCTTTGAAGAACGTTATATTTCGGACAATACTGACTCTTCTTTGGTGGACTGGGAGCAGAACTTGATGTTTGGGAGGACTTGGGATGTAAACTGGGAATGTGTCATCTAAATCCCTTCAAATCTCCCCTTGAGTAATAAGCACATTTGCCTTTGCTACACTTTAATGTTATTTGCATCCTCCCTGACTTTCAGGATCCCATCAATTCTTCACATGTCAACTGAATTTTGCTGTGACGACCCCGTATAAAGAAAGTCATATCCCTTGAGTAGTTTCATTGGGCCAGCATTAAGGCAATATAGTTTAATGACATAGCCATTTCCACAAAATAAATAAATATTCACAACACCCTCCACAAGATTTAGGGATCTTGGAATTGAGACCCTCTGAATACTGGCATTTAACAGATGAATGTTGTTGGCAAATTGCTTCAACTTATTTTTTTGACACGAATGAATACAAGGTTTCTGGGGGCACCCAAATAATGCCATATTCAGTATCAAAGGGCTTCAAAAATAATTAGTGTTTTATGAGCCTTGACCTTCTGTAAATGGACACTCCAGGCTGATACAAGTAATGAAAGAACTTGTCATGAGCTGTGCTCCCTAATTTTGTTGGGTGAAGAACGTCAAAATAAATATGCATGGGCGTACTTTGAAACTTCAAATAAAAAAAGCCCAAAGGAGTACGATTACTCATCCCATGAATTTATTAGCAATGTTTGACAAGTCATGGGTATTGATGAAAGGATTGGTGAGTTTCCAAAAAATCTGACATTCACAGCCTGATTCATTTCTCATTTGTTATTTTCTACCATGCGCAGTGTTTCATAATTGCTCTCCAGACGACTTAACAAAGTTTCTTTCTTGAAATTAAACTCGGACTTCTCAACAAGCCCTGCGGGGTCTCGTTGGCACAATTGAACGCTTACTTGAAAAAACAAAATTGTGCAGCGTGGCAGAGGAGGCATTGTTGTTCAAGTTTCAAGGGTTCCGAGAACAAAGGGCTGGTAGTCTACAAAAGTGTGTTCCTATTCAACGACCTTGGCAGTTTCAGTTCTAAAATAGCGTCTTCTTCGTTGGGGGCGTTTGAGAAGGGAATTTGTGCTCATAAACAAGAATTTACAGCTAATTTAAAGGCACAGCAAGAGGCAACAAATGCACTTGCTTTGAAGTTCATATTCATATTTTTTAGAATCTCTCAGCAATAACACACAGTTCAAAATTGGAAATTTCAGTCTCAACCTCTAGCCAATATTTCGCCCCAGCACCCGAAACCAGCTTTCATTTTTTCCCTGACAGAGACATTACCGTTCGTAAAATTTTCAGTATGCCCATTTCAAGAAGTTGGGAGAGTAATGACTCCTTTTGCCGTCACTTCAACCCATTCATAACAAAACTGGATGCCCATCCAGAAACAATTGACGAGAGATGGAGACCTGCACTGTGGGACATTAGCGAAGGATGCATATTATATCTGCCTCCGAAGAAAGATATTCAAATCGCTTTGTTGCGACAAACACCCATCATTTGGTTACCGGAGAATGCCTTCAACCACCCTGTTCTCGTACTACGAGTATGCAGAACCGGACCGGAGAGCGCAATGATATGGTTCGGCATAATGCAATCTAGTGTCCCAAACAAGTACCAGAACTCCAATTATTATTGTCGTGTTTTCCCGAAGTCCAGAATTACAAACCCAGGAGAAAAATGCGAAATCTTGCGTTTGGAAGGTAATGAAATATACCCCTCCGAATCATATGCGAAAGCGGGAGGAGACTTGACTCGGCAAATCTACTGCCTGCCATGGGAAGCATTGCGATGTTATGATAAAAATAACGGAAATGGTTATAAACGGCGTCTCGACGTCGATTCATTTACGACCTTAACACGGACTTTTTACACGCGCCCTTCTACTTCTCCCTGGATTAGGACCAGCAAACTTTGGGAAGATTTCGCGAGCAAATACTGTCCCGACTATATCGCAGAGAGACAGCCTGATGCGGGAGAAATGGAGCATGCCATCAGAGAGATTCCACACACAACCGACGAACCCCCAGAGAATCAACCGTAAATTGAATTTCTATACGACACAAATGATTCATTTTCCCCTCCAGGTTCTCCTTCCATTCCCCTGAATATCACACCACGACCTTCGCAAATTGTTATAAACTCGATACAAACAGCGGCTAAGTACCACAGCGGCACCCAACCCCAGCGTTCTTCAAATTAGACAACTTAATACAAAAACAAGCCCATGAAGCATTTCTCCAGCGCTAAACAGCCAACTCGGCAAAGCAAATCAGCGCAATCCCATTGGTTCCTTCAAGCCCGCTCATTTACCCGACATAATACAACATAGGTTTGCACCAGGAAAAGCGCCTTTGGCGGGAAAAAGAGATTATATAAACGAAACAATTATTTTGGATGTGCTTCGATGGGTTAATGGTGATTGGATGGGTACCTGTAGTTCCGGGATGTTGAAAATTGAGGGTCGATGGAGATGATCACAGGCGCATAACCGCACAACACACCATTTGGTGGGCTCGGGAGTTGGATAGCAAATATAGAAATAAGATTCCCCAGTTATGTTCACTTGATTTCTCTTTTCTTGTTGTCTTTGGTAGCAACACGGAATATCACACTCGTTTATTTTCTTCTGTGTTTGAGACTGAGAAAGGGAATACTTACACTCACTCGTACATATCACTTATTATTTCTTCAACTTTCTCGACACAAAACTTTAACGTTGCCAACCATCAAAATGCGTTTCTCCACACTCACTCTCGTGGCTCTTTCCGCCCTCACGGTTTCCGCAACTTTCACCGAGGTCGGTGGAAAACCTGGATCCGTGGCCAGCGCGGATTGTGGCGATGAGGCAAAGCCCACTGGTGTTCCATCAACCGGTACACCCTCCAAGGGAACCGGAGAAGGCGAAGGCGAAGGAGAAACACCAGGCGAGGGGCCTGGTAAAGGACCAGATACGCCTAATGAGGGATCTAACGAGGGCGGCGACGAAAACGACAACAACTCTGGCACTGCATCATCTATTGCGATCCCAAAGCCCACCTCAGTCATACCAAATGTAGGCCCATCGACTGTCTTCAGTTCGGTCATCAAAACCATCACCTCTTGCGCGGAGGGAGTTCAATGCGCTCACACATCCGCCCCAACTTTTGCACCATCCGTTCCCTCGGTTCCAATACCTTCAATCTCAGGACCATCCATCTCGGCGCCCTCAATCTCAGCACCCTCATCATTCCTCCCATCCGCCCCCTCCATCCCGATTCCAACAACAAGAGCACCACTCCCCTCCCTCTCCCTCTCCCTCTCCCTCCCAGCATCTGGAAACAGCGGCCTCACAGGGACCAGCAAACTCGTCATCCCCTCTCCAGCTCCCAGCTACGTCCCCGGCTCTGCACCAAGTTTCTCAAACGTAACGAACAATGGAACCGTTCAGGCTCCAGCAAAGACAACACCTAAACCTACTACGGTTTTGGTGACGAGTGTTGTTGGGTCTTCGGCGCCTTCGAAGCCTGTTATTGCTCCGAGTGTTGCTCCTAGTGCTCCTATTTCTGCGAATGGCGGGGGGAAGGTTGGTGCGACGTGGGGGTTGTTGGGGGTTGTGGCTGGGTTGGTGGTTTTGTTTTAGAAGCTTGAATTTGGTGATGAGCAGGGGGAAAGAGTGATAGGGATGTAATTTTGCTTGTATGTGTTGTAATTTGAGGTTGAAGTCGGGATACTTCGTCGAGAAATTGTTGTAATGTAGTTTTCTTTCTTTCGGTTGATATTTGTAAATGAAAATAGTTTGAAATATTCAATATGGTTTTCTCCAGTACTGAACACTTGATCATATCTCTTTGCGTCTAGTTCGGAAGAAAAGTAGGATTGGGACTGTGACAGAATGATACAATACGAAAGTAAACTCCCAAGCTTGTTGAATAAATATGACAGCAAGCCGATTCAAAATGATCGCTGGTAGCACTGGCTACACAGGATAGGCACCGAAAATAAATCTCAAGACCACCCCCAGTTTTCTTTATCTTCTCAACTTATCCCATGTAGTACTTTCCAGGGGATAAAATGAGAAAAACACTAAAGGAAATCTATAAGGTGGCCTGGGAATGAACAGTTGGGTTTGATGAGTAAGTTGGTGGCTTGCCAGTCAGTGAGTAAGCTATCAAAAGGCAGGTAAGCTGCGAGCAAGCGAGCAAGCCAATGAATGGCCAATGGGACAGCAGATAACCGTAAACGAGTAAATAAGCTAATAAAAGGACAACTAGGGAAGCTGGGAAGGCGACTCACAATTCGTTGGGGCAAGAAACCTCAAGATGATTTTCGTATTTTCCCGTCACTCTGGTTGAGTGAGTCATGATTCTCTGCCCAAATTACATACAGTAGCAGCGATCATGACGGTGGTTTAAGCGACAGTGATCCCGACTCTAGTAGCGACGATGATGGATGTTTAAGTAAGGATGAGTGAGAGCGTTTAAGCACGAGGAAGAATATGAGCAGCGCTTGCTAGCATGCAGGAAAGAAGACAAGCCTTGGAGCTGGATCTTCCAGCAATTCCCAAACAGAACGCGTTCGTTGTCATCCCTGGGATCGTTGCATCGTACAGTTTTCCCCAGGTCCTCAGTAGCAGTTGCCTCTGATTCCGCGACTGCCATCTGCTCGAATAGTATGCCAGCCATTCTAGTAGATAAGACTTGATGACAAAGGTTAATAAAATTTTAACTCTTCCTCAAGAGACAGTCACATGATGAGGCTCGGGAACACCATACTTAAATTAGCTAATCCGGTTAAATCCGTATGCCCGTGGTAGTAAATAAGGTGAAGGCATTTCGAGATTTCGGGGTTCGGACCTTCAAAAACGCCAGGTCACGAGTTTTGGCGTTGGCTGCCTTGGATCAATGGAAAAGGTCGCGTTTCTGATCCTCCTGGTGTTTACTTAACAACACCATCTCCGCCCCTGGGATGATTTTGGCCACCAATCTGCTATCGTTGCGATACATTTCAAACCAAATCAATCTGTTCGTGCACTGAAAATCTCTCGAAATCTCTCTTGCAACGAACCGCCATACTGTGTACCTACTTTCGTTGCTACCCAGCACCCTGAACCAGAGAAGCAGTAGGTAACTCCTTGAATATATCTTCAAGTAACTAACCAGCGTAGTTCTACCACCCTCAAAATGGCAAACATACGCCTCTCCCAATCCCCCTTCCTTCTCATAGCCGCAACAACAATGGCGTCCATCTCCCTCGGCTTCGGCATCAATGCCATCCTCAACCCCGCCCACGCTCTCTCATTCTTCGAATTCGACTACCCAACCGATGCCTCCACGCAAAAGTTGGTGGACAACCTAATGATCATATATGGAGTTCGTGATATATTCTGGGGTCTTGCCATGTATGCCCCCGCATACTATGGAGACCGCAAGTCCTTGGGCTGGATCTGTGTTGCTGGGAGTGCGGTCGCGTTTGCGGATGGAGCTGTGTGTTATGCTGCTGGGAAGGGGGAGTGGGGACATTGGGGGTATGCGCCTATGTTGACTGCTATTGGGGGTATGTTGCTTGGGGCTTTTGATAGGATTTAGATGTTGGAGATGGTGGGGATGATATATGGTGTTGGAGTCGGGACTGGATGGTGGGATTTGTTGACAGCTGGGTTTTGGGAAGTTGTAAGGATATGTCCCTTCTTTTGACGAGGCTTATGTTCTCGGATAAGTCCGTAGGCTCTTGCAATCTATTTTTCTCCCTTAGTTCCTTGTACTTTCTCCTATTCACGGTACACACTCGGTGATGGACCATGTGATCTAGCCTGTTGCCAGTGCAAAGCTTCGCCACCATTAGCGTCTTCCTAGTCTCTTTTTAACTACCGACCTCGGGGTCTAAAGTCTCAATCAACAGACAATCGAACTCCTGTGAACTAAAAGGTCTGCTCCATATCAAGCTCTTTCCCAACAACTTACAGACCTCTGGATAGGTACCTTCCTCCATCAGCTTGCGGCCTTCAACATCGTCACACCATTCAAATCTTGTGACAAATTCACTTTCGTACTCTCCACCTCAGGTTCGACTCTTACAAACCACAGCTTGACTACTTCATGGACTAATTGTTGGCAGTCTACAAGAAAGGGATTGTCAAGAACCCACCTTCAAATCCACCCTCAATACTCCTCTCCACACTCATCAACTCCTGATACCGTATCTCTTCACCAATGGCGCAACTCGAAAACACGTTCAATTCTCCGGACATCTCTCCCCGAAGCAGCTCTGTACAAGACTCTGGCTCTGCACCAAAAGCTTTCCGGTTTCTCGATCTCCCTTTCGAGCTTCGACTGAAGATTTATCAGTACTATATTCTGCGCGGACGACAGATTGATATTCGTCAAACCAGCTATTATTGGGGTTTTTGGAGTTCTTTTTATTTGGTTTCAACGGGTGGGCGCCGGATCACCCTAGATATGGCGAATGGCCGGATAATGACTACGGCTACGGAACTGGCATTTTTCGCGTGTCGAAGCAAATCAGTAACGAAGGACTTGATATTCTCTGGGGCGAAAACACATTCTATATCAAGCTTACTAGCCGCTTACCGAAAAACTTGGAAAGGATTCCTGAAGCATTACGGCTTAGAACCAAGTCTTTGAGACTCGATGCCGACCCCGACTACGAAATGACCGACGATTACAGAGAGCTAAGCAAAACCCTCTGAGCTCCAATCTTTCGCAACCTAAAGGTCCTCTATTTTGAGATGATATGTCATTTTCCGGAAATGTTTGAGGACACGGATCCCATTGTGGAGAAGTCGGACTTTGAATGATGCTCAACGGTCACGTATTGCTTCAAATACTTGAATGGTTGTAGAGTGGTGATTGAGAAAATACTAAGTCCGGGGAGAAGGCATGGGGAATTCATTGAGAATGCATTGCCAAAGCGTTATCGCAAGGTTAAAAGTCATTCCCTCTATGAGGATTACATCATCACAGAATTCAAGGCAACCTCTCTGGAAATGTCGTCTTCGAATTCACCAAGGAAAGGCTGACGTACTAGCCTCAGTGGCTTATGCTATTGACAGGGTTTAATTTAGCGTCTAAGTACTATAAAAGTCCCCTTAATCTAGCTTCTTGCTACGCAAAGATTCGCCCCATTCAACGCTCGTTAATACGACTAGAAAATTGAACTCTTGAGTGTTAAGCCTACCTTCTCTACGATACAG
This sequence comes from Calycina herbarum, assembly GCA_001414485.1. NCBI lineage: Eukaryota > Fungi > Ascomycota > Leotiomycetes > Helotiales > Pezizellaceae > Calycina > Calycina herbarum. Next base: position 476,248 of record LLEY01000011.1, read on the forward strand.
ACCCTTCTTGATACTTTTCTCCATTAGATTACGGTCTTCGTATTCTCATACCTTCCAATCTTGAACAAATTCACTTCCAATATTCCATCTTTGACCTGAGGTACGATTTTGACGTGAGTTATGAGTCTTGCAAACTCCAGCTTGACCACTTCATGAGCTAATTGTAAAAGGACGAGTTTGTCTAGAATTCTCCTTCAATCCGACTTACTCTTATCTGCTACTACGACTTCCTCGTTTCCGCAATGGCGAATCTCGAAGATTATCTTGGCTCCCCGGAGCTTCCTTCCAAGAGCAGCACCACACAAGCTTCTAGCTCTGCACTGAAAAAGGTCACCGGATTTCTCGACTTCCCCTTCGAACTGCGACTCAAGATATATCGTCACTATGTTCCACGCAGACGACTCATTTACCTTTCGAACAATTGGAAAACATATACTCCACCGAAGTTCATCGAAGGTACCTGGGGTCGGATCGAAAGGGTGGATTTGGATGGTCGCCCAATTGAAGACTGGTCAGCAGTTCCGCACGGCAAAAAAAGCAGTATCTTTCGTGTTTGCAAGCAAGTCAGCGAGGAAGCCCTCGAGATCCTATACGGCGAAAACATATTTCAGGTCTATCTCAGAGTATACATCCGCATGTTCCCCGAAGCCATGTGGCCCAGAATCAAGAAGTTGGAACTCATGGCCGTTCCCGGCAGCGATGACCCAGAGATAGGCAAACTCCCTTGGTCCTCAATCTTCCAAAGTCTGGATGTCCTCTATTTTGGGATTCCAGGGAATCAATGTTATTATTGCAGACTAAACGTCGAACACGAGAAATACGCCGAGACCCCAGAAGATACAGCAGACGCCAAATACTTTCTCGAGAGGGATGAGATATTTTCGCAATGGTGCTCGAACGCCGCGATTTGTTTTAAACACTTGGGGGATTGTGATGTGGTGTTGAAGATAAGACCAAGTCCTTGCAAGCGTCGTGAGGAACTCATCGAGAATCAACTACTGAGTAGTGGTTATCGCAAGATTCAAAGCCATGATTACGACGAGGATGGATCGCCGGACCATTATAGCAAGGCTCAAGGCGATGTCCCTGTAAATGGTCTCTTTAGGCGGATAACTCGAGCAGCTCCAAAAATGGCAATGGGGACGCCTTTAAGCTCTGATGACTTGTAAGTATCTCGAGATAACTATGGTGAGGGGCGGCTCGCTGAAGGAGAGGAACTAAATACTTATGTCAATAAATTAATGTAAATCTCTTATTTCTTGCTCGCGAATTGTGAAATGCAATTGGACTATAGTATTGCTAGGAAAAGCTTGACATAGAAAGGTGCTTAGCTTGTGTTGCGACGGGGATTTTCCCGAAGCCGAGTTTGTTATAATTAAATCGCATATAGTTTTTGAATACACCTAGATGGGCCTAATAGCAGAAGCTTTATAACAAGTACTTGTCATGAGGCTTTCCCCTGCCTTCGCGCAGCTCTTCACAAAACACGTCTAAGCGGCCTCGCCAAAGCTATCACCACGCAGACACTTGGGTACTACGACGCAACGCAAAATCAAAAGTACTATCCCATCGTGAATATGAGTATTTAATGATCCATTTTCACATTCATATCAAAGATATGTGTTTCCGACCGGTGGTTACTGCAAAATTAAATAAATAGTCAGGATCGATGCGTGGCAAGGGTAGGAAAAAGCAGAGGGTCGAAGTCCTATTCACCTAGCATGACACCAGCCCAGCCTTAACAGAAGATCATGTCAATATCACACTAAACTCTTAAACTACCAAATCAATATTATTAAATTGGTCTAAATGAAGTTTCCGGATGCGTGTATTCCTTCTCAGACTGGAATTTTAAGCGCTGACAGTCTGACACTCATACCGCCTCTGAACGTAGTCTACCCTGGCATAAGCGCCCTGAATAGCATCCTGGCCCAGAAAATCCAAGATGCTGAAACAGCAGCAGCACATGAAGTAAGCACCAACAACCCAATCCCGGATAGTCTTCATGACGGGGAGTACTTGTAGCCAGGTCGTAGACCCAAATGCACGCGCCCGCGAAGAGAAACGCCTCATGTATGTACGTAGGATGATTATGTTAACCTTAACTTTAACCATCGTTCCTGTTTTCTGCAATCTGCTCATGAGAATCCTCTCTCCGTTCCTTTTTGTTTGTAATGTCAATTCGTTCCCTCGACGATGCGAGACCATGCATTTTCATTTTCATTTCCATGGCTAGCCGTCCTCTTCGCCAATCTGGGCTTGATAGCGACTCCAACAGCAGCAGATACACCTCCTGGGCCTTTCGCTATGGAGTGGTCAACAACAAATTTTGGACCCGATGGACCATGGCATGCCGTTCAAGTTTACATTGGAACACCGCAGCAACCTATTTCTTTATATCCCGGAGGAACCCTTCGCTCACACTTCCTCACACCTCAAATTTGTTCAAATAAGACACTATCACCGGGATCCTGCTATGCTACAGTAGGCGGTCTTTATAACTCAAACTCCTCTTCAACCGCTTTCATCAATTCCAAATTCTCAGCGTTCACCGACTTTTCCCATGGGGGTCTTCGAGTTCGCGGTCCTGCGGGTATCGGTGCATTGGACGATATTCGCATTGGACAAGGCGCCGTACCGAATGCAACCATCGCGATACACAATGATGTTGAATCTATTTATCCTGGGGGAGCCACCCAAGCTCTTCAAGTCGGGACTCTAGGATTGGGGTATCTCGGAACTGGACAACTCCAAAGCTTCACTGGTACTGCCTCCGCGCTGAGTGGAAATGTCATACCAGGGTACCTAAAAGCAATGAACATTACCTCTTCCAACTCATTTGGTTTGCATATCGGGTCTGTGAGACCCAAAATTCCCAGCTCTCTATATTTTGGGGGATACGATCAGAACCGCATTTGTGGAAATGTCTCGTCGCAACAAGGCCCATTTGCGAACATTGATGGAGATGTTCCAAGCGGGTTCATCGACTTGTTGGATATTTCCATCAATGTTATCGATGGCTCTTCTCCGTGGAACACAAGCAGTATCAACGGCATTTTGACATCAGGGAACTCATCAGTTGGCTCATCTCTCTCAGTTGTGATGCTGCCGGAAGCACCATACTTAAATCTGCCAAAAAGTACCTGCGATGCAATTATCGCCTGGCTCCCAGTAACCTACCAACCTAATATAGGACTTTACACCTGGAATATCGATGACCCGCAATATCTCAAGATTGTCTCTTCGGCATCAGCTCTGAGTTTCGCGTTTCGAAAAGACCAGCTCAACTCTCAGAACATCACGATCAACGTCCCATTCTCGCTCCTCAACCTTACGCTTGAAGCACCTCTATCCAAGAACCCCATTCCATACTTTCCTTGCAACGCTCAGTCGTATGGAAAATACTCCCTCGGGCGAGCCTTTCTTCAAGCAGCCTTCATAGGCGCAAACTGGAACGCCAACAACAACCAAGGAACATGGTGGCTCGCCCAAGCACCCGGTCCAAATATCCCGTCGCAGAGCAGCGCAAAGACAATCCTCGACCAAGATTCCGCCATTTCAGCATCAGACAATGATTGGGCTGCGAGTTGGAAAGGCGCCTGGACGGCCTTGGCCAATACGCCTACCCAGGGCCCTGTTGACCTCTCGTCCGGTATTTTAGCAACAGAAGCAGTCGACGAAGAAGATAATGGTATTTCAACTCCTGTAAAGGGTGGTATTGGAGCCGGGGTGGGAATTTGTGCGCTCGTGGGCGTTGGCGCTGCATTTTTCTTCATCAAGCGACGCAGACGTTCGGCGGCTGCTGCTGCTACAATTGCTGCTAAGCTTGAGGTTGAAAGCTTACCTCCTCCGGTCCCTTCCAAAAATAACGATAAACAACTCGCTGAGATTTATGGTAATCCATTGTACGAAGTTCAAGGATGTTATTACAATGAGAGGTTTAGACCGGCAGAGTCGCATGATCGCCCCCAAACCCCTATTTGCGAACTCGCGGAAGGGAGAGCGAAACAACCGGTTTATGAATTGAGATGATGGAATACAAAGCACCGTTGAGGAAAGAAGGGCAGTTTAGAATATATATAGTAGTATCGCATGAGTTGAGGTGATTGAATTTTGTAACACTCGCATTTTGTATACCCTGGGGGAGTTCGTAGTTTTAAATATATCATAGCGGTTTTTTTAGGGCTCTTCCGAGGATTATAAACAAGTGAGCTTTGTGACGGCCCTCTACAAATACACTAAAAGAAGTGCTTGTAGAATGGTACCTTATATTAAGGAGGAGAGTTAGTACGCTCTGTCTCTATTTATCTATACTAAGCGCGACATCGGCAGAACCTCGGTAGTACTGGTCACGTGGTAGCACGTGATATGGTCGTATGTGACTGGGACTGTCATATAACTTGTCTAATTATATTATATAGTTTAATTAAGTATTAAAGGTTTTTAAAAAATATTATTATTTTATAAGAGTAAATCGTATTTTATGTTTTATATTTTATGTTTTATATTTTATGTTTTTGTTTTTCTATTAGCTAACTCTTTGCTAATGTCCTCTGTACTAGCGCCTCGCATTATCACAATATAACCATCAACCTCAAATTAAGCGAAACGAGTCTTGCCTCGACTTCTGTCAAAATATATCTTGTTTACAGCAACATCAGTTGCAATCCTAAAGTACCTTATAAGATGTCCGACCGAGCACACAGCACATTGGAGCCTCTACAGAACCAAGAAAACTAACCAGGACTAGAAATCGACCTACGAAAGTACAGAGTATAAGGCTGATTTTAGGTCTTAAAAAGAGACTCTTCATTCCGATCGCTGTGCTGGTGGTTCTTTTGAGCGTGGGTGTAATCGTTGGAGGAGCTGTAGGTGGAACTTTGGCAAAACAGAAATCACAGTCAGCCTCCACAGCAACAGCAACACTACCACACTCTCCACCTCTATCAATTCCAACAGCCGCTCCATCTAACTTGTCCCATAACTCATCAATAGCATCGCTTAACTGGACCGATGGAACTTTTCAACACCATGCTTTCTTTTACCAAAACAAACTTGATGGTATCTCTTTGTCGCTCCCGTACAGACAGTAAATAGGAGAATTAAGCTCCAATGCTTTCCTGGGACTTTCTGGCTCCAGATTGGCCGCCTATTATGACAGTTGCGCTTCCTAGAATTGCGTCAATAGCACCGTCATTTTATTCCAAAATATGGATAAGGAGCTCCGTTACATCAACGGATCCCAACGCTGGGCTAGAAATAGTGAGAAAAAAATAGGAGATAACTTTATAGGGGCGAAAACAGGCATGGCTCCAATGATATGGGCAGCATCCGGTAGCTTGAAGGTATATATAGAAAACAGCAGTCAAATGCAGGAATATACACTAAATGGGACTGACTTTTCTTTTGGTATGTCAAATTCACACAGATTTAAAAGTACTCACCGAAAATGAGAACAAGAGATCAGTCTTTGCTATCTTCCGGAAGACCCAGCCTGAAGAACCCTTCCAAGATTATGGCAATACCCTTAGCCAACATAGAAGAGGACATGGAGTTTTTTATTATATCACTCGGTCCCAACAACAAGCTACAAAGCCTTCAGCAAGGTCCCACAGGGTGGTTTGCGCAAACTACCCCAACATTGGACGATGCAGTTGGTAACTCCTTCGATATTGCTATGAACCATAACCGACGATTCTACGGTGTTTCGGAAGGACGGATGCATGAATATGAGATGTCAGACACCCCGGAGAAGTGGAAATATATAGGGGTGGTCAACACAACTGCGACTGCTACGTGAAAAAAAGGGTTGCGGTTTGTCTTCCGGGGGATGAGGTTGCTAGGAAGACAAACTAGGAAAGCACATTGGAACGGTAACCTATAACGTTCGGAGGTGTAGTTGTTTTTGCAGACTTTTCTATATAATGAATGGAATAAAAAGGATTTTAGAGATGGAATGACTACCTACATGTGTGTGGTGATCTTTGTAACCACGTGCGCGTTTTACTGCTATAAAATGACCACCTTTCCGACTCTCTTTATGATACACTCAAACTTCAAATTTTGTGGCACTCAAACAAAACAAGGGACGCTCAAAGTTTTTCAATAGACTTGATAGCAGATATTAATTCATTCGAGGACAATTTGTCTCACATCCAAGATCATACACAGCGAATACTATCCCTCGGATGCTCCCTCTTTCTTCTCAGAGATATCCAATCGAGAATCAGCAGACAGAATACCATCTTTACCGCCAGAACTCTCAATACCATTCCCGAACACAAGGTTGTCATAACCCACCATAATATCATACCCCTTCTCCAAATCTACGAACCTTTCCCCGCATCCTAAATATTCCAAAATCAGCATCGCTCTACCGTTCTTAGTGTGCCAAACATACCCACAAGCTTCTTCGAATTGTATATGGTATCCATGAATTTGAGGAAGCTTTCGGAATCTTTGGCGAGAAACTCGGCACAGCCATCGTAGGAGAGGATTTTCATTTTCGATTGGAGAAGAGGGGCAATCATTTCTTTGTGCTGAGCCTCTTGGTGGAACTAACAACAAAGGTTAGCCTGCATCTGCTTGAGGCATTCATGGTCGGGATTTGTGTTTTTGGGAACAGGAAACTTACCTGAACATATCGCACGAGGTTGACCCCAGCGTCCTTGGTAGAGAGTGTTAAATCGGCATGGACGGACTTCCAGTGCTCGTGGAAAAACTCGTCTGTGAGACCTGGTTTCTTGTGGAAGAAAACTTGAGTTCGGAAATAGGGTTGCTGGTTGGATCCAGATCCGACCTGGAGCTCAGGGAAGGTGAAATTGTGTGTGTAATGGTTTGGACAGGCTGCCATCTTGATTTTTGAGCTTTGTAGATGAAGAAGTGCTGGAATTCCGAATTGAATACAAGCTTGGTAGACGGTGTTTTTTTTCCCGTCACGAGATGGAGGGGGTATGAAGGAGAAGAAAGGAGGTGAATTCTCCGAGCTCTATATAGACTTTTGGATTTGTCTGGACTGCTCCATCACTGAATTTTGAGGTGCAAGTGACTTCGATAATTGTGATAGAGGCTTAAGAATCGACACTGACACGATGCTTTGATAGGTTTAAGGGGTTTGAGGCTGTGGCACAGGTCCTCACCGCCCAAATTATCGCTAAGAATGAAACCCGAACAGACCACTGGTATTTGCTCCTGCGCTTAATTAAGATCATTGATCAGCTTTCCATGATTTTGATATTAGGTTGTGTTATAAGAGTATCATGGAAAGTGCCACTACGAGCGTCTCATTCAGCCACAAAGCCAAATTAAGACAGCAAGAGAAGCCTGCTTTCGACCGTATCAACTTCCGGTCGTTGAAGCTCTAGAACCAGAATTTTGAGATGATTATGGGCGTAGAACAATAAACCAGTTTTATTAGCCTATAGTAGACGCCTAGCGCAGATAAAAAGTCTTCTTTTGAACAAATTGAAATGAAACTTTCAGGCCGTATTGTTAAATTTAAAGCGAATGACCATTTGTAAGGTGATGGGGGTACATGCCACATGAGTCATTCTTGGCTGAGTTATCTAATCATAGGACTTTCTCTCACATAATTTAATTTGCCCAAGCATCAACAATAATATCAGCAAACACCACACTTGATACGGGCACATCAATACAGCAGTCTGCCAAATCCTCTGAATTTACGTTTGCCAACTTCTTCAAGTCTTGAAAACCTCCTCCTCTCATGACAGCCATGACGTCCATATCAGACCCACTCGCAAATCTGCAAACATATCACAACTCTTCCGGAACAATTTCAACGAACTCTATATCTTAGCACGGCGTTGCCAAAAACAAAACTCTGAAGTCGGCCATGACCACTCCACCAACTCCCCTAACGAAGATGTCCAGGGAGCTGGAAAGCTTCCGAGAAAGCAAATCAAAAAGTTGATTAAGAAGATAGAGGCGTATCACACGCCGACGACAGATCAACAAGCTCAATATCACGAACACCCCCCGACGGCGCCCCGGTCTGTCGTTGATTTTATGGCGGACCGGGAATTTTCCCATGCAGAAGCGTTTAAGGTGGAAAGTGTATCTGTCGAAGATCGGTCTAAACCCCCCCTTTTGAGGCTTCCATACGACCTACGCCGTGTTATTTACCATTTCGTCATCCCACTTGGCCATATTTACCTCTTTCCACACAAGCCTCATGGTTTGAAAGGAGGAATCCCGAATACTCGCGCTGCTAACGCAAATCCAACTCTGCGTTCTGTTGAATTTTGCAAAGAAGGAGAACACTTTTTTAGACCAGAGCTTCTTTTCAAGCATGCAACGGGTCTCTTTCAAGTCTCAAAACTGATAAATTATGAGGCCACGAATGTGTTTTATGGGGAGAATCGGTTCTTTGTAGATCTTCACAACAAACTGAAGTCCAGTCTTCGCCTGATTCCGAATCCAAACAGAGCCAGAATCAGGCACTCGCTTCTTTACGCATACGGCAAAGCAAAAACATATGAGAGGTTTTGGTCTGATATTATTCCGAATTTGAATACACTGGAACTCAAATTCCTCTTTGAGGAATCTCACGAGGAGCGGCCACGGCTTCGACGTCTTCTGAAGTGCTTGAGTCGGCTTTTGCCAACTGAAGGTTGCTATGTAGAGGTAGAATATCAGGGCGGACATGAAATAGAATCGGCTGTTGAGAAGTATTTAGAGCGACCTTTTCGGATAAGGAAACTGGAGCACCATGGATTTACATATGTAAAGAGTGGGACTTCGATGGTGTATCGATGGACCTCCTGGAAAGACACACAAGAAGCTTGGAATTCTTGAAATAATTTCGCTCAACTCAGGTATATTCCTAGTAATGAGATTCATCAATAAAAGTCTTCTCTTAATAACATCCAGATTGCTATAATAGTCCGTGTGAGCCATGTCTAGTTTAAATAAAGTGCAAGAACCACTTTAATTGACGGTTTGCCCTGAATCAAGTAAGATGTTGATTTTTGTAAATAGAGAATGAACTAGTATTGTAATCTGTACCAGCAGCCGTTAGGTGAATGTCGACTTGCCAGTTGTCACATGATCAATGGTTGTCCCTTGGCCTTGTTGTGTATAAAAGCACTTAGCACTTTTCAATCTACCATATGTATTGTCACAATCTCCATAGCAACTGAATCCACAAAACTGTGCTAAAACACACCTTGGTCGATGAACCCAAACAACTCTTTACTCTCGTCGCAGCTAACGAACTAACATCATGGCTTCTCACGATGAAGATCCACTCATTGGCTTACCAGGATACATCAACCCCTACCGAAAAGAACTTGACGAACTCCAAGCATCAGTCAAGAAAGTTCAACGATTGCGTCGATTCCAACTACAAGAACAAATGCTCGACTGTGTCTCGAAGCAAATAAGCGAGGAAACGTTAGATGTCTTATACGGAGAGAACGTCTTTTATCTCAATCTTTCCGACAAGGCGACGCAATTTATCAACAACATCTCCGTGGCAAATAGAAAAAGAATAAAATATCTTTAGAATTCGGGTGCAGTATCTAATGACACCTAGTTATTTGGAAGAAGCTACATGGACTACTCCAGGCAGTGGAGATACGAACAACGAGATGGTTGAGCTCTGGTCTTCTATCTTGTCAAATTTACGACGACTTGAACTCCAATTGTTTGAACCTCGGGAAACATTTTTGGTTGGATAAGTGGTTACCCAGAACCTCAAATATGGTTAAAATTGCTTCCGGGATTTTTGAGATTCTTGGATTCGTATCTATGTCAAGGAACTTGTGAAGTAATTGTGGACGATGATGATAAGGGACAGATAAGACAGATTGTGAAAAAATGTCTGAAGAGTGGTTATTAAACAAGAATACTCATTAACTGATAACCTCTCCTGAAAGAGTAAAGCGAAGCTAGGAGGAAGATGCGTTACAGAAGAAATTAGCACGCCTAGTAATATATTTGGTTTCTGCTGGTACCATTATTAAATTCTTCTAGTAATAAAAAGAACTTATAAGTCTTGCTATATCTAAGTTGAGAACTCATACCTAAGCCTGCTGTGAACTTGAAATTTATTAACGATGCTTCAATTGCTAGACATTCTTATAAATCTTTCATTTCCTTTAGCCTAATAAAGGCGAATACCAGTAAACTCTGTTTTGGAATCAACAACAGTCTTTCTATTCTCTCAGCCTCTTTTCATTTTTAAGTTTATCAAACAAGATAGTTACATCTTATAGGAACGATAAGGCAGATAACTGATCCCTATGAAAGTCATAGGCAGTTTAAAAAAGGAGGTGAAGAGGAAGGATTAACGCGACTAGGGCTGGAAGAAGATTGAAAACACTGATCAAGAGTGAAGCGTCAATGTGTTAATCTTATGTATACAATAGCCGTGAATGTGGTCTTGTCGGTCGTCATAGACCCAGCACATGCCTCCTTTAATAAAGACCTAGCCGCAGATAAAAGAAAGCTCTCCGCCCTTCCCTATTTCCGATCTTTTCATCTACACTAGAAAGATACGAACATCGCAACACTCATCGCAACTAGTGTCTTGGCCTCCGGATATTACCACAAGACAACTGTTTACCGACCTCTTTTTCATACAAAGAACCTCACAGCTCTCTTTCCAAAGCGAATTTGAAATACAACACCACATCTACCAAAACTTACAACAAACCACAATCATGACAAGCCACGACCCAATGAATGGGCTGCCTATTCAAACCAACCCTTTTTGGAAAGAATTTGATCAACTCCAAGAAGCTGTGCGGTCCTTCCAACTTCAAAAACAAGACTCAGTGAAGGAAAATGGGGGCCCCACAACAACACTTGTGGACCGCCTCAACAAAGCCCAACTTGCCCTCCTGGAACAAATTTGGGACTTGATGAGAGGCATCGAACATTACCATGGGTGCCAGGAGAGATTTGCCCGATTTTTCAATCTTCCATACGAATTGCGACGAGGGATTTACCTTTACCTACTCCCTGGATACGATGTAGCAGTGTCCAACCATGTAGCACTTTCCAAACTCTGGGTCCTGAAGAATACCGATAGGACTCCAGTTAATAAATACTATCATTTGGGTCATTGCAGGGATGTCGAATATCACATGTGCCCAGCTACTCACTGGTACATGGGCGACTTTGAGACATGGTTGACCCTTAGCAGTATAATATTGGTCTCAAGACAAATGAAGGAGGAAGTATTGAACCTACTATATGGGGAAAACTGGTTTTCTCTAGATGTCAGCAAAAACCAAGAAGTCAGCGTCTCCCACTCCAACCTTCAACGCGTACGAAAACTCAAGCTTTCCTCCATCAATCACTACAACGAAGGGATGAAATTCCTAGACGAGGGACTTTGGTCAACCATTCTGCCATTTTTGGACAGACTTGAGCTCTCTTTCGAACAGCCAGGATTTATTGGAGACTATATAGAAATTCACTACAACGTGGAATTGTGGCTTGAATGGCTGCGTTCTTTTCTAAAATGTTTGAGTCGGTTTTTACCTGAGGGTTGCGAGGTGGTGGTTAATGATAATTGGGAGCATGAGACGAATTTGGTTATTAAGGAATGTCTGAAGGGCAGCGTAGAGTTCAAGCGACTATTGAACCGCCCACCAGGTTGTCAGCTTTGAATGGAGTACTGGGGAATTATGGTTTTGCGTATGTGAAAACATGATGGAGTTTTCCATGAAGCTGGTCAGCGATCTTGACGAGGTCATTAATGTGGGTGAAGGTTTGGGAAGGAGAAGGGAGTACTTTAGGTTGAGAGACAGATAATTATTCGGTGCTTGCTAAATACCGCCTTTCGATCTAGCAAGCTCTCTAGTAATAATACCATTTAATAAAACCATCCAGTCTCTCTCTGTAATCAAAATGACTCAGTGTAAATATTAGCATGGAAGTCGGGTTCAGCAAGTATCGCCATACCCGTCTCACAGATGAGGCAACTTACTATAGTTGAAAGTCAGATGATATGAACTGTAAATCCATTGCATTTGATCTTTGTAATCAACCATTCTATCTAAGTAAGGTTCTATATAGCGAAGAATTGGAGCCTTAGTATTGTCCGCATTTTACTGCTCACCAACTATATCCAGTCTGACTATATCTCTACTTGGAGGGGATGATATTTTTCTACACCCGTACTTTTGCGACTCAGAACAAGGTTACAAAAATACCCAAAAAAATCCAGAAGGATATATTACGTGTTTAATACTATGTTTAGTTCTTAATACATTTATTGCTTGTGTTGTGGTTTTATTCTAATTCGTAGCGAAATCCAGAATCCACCTCAGAAATTTGTTCGCTCCACTTACAGCGGGTCTCGAATCGCGCTATTCTTTCGCACTCTTTAAGAACCATATAACCGTACAATTAAATTATCTAAAAACGTAACCTAACATCAACAACTCAATTCAAAATCAGTCCAGATTATTGATATATTTTTCCAACTACTGTGTATATAAAATCTGCGTTTCCCAAAAGAGGGGGGGGCCTCAGTGTCCCGTAGAGCAGTCCTGGCGAATTTCTTCAGGGGCGCGCGGGGGTCATCGCTTGTCGCAATATTTCGTCGATAACAACACCATTTCTTGGAATGACATCCACTATTACTTTTCCAACAACACCATTTACTAGCGATTCCTTCTAAGAAACCTGATGTAGAGATAGTAGTAATTATACTTATATATTCCTTATCCCACCCAAAAAGCTCCTGAGCTCAAAATATTCGAGTATACATTTTTTTACCTTAATTTGGTGCTTGCTTGCTCCGGTCACTGTACGGAGGGTTACTCCTGGTTTACTGCTGGATTACCTGTGGGTTACTGGTTGGTTACTCATGGGTCACTGCTGGCTCACTCATGGGCTCGTGGGTTGCTGTCGCTTACTCCAAGTTTGATTTTTGGTCCTCAAACTTGATACTGGCTTACTTGCTATTTGCTTGATTACTTGCTTACTCGTTAATTACTCGTTGCTTAATAGCTTACTCGCAAGACTACTTTTCGGCCCCCAAATTCAGTACTGGCTTACTTGCTATTTGCTAGATTACTTGCTTACTCGTAGATTACTCGCTTACTCGTTGATTACTGGATGTTGTTAGCTTACCTGCGACTAGTAAGTTACTATTGGGTCACTCATTGTTTAATAGCTTACTTACATGCCTGCTTCCAAACTGAATATTAGCTTACTTGCTATTTGCTAGGCCTACTCTTTATTTACTCGTAGTTTACTTGATTACTTGTGGCTTACTCGATTACTTGTAGCTTACTTGAGTTTTTTTGGCCTACTCAAATTTGACACTTGAGTTACTCAGTATTTGACAGCTTACTCTGCAGAAAAATTTCTTAAGAACTTATATGAAGTGGAAAGTTACTTCTTGTAGTTTAAAGTGGCTGCTACAACTATATCTAAAGTATTATCCTCAGCACAGCAAAGCGGCTTCCATCGATGCCCTATTTTTCTTAGGCTTCTCTTCTACTCTCTGGGCTCTAAGGTCTTTGAACTGTTACATTTTTATCTTTTGAATTCTATTTTTAGGGAGTATATCGAGGATTTCCTTTTGATTGTACTAGATTATATCCTTACGCGACATTTTCTATAGACTTTAGCACCCTAAGGTAGGGTGTAGAGTGCCTGAAACAGCGGAATACGGCCTGTACAGCCTGAGAATTTCAAAATTTCTCTTCTAGGTCAAAAAGCAGAACTAACTTTTTTTTTATTAATTTGCTACGCAGGATCAGTAAACAACCAGATAGGCAAAGTCCTCCCTTGAAACATAATAGTAAGATATCAAAAAAGAGAGAGACAATTGACCTCCAAAAATAAAAAAGGGGTTGAATAATAATGCCCCGCTTTAGCGATTGCGATTCGCGATAACGTCATCGTCAACAACCTCTCCTTTGTTCCAACAGCTCTTCTTACTCATCCCCTTCATCTATCAACGTCCGCATTTCAAGAACGAACCAACATGCCCAATATTCTCATAATCGGGGCAACTCGCGGCCTCGGCGCGTCTCTGGCAAACGCCTATGCCTCCCAGCCCAGCACCACAGTCTATGGCACCACCCGAGCCGCCGCAGGCCCAAAAGGACTGAACGAGAAGATCACATGGGTTCCGAATATCGATGTGAGCGATAGTGGCGTTGGACCACGGCTGGTCAATCAATTAGGCAGTTTGGGAGTTGCTGGTGGAATGGTGGAGGGGGATAATGAGGTTCGGGGTTTTGATATAGTTGTGAGTTTACCCCTCTTCGGGAGCTCTGCGAGGCCCGCAGTATGCTACGGGATGGCAGAACTGATTATTGATTCTTTGGCAGATAATCACAGCTGGATATTTCGCGACGGAAGACTTTGTCAATGGTCCTAAATGGGAGGAGGAAGTAAAGATGTACAGTGTGTACCCTAGAACCCCTCCTCAAAGATCAAAATACTGATATTCTCTTCCAGCAACATCAGCTATCTCTCCGCCCTTCATAGTCCACTCTCTTTCCCGCGCGCGATACATCTCCAAAGGCTCGAAAGTCCTTCTTATATCCTCCGAATCCGGATCCATAACCCTACGACATCCAAAAGAAGGCGGAGGAAACTACGGACACCATGCTAGCAAAGCAGCATTGAATATGGTAGGGAAGTTGTTGAGTATGGATGTCAAGGATAAGGGAATTATTATCAGTATTTTGCATCCGGGATTTATGCGGACCGAAATGACTGCTGGTGTGGGATTCGACAAATATTGGGATGATGGTGGAGGTGAGTTTACAACTCTCCTCGGAGATGGATGGGATTGGGGGTTTTTGGAACTGGCCTTGGAAATGCTGACGGAATTATAGCTGTCACACCAGATGAGGCTGCCAAAACGCTGATTGAATGGGCTGAGAAGCTAGACATGAGCAAATCCGGCGAGTACTGGGCTCCCCGTGGACCACGTAAGTTTAACAATCTTCTTGGAAAGATCAATGCTAATACAATTGACCAAATAGGTGATATTGGAACAGCGGACGTTACAATTGGGACCAACCTTCCCACCCCATTACAATTACCATGGTAAATCACGAACAGGAAGATGAGTAAATGATATCACGATTCCCACGAGCCCATATCATCCACAATGTGAATATATTTCCGTTTTGTCATGCTTCTTCATTCATATTACACTCCACTATCATCCCATCATCCCAACCAACTCCCCAAATTATTTCCCAGGCTTCCAATTCCCAGTATTAGGCGCGACTTTCCCTTCCCAATCGCAAATTTCATACACTCTCCCAGCCCCAATTTTGTTTCCCACGAATCTTCTTACAACACAGCAAGCACACCACCAACAAGACCCATGACGCTTCCCAGCCCAGCAATCAAAGTAGGCGCAGCACCAGCTTTACTCGACGAAGAAGAGGCACCTCCAGCACCAGCTCCAGTCCCAGTAGGTCTCGCAGTCGAGCCACCAGCACCAGTAGAGGTGAGTCTAGCGCTAGTCGAGAGAGCAGTACCATTGCTCGTAGGCGCAGGGACACTTCCTCCAGTTCCTACAGCAGTAACGGTTGCGTTCGATCCAGAACCACCGGACGCGCGAAATTGATTGCATAGCTCGTTTCCGCGGGTTGCGGCGGTGGTGAGTTCTTCTGTTTTGCAGGCTCCGCTCTTGACGAGGCAGGCGGTCGCGGAGGCTTGGATTACAGTCACGGCTGGGCCGCATTGGCAGGCTGGGTCGGCGAGTTGGCAGCCTGCTGAGGTTATGGCTGCTCGGATGCATTCTTGCTGTTCGGGGTATTAGTTCTGGGGTCTTTGGGTTGATGGAGGCAAGAGGGGATGGGTAAGAGGGAGAAACTTACAGCACAAGTTGGGATGCCATCGAAGTTCTGAGCGGACACGATGGTTGCTGCTACTGCGAGGAGGACAGTGGTGAACTTCATATTTGCGAGTTCGGTGTGTAGATTGAAAGTTCAATTGGAAGCGAATGTGGTGAAAGAGATGAAGATGGAATAACGACGGTGTTTGGTGTTGAGAATCAGATTCGATGGATGAAAGAAAGAGGACGAAGAAAGGGAGGAAGGAAGAAGGAGAAGGGTCTACTCGGGGTCCTTTTGAGCTCCCAAGCCACAAACACAGCTGAACCGAAATTGATTCACGCAAACCTCACTGCCACTTTCCACTGCCACTGCCCACCTGAGCCGCAGGAGCTCGATGCGGGGACTTGTAACACCCCTGATCCTAAAGGAAAGTAGTTATGCCTGTTTTGGTGGTTTGTGCTTACTTTTGTGGGCTGATGGGGCGAAAATTGTTGGTCAATGTTTGATCCTTTTTTTGGTGATAGGAGAGGGCATTGATGAATACGAGGTGGAGGTGCAACACTTTATGGAACTATCCGGTGTATGTTTCTTCTTCTTTTTTGCTTTTTCCCCGATTCTCTTTCCAAATCATCACTTCAATTGAGTCAACAAAAGAACCAACAATTTCACTTTGAGAAAAACCATACGAGTGTCTGGTTCAATCAATTTATTTATGTTTCTCTCACGTAAACAAGCAATTTTCCCGAGTTGGATGCAGTGGAACCCTCGTTCTGGAATGAGCAGGGGGGACGAAGATCTTTGATTCGCGGTTGTGGGGAAAGGAGGGTAGGTTTGATTGGTGTGGGATATACCCGTTGGTTATGGGTTGCGAGGGAACGAATGAGAGGGGTTCTATTGTTACATTTTGTGTTACGTGAGTTCCCCTATCCTCCATCGTCCATCCGCTCTCCTCTCTGGAATTTGACTATACTGTGTATAGTATAAAAATAACGCAATCCTCGAGCATTTCAAGCACCAGATTAAACCTCCTTGACTTGCGGCCTAGACGACATGGCAACCCTTGTTGCTACTTGATAGCGCCTTGGAGATCAAAGACTTACAGAAAAGTCGCGATGCGTAAGCGTGAAGTCTCGACTTGAAGTCAGTATATTACTAACAATTGCTAGCTACAATGGGCTACTCGACGATGCGGAACAGCCACCAGTCTCGGAGGAACATATACAAAAGCTTGCAACGCTCTTCGTCCGCCATAATGCTCACAAGACTCTTGGTGTCCATTTGATTCATGGCCACTTCAAGACACCAGAGAACACTGTCATGCTGGGGAGCAACTTCGAAAATCCCAGTGTCCGTTGGACCAAAGTGACGGAAATCGACGCCGTCGACCTCAGCGTTGTCCATGGACATATTTTCGTTCTCACCAGTGATGGTTTCATCGCATACGAGTACCAGGGCGGACCTATGCCAAGTGTTGGAAAGCAGTTCTTCGCTGACTTCATCGATTATCTTATCACAAACGACCTTACGAATCTCCTCCGCCTCCAGGTTCTTATCGATGGCATGGACCAAATCATGTGGGAGCTCATCCTCGACCAAGGGACTGTCATGTTAGATGCAGCAATCGTACGCGGCTGCTCACCAACCCGAATTACGGGTTGGAGGTTTGAAGTCAGGGATGGGCAGCCGCGTGTATGTCAGGCAAACGAACCACAAGGTTTTCAATGCTGGGAAACCTCTACCTAAACTAAGTGATGTCGACGACCTTAAGAAGGCTCTCATCAATCTGGAAATTCTTTGATATCTTAGTCATTCCGCCCCGCGGAGAGACAGATGCGCCACCAAAGATGATGTTAGGTTTAGTTTATGCTAGCAATTACTTATCTCAAGTCTCCAACAACACCTCCTATTTGTGTTCCTCTCTGTGCCTTTGACTCCTCCATTTCCCAAATAGTTTCACTCAATTGAGGTCATCGAACCTCGTACTCGGATTGACAAGAAAACCGTCTAGAGATAGCATATTGTACCGCCCAGTCTCATCGTCACGGATAGGCGTGGGCTCCGGCTTATTTGCAAGCCGGTTAGTGAAGCCAGAAGATAGCAGTAAACCCATAATCCTTGCCGTCTTAATGTTCTTTATCGTCTCCACAGATAAGTCTCCAACTTCGTCTCGAAATGCGCTCCAAAAGGTGTCCTGCAGAGCCCCGTAATCTTCGTATTGCCGCCACCCGTTCTTGAGATGAAGTGCACCCGTAAGAGCTTGTAGAGAATGAAGATTCTGGCCAAAAGGGCAGATTTCAGCTTCTGCCCAGTCTATAACACCATTCAGGTGGCAAGACGTCTTATCGACCATGATATTACAGGAGCCAAAATCGTGATGGAGAAGAACCATTGGCAGAGAGAGAATTGCCTCCATTGAACCAAGGGATTTCTGTATAGCGTGATGAAATCGAGGCGGTAGAGAGTGGAGTAGCAGCTGCAGTTCCTTGGTATATGTCCGGCGTAGATTCTCGCGGTAGTCTGAATCAACCTCTTGAGGGGCTTTCCATGAGAGGGCAAAGAAACTGTAATCAATTAGCACTTCCGTTAAGAAATATACCTCCATGGCGACCTTTTGATGTGTTTCAGATACTATCGTAGTCATATTCATAGATCTGCTGGAGTGGTAAAGGAAGACGGAGAGTGAACCATACTGTGCTACGTCTCTCATGAGCGTTCTTCGCCAAGCAAAGTTCAGGTCCGAATTTTTGGGGAAGCCATTTGCAAGAACAAAATCCAGATAGCTGATACCCGGTATCCGATTCATAACGTAGATGAAAAGGGGTTCTTTCCCACCTCCTCCCAATTGTCCGTGGAATGAAGCGTTTGGGGCTAGGAAGCCATATATTTCTCGTGCCAGAGCCGTAATCTCTGATTTAAGCATCAAGGACTTGAGACGGAACTGGACAACGAATTCGAATTCAGGTCCAGCGTAGACCGAATAGCTGCAGTTGCCTTGCACGGTCACAGGGACAACTTTCCCCCCAACGAGGTCTTTGGCCTTAGTGTCGCATACTTCACGAGTCGCAGATGTCTGTGAGAAGAATTCTGCAATTACAATATCCAAGGAATATTCTGGATAGGCAGACATAGCAGCAAAGGAGCCTCGAATCGCACACTGTTTTGCTGAAATGGTAGAATGGAACCCTGGCCTGGCGTACAGCGCACACGGAGAAGAATAGTCTCCGGATCGAAAATCGAGGCCTGTGCCAACTAATCTTTATTCAGCCTAGCACCAACTGATATCACCAGAGCATTAACTTTTTCTCAAGAAATAAAATAAAAGGAAAGACAACCAACATCAAATGACATGAAAAACACGAAATCCACTACCCCCAGCCCCCACATTACGCTCTCTGCGGAAGGCACCCGTAAACATCACAAGGATCTTAGGTCAGGCTTGGCTATGAACGCTATAGAGTCGACTGAACAGTCTAGTACACCTTAGATTCTACAGAACAGGTGTGGGAAAACCTTGCGCAAATCGAGAATTTTAGACGCGGTTTGGTGCCACGTCTACAAGGCCAGGCACCGACGACTCAAGCTCAAGTTGGTGTCTCACAGATCAGTTCATATCAGCAGGACGTATGCATCGTAACTACGTTGCATAAACCCAATGCATGTCTGCGTCCTCACAAGCTACTCAGCATTTGCAGCAGCAATATTACGAACCAGTCAGGTAGACCAAAGCTCACTGTGCCTGAATTGGTACGGTAAGTGGCAACCACTACAGGTATATAGCTGGAGTAGTCCGCTGTGAACATCGCAGGCTACATTCTAAGCTACAAACACTCACAAGTGATTAATGTATAATAAACCAAAATTACTTCGTCACACTCTCTTACTCTTATCTCCAACCAGATGTGTCACTATTTTGACCAGTCGTACTATTTCAGTAAATGCAGAGTCGACCCCAAGCATATTAAGCTCAATCGCGATTGGGATGAATATACCAAAGCCAAAGCTAATGGGCACTACTGCGCCGATGCTTGGTTAAGCTAAAAGGTAACATCTTATATTTAAACGTGCTATAACAGGTCTAAAAGGTTATAAGTTCTTCTAACTCTAGATCTATATATATACAGTTAAAAGCTTAACGAATGTCGAGCTTTATAAGGATTTTAGTACTAGTAATTCGTATAAGAGTTTCGTCGATTAGTAGAAGAGGGTACTAGTCCTTATAAGTAAGGTTATTAAGTTTCCGGTAGTCGACATAGAGCTGTAAGCTTCTGTTAGGCTTCTTTATAAACAGTACTAGAGAGGCGAAAGAGGCGTGGCTAGGAATAATAAACCCTTTATCGAGGTTATCGAGGATATACTGTTTTATAGCTAGAAGTTCCTTAGTCGTTATCCTATATAACAGGCTATACGATAGGGTATTCGGACCTATAAGTTCAATCCGGTGGTCGACTTAGTTTCGTAGCAGGGGAAGCTCGTCTAAAGCTCTCTGTTACGAATCATGTGCTAGCACGTGATGAAGTGAAGTCCAGGCGACGCCCTGACAGGACAAAGCACTATTGTAACCCTGGAAGGAGGAAAGGATTGGATATGATAGGGCATGTAAATCCTGAGGATCTTATTACAGTTATATCACGTGACTCGGTTGGAGTAGTCAGGTGATGGAGTCTAGTTTTAAGGAGCTCTAAAAATGGAGTCGGACTCTATCTTCGGGACTCCTGCTAAGAAGGACTCTAAACATAAACGAAGGTTCTATATAAGACTAGCACGTCTGCTATTAGATAGGAGCTTCGTGCTTAACTTTAGTTATCAATCTTATTATATTGTTTAATATCTTTGATATAAGTAACGAGTTCACTTCTAAGTGAATAACCTAGCGCATCTATACTTCTTACCTATATACTAACCTTCGAGACTTAGTCATCTTTGTTTAGTTCGTTTAAGTTTTGTTATACTTTAAGCACCTGCTTAGAAGTTTAGTTACTATGGCCCTAGTAACTCCTACTGTAGTAGCTAGCCTAAATGCTAGTTGAGTTAACGTCGTAGGAATATCTAGAAGTGCGACTAGAAGAACACTTACTGGTATATAGTTAACTAGGAACGACGACAATGTTAGTATACTAGACGCCCCCGAGCCTTATAAGGTCGAAGCACTTGAATCTATTAAAGTTAAGATACTAGATATATATTATAGGAAGCGAAAAGAACTTGACTTATTCCTTCTCTAAATAGACATCTACTTTAACTTTAACTCTAATAAGTTCGAAGGTAATTATAACTTATAAACTATCTTTGCTATCTCCTACCTTAGAGGATTAGTATTAGAATAGGCTTAGCTATACTTAGAGGACTTCTTTAAAAATAAGGATAAAGACAGAAAGATAGAATTAACTAAGATTATGTTTAAATCTTAGAAAGGATTTAAGGCAACTATTAGAAAAGTCTTTAGAGACTTTAATACGATCTATATAGCTGTATATAAGCTTTTAGAGTTATACTAGACCGGATTAGTAATAGATTACGCTAATGAATTTTAACGTTATAGAACGAAGTTGGGATAGGATGTTATTACTCTTATAGAACTTTTTTATAGAGGATTAAAGATATATATTTATAAGGAAATAGCTAAGTAGAATATATAATTCTTAACTATTATAGGTATGATTAAGGAAGTTGTCTAGCTAGATAACTGCCTTTATAAATTTAGAAAGAGTAACCCTAGGTATAGGGAAAAGAGTAAAGGGTTAGGAAAGTAGAAGTACTCTTATGCTAATAAGTATAGTAAGGAGGCAAACGCTATGTAAAAGAAAACCTTTTTAAGGAAAGGAGGACTTTCCTAGGAAGAGCGAAATCATCGACGTAAGTAGAACTTGTATTATAATTATAGCTAACTAGGCTATAGAGTAAATAAGTATAGTAAGAAGAAAGACTCTAAGGAAAAGAAATAAATTAATACTACTGTTTAATAAGAGGTAGCTTTAACTAATTATATTAAACTTATAGATAAGGAGCTCGAAGTATAAGGATATAGAACCTAGATTGAAAATAATAAAGGAATTAGTAGTATATAAGATACTAATAATAACGGGGATCTACTTCTTAAAGAATATTATAATATATAATTAGTAATAGAATTAGAGTAACCTCTTTAAGTAGAATATAAATTACTATTATTAACTAGTTTTTTAGAGATATTAGACTTATCTTCTAGTTTGAAAGAGGAAATAAAGAATAAAGACTCTAAAGTTAGAGAAACTTAGGCTTTCCTTAGAACCTTTAAATAAGGAAATCGATAGGTATATATTAATAATTAGAAACTAGATTTCTAGAGTCTTTATATAATATAAGGAATTAACCTAACTATTTTAATAATATATATAGTTATAAGTAATAACTCTAAAACGATAACTCTAGTTAGCCTAATTACTAGATAGAAGACTATTAAAGGAAAGGAACTAAAACGAGAACGTTAACCGATTAAAAACCCTAGCTACCCTAAAGTAGAGGATATATAGAAAATATATAAAATATTAGATAAAATCAGTATATAGATATAGTAAGTTTTAATAGGATTTAAGAGACGAATTAAAACCCCTTTTCTTAGAATACTACCTAAAGATGTTATACTAAAGGAATTCGAGTAATATATTATTATTATATTAATTAGGAATAATAGGTTAGTATTTAGAAAATACGACTTATAATAACTGTTTAGTATACTATTCTAGGAGAGAAGAGAGCTCGATATAACTAGGTAGGCTAAGACGGAACTAGAGGAACTGTACTATCTAGAAACAGGAGAACTATAGTTTATAGAAACAGTTTAGGAAACGATAGTATAATAAATATAATATAAACTAAGTCTAACTTTAAACTAGTTATTATAGAAACGATTCAAAGGAATATTACTAGAGCTTACTAGAATAGTAGAATATTATTAGATATATAAGGTAGTATTATTAGATAAAGAAGGAGTAGTATTCTTTCTTTAGTCCTAGATTAGAGCTATTAGGGAAAAGAATTTAAGAGACTATATATTTAAGGTTTACTATATAAAACTAGAGATAAGTATACTAGAAGCTACTTTAGATTATCTATATATAGGAGAACTATAGTCTATAGAAGCTATTTTAGAAACTAGTTATAAATAGATCTAATATAACTATAGATAAATACTAAAGTAATTTATAAGGGAAATTCCTAAAACTATAGGAATTATAGAATATAGATTAGTATATAAGGTAGTATACGCTAATAAGGAAAGAGTAAGATTCTTTCTATAGTATAAGAATAAGAAGAGAAAGAAGTATAATTAAAAAAATCGATCTTTCGAAGTCTAATATATTAAAGTAAAGTTAGACGCTACTTTAAGAGAAAGATAGTTAGTAATAACTATAGAAATAAAAGGGAAAAAGTTATAAGTTATAATAGACTTAGGAGTAATAGGTAACTTTATCTCTCTAATAACTTAAGAAAAGCTAAACGTTCTAATTAAAGGAATAAGACTATATTAGTTAGGAGTAGTTAATAAAATAGACGTTATATATTAAAATAGAGTTATTAATTAGTAAACTATTCTAACGAAAATTAATATTAAAGGATACTATTTAGATATATAATTCGATATTATTAAAATAGGAAGTAAGGAAGTAATACTTAGTATACTATAGATTTAAGAACATAATCTAGAAATTAACTAGAAGGCTAGAACGATAATCTTTAGTCGATATAAATACGTAGGTTTGTATTTATAACTTTAAGGCTAGAACGAGGTTAGCGCTACCTCTTCTAAAGCGTTAGAACACCTTGTCTAGGGTCCTCTACAGGT
Source organism: Calycina herbarum (assembly GCA_001414485.1). NCBI lineage: Eukaryota > Fungi > Ascomycota > Leotiomycetes > Helotiales > Pezizellaceae > Calycina > Calycina herbarum. Next base: position 499,861 of record LLEY01000011.1, read on the forward strand.
TAGTAAGAAAGCTAATAACGAAATACCTATATAGTATAGAGAATTCAGAGCTTTGTTCGAAAACTTAGAAGACTTGTGAGCCTTGCTAGAACATTGCTTATAGGATTATAAGATTAAATTAAAAGAGGGTTATTACTTCTCGAAGTAGAAGCTTCGGTTATATAACTAGAAAAGTCTATAGAGAATAGAAAGTTATATAAAGAAAGGTATTAAGAAGGGATATATTAGAAGATCTAAGTTACTAATTACCTTAAATATACTTATTATTAAGAAGAAAGATAACCTAGACAGGAGAGTATATATTGATTATTAAGAAGTAAATCACGCTATAGTTAAGGACGTTTATCCGCTGCTACCTAGCTAATACTTATAAGATAAGTTAGGTAAGGTAGTACGATTTACGAAATTAGATTAATAAAACGCTTATAGACTTATATAGATAAAAGCTAGAGATGAATAGAAGATAGTATTTACCTTACTATTAGGTCTTTATAAATATATAGTTATGCTATTTAGACTATATAACATACTAGCTATATATTAGAGATAAAATAATAATATTTTAAGAGATCTTCTAAGAGTAATAGTAATTTATTACCTAGATAATATCCTAATCTTCTTAGAAAAAGAAGAAGAATATAAGGGATATATTAGAAAAGTTTTATAATAACTTATAAAAGTAAACTCTTAGTTAAAACTCTTGAAATACGAGTTTAGAGTAACTTGGATACTTTTCCTAGGATAGGTATTTAGCCTAGGAAAAATGGAAATAGATCTAGTAAAGATCTAAGACATCTTAAACTAGAAATTACTAGAGAATGTGAAAGATGTATAGTCTTTTCTTAGATTTATAAACTTTTGTTATTTATTTATATAAGACTATATAAAGATTACTAAACTAATGTCGGTACTAGTTAAGAAAGCTATTAAGTTTATATAGAATAAATAGGCGGAGAATGCTTTTTAGAAAATTAAAGCAAAGTTTATAAAAGAACCTATTTTATATGATTTTAATATAGATAAACCTAGTACGATTAAAATAGACGCCTTAGATATAGTAGTAGGTACGATTTACTTATAACTAAATAATAAAGAGAAACTTATGTCTATTATATATTATTCTAGAATATTTAACCTAGTATAATAAAACTATAGTATCTTTGATAAAGAACTGCTTACTATAGTATTAGCTTTAGAATACTAGAGAATTTATTTATAGCTAGTAAAATATCTAGTTATAGTTTTATCTAACTACGAGAACCTTAGGACGTTTATAATAACTAAGGAACTTATAATAAGATAATTAGCTAGATAGTTAGAGATATTAGAAGGATTTAATATTATTATTCGATATATAAAGGGAACGTTAAATACTCGGGCTAATACTCTTAGCTAGAAACCCGGATATAAGAGAAATAAGAAGTATAAGAAGATTACAATCTTAAAAACTCTTAAGAATAGAGACTTAGTACCTATTATATACGAAATAGTAGTAATAAACAACATCTGAATAGATAAAATTTAGAACATGTACAAAGGTTATAATTAGTATATAAAAGGGAAACTATAGGTTCCTAGCTTATATATAAAAGAGTTTATATAGGAATACTATACTACGCCTACTTACAGTTACTAAGGAATTCGTAGAACCTTCTAGAGAATAAAGCAACACTACTATATTAATTAGTTATCTATAATAGTTAAGGAAGTAATAGCGGAATATAATACCTATACCTAGAATAAGGCTTCCTACTATACTTCTTATAGACAGATGAATACTACTCTAATACTATAAATACCTTAGAAATTAATATCTATAGATTTTATTATTAAATTACTAAAATCTAAAGATCTAATAATAGGAGTTAAATATAACGCGATCCTAGTTATTATAGAACAACTTATAAAGTATATAATTCTAATAGTATATATAGAATCAAGTATAGCTAAGGAACTAGTATTTGCGTTCCTTAGAGAAGTAGTCTTAAGATATAGACTACCTAAAGAAATACTCTTAGATAGAGATAAACTCTTTACCTTAAAATTCTAGATCGCCCTTATAAAGCGATTAGGTATAAAAAGAAAGCTATTTATAGCTTTCTACTCTTAAACGAATAGAGGAAACGAACGGATGAATTAGATAGTTAAAACATACCTTCGTTATTATATAAACTACTAGTAAGATAACTAGGTAGAACTGCTACCTTTAGCATAGTTTACCTATAATAGTTTAGTAATAGAAATAACACTTGTTATACTATTCTATACTAATTTTAGGTATAAATTATTAGTATATTAAGAACTACTATCTATAACTATTAATAATTAACTTGCTTATATTTAGGTCTTGAAAATTAAGAGTCTATATAAGGAACTTATAGAGGACCTGTAATTTGTAGTAGAGAGAAATACGTACTACTATAATAAACGACGTAGTTAGGAGCTAACGCTAAAAGAGAGGGATAAAGTCTACTTAGTATAGAAAAATATCGATATAAAAAGACTAAGTAATAAACTAGATTATAAAAAACTTAGACTATTTAAAATTAAACGAGTTAAAGGACCTTTGAATTATAAATTAGTATTACTAAAGATAATAAACATCTACCTAGTATTCTATATATCTCTACTCGAACCAGTACTACTAGGAGTATTACTAGCCTTACTTATAGAAATTTAACTAGTAAATCTAAATACTAAATATAAAGTCGAAAGGATTCTTAACTATAAGATTATTAGAGGTAAAATTAAGTATTTGATTAAATAGTTAGACTACTTATACTTAGAGAATATATAGGAACTAAAAAGCAACCTTAACTATTGCTTAAGAGAACTTTAGGAGTTCTACTAACAAAACCTAGGGCTGCCTAGAACTCGGGACTAGGGTTAGATAGGGATATATTATTAGAAAGTACCTATTTAACGAAAGGAGCTATCTCGAAGGCGGGAAACTAGATAGAAGAGGACTTAGGAGGAGGACTTGAGAGAGGAGGACTTAGAGAAGTAATAGGGAATTGTTTATATATAGGTCTAAAGAAAAACCAGTATATAGGTTTTCAAGGCCTAGAGACAGGAATAATAAGATAGCTAGGACTATTGTAGGACTTTTTCGACTAGATATACTTAGAATAGCGAGAGGATCTGGAAAGCTTTAGGAAGTATCGACAGGATTGTTTATAATAGAAAGAATAAGTCTTAGCTGGACGTTGTACGGATTCGATCTATATAGTAAGAGCTAAACGCTCTTTTTGTTTTATATATAAGGAGGATATGTTTATATATAAGGAAAGGTTAACGTCTTACTAACGGACATATTTAGGTTGGAATTCTAGTGTAGGGACATGCTAGGCTAAGAAGAGGATAGTGTTACGAATTATATACTAGTATATAATAAAGTGAAGTCTAAGCGACGCTCTAATAAGATAAAGCACTATTATAACCCTAGAAGGAGGAAAGGATTAGATATGATAGAGTATATAAATCCTAAGGATCTTATTATAGTTATATTACGTGACTCGGTTAGAGCAGTCAGGTGATAGAGTCTAGTTTTAAGAAGCTCTGAAAATGGAGTCGGACTCTATCTTCGGGACTTCTACTAAGAAGGACTCTAAATATAAACGAAGGTTCTATATAAGACTAGCACGTCTGCTATTAGATAGGAGCTTCGTGCTTAACTTTAGTTATTAATCTTATTATATTATTTAATATCTTTGATATAAGTAACGAGTTCACTTCTAAGTAAACAACCCGGCGTATCTATACTTCTTACCTGTATACTAACCTTCGAGACTTAGTTATCTTTGTTTAGTTCGTTTGAGTTTCGTTACACTCTCTTTAAAAAGACATCCTTAAAGTTTGTATATTCTTAGTAAACGTTCTATTCTACTAGTTGTTCGTCTAAAGCGTAATCTACTAAAGAGAGCTCTATATATAACCTGTCTACAAGAGTATAGTCGATCTCTTATAAGCTAGTAAAGAAGACTTCGTTATCGCGCTTTTAAAGGTTAAGTTTAAAAGCAGCAGCTCTAATATAATAGATATTAATAGCAAAGTCTTCTATAGGTTTACAGATGTCTATAAGCGAGCTTATAACTGCTTTATAGTTTATAACTAAACGTTTTCCTAAGAAGGATCGACAACGTTGTTAGCAGTTAGGAATAAAGACCTATATTCTATTTTAGGCAGAGACAAGGTCTTGTTAAAAGCTTTCGTCTAGAATTTCCTTAAGAGTGACTAGTAGCGGGGTTTGGCGCTGGCTTTGAGGCAGTATTAAATAGATTAATATAGGTTCCTCTATAATATTCTAGCGGAGGTCGCGGTTCTCTATATCCTCCTAAGCTTAGAGGTCTAGTAGGGAGATAGTTATTAATTCCCTAGTAATAGGTACTAAGTAATCGAATCGACGAACTAGGGGAAGGGATTCTAGCTACTTAATCTTATAGCTATAGACTACTAACTTTACGTTTACGTTCGTAAGCTATTAACGGCCGATAATAATATTATATCTGCTAATATCAGTGATTAGAAAGGGCGTATTAGTAAACTGTCGTCTGTCGATACTTAGTATTAAGTAAATAACACGAGTAATCGCTAGTCTCTTATGTCTATTAAACCCTGTAATTGATATTATATATAACAGCTTTTCTATAGCCTATTTATAATATTAACTTAACTAGTCGGCTAAAGCTGTATTAATAAATAGCTATCTATTCGCTCTAGTATTAATAAGTCTAGTAGTATTAAAAGCATATCTATTCTTAATTAAAGTATATATAGTTATAAAAGCCTTTCCGCCTATTATATAACTTAGATTAAGAGGTTAAGATCTAAGTTTATTTTACTCTAAAGAGGAGACTTGCTTTAGAGCTATTCTTTTCCCGAGTCCTTATAGACGAGTTCCTCGTCAGCCGATTCTTCTCTAGACGCTTGCAGTCTATAGGAGTTCGTAAGCGAGTCTTCAGCGTCTTCTAATAGCTTAATAGCTGTAGAGGGTTTTCGAGGGAGAGGGCATTTACTAGCGTAGTACCCAGGTTCATCGCAATTATAACAGATAACGTCTGCTATATCCTAGACAGGAGTCGTACTCTTACGAGTAAGCAAAGGAGTCTTACGGTCCGTAACTGGAGAGTAACGGACCGGGCTTTGGGTTAGCAGATAACCAATAGCAGCACGTAGAGCCGGAAGTTAGTAAGTTAATCCGTAGCCGGCAAGGAAACCTCTTATAGGTAGGCAGCGGTTATAGCAAGCTATGAGGTATTCCTTAATAGTTACCCCGTCTTGATAGACAGAGTAATAGCGGTTATATAACTGGTTAAAGGTTGCTAGGGTGATTCAGACTAGCGAGATGCTTACTTAGAGAGCTAGCGTAAGCTTCTAGTATAAATCTTTAGACCACTCACTTAACAGGATATAAGCCTTAGTCGTAAGGCTTAAGAAGGTTGCTTTAAACATAGTAAAAGTCTCGTCCTCTTATATTAAGAGTTTATAGAAGACCTTACAGGCCTCTACAGCTTCGTTACTATCTATAAACAAGGTATCTAGATATATAAGCATATCTATAACGTCTATAAATAAGGTAGAGGAACCGAAATCCATCTATAGTTCTAGGTGCTCTTATACTACGCTGGAAGTAGCTATAAAGACGAAGGTAAGTTTATCTTATTCGTCCTTAAAGAGGTTCTTTCTTATTTTACTAGCTAGGATAATCCGCCAGGCCTTATATAACAGAGAGATACTGTCCTTAAGTTTCTTACTATCTTAGAACTTATAAGTAGAATTATCAAAACCAAATCAGGAACAGGAGGAGTCGGTAGTAGCCTCTTAGAGGGCTTATATATACTCGCGGCTTAGGAGAGGGTTATCAGAGTAGTTTATAGACAACGGGGTTTAGTAGAGTTATATATATAAAGAGAGGATTTCAACCTATAAACGAACGTTTTCGTCTATAAGAGGCTTGCTTATCGCAGAGGAGGCAGGCAAGGGAGGGGCAACTCTAGAGGTATTATCCGGTTATTAAGGCTCGGTTCGAGACAAGCTAGTAGGTGTCTTCCCTTTTCCGCTATAACCACTTCGAGTGTCGGCTATTGTATTGTCGGAAAGGAAGGAGGAGAAGGTAGGGAAAGGTTATAAAAAAGGTTATATAAGCTGTTACAGGCGTGTCTTTTAAGGAGATAAGTCGTTACAGACATAGAGATGCTCGAAGGATCCGTTTATAAGAAGAGGGGCCGTTATAAGCGGAGGAGGAGGGTTATAATCACACTATTACAAGTATAAGATCTTCTAGCTATTACAAGCGTAGAATCCAGTCGATATTATAATCCTTCGTAAGGAGTAAAAAGGGTTAAGCTTTAAATAATATCACGATCTATATCTAAAGGCAAAGGCATAAGAGTATATATATATATATTCGAGAATTTAAAGCTACAGTTCTAAGAACAAGGGAATGCGGAATATATACTCTACGAAAAAGAGGTATTCCTACTAACTATAAAGAGCCTTTAATCTCGTCATAAATCCGTCCAAGCGTTGCGGCTCTGACGGTCACGTGTAGGACCGAGAATCACGTGTTACGGACCAGCGCCGTAACAATCCACGTGACTAGCACGCTAGTACCACGCTAGCATAAGTATAAATAGTCGTACTTCGAGTACCTAGAATAGTTATAGAGAATATAATACGTATATATAACTAGACAGATTTATAACTAAGGTTATACTAATAAAATTTAGAAAATAAAATTTAAATTATAAAGAAAACTACTAGTATATTACTTTTATAAAGTATCTTTAGTTATAAATATAGAACTAATTGTTTTAGAGATATAATAGTATTAGATCTTATAATTATCTTAAAATATATAGAATTTTAGTTATTTATAATCTTTTAGATATTAATTCTAAGCTAGTATAACTACTTTATCTTATTTTAATACTTATCGAATATCTTCTGAAAACGATCTAATCCCTGGTGTTCTTGATAATCAATTACGTGTTCATAGTCTAAGTAATATATAGGTTTGTGATACGAGTGTGTGGGAAAGGAAGTGTGGGCGCGCTGCTCGTTTAAATCTCACAGGCTTGTACAAATATTTCTCATAAAGTATCACTATATCGATTCACGAGACCTCTAAATGAACGCGAAGCCATTTATTGAAAACAAATTGGCTTCATGAATTCTTGTATCTCATTAAGCCGCCCTAACTACTGGACTGTGTTTTCCCCGGGTTTTTTTGTTTTTTTGTTTTTGTGGCGTTCGAGGGGTTTGCTCCCACACAGGAAGTTTGGTTTTGTGAGATGGATTTTCAAAGCAATAATAAACACAGCGTCATTATATTACAAGCATCCTTGAAAAAAGGGAAATATAAAGCGCGAGAGAACCAAGACCTCGTGTCTAACAACAGGTAATCGTAAACCCATCCAGAGGGGTGCGACATGAATCTCGCATGAGAAATAGAAGAGCGCAGCCTTTGTACTAGAGAGCCCCTTATTGGTGACGCGTGGGGTCTAGCATGACGAACGAGGCCGCAAGAAAAGAGTTGGAAATGGGATACGGAAAGAGCGCAGGATGTAATTTGCTCCCTGCCCTCCTTGAAGGAAAGCGGAGCGGAAAGAGTTTATTTATGGACTGAGTCGTGGGTTTGAAGTGTCGGAAGTAGCCGATAATTCCCATATATCCCACTGAAAACAGTTGGGTGAGCATACCAATGGTGTTATACCAACATTCCAGCCCGTTAGACATCCGCTTCCAGAGAAACATGAAGCGTGACACTTTACAGCCAACGATTGTTCTCTTTATTGTATAGAAAACAGAATTCACCTTCGCAAAACTGCGATGAGCAACAAAATACCAATCTAGTAATTTCCGGAGTCACAAGATCCTGATTTTCTAATGTCCATCATGTTATAGATATATTTCTTTGTACGAGCCCGACGCCACAAAGCACGAGCTCAGAAAACAGCCCATGTTCCGGAATGCTCGAAGTGTAACAAAATATGAGAGACTAATCTAGCCCTTATGCCTTGCCCTGGATTGGGAGGAATCAATAAATTTTTGGAATTCGCGAGATGCAACAATATGTTGTATTTGGCAAGTGGTTGGTTGGTATATTGGGGTCTAGAGCTGGGCGAGGTTGAGGCGGGAATGAGGTGGTGGGATTTCGTGAGGATAGACAAAAGAAACTTGAATGCACTTTCTGCTATTCAATCTCGGGGATTGATACATGATGATCACGTTCACTTACTCTTGAGTTGTTGGGTAAAGTAATACAAGCAACAAAGATTCTCCATTGGCGCCTTTGGAAGTATCTGTGTAGGTTGATTAGGTAAACGACAAAGGACTTGTATCACACTATGCCTCTTTTACTTATCCCTCCATGCTTCCCAAATGTGCGAAGTGCAACAAATCTCCAGCTCAGTCATCACTATACCTTTTTTAGTCACCACTCGAAACTTTACGAAAATCTGCGAAGTGCAACAGATCCAGCTTTTCTCCAATTTAGGAAATTTTACAAAGATAATGAAGAAACAAAGAAAATATCACTCGGTTTTTATTGCCTGACATCGAATCATATCTCGTGTTTTATAAACTCCGAATTGCAACAAAATCAAGGCATTCTCTCGAGCTAGGAAAGCTTGAGTTCACTTCGACAAAGAAACTCATCGCCCTCATCACCGATTAAAGAAAGAAGTTTCACGTTTCACAAAGTTCGAAATGCAACAAAAATTCTCGGATTGGCCACTGTGGCAAGCTCATTGTTGGTTAGCTCAGCTTTGCCTTTGGTGGCAATAGACCCGAGTAAATAGCTACCGGTACGATGGTTCTTTATCAACACCAACAAGTCCGGGGATTTTAAGCGGTTGCGAAATACAACAAACTCTACAATAAGTTAGAGGCTTACATATTATCGGGAGCATTGTTCAAAGTGTTCCCGGAACGTCGCGTCGAGACTATTGTCCAGCCCAATGTGTCAGTAGAAATGACTAAGATTGCCACCTTCTTAATTGTTCTCTTGAACGTGACACAAAGTACGAAATGCAACAAATAAAATAATGTACTGTCAAGAGTTTTGTTCATAATCAACATGCTTCCCCAGTATTACCTGAATCCGGGCGGTGGTTGACACACTCGCCTCCCAACTGCCCCAATCTACAAAGAAAATAGGGAAGGAAAATTGAGTAGAGGAGATGTTTCAAAAACTCGAAATGCAACAAAATAAATCTCTCAAGTTTGCTAAAGCCATGTAGCATGAGCCTCTTGCGACCATAAGCCAGCTTCCCCTCGCATCCGTCACCTCTCACAAACTCCTTTATCATTCATGGACGATGAATTAAGCAGAAAAGACTAAATCATGTTTCAGAAAATTCGAAATGCAACAAGATTCATAGTCTGGTCCAAGTTTGCAAAACGATGCGGCGAGCGTCTCTCATCGAAGCCGCCGGCTCCTGGCACTTGCCACCAAGCATTTCACACAAACTGCTTTATCCATGAGCTAAATATAAATGTCTCAAGATGTTTCAGAAACTCGAAGTGCAACAAAATAATCGCTCTGCAAGTTTGTAAAACTGAATTACTTTTAACGCTGAAGCTGGCTCCTCACACTCGCCACCAACCAACACCACATCACAAACAACTTTCATGAGAAAACTAAATAACAAAGACTTAAAAGAATGTTTCAGCTAAATTCGAAGTGCAACAAAAACATCGTCTCTCAAATTGGCAAAAGCCATGTGGCAACCTTTCTTACTGAGCCCGGCTCCTTACACTCATCTCCAACACCTAACAAACAACCCTCCTCCCTTTTTGAAGATACCCAGAAAATGTTTCAGAAAACACGATTTGCAACAAAAATTCACTTCCTACAAGTCTCGGTCATTGTTTGCTTCTTTAGTGACTGTTTGCGGTATCCCGCTCCCGCTCCCGCTCCGGCCTCGGCTCGTTGACTGTTTTCGGAAAGTATTCGTCCGGGGTAATTGAAGATCAGGTTTGGGGAAAAAAGGAGTTCGTTTCAATTTTTTCGCGATGTGCAACATTTTGTGTCATGTTTTGATTGCGTGTGAAGTTCTGATGTTTTAGGGGTTTGTGGTGGGTTTGGAAGGTCGTGGGGAAAGGTGGGGGTTTCGGGTAATAGCTGGTTCGTCCTTCTCCTGCGCTATCGCTGGGAGTCGGCGGAAGCAAGTATAGGTCAGAAGCAAGTGTAGGAATTGAGAATTTGTATGGGGTTTTATTACTAAAAAGTGACTAGAAGTTTAAGTGGTCTATGCCCTTACTAAAAACCACTAAAAAGTATACCTCCTTTGATATACAGTACAAAGAGGTGTATTAACTGTAAAAAAGGATAACTATATATTAGATCTTCTTATAGAGTCTTATGTTTTAATATAAGAGAGTGGTAAAGAAATATTGTATTTTGTATCTGTTTTAACGTCTCTCTGATCTTAATTTAGCAGGGGAAAAGGACTATCTGTACTTGCTTCTGACCTGTACTTGCTTCTGCTAACTCCTAGCGATAGCGTAGGAGAAGGACGAACTAGCTATTATGTCTGGTGAGGTAGAAACTTCCTGCAAAGAAATAGGATATGAAATAATTTTCTGTACAGACGGAAAAAAGTACGGTGAATAGATCTGGATTGATAAACTGAGTTTAGAAAATAGATTTTGTCCGAGAAACAGCGATCAAGTGTAAAATCGTGATACTTGTTAGAGTTATGAGCTCTCCCCCCACCTCTCCCACAACTATCTAAAGACAAGGTAAATCATCAGGCGACTCTGCGACCGTTCAGGAGAATAAAATGAGAGATTTCTTGGTTCTTCTGAATCTTGGAGAACGATCTAACTATTCTGTAATTCTGATCTATTCCACCTGGAACAACATCCCATCCTAAACTGATTCAGACACTCGACTTTCATTCTACAATGTAGCAAATCCTGCTAAAAGGAATGAATGAGTCAAACTATATTTGAGAACCCGAGATCTTGGAATGCAACACCCCTGCGGTTCATGCCAGCGATGCTCATAATTGCATCGCCCTACCTATAATTGGTGTTATAATCGCCGGTATATGGGGTAGTCTGTGGCATGGGACCGAACAACGACGACCAGAAAGAAGCTGATTACGAGATTGCAATCAATCGAGCACCCATCTGGCTGGTCAAAATAGCCCTCAAATCCATTGGAGTTTTGAATAACCTTGTCTCGCGGGCTATTCTGGACTTCCAGTAAGACCAGCCACCTTCTTTTTCCCGCCTAAAACAGGATAGCTCAGCTCAGACTTGGTCTGAGAAGAATCAACAATGACATCAAATGCCATGAAGTCTTCCAAATAAAAAGAAAATCATCCAAGGCATTTCGCAAACAGAAAATTAGTCAGACAAACCCCCATCTCCTTAATCGCCGCGTGACTTCACCATCTATTTCTCACCTCCTAGTTTCATCACCACGGAATATCTACGAAAACAAAGTCTCCTAGAAACCACTAGTGGGAACCATCTTCTAAATCAATATTAGATAAACCTCTAATGCTAACAGAACCCTCATCGGATCGTGCACCTCCGGCTTCAAAGACCCCGTATTCGAGGTGAGTTGACGCAGAGGCACAGTATGATCACCAGCATCAATCACTTGATCAATTCTCACAACAGCGAACGAAATAATTCCCAAGATGTCTTTCTCCAGCTTCGTTCCAAATCAGAAGAGTTACAGTTACAGAGAGGGAACTTGGCAAGTTATTTTTGCACTTGCATCAAACTGCAAATTTCAAAGTCCCAAGCCGCAAAGATAGGTATGTGCGCACCCACCCTATAGCACCCCTCAAGCAAGATCTCTATAGGCCCTCCCTCTCCAAGATTTGACCGCTCCAGGTAACTGGAACAAGTAAAGGCCGTCCGTGCAACAGACAAGGAACACACCGGGTTCAAAGCCAGCCGGAAATCTGCAAGGCAAGTTGGGGTTGCAGACACCTACTCAGTATGTAAACCAATGACACCTAAAACGTACATCCCTCTCTTTACATAACCTGCCACATAAACACAGACGCCCCAAAGCACTTCAATCTGCAATGGAACCCCACCAGCAATCCACCAAAAGTTTTTCCGCACGTGCGTTACCCCTGTAAAATTTCACCTACTTGTAACTGGTGCAAATACGCCGTACTCGAAAGACTAAAACGGGTTCGAGAAACCACAATAGCAAAACACGGGAAAATATGTACAACGATATTTATAGACACAGACACGCTACAAACCCGGGTGCCAGTTTCGCGCAAACCCGGAAATATCAGACTCTACAAAACCAAAACAAAACAAAACTTGTATTGCTCACGGAGATCGCGCGGTCGCCAAACAATACCCTTCATACTTTTCCGCGTAAAGAGAGTTCGAAATTTACGGATCGTTCCGTACCCTGGAGAATAGAGGAGCAAGCTTACCCATGTTTCGAAATCCTTCAACAACGCCCCTCCACACGCGGATATATCAACGTCCAGCAATCAGAAGGCCGCAGTTTTGATTACCACATGGGAAACCTCTAGTGGCTTTTCAGCCTCACTCTTTTGGTGTTTTGTTGTCTGCATCTCCACGCGCCAACACATAATTAACACCCCACAAAATGAACTGAATCGAAAGCCTTCACGAACCGTAAATGACGTACCAATCTCCTGAAATGTAGACACCCCCTCAGTCAACAAGAACAACTATGAAAAATGACAAGCAAGAAATCCTAATCGGCTCCTGCTTCTGTAGATGAAAAATCAATCAATAAGATCGTGAACTCTTGTGTCGGGTCTCAGGTGGCTATGGGGCGGATAAATCTGCAGCCCTAATAAGCTCAATCGTGGATGAGGAATTTCTGGTTATTTAACAAACACCACTGTACTTTTCGGCGAAGTGGTAGTGTTTCTTCACTTGGAAAAATTCAAAAAAGACAGCAAATTGGCTCTCCATGAGGGGAGCCACCGGGTGAAAGATGGGGGTCCTGGGGAAGGCAAGCACTAGGTTTTCGGCGTGAGCTGAAACATATCTTCATGTACTGGCCGCCGCGCTCTCTGGCCCTTTCCCCTTGAACCGTACATAAAACTGAATGTGCCACCCAATCCATACCGGCCATCAACACATTTCTCCAAAAGTAGAAGGTTGAATCAAGCATGCAAGCATCTTTAAACCCACAACTGATGTGAGTTATTCGGCTCATTGCGAAATAGGCCCTCGTGGCCCGGGGCCAAGGCGACCCAGTGATGGGGAGAGAGGGAAAATAGATTCTCGGTTCCAGAGTTGAGCAGTGCGATGAGCAACAAAGATGGATGAGTGACATGGGGATGGGGACGGATCGCAGGTTGGTGGGTTGTTGAAGGAATGTTGTCCTGGCGCACGAGTACGTGGCGGGGAAGGGGGCGTTCTGAATGGATAGAGATAGATGATGAGCGGCCTGGATTCGGACGATGGGACAACAGACGGATGGAAGTTTTGATGATCCCTGGACGGACTTGGTTCAAAAAGCGGACGAATGCAGGAAATGAAGTGGAATGGCACTGCTTCAAGTGTTGGTTTGAGACGCTTAGACGCTCTACCCACAGCTTTGTGGCAGCTCTTTGTGGAGTTTCCAACTAGTTTTGCACCTGCTTAGGTCGAGGGCCAGTGGACTTGCTAATTTCTGCTATGTTAATGTTCCATATCAATGAAGGTCGACAGATGATTAGGGAAAAGATAAGGGGTATGGGCTCCATACAGCGACACATGAGCAAGTTAAACTGCATTGCAGGCTGTATGCGCATGTTGTTTGAATTCCGTAAAGCATCAACCATTCGATTCGTCTGCCTCCTGCCTCTCCGACATGCACAAGACCTACTATCCCTTGAGTATTGCATCGTCCACTTCCCAATCGTCCCAACTGGCTGCGTCGTACCCATTGGGTCTGCTGGCTCTTGAAAACCCCACTCGCAAACCCTCGATGCTGACTGGACTTCTACACCACTTGATCTCTTCCCCGAAACCTTCACTGAAGCCTTTTTGCATCAACGCATCTTCAAACAACTCCGGGTGAACTCTTTGCATGCTGAGAAGCGCTCTTTTCCCCACTTCATCAACGCTATCCGCATGTCGAAGATCGAAAAACGCTTCGTCATGTTCCTGTCGAAGGATTTGCTGTGTTTCTTTGCTATAGAGGCCCAGTTCTAGCAAAAAGATGTCGTATTGGCACAGAGAAGTTGTCCCCACCCAACTCCCGCCTTCTGTCGCTCTTCGAAAAATCCCCAACAGTGCCGCTATCGCACCAAGAGAGCCAGTCCCATAGTCACTCATGGGGAATGGTGGCACTACAGGTTCATTCAAGCCCATGAATTCTCCTTGTGCCCACGCCACTCCAGTGACGCAGTCTGCTATTTGCTGCCATCCTGGCCTCCCACTCCAAGGTCCTTGGTGACCAAAGCAGTCTTCAGCAACATAGATGATGCCTTTACCTCTCCCCTTAACTAACTCTACGATCTGTTTAGGACCATAGCCGAGTCGCTCCAGAGAACCAGGACGATAGCCATCGAGAACCACATCGGCGGTCTGCAGAAGTTTTTCAAAAGCTTCTCGCCCCGAGGGGGACTTCAGGTCCAGATCGCAAGTATGCTTCCCCGTGTTGCCATCAACTTGAAAGAAGGGGACATCAGAGAGGTTCGGGGAAGTTATCTTGATGACTTCCGCGCCGTACTCCGCTAAAGTGCGACCCATCGCTGGCCCAGCAATTACCCTGCAAAGCTCGAGAACACGAATACCCGACAACACTTGCCGATTCGAGTCAGAGTCAGACGGTGACAAACTTGAAGGAAATGGGACTGGGGGCGAAGGATCCTCTATCTTGGACAACTGGAAAGGCGGCAGTGAAAGAAGCGTTGAGCCCTGGTTTATCAGATTGGATAAACTTGGGATGAATCGCTGGAGGAAGTACTCACATGCTCCGTCTGCTTGAAGTCTTCCCACTTCAACGCCGTCACTCCTGCTTGTCCCAACTTTGCATTCATATCTTCTAGCTCGGCGGCCGTAAAGGCCTTGACATGGCTCTCAATCGTTGCAATACATTCGTGGTAGTCCGTCAGATCCGGACGGTGGGACTCCAATCCAATCATATTCAAAGTCTTCCCGGCCTCGAGCGAACCATGGATATGGAAATATTCGCCGGGAATCTTGGTCGCATAAAGGTTGGCCGAGAGTCTCCTGTAGAGATTGGATTGCGCGGCCAGCAGATCGGTATCCTTCAGTTTTGCCTTTACCTCTGGATTTTGCTTGCCCATACCTGCGATGGTGGCTATATACGTGGAAAAGAGGAAAGTCCTATTAACCAGAATTAGCAGGAGTATTTTCCTTGAGTAGTGTTTGTTACGCGGAGCGCTCTATGTCAACTGCAATGGCGCGCTCTTTGCGCCCCTCGTCGCCATAACGTGTTTTTCCTAGTGCGGCAACCACACAAGCTTCCAGACTCTTGAGTGCGACGATGGCTTCGGTCTCCTTGAAGGGGCAAGGGAAGTATATCTTCGATCCATTGGAGGTCGAGGTCAATTGCACGTTTTGGACTTGGTGGAGGATTTCGGGGGGTAGTTGGCCTTGGAGGGTCTCGAGCAGACGTGAGGTTGCTGTCTGGGCCCCGACTCGTACATCATAGCTATTCTTCCTATTCCCATTGCCATCGGCACTCTCGCCACTGCCACTCATCTCCACCGAATCGACGCGGATGGTCGCGGCCATAATTTCTTGTGAGCGCTGCAAATGCAAATACAAATCCCCAACGAGAAGGAGAAATACTAATGCGAGAGCAGGAAGAAACGGTCGTGGCGGATACGACTTTATCAATCCAAAAGCTTGTTGGGACCACCATTCCTCTCGAGGGGCGCCCTTTAGCTTCAAAGTGCGTAGATCCGGATCTACGGATCCTACAACCCCGCCCAAGATATCGCGGCCTGTCTTCTCATCAGATCCCACCTTACGCAAAAGACCATACAGTCGTCCATTCCTCCACCTTTCCATGTACCTCGAACTCGAGTCAGCAGTCCTACGACATCAAAAATGGGATGGGATGGGATGGGCTGGATTGGAGACAGAGATGACTATCATCCGAGGAGCAGTATCCGAGCGAAGCAAAATGCAGCTTGTGGATGACCGAGGCCGCATTCGGGTCAACATATCTCTTTAGTTTAACCTACGCGTCCTCCTGCGAGACACCTGCGAAGAACCTGCAAGCACCCCACTTGCATGAGGCAGAAGGCAGAGCGGCCAGTGGCAGAAGGCAAGAGACATATCGCGAAGCAAGCTGGAGGGGATGAGGGGTAGGTCGTGGTGGACTTGGGCAGGAGACACCCGCTGCTCATACAGCTTCAAAATCGAGCTGCCCAGTGTCATTCTTACGACATTGGAGGCTCTACTTATACCTATGGATCTTCAAGGGTATTCGGGGAGCAGAGCCATCCAGGGGCGCATTGAAGAGACGAAGCAAGATCAATTTGGTATCCAACGACCACATGCCAGAAAACCATGGTACACCAAAAATGACATCTTGGTGATGCCAGGGATGATGATGCAGGTGCGGTACTTATCCGCTGGGTTGTTTTCAGTCACCCATGCTCATAACACATCTTGTTATAACCTCAACCACGAATAAGCCTCGCCTAACCGCACCCTTACGAAACTAGCCTACCATGGTACAGTAACCTAAGAGGGGTTTCCTGAAAAACGTTTCGAGAATGCACCAGGGGTTGCAGGAATTCGTGACTGTAGTCCAAGGCGCCTGCCATGCTACAAATTCTCCCAACTCTTTTTGGAGGATAAAGGTAGCGTACACCAAATTGTTCGAGCCCTATAAGACAGTCGGACTCATTCTCCGAGTCTGGATCTAACAATTAAGAGAATAGCGTGGAGATATTCGGCTCTTGACCAATTACAAATTCCTGCACCCTCTGGTGGATGCATTGCTTGCGATGATAAGTGGATTTTTCAATTCTGTTGAGCCAAAGTATTGTTTGTATGGTTGGCTTGGAATTTCTTTTTTGCTGTAAAGGCTTTGAATGATGCGCAGTTTTCAAGGCAGTCGACGCCGAATCTCTTCTTGTTGGTACGCTGTTGTGGTACTTTCTCGAAACGGAAAAATAACCCCTCCAGTATGTCAGTGCATGCTTTTGTTCTACAATTTACGGAGAATCACCCAGCCTTGTTGACACGAGATCTGTTTGTGTACTATGCAACGTCATACAATCGTCAATGTGAGCGTTGAATCTCGTTGATCGACTCTGTAGTTGGTAAGTTATCTCGATCTGTACCTTCTTTTCCGTCCATTTAAGGTTCTAGAATGTAGGTCTAGAACTTGATCTCAAGCGGAATGTTATAATTCCGGATCTTGTACTCTCTATATAACTTGGAAAAGAGACCGATGAGCTGGCGGAGAATCTTTCGGAATGCTTCCGGACGATATTCTCGGCCCGAACATTGTACACTTTTTGATTACTTTATATCTTTTAATTCTCATTCACAACGATCCATTTATGGCCACTTCTTTCTGGTTGTGGGTAATGCAATTTTAGGTCATGCGAGCGCTTTGATCTCAGCTCTTCCTTTAACATTTAGTACTAACCAGCACGCAAAAGGCTGTGGAGTAGCTAGATTTTTGAGCTGCTCGAGTTGCCCAAATATTTGCTCATTGGCAAAACTTGAATGAAATTGGACAGTAGGAATTACGTACCTCATTTTACAGGTGGTCGTGTACTAGAAACTTGCGTATCAACAGTCGAAATTTTCCCCATAGTATTGGCGAAATCACTATAAATCACTTTCTAGAAGCATGGGATATTTTGCGGTAATTGTTTAAAAAAGAAAAAAAAGAGTTGAGCCCACCTACCCCACCCATCTTCTTTCCGCGATTGGCATCTAAACTCAAAATCTTCCTTAAGGCTTTACTTCACCATAACTGTTATGATATGCGAGTATAAACGTAGAGATTATTCATAACCAATCACGTTTCATGAAGCTGAGATTGAGATCTTGGTCTCCAACAAAAGAGGAAAATTTACCAAACTTGCTGGACTGTGCCGCCTGAATCAACCCATAGTTCGTATCTGCTGGGGTTTTCGATTTCGGCATCACAACCGACCTCGCGGGACCGAACACCACATTCCGGGTAGACGGGATCTCGAAATCAGGCCCTGTTTTTGTAGGGGCAGTCGTCAACATATTTCACGCAGGCCCGCCATTATATTAACAATGTACTCGATTAACCACTGTTCTTCCAGTGTTGTCTTGGTCTTCCTGCATCATTGCTGGCCCCGAGGCGGTGTAACTGATTCGGCTTCGATTGTGAAAGGGCAAACCCTCTCGGGGAACGTCTTCCCCATCGTCCAGGAGGCAGGCCGACTAGGTCTTGGTGCCACCACATTCGCCTTGCTTTTTCTAGCGCCCATTCGTCACGATGAGCTGAAATGAACCAACATATGTTTGCCGTAGCGGTCAGCAGAATTTGAGACCCTAGTTTTGTCAATGGGCAACTTCTCGAGCCAGGTTGGCTACCAGCCTCTTCTTCAATATACATTTTCTTCGCATAGAGTAGGTTGAACACTGTCCAACTGCATTGTGTCGGTTTGCCAACACATATTTTGTACAGTGACTTGCCAACCGATCTCGCCCGTTGTTATCAAATTCTACTTCCAGTCCAATAAGCTCCATACAGTATGACTCGCAAGAAGGTTGACCCGGATAAGAGGAAAAGGGTTTCTCAAGCATGTATTGCTTGTAAAAGGAGCAAGCTCAAGGTACGCATTGACATCTCCTACTCCAAGTGCTAGCTTTTCGGTCGATTGTGGTATTGTTCAAACTGCACCGAACAAACTCCGGCGCAATATTGTAGCAAGTTGCTCCATCACCCCGCGAATATACAGTTATTTGAGACACAGTGTCGAGCTTAGCTGCAACCGCGCTCCCTGTTTTCCTTTGTTTCCTAGTCTAGATCTCCTTCTCGCTACATTCGAGTTACATAGACCCTTACATCCTCTTATCCTTGCCGTGTATTTGCACTTGCACTTTCTTGTCACCATTTCCACATCGGTCGACGGCCGAAACATTTGCGGCTTACTGCATTCATACATAGATTTATCTCAATGTGCAAATGTTGGTTATGGGTAACTCTTGCATCCATGCTGCTGCACCTTTCAACCGTTCTCCCCAAGCTCACTACCAAGGCTACTCGTTATTTCCACCGGATCTTCACTTTGTATCACTGCTAACTGGTTTTACGGCAGTGTGATGGGTTCTCTCCGTGCATGACTTGTTTAAGTCGAAGTAAGCCTTGTTTATATGGAAGTCTGGATAACGATCCAAGCAACGAAACCGCCAATAAACGAAGAAAAATCGAAGCATCGTCAAGTGTTCCCTCGAGTCCTACCGAAGGTAAAGGCTCGCCTAAATATGTTCTCGGTGGTCAACGAGTACAAACTCCGGGCTGGGATAGCTCATTTACGCAGGAGGTGACCACTCCCAAGCTTCCCAGTATTACTCAACCCAAATCTGAGTTTTCCGTGGGCGAAGAAGGGCAACCAAACAACCAGAACGAGAAACCGAACTCCGAGCTTGAGGCCTCGCAGTCTTCTTCGAAGGTCCCACAAAGTTCAGCAGTTGTTGCACAAGACGAAGAGGCTGATGTTTATAATTACACGAGAATGCTACAAGATCCGACCGGGAGACTATGTAAGTGAATATGTTCTTCGAGTCTTTCCTTGAGAATAAACTACATCAGATACCGATAATTGTCTATTTACTGATTACTCACATAGTGTATCTTGGCGACTCAGCTTCGCTGTCCTATCTACAACTTATAAGAGTAATCATAGAGGGAGTGGTAGGTCCATCACCTTTCACACAAGATCCACAAAGACATAGAATCGTCGAGAATACCATTGTTCTACCTCATAATATCCAGCTCACTCGATTGCTTCCTGATAAAACTACCGCCTGTATTTTATTAGAAGCATACTTTATCAATGTATGACCTCCAGCCCTAGTCTCCTATCTTCAATGCTAACAATTTGAAGACGAATGGCCTCGTAGAGCTTTTCAACAGGAAAAATTTCATCGCAACCTTCGACAAATGTTACACGAACCCACTCAATGCCGACCCTTCGTGGCTATGCCTACTATATCTAACTTTTGCCATTGGGTTGGTCATGGCATATCCAACTCCGGGAACTGAAGAAGACGAGATAATACAGAGACTGAGAAGCGAATCTATCGATCGAGCTGAGATTTTCTATTTGAATGCAAAACAGCTTGGAGATCCAGAACGAGGATTTGAGGATAACGGTTTCTGGAGTATTCAGGCACTGACATTGATGTCCATATACATGCTAGCTGTTTCCAAACGGAATGCAGCGTATGCTTACTACGGTAGCAACGCCTCTAATATTCTCCGTTTTTCGTGGTGTTGACGTCCTCTAGGTATGGCTGTTCGATCAGCTTTTGCTTTGGGCCTTCACCGAGAAGAAACACACTGCATATTCAACACAGGCGAGCAGTCTGTGAGACGGAACTTGTGGCGCAGTCTTTTCGTTCTGGACAGATTCTTAGCAGCTTCACTTGGTCGTCCCACCGCGATTCGAGAAAGCGATTGCTCGGGGGATACACTGACAACCGCGGAGTTTCATACAAGCCAGTCTGCTACCAACGAGGAATATACCAACTCGGTCGCGCTCAAGGCCTCCACCCGTAGCTGTCACGTTATTGGAGTAGTACTTGAAAAAGTCTACTCAACTCGAAAAGTTTCAGCGAGTCTTGCGCAAGAGATTGCGAATGAATGTAAATCATGTCCTCAGGTACTGGATCCTATACTCCATTGGCGGCAAGCAAGATCAGCGAAGCCAAACCAGGGTGTGGCTATTCTACATGTCAATCTTCTATATTGTCATTCAGTTATCTTGCTTACGAGACCTTTCCTTGTGTATCTGATGAAGAAGAAACACGAGGATTCTGGTAAAGGGTCTGGATTGGAGCGTTATGGGACTAAAATGAAGCAATTTGCAGAGTCGTGTGTAGTTGCCGGCTGTCACAGTATTGCGCTTGTGCAAGTCTCCCTGGAGGGTGGATATCTACCTCGCCGGAACCCATTTGTTATGTGAGTACCTTTTAATTTAAGTTCATCTACTTTTCACGAAACATTTACTCACAATATCTAGCTATTTTCTCTTCGCTGCTGCCCTTGTAGTTCTATCGAACGAATTTACGTATTTATATTCCAATCCACTCTCAAAATCATGCGTGAAGCACGCTATCGATATAATGCGGTGGTGTTCTGAGGAGGACCCCCAAGCCAAACGCCTCCTATTTATCCTCACGGCATTCCGGGACGTCGTCGAAAAACATCATTCCAAGAATCCCTGACAAGATCCGACATATAAATCCCACCCAAATGGCACAACACCACCATCACCTAATACCACCTCATCAAATCCATCTCCGCTACCAGAAAACGCCTACCCGTACAAGCAAAATCCAGTCAACCCACCTTCGAGCAACAAAACAACATTTTCCCGACAAAAGTCCTCTTGTATGCCTATAATCGAAACCATGCTCCCCGAAAGTCCAACGACAGTGCCTCGCTCACAATCACCATATGCTTCCTCTCATTTCACTACTTCAATTATGAACTCACCCTCTTCAGACCCTCTCATAAGAACATTCTCGGATCCAAACTCCTTAATATCCACACCCCGTCTCCACGCCGGCTGTCGCTCCTCTTCCACTTCCGAAATATTGAGACATACTATCAACCAACCGCAGGCACAATCATTAAACCACGCCCTCACACAACTCTCTCGTCAAAATTCTTTTGGTCTTTGTACGGAACTCGCTCGTTTCTCCAACACGGTTCTGTCCGATTCGAAATAATAACGAGTTGCATTGTGATGAGATGATTGAGTTGGAGAAGTTGTGGCCGAAGGTTCAGTGTGCTTTGGATAGTGGTGGAGATGTTGGGAGGATACCTCATACTGTTGGTGAGGCGATCAGTCCCCGGACTGTTCATTCTGGGGTTCAGAGGAAGGGTAGCGCGCCACTTTATGGGGTCACGAGAGACAAGGAAAGGTGTTGGAAATGGGTATGAGATAGGAAGGCTCGGGGGTGTGGTTCATGTTGTTTGAATTGAGATCTTTTCTTGGGATGTAGAGATATCTTTTTTGGAGAAGATCTTTAGGGGTTATAGACAGAAGTGGGAATTCTGGAGTTGGGGGGTATTTGGTCGAAAATTTAGGATATCAAGCGCGAGGATGCGGAGATAGGGTGGGCAAACAGTACTGCTCTAGACTTTTATTGAAGGGTCTTATCTTTCTTGCTTTTAATTACGTTCTACAGGTTATCTAATGCGCTTTCTTTGGGAGGTTTATATGTTATATCAAAAGTTGAAGGCGGATGGATGGATGTTACCCTTCGACTTTTAAGTTCCAATAGAATGATACTAGGCGCAAGTCGAAGTTCCATCTCCAAAGGTAGATAGATATACTTCTCAATCTCGAGGATCAAGATTGGGTGTCGAGGTGCCAAGGTCGTTCCTTCCCCCCTTGCTTCCCTGTGGGGCTGGTGTTAAGCTAGTATTGAGGAAGTCGAGGTCGTTCCTTCCCAACTTGAACTTACCCCTCAACTCAATTCGACTACCTTGAGGTCGCTCCTTCCCTCTTACCTCGACCTCTTCCCACACCATCCAACTCAGCGCGGTCAAATAAAAAGAGTCACAGATACACGATATGCAACAAACACCTCCCTCTCTCCAAATCAAGCTAGTTTCACACTCCCTTAATTTGACTCAAACACTCTTGCCACTTGACTCACCACCAAGCCACACATCACGAGATCCCTCATTTCCAAAAGACACATCGGCAAAAGATACCTAAATACCTCTTCACCGCGAAATGCAACAAACAAAACAATTCTCTTACCGCCTAGTGGCAAAACACCATATTCCTTCTTTTTCGTGTCACAGGCCGATCGAAAAATAGACGATAAAGGGTTCGATTGGTTCTCAGGAATACGACTAGTAAGACTGGCTGGTTACACGCGGATTCGCGATGTGCAACAAAGGTGTTTCTTTTGCTTGTTCGCGATTATTATGATGAGTGATGGCTAGCTAGGGGTTTTGCTTGGCTCAGCTCGGCTGTTTTCGGGGAGTTGGGAAGAGGGCTGGCTGGTCTGACATATCCTCTTGGTATCTTGGGGCTGCTTGTAAAGTTGTAGTGGTGAGCTGACTATTGGTGGGAGTCTAGGTAGTGATGCTGCTAATTGTTTCACGATGCCATGGCAAACTAAAAATGTCCACTCCCAAGCGGCTTAAAATGCCCAAACAACTTCCCGAAACGTTACCCGATATCCGTAAGCACCGCCAACCGATTCCTCGGTACATTGCATGCGAAATGCAACAAAAAAACCTTAAAATTACCCCTTGCGGAAACTTTACATCATCATGGCTGAATAAGAAAGTTTTTATGCATGATTTTTTTACGCGTGGTTGGGCTTAGGTATGGGGCGAGAATACAGTCAGAGTGGGTTGCTCAGCTGATAGTAGCCGAGAATACGAGGGTGAGGCTTTGTTATTCCTTGGGCAACCCAGGAATATGGGTAGGAAGTTTGTTACACAAAGTATGCGAACACGGGATACCGAGTGCCCAAGGACCAGTGGAATAAGTCAACCGTGCCCTACGCCCCCTTGAGAATAGACGAGGTTGAGAAGGGGAATCACTTCGTTGGAAAGTCCGAAAGGCTTCGCTTTTTTTCTATTTCTGGTTTGCGATTCGCAACATTTTTTTTCTTTTTTCCTGATGTGGTAAATTTAGGAGAGGGATAAAAATAAATCATTTGGGGGTGCTCTGGCAATGTGTTGAAGTACCTTCAGCCGTAGAATGCTGCCAAAAGAGTTCAATTCGAACAATGGCATCTTGAGTGGTGGCAAGTAAGAGCAAAAAGTGTGTTGATTTTGAAAGCTTGCTTGTGGGGTATACTTTGGTGAGGGTTTTCGGTGAAGTGAAAACCTGGGGGAGTCATTCAATTTGAGCTAAGCGAGACCAAAAGGGAGAGGGCTGGTCAGTTCGCGTTTATTATCTCACTTTTCGCTATAACTTCCCAAGGCTCCAGATACCGATAAAACAAGTAAAAAGAAAGTTTTTCACTCGGTCGGAAGATTGTTTTCACTTCGTTTTTAATAATATAGAAGAGAGTTGGGGGTTAGCAAAATGACTGTGAATAAGTTGCACCGTTAGAAATTTCACACATAACGAGCATCTCATAGTACTGGAGGGGTTTAAATTAGTTAATGGGGTGGTGGGGGGTTACAGGGGGGTTCTTTCCTTCTAGGTTCATACCAAATGAAGAAGACTACTCATTTCCGTTAGAATTAGGAAGTTCTTCGCAGGCTACTTACACGTGGGGGAAAGCAATTTCCGCGAAATTCTACTTGCTCGAGGAATATATTTCCAGGTTCTCCCGGACTTTGCTGAGAACATTATCTACAATTTCCTGGGCACGCAGAATCTCCTCGTCTCCTGGGCGGTTGAAAGACAGAAGTGGAATAAGAGGCCTTCTGAAATTAGGATCTCGGTTCTCCCGGAGTCTGCGGAGAAGGTTGTCAACAATTATCTGAGCACGCAGAAGCTCCTCGTCTCCTGGACGGCTTAACGACTGAGGTACCTGTCTCATGTTCTGAGCCTCTGGCAGAAGGGATGGGAGGAGGTTGTTCAGAGCACAATCCGGTCTCGCCCTTTGATGGTGTGGAACTGCTGTGCCAGTCTGAGTACCTGTACTGAGCGACGGAGGGGGTATATTAGGGTTATTAACCCCACCTTCCTCTCGAATCTGCTGCGGAGGAGGTCGAAGAAGAGGTCGGAGGGGTGTATTGATCCCACGTTGCCTTCTACTACGCTCAGCATCCTTTTCCTTTGTAAGAGTAAGGCACATACCTGGCTTATTAGGTCTATCCAGAAGTCGAAGATTGTCTGGGCCGTCTTCAAGGTTCGCCGAACCATAACCATACCCATTAAAATGGGCGGGATCGTTCTTTTCAAGAAACCTCGGACCATCCTTATGATGCCTCGTAGAAGCGATCCTTACCTCACCTCCTGAAGGTGGTTCAGGAAAAGCCATTGTAAGCTTATCAGCCGTTTTCACGAGTGAGTGCCTTCTCCAGTCATTTTCAGGTTGTTCCTTGTCCAGAAATTCCAAGCAACTGAGAGTATGGCCCCCTGCTATATCGTCAGCATTGAGTATGCGGTGGCATTTTGGACACCGCGGGGGTTTGGGCCGCCAAAAAAGAAGACGGCGCCAGGCGCGTTTGCGGTTCGTCCTACCGGCTCTGGAACCGCGTCTTCTGAGTCTTCTAATGTAAGTGACAGGTGGAGCCATTTTCGATGTTTAACGCGTATTTTATCTCGAGAAGAGGGGGGGTGGGGGGGTGAAGAATATATCAACTACTAGGCGACCTGTTGTGCCTAGTTGGAACAGTGTTTTCTCGATGGTTGGTTGGACGATGCCATTATTCCCCCAAAAAGAACAAAGACAGTCTAGTCTGCAAGCGTGAACAAAGACTTTGACAGTAAGATAGTTGCGATAATGTCGAATTAGGGAGTTTTAAACCATGCTGGAATCTCGATTTGATTTTTCAGTTATTTGCTTGATGGTTAGTGAAAAGTGGTTATATAAATTGAGCCTACTACATTCGGGCTTTTTGTCAGACCTTTTCAACGTAACTTGCTCAATCATATAGATCCTTTGTATATCATAGAGCTATGCGCGCGGCTTATGAAGGAATAGAACAAACGTCTTTCGGTCACAGGAGTCTAGGTAACAGTTTACAAAATGTTGTTTACTTTCCCTCTGTGTTTTATCTAAACAAGTTAACTTTAAGACAATCGACTATCTAGGGTGCGCTCAGGGGTTTAGGACCACATAGAAAAATTCAGAAACGGGTCTAACTACTTCATCGGTATTTCCATCCTCAGTGGTACACCTCCATCTTCGACTTCTTCTTGGTTTTCATTTTGAACCTGTTCCGACTCCTTCGCTCCATCCTGCAAACCTCTCAAGCGAGCCTTCTTCTTGTGTGATTTTCTACCTCTAACAAGTTTCGCCACCTGTAACAAATGAGCCTTTTCAAAAGCCGCATCCTCCTCAGCATACACCTTGCCCTCGCGTCGTAAACGCAAAAACACATGCCTCAGCTGCTGTGAACGAGTAAGACGTTCTCCGCATCCGCAGACGCACTGTTTTACAGCCCTTCTTCTTTTGGTAGACAAACCTTGCATGAAGAGCGGGTACTCTTCGTGAGTGATGAGGTTTGAAGAGTTCCATCGTTCGATTGCTTGTTTTTGTATGGCCTGCCTTTGTGTGGGCATTATCCAGGAACGTGGTAACTAGTTGCCCACAACCGCAGGTGCAGTGTCTTCTTTGATATTGATAACTCGGCCGGGGTATCTCCTGTGGAGTGGAGCCCTCACCTTGAGTAGACAATTGCAATTCGGGAAATTGCTCCATGTTTCAAAGTTGGAAAATAAGTATATAGCAATAAGGTAGGTATTGCTTGAGAAGTATGTTCCTGGGTATTTCCAAGTTATTGGGGTGCTTTTCAGGGAGTGCAACCTTTAAGCGCAAACAAAGACTTTGTTTACTTGTTAGTTTTTAGCGATGCCATGGCTGTTTCTTTGTTTCTTTTGAGGCCAGTCCCTCAAACAACAATAATTCAATTTTGACGAACAAAGGCGGCACATGGCGTGCTAAGATAGACACTATAACCCTCACATTTGAAGGTTGCAGGTTTTGGTTCTACCAGTCTCGCGGTAGACTGCCTGCTCCGAGACAGCAAAGAACTTAAAACAAACTCAATAAAAATCTCTGACAAGTGAGAATATCGCCACTAAGTATCATGCGCGTCTTCTAACCTTTTTCTTCTTGTTGTTTTTGCACTATTTCCATTTGGAATTTTCAAGGTTGTAAGTTGCCCTCGAGCGCCAGCCAGTGTTTTCTAAATTTTAACCCTTCCCTTCCTACCAAACATAATACCAAACATAACGACCAAGGAAGTAATTCTTCACCATCTCAAGTAGCGAGAAACTTTTCACATTTGTAGGTACCAACCAAGCAAAGAAAATCCAAGTCCTGGAGAATGGAAGGTATTGTCAAGCCCCTCCCAGGTTGAGGTGGCACCCTCCCTGGGTCGCTCCTTCCCTTCTTGCCAGACACAACACTGACACCGCAATTCTTGCCGCAAGCGCGTCGACACCTCGCAAGAACCTAAAGGAAGGAAGGACCACGACGGGATCCAAGCCGCTAGGTAACCAAAAGTCTTCAAACCTCTCGCGCTCCCCCATCTTTCTCTCAGGTTCCTCTCCTCTTCAACACCACAACATTAGTAGTACTTCAACGATAGTTATTAATATTAGATAAAAGCTACCGATAGTTATATCGTAATATATATCGCGATATATCGATATATTATCTTATCGATGCCCAAGTCTGTTTAGTATTAAGTTATATATTTTACTAATTTTTTAAAAGTAACTTTTAATAACTATAATAATATTAATATAATTTTCTAAAGCTTTAGTAAATATAAAAATAAATTAAGATAAATTAAAATCTATAAAGTTAATTAATATAAAAAAAAAAGTAAATAAAAGTTATTATTAATAGATAACTTTCTAATAATCTATTTTATATTAAATTCTAGTTATTTATAAGTTATCTAGAGGTCGTCGAGACTTTTTTCACTGAATATCAGAACGGACGCTAATGAAAAACTAGGTAACAAATGATAAAATGTATATTTTTATCTCCCGAGTAGTACGGCTACTGTTAAAGCTACGCCGGTACGATCTGAGAGTTTGCTGGCTTATTAGGATAATTGCTTAAAGATGACAAGGCTTTCGCTTCTTCGTTTGTAGCAGTGGATTGGAAGTTGCTGCTACGAAGGTGGCTGCTAGGAGTGAAGGCTTTTTTGTGTCAAGTTTCTTCCCTGGTAGTGCTTGGTCAAGATAACTTCGCAATCTATCTCTCTCGAGGCGAGATATCCCAAAGATAAAGGTAGGCCCCCGGTGAAAATACAAAACTAAAACATACCCAACTACAACGTGACAGTGAGACACTTCTCCAAGAGATATGAACACCACACTATTCCACAAAAAACAGACCCAAGAAG
The DNA here is from genome assembly GCA_001414485.1 of Calycina herbarum. Lineage (NCBI taxonomy): Eukaryota > Fungi > Ascomycota > Leotiomycetes > Helotiales > Pezizellaceae > Calycina > Calycina herbarum. The sequence continues at coordinate 528,032 of LLEY01000011.1, forward strand.
AATTCTAGGGAGTAGAGAGAATCAGAAGATGTATCACAGTTTTCATTCCACTGCAACACACAATTATATACAAAAAAGAGACCGAAAACCCCCAATCCAATCTAGACAATTTGACCGCTTTCACTCTAAGCTCTCTACAACGCAATCACCGAACAAGTGAGATTCTATTCCTCCTCTGGGTCCTCCTCCTCGTCTTCAATGGGGACTCCGTTCTCGTCCTTGATAAACGCTCTCTTTGCGGAACCACCAAGGACCTTAGCAATTTCAGCATCCTCAGCAGCCTCCTCGTCGTCGTCCACCGATCTCTTCGCACCACCAAGGACCTTAGCGATTTCGGCGTCCTCAGCAGCCTCCTCCTCATCATCAACCGATCTCTTCGCACCACCAAGAACCTTAGCAATCTCAGCATCCTCAGCAGCCTCCTCCTCGTCGTCAATCGATCTCTTTGAGGCACCACTGAGAACCTTAGCAATCTCAGCATCCTCAGCAGCCTCCTCGTCGTCGTCAACCGATCTCTTCGCACCACCAAGGACCTTAGCGATTTCGGCATCCTCAGCAGCCTCCTCATCATCATCAACCGATCGCCTCGCGGCACCACCGAGAACCTTAGCGATTTCGGCGTCCTCAGCAGCCTCTTCATCGTCGTCGATCGATCTCTTCGCACCACCAAGGATCTTCGCAATCTCAGCGTCCTCAGCGGCCTCCTCATCATCATCAACCGATCGATCCTCGATGAAAATATCCTTGCCGTCTGGTCCCTTGACTCGCTTCTCGAGATCGTTGTTGTTGTTGTAGATGGCGAATGTGCGTAAGCGATTGAGAGGGGAGGGAGCAGCGTGAACAGCAGCCGCGGCGCAGAAGGCCAAAATCAAAGATGCTGTGGAGGCACGCATGATGACGGAATTAAAAAGTGTGTTATGTGAATGGCAGACCAGCTGAAGTTGAAAAAGAGAAATGAAATTGAAGAAAGAAAACAGTAACTTGATTTTGTTCCAAAGAGAGAGTGGCTTAAGGAGGGTGGATTTTTCGTATGGACCGACGACTTATATACCAAACACAACACCAAGATTCATGAACGGCACACCTGGGCAAAGTCTTGTCTTCCATTCGGCACCTCGCATTTCCCCACCACGAAAAAGTAAATCCATCATTCTGACATGATGAATATAGCCCCAATCACCGATGGTTTGGGATCCGCCTCAAGAAATCCAAGTTACTCGTGAAAACTTCCTAGTCCAGCTAGGACTGTAACGGGCAATGCTTGCAAACGAAACAATGAGAATCATGGATATCGAGGCCAAAGAGCCTCATTGAAAGGCTTGATTGGGGCCGATGAAGTCGAGATAACCTAGATCTGCGTGGGATCTCCATTAAAAGAAAGCTTGACTTGTTTCCGTTGAGCTGGCGGCGCCGTTGCCAGAAGACGCCCTTCCCGGCTTGGTAAAATGCAGACAAGGTGTAGACTGTAACGCCTTGAAACATACCAAGGAGGGGTCTAGGCTTGAGGCAATGGAGCAGCACTTGCATTATCATCTTCAACTTCCAGGTTGCTCGATGGAGTTTAGTGACGGGTGCTCAGGTCCCGATGTTTCAAATACTCGGGTAACACGCCATGATTTTTTTCAAGTTGGTGAGAAGAGTCACGAGAATGACTTTGTTGATTGTCAGTGCGTAGAATAGACTCCCTAAAACTCTTGCTATTGTATAAACATCAACATCATAAGACCAGTGTGGGAACCCACTATCTGAACGTCCCATCGCCCGCAAGAGAAGAAAAAAAAACACCCAGAACCGGAAGACCAGGAAAACCATATAATTCAAAGTTGTATGTCCGATGAGGATCGATTAGCATGCACAACCCTCCTTGGAGGCGTTGTCTCGTGGTCCGGTAAGGTTAACTCTTGACTGGTCTTCCGTTCTGCTGGCTGCCTGTGCGGCACCAGGTCCTCTGGCGCCCTTCAAGGACGTCTCTGGGATAGCATTTGCAATTGCGGTGAAAACTTCCGTCACGTTGGTTCCGTTCTTCGCACTGGTCTCGAAAAATAACAAACCCTCTTCCTCTGCATATGATTTTGCCTCTGCCGTCGATACCTTTCGTGCATCTCCATCATCTTCTCCTTCCGCGGCATCTGTGTCGGTGTCGTCGCCCAAGGCATTACTTGAACTCGTCTCGTTGGTCAAATCGAGCTTGTTACCTACAAGAGCAATAACAATTCCTGGCGATGCCTGTCTCTGCAACTCTGCCACCCAGTGTTTCGCTTTGACGAGTGATGTAGGCTTTGTGAGATCGTAGACGACCAGGGCAGACTGAGCATTTCGATAGTACATGGGAGCAAGTGATGCAAAACGTTCCTGTCCCGCGGTATCCCATATCTCGAATTTGATTGTCCGGGTGGGTAGATTACATTTCTGTGTCAGGAAGGCAGCTGGGAGCGATGTTAGTATGGATATTCGGATAAGATACTGGCTGGCTTGCATACCTCCGATGGTGGGTTCTTTGTTTTCTTGAAAGTCGTTGTTCACAAACCGAAGGACCAGAGACGACTATACAAATGTTAGTTCACACTGCAAGGCCATCCTATCGAGAGAGATGCTCCAGTACCTTTCCTACTGCTGCTTCACCGAGAAGCACGAGCTTGACGCTGCTGCTCGGCTTGGGCGCTGTTGCCTCAGCCATGGTAAGGTATGTGATGATAGAGCTCCGGCAAGGACGGTGTGCGACGATGTTTGGGGTGATGTAGATGGTAGGTTGGAGGAGTTGCAAGTGTCGCAAACAGTCTCGCGATCGTGTGGGGTGGGATGCAGTGGGGATGCGAGAAGCGTCGATGAGTTGGGGTTCTAGTAGAGCGAGGGGTGATTTGGGGGTATCTTGAGGTTTTTGGCAATAGGGTCGGGTGTCTGTCTGGAGACGGGACCGACTGGGAAGCAAGATGACGCGGGTTTAGGTAGCGCTCAAAGGGCTTGGCGTTATTCCCGCCGCCGGCGCAACTTTTTGCTGGCTCCGCTCCGACTTTTTCTGAAAATATTTCAGCTCCACCACCACCACCACCACCACCACCAAATCTCCCGTCTCCCAGCCACGCAAGTCTGCTATCATTCACAATGGGCAAACGAAAGGCTGAATCCGTTGCCGTCTCCCAATCTAGCACGAAGAAGATCAAGGCAGAGAACCCAAAGATAAACAAACAAAATCTACTCGACGATAGCGACGCCAGTAGCAGCGAGGATGAATCTGTTGGCGGGGTTCAGTTAGAGGAAGAGCCAGCATTCAAGATTAACAAGGAATTCGCAAGTCGATTTGAGCACAACAAGAAAAGAGAGGAGTTGCAGAAACGTCGGTTTTTCATTTGCCCTTGTGCGAATCACAATCACTAACATTGCACATAGTGGAGGACAAATACAATAAGCCAACAAAGCGAGCCGACGGCAAACTGTACGGCGACAAGTACGACGAAGACTCTGAATCATCTGACGAGGAGGACGAGGACGATGATGGTTTCCTTGCGACGGAAGATTTGGATGCGGAAATCTCAGCAACACTCCAAGCTATTCGATCCAAAGACCCCCGTGTGTACGACGAGAAGGTCACATTCTACAAGCCAGTAGAGGAGGATGCGGAGGATGCTACAACCGAAGTCAAGAAAGATAGGCCCATGTACCTGCGCGATTACCACCGAGAGAATTTATTAAAGGGCGCAAATGGCGGAGAAGACGAGAAGGACTCAACCCCACGAACTTTCGCACAAGAACAAGAGGACCTTCAGCGATCGATCGTCAAAGAGATCCAAGCAGCAGGCGATGAGTCGGAAGACGAAGATGGAGGATTCATGATCCCAAAATCGAAACCAAAGTCACAACCTCAAGCATCTGCTCCAACTGTTCATCCTTCAAGGGCAAAGAGAGTCAAGGTCAATTTAGATGTCGAATCCGCTGACAAGGACCCCGAAACCTTTTTGTCCAATTTCCTACAAGCACGAGCCTGGGTACCAAGTGACGGAGCACGATTCCAACCCCTTGAATCCGATGACGAGGAAGAAGATTTGCGAGCAGATAAATTCGAGGAGGCTTACAATCTACGGTTCGAGAAAACGGAAGGCACCAATGAGACCTTGAAATCTTATGCAAGAGATATCGTTGCTGCGATATCCGTTCGTCGGGAGGAGCCAAACAGCAGAAAGAAGCAAAGAGATGCCGAGAGAGCCAAAAAGGATGCTGAGAAAGCGGAGAGAGAGTCTGAAAGGGCCCGTCTGCGACAACTGAAGATTGGAGAAATGGAGGAGAAACTTCAGAAAATCAAAAAGGCAGCAGGTCTCAGAGGCAAGACGCTGAAGGACGATGAGTGGACCAAATTCCTGGACGACGGTTGGGATGATGCTGCATGGGAGGCGGAAATGAACAAGAAGTTCGGAGAAGATTACTATGCAGAGGGGGAAGCTGGCTCTGGTTCCGAAGCAGAATCAAGCAAAAAGAAGAAGGTCAAGAAACCAAAATGGGACGATGATATCGATATCAACGACATTATACCCGACTTCGTGGAGGAAGAGGAGGCCCAGAATAAACCAGCCTTTACTTTATCAGACTCGGAGGACCAAGATGACGACGAGCAAGACGACGAAGTCGATTCAGATGCCACACCAAAGAAGAAATCCAAAACGAGCAAGGATCGTGCAAATGAAAAGGCTGCCAAGAAGAAGGCCGCTCGTATTGAACGCAAAAAGATCGAAGACCTTGTCGACAACCAACTCGACATCACTCTACCGTTATCAAAAGCACCTGCAACTTTCCGTTACCGAGAGACCTCTCCTATGTCCTTCGGCCTGAATGCTAGAGATATCCTCATGGCTCCCGATACCGCTTTGAACCAATTCGCAGGCCTGAAGAAGATGGCAGCATTCAGAGACCCCGAGAAGAAGAGAAAGGACAAGAAGAATCTCAGCAAGAAGGCGAGAATAAGACAGTGGCGAAAAGATACCTTTGGTGATGAAAGTGGACCGACAATCGTCATCAAAGAGGGTGGCTTGGCTGAGGATACTGGGGATGTTGTGGAGAAGAAGAAGAAAAAGAGAAGTCGGAAGAGTAAGAACAGTGCTGAGACGGAGATTTGATTTGGAATGAGTATGTTTGGGGGTTTTGTGGGATTATGATAAAATAGAGTGTCGTATACCCGAAATAATGAATAAATAGAGTTATTTCTACTTGTGTTTATGATATAGATGTTCCCATTGGAAATGGGATTTCTGGATGGCCACGCCTGATTGAACCCATACTTCTCGAGTTGAAGGTCGAGCGAGAATTGATGAGAGCGAGAAGTGAGGGCACGACCCCCTGTCGACTTTGGAATATACACCGCCCCCCCCCATATACATGATTTCTGAACATCGAAAACGAATCGCAGGGAGTGAGGTGCTAAATGACCACAACAGTGATGGTATCTTGATAATGGGGAAGGATGTAAGCTTTAGTTAGGCTGAGAAGTTTTTGACGACACTTTATGCTTTGCTTGTTCGAACAGTCAAACAATCAACCCCCCACTATGATGCCGTATCTGTCTAGGGGTTCTTCAGGATGAACTGCAATGGGTCGTCAGATTTTAGTCATGAGATGGTGCTGTAAAACTTCGTTAAAAGCCACAACCACAATCTCTAAATATATAACCTTCGCGGTAGGAATTGATTAGCAGCTGATAAATATTCTCGGGTTTTTGTTTTGTTTTTTGCGATTTTCTTGTAGAGGATAAGTAAGTAGGTCCTGGGCTCATCGCTGCACACAGTACAGCATCAAAGAAGAGTATAACCATGCGTACCTGGTTTCTTAGCCTACAACTCTTGGATGTTCTAGGTTTATTCCCCTTATAAGTTACCACTCGCAGCTACCCGAAAAAAGAACAAAGGCGATTACATTCAATTTTTGGAGAATGTGCGAAGGATTTCGAGGTGTAGAATTCGCTCTTAGATTCGACAAGCATGGGAAAGACACAATGAGCGAATGGGTATGAAGATACTTGCGAGAGTTGCGATGTAGGTGGATTTAATCAAGGAAAAATTGTTTTACTGTCGAATTTCGAAGTACTGTTGTGTATCTTTCCTTTGTGAATTAAAATGTGAACTGCATTGCAACTTTTGAGAACCTGTGACTTTGAAAGAAGAAACCTTCAAGGCATCTTTCCTGTCTAATGTTTTCTGCAAACTTGTCGTGAAAGTATGTTACGGCAAGGCCTCACTTGAAATCTCGCTTGGTTTCTCAGTTCTTCTGACTGGGAAACTTTGACAAGTTTGTTGAATATAAACCACAATATTTGAGTGACGGAAGACAATAGCGAAAACAAGTAATTTCCAAAGTTTCTTGTGCATATATATTCTCGAGTCTGCTTCATAGACACGACATTGTTCGTTACCACAGAACCGCGCCGGCTTTCTGTTCACTCTCATCTACCGCCTCTCAGACGCCCTGCTACTTCTAAAAATTCCTCTGTATTAATAAGTTGGAAGCAATAGATAAGCAAAGTATCACTGAGAATTGTACATCACAAACCTTCTAAGCATCTCTGGCTTGTGAATGAGATCACCATTTAAAGTCCTTGCTTGAAAACGGGCCTCAATCCTTATCTAAAAACTTGCATGGTGGAACAATACTTTTCAGTAGTTGACTCACCTCATAAACGCCTGACCACTGTTATATTTCTTGGTATTTTATAGTTGTGGATAGTAATTACAGGCCAAGCATTTTTCTTTCTTTCCAGTTTTCTTTTATACCCGAAAATTACTCCCCGCAAACTAATGTCCATCTAACTTAAGGGCGGATAATTCGTAGAATCGTTTACATAACTCTTGATTACTACTTCAACGCAGCTAACTAGGTCGATCTTCCGAGATTTGGAGAATGCAGCAACTTGAAATACAAAGTTATTAGTTAATATAGTTGAAGTAAGGGTGGTGGTAGCTTTGGTCACCCTTTCGTTGAAAGAAAAAGGTTAGTAGTAGCAAATTATTGCAATATCTTATAACTATATATTCCTTCGACTTTTCAAGCAACCATTGGGGTGTTCATTCAACCACAAAGGCGAGTATGTGTATATAAAGACAGGACGGTGTCCTTCTTGACCTCCCTTCACAAAGCCATTGAATATCGCAACAAGGACGCAGCTAACTCGCAACCTACTTCGTAGGCCCAATGAATTATTTACTTCCCATACAATCTCTAGAGTCAAGGCCAAAGCCAAAGCCAAAACACATTTGCCAACTCCAGCGACAAAGAATTATTTCGGGTTTTTTAACTGCCGAAATTGTCTTACTATCGAAGGTACACCTCGCGTTTGTTTTCATTTTCCACTTGTCGGTATCCACAAGTGGTTAGCACTTGCACGTGCCCTTCTCGCTTAACGAGGAGGGCAGGTATTTAAGTAGAACCGAGTACAGGAGTACTCGGTGTTGTTTATATACCTGCCCTCCTCGTTAAGCGAGAAGGGCACGGCACGTGGAAGTGCTACAAAGCACGTGGAAGTGCTAACCACTTATATATACCGACACCACTGAATAGTCTTCTTATACGTATACATCTACTTCAAATTGGATCTGCTATCGTCTTTCTATACGGATGTGACAAGATAAATATAAGGAGTTACAGGGTTTTTTCCTCGCCATATTTGGTAAATTCTCCATGTTTTCATCAAGGAGAACCTAGATAAATGTAAAGTTGGGCTTTATGTATTGGAACTAGCCTCCTTCGTTGCAGTATACTCTAGTATTACCTTCCAAGACTTATGTATTGGGTTAGTCCTTTCAAATACTCTACTTTCACTTACATCTCACTTGCTTCTCTCGCTTTTCTTTTTCCACCAAGTTCAGCAAAAATGTACCATTGTACAATTATACACCCCCTGAGTTTTATTACATAGGAAGTTTTCCAGAATATTGATTTTGATACTATATGTTTTCTGTAGATATCCCGAGGAATAATCGTTGCTTGTAAACAGGTCAAATGTACAGTGTCTCTATTCTCCCTCGGGTTTGTTACTCGTCGCGGGGGAACTCATTAACGAGCTCAACTTCTCAAGAGCTGACACACAATGAGACCAGATTGCTTAGTTCTTGATAAAGCAATATATGAAAGTCGAGATTTGCTCGTGAAGATGAATGGGAGTATATGAATTGACGATACAGCCTGGGGCAGGTTTATTGTCACGAAAACTCGAGCTTTAATTGAGATAAACAAATATTACTCATTACAGAAGCTTGATCGGTATATTAGTATTCTCCATCCTTTCAGATACCTCTTCCGTGCCATCCCTAGTTGCAAACTAAAGCCTCTTCCTCATGCGCTGCGAAGTAACTGCAGAGGATGTTGATTACCTCGAGCGCAAATAGAACCCCCTGTAAAGCCAGACCTAATATCCGCTCCATGAAGACAAAGCCAAAAGACAATTCCAGCAATAATAAAGTCTCTCAGCCTTGTTTACAGTATAAAACTACCTCGCTGTCGAATTCCACTCTTCCTCATCCATGATTCACTTTTCTCCCTCGTAAACTCAAAGCTCAAGTTCAAATAAAGATTGATATCCAAATGTTAAACCATCACAGTCTTGGAGTATTCGTCAAACTCAATGGGATCAGCGAAGTCGTTCTTTATAATACAAGATCACTGGCGAGCCGAATGGTATTAAATACTGGCCAGGCTGTAACCTTACAGTAGGCTCCCTAGTCTCATGAAAAGATCGGGACCTATCGAAATCCAAGTCATTGCTTGTACTATATGCTGGATTACCAAAGGGTATAGATGCTCTCCATACTTTGAGGATTAGTAAGCCTTCTGGCAGAGCTCAAGTTGTGAAAAGAAAGGAAGCTGATCGTTGTAAAAGGGTAGGTGATTTCGCTTGCTTTGCTGGCTCCAGAATTTAGGAGAATTTAGGAGAATTTACAGCACATCAGCGTCTAAGTTAAGGCCAAGGTCGCTCAGGGTTCGATAGATATTCACATCCAAATACCCGTCTTCTCTTAGGGATCTAAAGATCAAACAATCTCTGAATTGAATCTTGGAGTGCTCGCCAAACATGATGGGATCAGCAAAGTTGAACTTTGTAGTCACATCCCCGAGAACCCCAAAGCTCTCACGACCCAAGTGAATGTCTGTACTATCTCCTGCTGTGGTTCTGCTGAAGTATATAAATAGAGAGCAAAAGGCCAATATCGCAAGCGTGGGGTAGATAAGCATCGTGCTCTAGCAACGGCGTGAGCCACGGGAGCAGATTTCTCTCATGAATGATTCCAACCGCATGACAGACCGCTCTGTTGGTTTGTAGGCGGTGGTCTTGAGAACAGAGTAAGTGTCAACAATTAGTTTGTAGCTGGAAGTCTAATTACCGTCGAAAACCATGTCACTGCCGAATCCACCTTTCCCCCATCTCCTCACTACTTCTCTCTATCCTAAAAATAGCCATCTAACATGTATTCTTCTCAATATCAACCTAAAACAAAAACCGTAAAACCTCGTTATCCCTCACCGAGAAGAATCTACATTCTCCAGGTTGTTCGTTGTAGGCTGATGAATCTTGCACTTGCCAGAAAGTTTTCGTGCGAATCCCGCAATTTATCCCAGCCATACTGAACTCGCTAGGGAATCCAGCTTAGGAAAAGGTAGGTCAACTTCGCTCTGCCTTCCAACGAGTTAGCAGTGAAAGCAGAAGTCGCTTTTTCTTCGAGCTTCAGCTCAAACAGCTCCCTGGATAAACTATTAAGCCATGGAGTAGAAGTGGAAATAAAAAGAGACTGTGGGTCTCACATCATCATATTCATAAAATCCTCTATTCACTCACATAAGCTCTGTCCAACAGAAATTATAAATCGGACCCAGTCAGCACCCTTCTTGCCTCATCGGCACCAAACGCTACGGAAAGATAGATACGCCGAATCTCCTGGTACACCTTGAGCACCGTGCTCAAATTGAAGTTGATCTCTCAAGCTCAAACCCGGTTTCTTAAATCCCCTCAAGAAGTTGTTCCACCGGCTCCCCGAAGTCTAACATGGAAAAACCGAGCTGAAGTACATCGCCTTAAGGATACCGTCGAATACCTATTAACCCCGCATTCCGATTATACGCGATTCTTGAACGAACCGAGTACCCTTCTTCTGCGTTTGTCTTTGGCGTTGTCGGTACCCAGGTTTTCCGTCACCCCGTCGCGGACATTGAAGAGGTTAATGCTGGCAAATTTCAATTACTCGCGGCTCAAGTGAGTGTCAAAATCCAGACGCATATTTTGACCTTTTGCCAAGGTGTATACAGGTTAAAAGGGCCACCTTCCGGTATTCAACCCTGGCAATCAGAGAAAAAGTTGTCTAGAAACCCCACTCGTCACGAAATCGCCCAAGAAATCAAGACTATAAACAATATTTTCATTTTACTGACTCCCATTCCACTCATACACGCCTCAACCCAACCCTCAAGCAATTTTAAATACCCATACTCCACACTCCCCCACAGAAAAAAAAACCCCTCCCACATCCTATCTACTCTCATTCCTCATCACCCCCCTTTCTCGCCTCAGCAGCCCTAACCCATTCTTTAGCCTTAGCCTCCACCTTCTCCCTCGTCTTCTTATCCCCATTAGTGACCTCCCACTCAGACCACCTCTTAAACCAAGCCTTCGCGCCCTTCGGCTTAAGACCCTTAGTTTTCACCACACGCTCAAACACTCCACGAATAATATCCTTATCACCTTGCTGTATCTCCAAATCCAAAAGCTGATTCCAGATATCGAGTCTCTTGGGGAAGGTAGATAGTAAACCTTCAAACATAGTGCGTCCTCGCTCAGGAGATCCAGATTTAGAGTGGAACTCGAGAGCGGCGAATTTGAGGGTAAGAGGGAGATGGGTATGAGGAGGGAGAGATTGTGTAGCTCTCGGCAGGAGGGCGCGTGCACGGTCCGAGGCTTCGAGACTGGTGTTGAGGAAATGGGCGTAGTTGTACCACACCGTAGGCGATTGAGAAAATTTCTTGATGATGATTTGGAAGAGGTCATCTGCTTTCTGTTCATAGATTAGCATTGGAAACACGAAACATGATTGTTTTGAACTTACGCTGAGCTTGCCCGATTGGATGTAGATACTAGCCAATCTCTCGTGGATTTCCTGGGGATCATTGTATTGGCAGGCTCGCTTGAACACCTCGTCGACAGACTCATCGCTTCCATAAGCTGTCTCTAAATTGATCAAGGCAATCCAGACGTTCATTTTCTCGGTTTCTTCCCGGATATTGATTGTCTTGATAGCACGCTCTGCTACGTCTCGAGCCTTGCTGAGTTCGCTGAGTTGCATTTGGAATGCCATGTACTGAATCCACAGCTCTGAGGAATCTGGTTGTCCAAGAAGTAATCGTTCGAAATCGCTGACAGACTGAGGACCCTTTGCATCCAGGTCACCAGTACGATCGATTTTGATCTCGGCCTTCTTGCGCTTCTTCTTCTTCTTCGACTTCTCCCCTGCATCGTCTACCTCTGAGTCCGCTTCAGAGGCTTCATCAACGCGGTCCAAGTTTCTAGCGTTCCAATCGAAACCGCCAGCATCAAGAGCCGCAACAGCCGAAGTCTCTTCAGCATCCTCCATATCAACATCTGAGTCTAATTGATCTTCATCCAAATCCTCCATACTCTCTACGTCATCGACGTTGATTCCTCCTTCCTCGTCGTCTGATGATTCGTCTTCATCGCCAGACTCATTTAATTTAGCACCTTGGGCACCTTCGACATCCTCATCCTCACTCTCATCCTCTGAGTCTGCAGCAGCATCCTCAAAGTATCTCGCCTTGAGTCCAAGACTGACTCTCTTCTTCTCGACATCGAGCTTCAGGATCTTTGCTTTCACAATATCGCCTTCCTCGTAAAGTTTCTTGACATCATGGACGCGTTTATCAGCCATCTCACTTTGATGACAGAGACCACTAACGTTCATGGAATTGTCAATCACAATAAAGACTCCAAAATCTTCAACTTTTCGAATCTTGCCAGTGACGATCTGCCCAACTTCAAGGTCGCTGAAAGTAATAGGAGCAACGTAGTTGCTGTCCATAACCGAGGGCTTCAGACTCATTTGGATGTGGCTTAAGAGGGGATCGACTTGAGAGATCTTGCCCTTTACAAGCTGGTCAATCTCGAATTCAGATTGCCAATCCTTGATATAACTGTCGGAAAGGTCAGAGACTCTTACGAATGCTGTCAGGTTTCCACCCAAGTTGACGAAGAGGCCCTGCTTGGCGACACTCTTGACAAAACCACGGACGATGTCACCTGACTTTACTTGTGAGATCACAGAGAGTTCAGGATCTTGGACGTCTAGTGAGGAATCGATTACCCGAGATGGCCTTGTTGACAGTCTGAGTCTCTTGTTGGGTAGATCCACCGAGACCACGCAAACTCGAATGATGTCATTCTTGGAATATTTGGAGGTGTCGGCTTGAGAGAAGTCATCGGCAAGATCTGGAAGATGAATTGGTCCAGCGAGTCCATCCCCAAGTTCAACCATAATTTGCCTTTCTGACACCTTGGTGACCTTGCCGGGAAGGACGGTTCCTTCGCTGAGAGTTTGCAATGTCAAAGCCTCCGAGCTCCGAGAAGAACGAGCAGAGAGATCCAATCGATTGTTGCGAGCATCGACATTTGTAACACGCACTCTGATAGCTGATCCGACAGGGAAATTAGCTTCGATATCCGTCAATAGAGAGACATCGTCAGATAATTCCACCGTGTTAACTCTTCCTCGAACATTCGGCGATAAATTGACCCAGACACAAGTGTCGGTGATGTTGTTGACGTACGCGATCCAAGAAGACCCGGTTTTGACTTTATCGAGAGTTAATGGATCCTGTGCATTTTCTACCTGGTCGCTTGGTTTGGCGGATAATTCGAAAACAACTGTCTTGCTGATTCGGTGGGTGATGGGCAGGAATCGATGGTTGCGGGCATCGTGCATACCAATTACACGAACGTTGATGATCTGCTTTGGTGAGAATTTTCGTAGAGGCCTCTTTCTGTCCTTGATCTCGTCCCAAGAATCAAATACCTGCGAAACATCAATACGACCTTGGATGTTGTCTGCCAATTGAACGTTGATTTGAGTTTCTTTGACAGAAGTAATCTTTGCCTTGGTCAATTTTCCAATGGTAAAATCTGCAGCGGAAGAAATGCCCTCGTCGACGGGGTTAAGAATACTCTCATCATTTCCAATTGACACATCTGCCAGCTTTTGTGAAACCTCGTTGCCAATATCAGACATAGAGAGTGCAAATTTTCCTTGCTCATAATCCACCGAGATGATCTTCACCTCAACTGCTTGGAACTTCTTCATTCCAAAGTCAGGAAGGGACATGGCATCATTGGTCAATTTGCTTTTGGGCAGTAGGCCAGTTAGACCACCTCCGAACTGGACAAATACTGCAGTAGGGGTAATGTTTCTGACAAAGCCTTGGGCCACCTTGTTTACTTTCACATCGTCCATACTTCTCAGAAGGGTGCGGTCTCTTGAGCTTTTCACGAGACTTGGCTTGTTGGTCAACAACACTAGGTGTTTCGATTCGAGCTTTTCCAAAACAGCAAGATCTGTCAAGGTCTGACCAACTCGGATCTTTTTGAAGGCTGAAGCATTCTTTGATGAAGAGCCATCAGTGAGGTGAACAAGTGGAAGGGTAGCACGTAATCCACCTGCAATTTCGAGAGAGATGTCGTCGTTTGACTTTTCATTGACAACTGCTGATACAATCTCGCCAATTTTCAGATTCTTTAACGCTGTCTGTTGGGCGAGTCCGAAGGAAGTAGGGTCCTTGCATGATACAACCAATTTTTGGGCTACCGCATCAACCTTCAAAACATGGACATTAACGACCTGGCCAACTTGGAAATGCTGGCTTGGATCTTGAATATATGCTTCGCTCATTTCGGCAACGGGCAAAAAAGCACGAACTGTCCCATAAAATTGCACAACAGCTCCGGATGAGATAACATTAATAATCGTTCCGGGGCTCTGCATACCAACGCTGATATCTTCGTAGTTGAGAAATGGTGGTGCTTCCGAATTGAGTAAACTTTTCTTGAGAGTCAATCGAATTTGGCGTTTGCTGGGATCTGTTGATAAAACGCGAGCGGTGACTGTCATATTTTCTTTGAATTTCTTCTCTGGGTGGAGCAACTTGACATCTGCCATATGAATTTCCGGAACCAGACCAGAGATTCCGGTAGCTAAGTTGACCAAAAGACCACCCACACCTCGGGCGTTGACAACAATTTTTTCAACCTTTCCTTTGACGACCTCACCAACTTTGAGATCCTCAATCTGCAAGAACGACTGTTCCAAAATGCTGGCTTCTAGCGAAATGAGATATGTTCCATCAAGTGAGTTGTATCCCACCACTCGTCCCCGGTGGACTGAACCGACTTTGTAAGCGCCTGAGGTATCGGAAATGGTCTCAATCTTGCCATCTTTGACTCTTGAAATGTGAACAAATCCGGACACACCCTTGACTCCCACATCAACGAAAAGACCAAGACCAGACTCGACCTTGCGAACAGTAACCTCCTCTATAATTGTAGATAAAGGTAAAATACTCAAAGGGTTCGTCTTGTCTCCACCTTTGAAAGCTTGTTGAGAGGAGAGAGACATGACATGGTCCAGCAGCGAGAATCCAAGCTTTGGAGGATCGGAAGTTGGAAATGTGCATATGATTCTGCCCTTGATTTTTGACCCCAATTTATAACGTTTTTCGAGATCTTTGCCTGGCAGGCCAGCACCGGAATGGAGTAAATCAACAGTTACATCCACCATTCCCATAACTTTGCCGATAACTCCTCTTGGTGTAACGTCCACAACTAAGACTTCAACAGCCGTTCCAGGCATGAATGCATCTATCGTGGGTGCTTCTGTGAGATAGCTCAACTTTTTGGGGTTGGCTATTTTTTGCGTATCCGCCGATAATTTGACAATCTTTCCATTCGAACTCAATCCAGTGACCATACATAAAAATACGGCACCTTCCTGAACAGTAGAGGCGTCGACTCCGTTCCCAATTTCTTTTGACGACATGAATCCACGGACGCTAAGATCCTCCACCCCGAGATCCATGATCAAGCCGTGGTCTTCCACGCTGACAACGGAAGCCATTATGGTGTTGTGTGAAATGATATTCTGGATCGCGATTGAGTTGTTCGATTGTTGTGGCCGAATTGACAGCTCTATACGTCTCTTCGGCTTGGTGGCGGTTGTCGAGGGAGTTGGTTCATCGCTCGTGGAGACAACGTATGCTCGAAGGTATTGTCCAATGGAGAACATTTTTTCCAGCTCAACATCCTCGGGGATATCCTTTCCATCTTCCTCAAGCTCTTCGGCTGCTGCGATTTCCTCCACCCTCTGTGTAATTTTATCCGAAATGGAGGTAATTGGTATGTAACCCGTCAAATTATTGGGTAAAGAAAGAGCTATATCGTGATCGTTTATCTGCGAGATTTGGCCCAGGACTAGAGAGCCGGGAACAATACGCTGAATGCAATAAGCTAAAGTAATTTGGAAACCATGGAGGGGAAATATACCTTGTAACTTAACCCTTCAATCTTAACAACATCTTCCTCTTCTTCCGCAGGTTGCGCGTCCTTCATATTCTTTCCTTTACCCCTCGACTTCTGCTTCTTTGCAGCCGAAGGTCCCCCCTCTCCATCCTCTCCATCTATTTCCATCCGCGAAGACTTTGCGCCCTGCTGCTCGAATAAAACATCTTGCGTAGCCTCGATTTGGATTTGTTTATGTTCCAATGGAGTCAGAACACTTGCGCCACCTCTAGGGAATGCTGCCTCCTCCTCGCGCACTTTCGAGAGTTTCGTTGGTGCTGTGCTGGGCTTTCTATCCTCCTCATCGGGTCGGGGTCTTTTCGTGGGCCGAGTCTCTTTATTTGCTGGGTTTTTGGACCTGGCGAAGGAGTCGTTGGTAGGTCCAGTCTTGCGCTTCTTCTCAATGGGCGCCATCTTTGCAGAGCGAATTGACGATTTGTGCTGGGGAAAAAATTGGACGACAAACGCGATTTGCGCTGCGCTTTTGCTACGAAATCTTTTCTCAAGGCGGGCAAGATCCGACAATGTACCGAGACAAGCGGAGCTAGCCAATCATCTCAAATTCACCTTGCTCACACTGAATCTACAGAAAACCGTTTTGTTTACGAGGTTTATACTCTTCTCACACTGTGAAGCATTCTCAAATATCCAAGTTACGGTATTTCTAAGCTTCCTATCAAGCCATACTTTCCGCTCCTCACGCATACAGAATCCTTTCTACTCTACTCATTCTTTCCCGTCTTCAAATTCACAATCTCCCCGCCCTCCAACAAATACGGCGTCAAATACCCCAAACTAACCAAAGCCCTCTCGGTATCAAGCCACTCGTCCTGGTCCTTAACAGCAATCTACCAGCCCGTATCCGCCATAACCTTACTAATAGTCTCCACATCAGGAATGATATATTCAAGACAGCAATCGAAATCAGCAAAGTCCCAAGTAGGTCTCGCCTTTCCCACCACCTCCTTCAATCCATTGTTGAGTGGTGCTGGTGTGACGAACTATATTCTAAGTATAAGTGTCAGTTGGGAACGCGAGGGTTTTAAAGATTTGAGCTGGGTGGCTGGTCTTGGTCGTTCCTTCTTTGCACGAGAGATGCGCGGCGCTTGCGGTAAGAGTTGCTTTGCTGGTGTTGTGTTTGGCAAGGAAGGAAGGAGCAAAAGAGTTGGGGTGCTTGAAGAAGTTATAGATAGTACTTACGATGGAGTACGAGAGGACCCCATGTCTTTTGTAGACTGGGAGGTCAAGTGGGAGATGCTCTTCCACGACCCATTTCATGAATTCTTCATGTGTGTGTTGCTCCTTGCGATAGTGTCTAAAGCCCAGAATTCTCCATTTAGCACTAA
Organism: Calycina herbarum; assembly: GCA_001414485.1. Taxonomy (NCBI): domain Eukaryota; kingdom Fungi; phylum Ascomycota; class Leotiomycetes; order Helotiales; family Pezizellaceae; genus Calycina; species Calycina herbarum. The sequence goes on from LLEY01000011.1 coordinate 544,955, forward strand.
ATGTCCCAATAGTCCCGGATAAAGGAGTAGGGAAAATGTGTTCTCCAACTTCCGGAAACATCAAAATTAAGGTGCCTGCTTCTGACTTACGTGACTGTGTACTTGAGGGGTTGTGATTTTTGCTGCACGGGAACCTCGGCCAGAATGATGAATTACCGTGATGTATTGAGGAGATGTTCCAGTATTTGGGAGTGATGAGAAGTGTAGGTGTAGAGTTAAAATCGTGGTCCACGGGTGGTTGGATTCATTTATAACTTGGACTCTAAGTTGGCTGAGAATAAACGATTCGATGACAGCCCTGCACAACTAACACGGTTATATATCGAACAACAGTCCAGTCTGCGTAAGACGGCAGCCCAATGTACGCATCTAAAATCTTGCAACCTCCTCAAGTTAACCCTGGAGGTCGAGATCGGAGAGCGGGGTCGAGTTCAAGTTCGAGCTTGACCCTGACGCTCGTTACTAGATCTCAACATCGCGCTACCTAAGACGACGAGATCAAGAGGGGAAAGCACGACTCTAGTCACATCACGTCCTCACTTTCCACATACACAATTCTTGTTATCGAAAACGGATCGAGATTCCGTCCTAGCCTTTCTTCGCACACACCCTTACTCAAACATTTCAAAGCTTCCAAGACAATATAAATTATTATTTAGGACAGGCAGTTTCCAAAATCCCGAAACCATCTCAATCCTCGCGCAATAACCCCGCATTTTCTTGGACGAAAACCAGCAAAAATCCATACCATAAAACTCAGATCTCTTACCATTTCTATCATGCCTTAATCATTAACAGCATCCACCCTCGCAAACAGCGGGCTCGATCCGGCTGGTAAGGTACACCGATTCCCACCCCCAACACAAGTAAGATTCAAGATAACCTCTGTAGCAAAGTAAGTAGGGACATCAAACGGTGGTTCGAAATTCCTATTAATCATCAGCATCTCCCTCATCCTCTTCCCATCCCTTGAACCCCTAACCCCGTACCATCCCATTCCCCAAACAGAAGACACAAAGGAACAGGATATAGACTTACACATGATCCCGGAACGTATGGGCCAACGCAATCGTAAAAGTCCCAAAACTGGTATAACTACCCACAAACTTCCACTGGAAATAATCCGGGTCGACACCCGTGGAATCACAAAGCACAAACGCTTGAGGGGAGTTATTCGTCATAGGTGTTGTGATGTTTGTGGTTGGGTCTGTGGAGGGGGGCGTTTCGGTCCATGATTGGGTGCAGATTGTGCTGGTGTTGGAGTTTGGGTCGGTGAAGAGGACTGTGGGGGGTTAGAACTTAGATATGTTTTAATGGAAGCAGGAAGGGGAAGTGAGGGGAAATGGGGAAGGAAAAGGAGGGGAGGGTAAAATACATGAGAGTGTACGGTTCCAAGTTGTGATGCTTGGGTCGAGGTTGAAGGTATGGGCGTTCACGTTTGAGATGGCGAAGTCTTTGATGTTTAGGGAGGCGTCTAGTCTTTTTTCTCTGGCTGGACGATCTTGAGGGAGATTTCTGGCTTCGCAGTGAGAGGTCAATGATAGTGCGAAAATGAATAACGAGTAGAGTAGATTCGAAGAGAACATGATTGAGATCTGGTCGTTGATAGAAGCTTCTTGTCAATATCCGAGGAGCCTGAGGCTATTTATGGCCGAATGAACAAATTAATTGCTCAGAGAGCGCGAAGATTGGAGAAAAGATTAAGAGAGCATCGAGATGGTGAGATGGTGAGAAGCGGAAGGGTGCATAGGAAGACTTCCGTTTTCTCGAGAAATCATCCTATTTTGGAAGCAAGAGATCGGCACTCGCTGATTTTTGCAATCTTACTTACCTTGACCAACCCCTTTTGCCGATTGAAGTCTTTTCATTTCGGTTGACATGGAACCTGGTTTATGACGCACACCCAAAAGTTATACAAACCTCACTCACCTCAAGTTTGAATTTGGAGGGGTTACTTAGCCATCCCACATTTCCACCACTCCACCACAGCACAGCAACTTTCAGCCGAGGAAATGTGAACAACCACCATCTGCACCGCTTCGGAATATGTGTTCAGAACATCTGAGGATTTATGGACAAGTGCTGATCCTCGCGGCAACTCACCTAAGATGATTCAAACACAGGATCAAATACCGCCGCGCATCGCGTGTCCCAGCATGAAAACAATCCTTCGGGCGGGTCACAAACACGACCGCCCAACATGGCAAAAACGCGCCTTTGCTCGAGCCAGTGTAGCGATATGCTCCGAACACGGATCATCTGAGCGAGCTTTAGACGGAAGGACTTGAAACAAATCCATTGTTTGGAGTTTACCACTGCGATCTTGGTTGGTGTCGTAAAAAGGGAATCCTTCATAAGAGAGTTCTGACCCGCAGAAAGAGGCTGTGTAATCGTACATGTTTGTTGGTGAGACCCAAAGGACGAATCCACTTACGGAGGACTGTTGGTTGACCCTTTCCACCACTTGTTTCTTTCTCGTGTTGAGTTTTCAAATGTAGATGAGACGGGATTCTGCGGGTTTGTGTTTATTTTTCCCGTCTTTCGTACGAGCTGGGTTGGTGCCTTGGTATCGAGGTCGCGGCATACGAAGTACTTTCCAAGTTGGCGGGGAATCTTTCGATCTTTATATTTTCCGACCCCAACGAACTATTGGACGGGACGCGATGAATTGATATATTGTTCCTATTCAGTAGTATAATTTAATGGCGATCATTTCTCTTTGGAATTTGCTTGATACTTGGTGCCTTTTTCCCCAGTCAGCGTGTGCTACTCGGTCAGAGTCAGGATTCCTTTTCCTTACTGAATCTCAATTGCATTCCATCACCGACCAATCAATCCGAATCTGAATGGGTCATCTCGAGCTCGATTTCCAGATTCGTCTTCCCGGCATGATGAATCGGTCTTCTGCATTGTTGCAAATGCTTTTGGCAGACTGACTTGCATGAGACAAGCATAAAATTCATCCTTCAGGATCAATTGAATGATCGCACGCTTCCTCGGGCCCGGTAGTTCCAGGGCCTATCTACCTTTACCATGGAGAACGTTGGAATAAAGCTGCATTAAAGCCGCATAAATGTAACGGGCTGCGGCGAGTTGGATGGATGGCGAGATATTCACATATTCAAGAGAGGAAACCGGATTTTATTGCACTTCTTTAACCAAGATTAGCTTTCGATCGATGACAGTCCCATTGCAGCAAGTGCTTGTCTGGTTGATATCATCAGCAATTCAACGTTGAAGTTCATCTGGACAATGTCGGGGCGCAGAATATTGATCATCTCCTCCCCACAGTGATCTTCGGAGGGGGTTTCTATTAATAGATTATGTCCGTGTCCGAGCTAGCCGTTTCAACCAAAAAAAAAAAGCATCGCCTCGCAATTGATTTCCCTTGCCGGTTCCCATTGCTTGTCATTTTTTGCCTTAGGATGAAGCCATTGACGAGTTCCACATTGAGACAGCTCTCTATGTTGTGTAGATCATTACACAACCCCGAAGCTTCAGCTTATACTTGTACAGCTTGTTTTGGTGCTGATTTTAAGCTCTTTGGTCTCCATTTTCAGGCCACCCCTGATGAACCTCGCGGGGCCTAGTGGTCTGTCTCGAAACGGACAGTAAAAGCGGCAGTAAATATTTCAGGTTCGTACCTGCTACTTCTCTCGTTCTACTAAATCTCTCGGGTAATTCAAGGCAATTAACCTAAAAGCTTGAGTTCATTTGGAATATTGATCCAGGTGGTTTAGACCACTCAATTCGATTGTCTCAAAGCATTCAGGGCAATTTTAAATCGAGCCTTAAAGTTAGAACAACGAGAGCGAAAGGTACCTGTTTACTGCCGCTTTTATTGCTACCAAGCCTGTCAATCCCGTCTTGACCGAAGAGCTCTCGATGGGATGGAGCCGTGCACGATAGAGAGTTGGAGAGATACCTACTGGCGGGGTAATTCTTGGGCATTGTGACGACGAGAGGCGAACAGGATGAAAGAGATAGATACTTTCTCTTGTCCACCCACCTATTCCGTAACCCATTGCTCGCATTGTTTCTCGGATAGGGGGCTTCCTTTGCTTTTTTCCTCTGCTGATTTTGCCTCCCTACGTACCGTCACTTCGTACCTCCTTTCCTCCCGCTTCGTCACTTTCCCCCTCCATCTCCCCCCCCCCCTACACCCTACACCTATCTCACTCCAGTACCCGCCAAATCTCCAGTCACATCTCACAGCACAGCTCTCCACCCGAACGGCTACTCTACCAGGCCTTCTTCTGAGACCCTAACTCAACTCAGCCCCAATTCACCAGCCCTCCTTTTGCCTGCATCCACGAATTGCACATCGTCGCACACTGCTATTATTATCCCGTCCATTCCAAAGCACCCCCCATCGTCACATCGCCGCATTGATTGCTGAGCCAGAAGAAACAAGAAACAAGAAACAATCTTGTTTGTGGTTTCGGGCCCCTCCTTCCTCGAGTTCGCTGGTCGAGAGTCATTTCAGAAAGCGCAAGGAGCCTCTGACAGCTGTATGCGGACGGCCACCCCACAGAGCCAACCTAGCAGCAAGAGCTACCAGCCAATTTCCCCCCCATTGCACAGCCAGGCCCTCTAGCAGTTTTGCGACTTCGCGAGATATCTTGTGAGCAATGCCCTTCGGTTTCAAACACAGTAATCGTTCCAAACAGGCGTTGTTGAATGAGGAATCGGCTCAAAATCCTTCAATTCCCTCTAGTGGGACTTCACAGGGTCCATTCAGCTCTGACGAACTCGACCCTTTTCAACAACCAAACCCCCCAAACCCACAACAGCCCTATAACCAAACACAAACCTCCGCACCTGAATCCAGCGATCCTCGATCCTTCCAACACTCTCCCTCTTCGGGCCCCTCGCGGTCTCAATCCACTAGGTACTCTTCTAGTGCCTATCAACACGGCAGTCCGAATTCGCAATCGGGTGCCTCAGTCGACGACCTCCAACTCGAAGGCCACAGGCTTCAGGAACAACAACGCCAGGAGCAACAACAACAACAACATCAACAGCTCCTGCAGCAACGATCCGAGAACCAGCGATACTCGCAACCCGCCCCCACTTCGCAGCCTGTCGAACACAAGAAGAGCAAATCGATTTTTGATCGCATGCGCTCGGGTCGAGAAAACAGGCTATCTCAAGAAATCAAGACCCCTCCTACCTCTTATAGCAACTCCACTGGACTCTCAAGACGACTCTCGAAACGCCAAGAGAATCCTCCGCCCATTCGTACGGTACAGCAGCAGCAGCAGCAGAGTAGCTCTCTAGACCAGCGGCTCTCATCTGCACGGAATTCCTCGAGGTCGCAGTTGCCCTCACCGCAAGAAAGTAGTGAGAATAACGGCAGTGATCTGGATACACACTTGATCCGCGAAACTGATCAGCAAAGCCCCCAAAGCAGCCCCGCTACACAAGAGCTAGGCCAGCACCAGACCATACGAGCTGTCGAGAGTGAAGCTGAGCCAACGGTGTATTCTGTAAACGAGGACGGTCACCATCAATATCAACAACCCACGCAACCACAACAAACAGCCTACGTAGGTCAATACCAGTCTGACTCGGGTGTGCAGGTTCATTACGAAATACAAAACCAAGGGCAACCCCAACATCATTTGAGTCTCCAGCCAGGCTTCAACCCTCACGATCCTTATCGCCAGCAAAACCCAGAGACGGTATCTCAGCTATCCTACGACTCGCCGGTAGATCAACGAGACGAACCACAGCGACCTCCCTCCGTCCAGTCGAACGGTCAATCTCCCACTAGTTTCGGCCCACCACGTGTACAGCAGTACCCCGATCGCACAACCTCGATTCAAGGCCCGCGTCCATTATCTCAAGTGACTGCGATGGCTCCACCTACTGGGGCATCGCAGCAGAATCGCAGATCTGCGGACCCAAAATCTATGCAAGGACTTCAGGGACAAGCAGAAACAAGAGAAGCACCACCTAGTTATACAAGAGGTCAGACATTCCCCGGCAATCAGCCTCCTACTCCTGGGCTAAGTCCATTGCCCCCACCAGGCAACTCTCAAGGTCCAAATTATAGAGGCGGCCCTCCACAGAGGGATCAATATGGTGCTGCTGCAGGAAGCGGAGAGCAAGGTCGAAGTACCCCACCTCCACAACCCCCAGGCCCAGATGTTGCAGACGCTTATAAGGAATTACGTAAGTTAAAAAATCAAGACTTTCGGTCGGTGCGAATCTAACGTTTCTGAAGAAATCAAGTACAAGAAGGTGAAGGGATTATATTTCGACAAGACGTCGCAGGTTGAGCAACTACAAAACACACTGGCGAATCAACGTCTCTCACAATCACGAACTTCTTTAGACGATAGCGAGTATATGACACGATTTCAACGTTTAGACGGGGCTACAACAAATCTTGCATTCAACATTCGGAAAGACTGGAAAACGGTGCCCTCATGGTTGTCACAACACGTCAATCAAGATGCGATGAAAATTGGTAAACAGGAGATGACCGCTGTTGGTAGGGCTTGTATAGCAAAATTCCTTGTGGACGAAATCTTCAATCGAACATTTCACCCTGGCCTTGAGACTGGTTTGAGCAGTAGCTTGAAGACTGTTGAACAAAATATTCGACGGTTTTCGCCGGCACTCAACAACCAAGAAGAGTCAGACGCTTTAACTTCGAAAGTTGTGCAATGGAGGCTCGCAACTCTGGAGGGTTTACGAGATGTCCTAAGTTCTCCGGAAAGTGAAGAGCATCGAGGGGATTTTTCACGGGCGGCGGCGACGAATTTGACAGCGTGCCTGATCAATTACTTACAGGAGCCAATACCAGCAGGAATCGAAGATAGTGCCCACATGATCGTCGAATTAGCCGTTAGCATAGCAGCGAATTTACCACTGGAAAGCAGGGATATTTCGATCACGTACCCAATGCCTGGAGATTTAGTTCAACCTTTCTTGATGAAAGTTGAAACGGGAATTCCCCCTCTTGAAAACCCGGGTGCCGATACGAACAGCGAGATTGATGCCTCGAGTACGGGGAGTGGAGATCGGGATGAGAAAGAGGGCGATAAATCAGATGGCGGGAAACTGAGAAAGGATAAAAAGGCGGGCATGTTGCAAGCTATGATGGGAGGATCTTCTAGTGGACCGACTGGGAAGAAGCCAAGCATCAGCTCGCAAGGGGGTGTTGAAGGTGGAGAGAGCAAGAGTAAGAATTCTAGTGAGGATGGGGCGCAGAAGGTTCGATTCGCTGGATTTGTGGGGGTTGAGGTTAGGGGACGACAGGTTTTGGGTAAGGCGCCGGTTTGGACGGTTGGTTAGGTTGGCATAATGATGGATGGGCAAATTCTTTTCAGGTTTGAACACAAAGGGAAATCTCTGGTTTCTCTCGGCCGTGGACGGGACTACTTGGCATTTGGATGCTGGCCGAGAGATTTTTTTCCAGGTTGTCTCTAAAAGTTCTCTTTTTGACATGGTGAAGGGGAATTTTTAGGGGTGAAAAAGATCATCAGGACGATTCGCGAGAAAGGGAGGGGAGGTAGGGGAGTGAGTTGAGATGGTATTGACATGAAAGACAGACAGACAGAGAGATTCGATATCTTCTTTTTCTTTGTAGCTCGATGTTACGTGTCTATGAGGTTATGAGCATTCTTCAGAGATACTTAATTCGAAATTTATTCATTGATGATTTGATTTGCTCATTCTTCGTTTTGGTTTATTTGGGACACATATTTGCATAAGTCATGCACAAAGACCCTAACACTATAGGTATAAAAGCTACGTTAACTAATATAACACTGCGGTTAATAAGTCGTATATACTAAAACTGCTTGTATTTATTTCTAAGTCAGTATATAACTAATTTAATTATAACTTTTGTTAACTAATAGCCGGTTCCCCTTCTACGGCGCATTCGCTTGTAGTCGGTAAAAGCAAGTGTCCTGCAAACTCAAGTGTCCTGTGTAGCTGGAATAACCTCGGGAGTGGAATATCCACCAAAACCACTACTAAAATAGATAAATAATGTCTTATATTACTACTCTAATCGTCTATTCCAAAGTCTATAAAGTCTACATTTGCCCTTGTTAAGTTAATTAAGGATATACTCTCTTAAGAAGACGATGGATAATTAGGAATCTCGTCCCTGCTACTATCTAGGTAATCTAGGACTTCCTTACTACTTTCAAGGTGTGATTAACCTAAAGTAAAAGATACTTCTAGCTCTTCTTCTTCTTCTTATAACTGTAGTAAAGGAATAAGATCCTAGGATTGATATGTCTTAAGCTTATTAATTACTTATACTAATTTAGAATAAAAGTCTAGTAAGAGAGTATAACGCTTAAACTTATTAGGCTTCTTATCTAGCTCTCGAATATAGACAAGGTCTTCTAGCGGAGGGAGTATATCGTCCTTCTTATATTATATAAGTCTAGTCTTACGTACTCTCTCGTCTTTGTATACCTATATACTCTTATCTATAAGAGCTTTCCTAGCTTTATTAATAGCGGCTAAAAGCTTCTTTTCCTTCTTACGTAAGGCCTCGGTTCTCTCGTCCTTATCCCTCTTCTATATCTTCTCTCGTAACCTAGTAACGGCCGCTCCTCCTCTCTTATATATACTCCTCTGTGAATTGCTCTTACGCTTAGCGTCGACGAGTAGTTTTTACTAGAGAGCGTGATGTTAAACTGTCGTAAGATATACCTTCTTAAGCGATATACTAACTTATATTATTGTCTTCTTAAATAGATTAATAGAAGGATTAGAAAATTAAGTAGGATCTCGAGAGCCTAGAGCTCGTACAGTTGTAGCAGTAGTCTAGGTTTCCTCTAGACGAGTAGGAGGAAGACAAGGTAGCTCTAGATTAGTAACGTTATCTATTATCCTTTTCTTCTTATTATATAACCTTATCTTTTTCTAGATAGCTTTCTAACTCGACGGATAATAACTAGACTTAGCAAAGGCGTTCTTAATTATATAAACCTTTATTATTTATATATATATCTAGATAAGATCTTAGAAGAAAGAAGCAACTAAATACTTAAAGTCTAGACTATAAAGAGCGTTAGTAATCGCTTACTAATAGTACTCTTTAAAGGGTCGGAAAACACTAACGTCTGCTAGCTATAGAATATATATATAATAGAAGAGAAAGTACTATAGAAGTATATAGTTTTTATAATACTTAAGAATAAAGAGATCGTATTAGTAAGTCTTATAGCTATTAAGAAGTAACATCCTCTATAGCTTATCTAGCCTAGCTCCTAGCTCCTTAATATAATAGTCGGTATATACTATAATAATAGTATTATTAATATAGCCGGTTAAAGAGTAATCTACTAACTCTTTTCTAGTTAGCTTATCTACTATCTAGTTATCTATTATCTTCTTTTCTAGCGTAATAACAAAAGGAGCCGCTGCTCGCCTATCGGCATAGATCGTCTCTATTATAGTCACCGACTTCCTATTCTTAGGATTAGCTATATATATCTTCTTCACTTCTATAAGAACGATAACGTTCTTACTTTCTACGTAACCAACTCGAGCTTCTAACTCGTCTATATTCTAGACATTCTTAGCTTTCCGGATCTTGTATTACGTAAGAGCAGTAGTATACCTATTAAACCACGTCTTAATCTCCTCCTTAGTATACGATTCGAGCCTCTCAAAGGTAATTAGCTTCGTTTTTAGAGTATATAGGTCCTTATTCTTCTTTAGCTAGTTCCGGAACCACTGATTAGACGGCGGTGGCTAGAGAGGGTTCTAGGACTAAGAAATTAGCTAATTATTAATAGTAGAATCAAGAGAATACTATACCTTCTTAAGATATACGATCGTAGCCTTTACTATTTAGTACGTAGCTTCTAGTTCTATCTCCTACTGCTTATAACAGTACTGTTAGATAGCCTTCTCCTAGCTCTTATTTAACACCTTATTATTACTACTATATATATTATATACACCTTCCGAGTTACGCTTCCTCTTTTTAGCTCTCTAGATAGCCTTCTATACCGACGATTCGTTTACGCTATATATTCTTACTCCTATAGTTACTATCTCGCGACTACCTTGTTCCGTAGTCTATTCTACAGCCTTCCGTATACGCTCCTTTTCTTCTAATTTATTAGAAGAGAGAGAGGGTAAGGAACTGCGAATAGCCTCTATTGTATTAATTGATAGACGCGTTGTATATTAATAGAAATAAGTAAGATAGTTAAATATATATAATTTAGGTAAGAAGCTAATCTACGGGATTTTCTCGGCAGAACACTTGAGTTTGTAGGACACTTGCTTTTACCGACTATAAGCGAATGCGCCGTAGAAGAGGAACCGGCTATTATAACACTTTTTAAATTTTAAAAACAGTATATGATAACACGTACGAAGTATAGCCCGCGCGAGGCGGACGGTCTACGGTGTAGGTTGTAGAATCGTAGAACTGTCTTATTCGAAGATTCTAAGCTAAGGAGAAGAGGATAGCTCGAGAGAGCTCGAGTCTAAATATAAAATATGGTTCGCTAAGGTAGCCACGTGATATGAATAGCACGTGACGGTCAGAACCGTCACAGTATAGTATCGTAAGCTAGTCTTTATAAGTGTATTATACTAACTTATAAAAATAAAAGAGTATTATATTAAGAAGTTATATATATACGTATATAAAGTTATAGCTATATACTTAGTTTATATACGACTTGTCGTAGTCGCCTCGTCTTTTCTATACTCTAATAAATTATAATTTTATATAAATCTATATTCTAAATAATCGATTCTAGAAATAAATATAAGTAGTTTTAGTATATACGACTTATTAACCGTAGTATTATATTAGTTAACGTAGCTTTTATATCTATAGTATTAGAGTCTTTATATATAACTTATATAAATCTATGTTCTAAATAATCGATTTCTTATTTCTAAGTTAGCGTATAACTAATTTAATTATAACTTTTATTAACTATAATACTTTTTAAAATTTAAAAATAGTATAGTATTATAAGCTAACGTAGTTTATTAGAACCTGAATTATATTAGAAACCGGATTAGTTTTTCTTAGTATTAAACTTAGAATATTAATAAATCAACTATAATATATTAAATTAACAAAAACTACTTAGAATCTAAGAAACTAGATATATCTATAGTCTCTTAATAAGTTCGTATATTATAACTAGCTTTTCTATAGATTCTATAGTATCGCCTAGATAGTTAACTCTTCTTATAACTACCTCTCGCTATATATACGTCGTATTATATCTGCTTATCTATATTCTTCTAAGCTATAATATCTTATATATCCTCTACTATAAGTGTACTCTCTTAATAGATACGAGCCTTTTTAGCTCTATAGCGTTTACTTAAGAGTTCGTTAGCTACTTAAAGAGTACGTACCTTAGTAGACAGAAGAGTTATCTTATAAGCTATTCGCTCTATACTCTTAGCTAATATAGTAACTATCTTAAAAAGTAGAGTTAGCAAGTTCTCTTAATAATAGGTAATTCGATTTTAAACAAGTGTTATTTATAAAAGAGCTTTAGTTAGGTTAGAAGAGGTCTAAGAGACCTAAGGATTAGTATTAGTAGTAGAGAGTCTAGAAGGAGTTAGAGTTTATAACTTTATATCAAGCTTTAAAAGCACTACTTATAAGTTAAAGAGTACTAAGCTAGCTCTATAGAATCTAGCCTAAGCGTTTTAAGCTATTATAGATTCTCTATATACTACTATAGAGGCTAGAAAGAACTCTACCTTTATAATATAGTTAATATAGGCTTTAATAAACGTCTTAATCTGTCGACTATATACCTGCTTTAATATACTAAAGTATCTAATATTAAGTAGCTAGGTTAGATAGAATAAATAAGAAGATAGTCTAAGAGTTATAATATTATATATCTTATAGTACTCTATTACGAATCACGTTTCACGTAGTAAGTAGTCTAGACAGCGTTCTAATAGAATAAGATATAACGTCTAGGAAATAGAAGGTAATATAGAAGAGAATCTATAGTACGGAGGTATTTAGGATTCTAGGATCTTACTATTAGAATAATATTAGAAATAATATTATATATATCGCTTATATCGCTAAGTAATATAAGCGATATATCGATAGTATCGACAAGCGATATAGGCGATATAGAAAGAGTAGAAGGTTCTATATAAGACTAGCACGTCTACTATTAGATAGAAGCTTCGTACTTAACTTTAGTTATTAATCTTATTATCTTATTTAATATCTTTAATATAAGTAACGAGTTTACTTCTAAGTAAATAACCTAGCGTATCTATACTTCTTATTTATATACTAACTCTTTAAGACTTAGTTATCTTTGTTTAGTTTATTTAAGTTTTATTATACTTTAAGTACCTGCTTAGAAGTTTAGTCGCTATAGCCTTAGTAATCCCCGCCGTAGCTAGCTTAAATACTAGTCGAGTTAACGTCGTAGGAATATCTAGAAGTGCTACTAGAAGAACACCTACTAGTATATAGTTAGTTAGAAACGACGATAATATTAGTATAACGAAACTTAAACGAACTAAACAAAGATAACTAAGTCTCGAAGGTTAGTATATAGATAAGAAGTACAGATACGCCGGGTTGTTTACTTAAAAGTGAACTCGTTACTTATATCAAAGATATTAAATAAGATAATAAGATTAATAACTAAAGTTAAGTACGAAGCTACTATCTAATAACAGACGTGCTAGTATATATAGAATCTCTTATACTACCTAGATCTCTATATAAGCCTAGATCTCTAGATCTCTTTAGATCTCTTAAGAGATCTAAGAGGATCTATTATATAACTACTAACGATTATCTAATAGTAAGATCCTAGAATATCTAAATACTTTTATATTACTAATTCCCTTCTATATTACCTTCTATTTCCTAAATATTATATCTTATCTTATTAGAGCACCGTCTAGACTACTTACTACGTATAACGTGATTTATAACACTATTCCCTTCTTAGCCTAGCGTGTTCTTACGCTTAAGTATAAGCTAAGAAACTTAGTTAGAGTACTAGTAGTATCCTTTCCTTTCTATTATATCCTATCTTATATAAAAGAAGAAAGAAGAATAAATACTTCTTATAAAAAGTATTAAAATAGTTTATAACGAAATATTACTCTACTTCTACTATACTTCTTAGAAGCGTAGATATTTTATCGATTCCTCTTAATTCTCTTATTACTCTAAATACGTTTAGTTAAAGTTAAAATATAATAGGACTAACGATACCTAGGAAAAGAACGTTCCCTAGGTAAGTAACTAGGCCTCTATTAAAAAACAAGAGGAGAAGCTTAATAAGGAGGAGGAGGAAGCGATAGCGCGGATCCTACAGCTACAGAAGCAGAAGGCCTTTCTAAAAGAAAGACGTCGTAAAATGTCTTATTAAAGGCTTCGTTTTCTCGACGAACTAGACGCTGCTAAGGAGGTAGAAAAGAAAGAGAAGGAGAAGAGCGAGAAAGCAGAGAAAGAACAGCAGGAGACAGAGGTTATACGTCTAACAGCCTCGCCTATTCCTATTAGCTTCTAATCTAAGCTAGGTCTTAACCTAGTCTTTCTTAAGGCTTTTCCTTCTAATTATAAGATATAGGTAAACCTAGGTTTTACTAGTAGAATTCCTAAAGTTCCTCTAAGTAATAGTTAAGGTTACTTTTCAGTTCTTAAGTATTTTCTAAGTATAGATAATCTAACTATTTAATTAAGTATTTAACTTATCCTTTAATAAGTTTATAGTTAAGAATCCTCTTAACTTTATACTTAGTATTTAGGTTTACTAGTTAGATTTCTATATATAAAGCTAGTAAAGCTTCTAGTAGTACTAGTTCGAGTAAGAATATATAGAATACTAGATAGATGTTTATTATCTTTAGTAATACTAGTTTATAATTTAAAGGTCTCTTAACTCGTTTAATTTTAAATAGTCTAAGTTTCTTATAGTCTAGTTTATTACTTAGTATTTTTATATTAATATTTTTTTATACTAAGTAGACTTTATCTCTCTCTTTTAGTATTAGCTTCTAACTACGTCGTTTATTATAGTAGTACGCGTTTCTTTTAGCTACGAATTACAAGTTCTTTATAAGTTCTTTATATAACCTCTTAATTTTTAAGACCTAAATATAAACGAGCTGATTATCGATAGTTATAGATAGTAGTTCTTAATACACTGTTAATTTATATCTAAAATTAGTATAGAATAGTATAACACGTATTATTTCTATTACTAAACTATTATAAGTAAACTATACTAGAAGTAGTAGTTCTACCTAGTTGTTTTACTAGTAGTTTACGTAATAACGAAGGTATGTCTTTACTACTTAATTTATATGTTCGTTTCTTCTATTTATCTAAGAGTAAAAAGCTATAGAAAGCTTTCTTTTTACTTCTAATCGTTTTATAAAAGCGATCTAAAACTTAGAGATAAAGAGTTTATCTCTATTAGATAGTATTTCTTCTAGTAGTCTATATCTTAAGACTACTTTCTTAAGGAATATAAATACTAATTCCTTAGCTATACTTAACTTTATATATAGTACTAAAATTATATATTTTATAAGTCGTTCTATAATAACTAGGATTAAGTTATACTTAACTTCTATTATTAGATCTTTAGATTTTAGTAGTTTAATAATAAAATCCTAAGATATTAATTTCTAAGGTATCTATAGTATTAGAGTAGTATCTATCTATCTATAAGATATATAGTAGAAAGCCTTATTCCTAGTATAGGTATTATATTCTACTATTACTTCCTTAACTACTCTCGATACTTTATTAATATTATAATATTATTTAATCTACTAAAGTATTCTATAAACTCCTTAGTAACTATATACTAGTACTATATAGTATTCTTTAACGAATTATTTTATATATAAAGTAGGAACCTAGAGTTTTCTATTCTTATATTACTTTTCTTCTATTAGAAAACCTTAAGTATCTCTTTCTTAAGCCTAGTAAATCTTTTCTCTCTAAGGATTAATATTTTCTATTATAGTAATCTTATATACTACTAGAGCTAAATCTCTATTTTTAAGAGTTTTTAAGATTATAATCTTTTTATACTTCTTATTTCCTTTATATTCTAGCTTCTAACTAAGAGTATTAGCTCGAGGATTTAATATTCTCTTTATATAGTATATAACTATATTAAATCCTTCTAGTATTTCTAACTATCTAGCTAAGTATCTAGTTATAAGTTCCTTAGTTATTATAAATATTCTAAGGCTTTTATAGTTAGATAAAACTATAACCTAGTATTTTACTAGTTATAAATAAATCCTTTAGTATTCTAAAGCTAATACTATAGTTCTATTATACTAGGTTTAATATTTTAGAATAATATATAATAGATATAAGTTTTTCTTTATTATTTAGTTATAGGTAGACTATACCTACTACTATATCTAAAACGTCTGTTTTAATTATACTAGGCTTATCTATATTAAAATTATATAAAATAGGTTTTTCTATAAACCTTACTTTAATCTTTTAAAAAGTATCTTTAGTATATTTTATTCTAGATAAACTTAATAGCCTTTTTTACTAGTACTAATATTAGTTTAGTAATCTTTATATAGTCTCTAATAAATAGATAATAAAAGTTTACAAATCTAAGAAAGAACTATATATCTTTAATATTCTCTAGTAACTTCTAGTTTAGAATATTCTAGATCTTTACTAGATCTATTTCTATTTTCTCTAAGCTAAATACCTATTCTAGGAAAAGTATCTAAGTTACTCTAAACTTATATTTTAAAAGTTTTAATCGAGAGTCTACTTTTATAAGTTATTATAAAACTTCTTTAATATATCCTTTATATTCTTCTTCCTTCTCTAAGAAGATTAGAATATTATCTAGATAATAGATTACTATTACTTCTAGAAGATCTCTTAAAATATTATTATTTTATCTTTAATATATAACTAGTATATTATAAAGTTTAAATAGTATAACTATATATTTATAAAGACCTAATAGTAAGGCGAATACTATTTTCTATTTATCTCCGACTTTTATTTATATAAGTCTATAAGCGTTTTATTAATCTAGTTTTATAAATCGTACTACCTTATCTAACTTATTCTATAAGTATTAGCTAGCTAGCAGCGGATAAGCGTTCTTAACTATAGTATAATTTACTTCTTAGTAATTAATATATACTCTCTTATCTAGGTCGTCTTTTTTCTTAATAATAAGTATATTTAAGGTAATTAGTAACTTAGATTTCCTAATATATCTCTTTTTAATACCTTTCTTTATATAACTTTCTATTCTCTATAGGCTTTTCTAGTTATATAACCGAAGCCTCTACTTCGAGAGGTAATAACTCTCTTTTATTTTAATTTTATAATTCTATAAGCGATGTTCTAGTAAGGCTCGCAAGTCTTCTAGGTTTTTAAACAAAGCTCTAAATTCTCTATTCTATATAGGTATTTCGTTATCAGCTGTCTTACTAATTTATAAAAGACCCTAGGCTAGGTGTTCTAGTATATTAGAAGAGGTAGCGCTAACCTCGTTCTAGTCTTATAGTTATAATTATAAACCTATATATTTATATTAACTAAAGGTTATTATTTAAGCCTTCTAGTTAATATCTAGATTATATTCTTAAATCTATAGTATACTAAGTATTACTTCCTTACTTTCTATTTTAATAATATTAAATTATATATCTAAATAGTATTCTTTAATATTAATCTTTATTAGAATAGTTTACTAATTAATAATTCTATCCTAGTATATAACGTCTATCCTATTAACTACTCCTAGGTAGTATAGCCTTATACCTTTAATTAGAACGTTTAGCTTCTTTAGAGCTAATAGAGAAAGGAAATTACCCGTCGCTCTAGAGTTAATTAAGACTCGGAGTCTCTTCTCTCTTATCTTTATAGTTATAATTAACTGATTTTCTCTAGAGGTAGTATTTAATTCCTTTTTTATAAAGTATATCTTAAACCTTTAGCTATCTCTGTCTCTTTAACTAGATTTTAGAATAAAGGTTATCTTTTCTAAATCTATAGAAACTATCTTATATTTCGATCTATATTCTATAATTTGTCTTAGTTCTAGTAGAGTTCTAATAAATCGTTTTTCTATAGACTAGTAGAATATAATATTTAGATAATATTATATCTAATTACCTATAGTTTCGTTTATAGTTTCTATAAACTATAATTCTCTAACTATTAAGTAGGAGAGCTCTAGTTTAATATAATAAACCTTAAATCTTTATTTACTATTATCTCCTTTCTAAGAGCCTAGGAAGAATATCACCTTTTCGTTATTAGAAAAGGCTATCTTATATATTAGACTATCTTCTATAGTTCTCTTAGATTCTAGAAGTATTCTTATAAAACATTTCTTTATAGACTAGTCTAATATAGCTCGTAGTTTATACTAAACCTATTTAATAGTTACTCTATATAAAGTTTTAGTAGTCTATTATTCGTCTTTTACTAGTTAGTAGAATTCCTAGATTAAGTTAGCTTAGAGGTTTATCTTAGTAACTCTAAATATCTACTAATCTCCTAATTCTTTAAATACTATTATAACTCTCTTTTCTACTCTTAATATCTAATATTTCTTATTAATTACTAACTTATAATCTTAACTAGGTAGGTAGGTAGTAATATCTAACTTTAGGTATCTATTATATTTATTAAACCCTTTTAGGTAATACTACTACTATTAAGTAGTATCGTCTTTTAAGTTAGTAACTATCTATAGATCTCCTTTCTCTAAGTAGTTATTTAGTATTATCTACTCTAGTTCTAGTTTCTTAAATTTAATAGTTTCTCTTCTAGTAATAGAGCTAACTATAGTTACTTAATCCTAATCGTTTTATATTATTATATAGATAGTTAAGATAGTAGGATTGATTTCTTAAGTAAAATATAAGCTCTAAAAGTTAGGTTTCTAGCTTTCTATATACACCTATCTATTTCCTTTCTTAAAGATTCTAATAAATACCTATGTTTCCTCTTCTTTAGGTTTATATATTCTAGGACCTGCCTCTAATAAACTTATTAATAGTAGCGATTCGTATTCTACTTAAAGAGGCGATTTATAATCTATTTCCGACTATATATTATAATTTTCTTTAAGAAGTAGATCTCTATTATTATTAGTATCTTATACTCTACTAACTTATAACTTAATTTCTTTATTTAGCTATAGATATATAACGCCTGCTATTATATTTAAGACATCTATTTCGATCTATATATTATATTCTCTAGCTTCGAGCTTCTTATTTATAAGTTTAATTTTATCGAGTAATACTACTTTCTTATAGACTATAGTATTAATTCGTCTCTTCTCTTTAGAGTCTTTCTTCTTACTATACTTATTTACTCTATAGCTAGAGAGGCTATAGTTATAATATAAGTTCTACTTACGTCGACGATTTCGCTTCTCCTAGGAAAGTTCTTCTTTCTTTGAAAAGGTTCTTTTCTATATAGCGTTTACCTTCTTATTATACTTATTAATATAGAAGTACTTCTACTTTTCTAACTCTTTACTCTTCTTCTTATATCTAAGATTACTCTTTCTAAATTCGTATAAATAGTTATCTAACTAGACAACCTTCTTAATTATACTTATAATAGTTTAGAACTATAAGTTCTATTTAGCTATTTCCTTAAAAATATATACCTTTAATCCTCTATAGAAGAGTTTTATCAGAGCGATAGTATCTTATCTCGATTTTGTTCTATAACGTTAAAATTTATTAGTATAATCTATTACTAATCTAGTTTAGATAGTATTAAAGTCTCTAAAGACTTTTCTAATAGTTACTTTAAATCCTCTCTAAGATTTAAATATAATCTTAGTTAATTCTATCTTTTTATCTTTATCTTTATTCTTAAAGAAGTCTTCTAAATATAACTAAGCCTATTCTAATACCGCTTCTCTTAGGTAGGAGATAGCGAAGATAGTTCGTAAGTTATAATTGCCTTCGAATTTGTCTAAGTTAAAATTAAAGTAGATGTTTATTTAAAGAAGGAACGAGTTAAGTTTCTTTCGCTTCTTATAATATATATCTAGTATCTTAACTTTAATAGATTTAAGTACTTCGACCTTATAAGACTCGGAGACGTCTAGTATACTAACGTTGTCGTTATTCCTAACTAACTATATACTAGCAGGTGTTCTTCTAGTAGCACTTCTAGATATTTCTACGACGTTGACTTAGCTAGTATTTAAGCTAGTTATAGCGGCGGGGGTTGCTAAGGCTATAGCGACTAAACTTCTAAGTAGGTACTTAAAGTGTAATAAAACTTAAACGAACTAAACAAAGATAACTAGGTCTCGAAGGTTAGTATATAGATAAGAAGTATAGATATACCGGGTTATTTACTTAAAAGTAAACTCGTTACTTATATTAAAGATATTAAATAAGATAATAAGATTAATAACTAAAGTTAAGTACGAAGCTTCTATCTAATAGCAGACGTGCTAGTATATATAGAACCTCTTATACTACCTAGATCTCTATATAAGCCTAGATCTCTAGATCTCTTTAGATCTCTTAAGAAATCTAAGAGGATCTATTATATAACTACTAACGGTTATCTAATAGTAAGATCCTAGAATATCTAAATACCTTTATATTACTGATTCTCTTCTATATTATCTTCTATTTCCTAGATATCGTACCTTATTCTATTAGAGCGCTGTCTAGACTACTTACTACGTATAACGTGATTTGTAATAGTTAGTATACTAGACGCCTCCGAGCTTTATAAGGTTAAAGTACTTAAGTCTATCAAAGTTAAGATACTAGACACGTATAATAGAAAGCGAAAGAAACTCGACTTATTCCTTCTCTAAATAGATATCTACTTTAACTTTAACTCTAATAAATTCAAAGGTAATTATAACTTATAAACTATCTTTACTATCTTCTACTTAAGAGGATTAGTATTAGAATAGGCTTAGCTATATTTAGAAGATTTCTTTAAAAACGAGGATAAGAATAGAAAGATAGAATTAACTAAGATTATATTTAAATCTTAGAGAGGATTTAAAGTAACTATTAGAAAAGTCTTTAGAGACTTTAACGCTATCTAAACTACTATATATAAGCTTTTAGATTATACTAATAAATTTCTAATATTATAGAACGAAATTAGAATAGGATACTATCTGTTAGAGCTTGTAGTAAGTACTAATAAGTTGAACTACAGAGGCTATCTATATATAAGAAGATTCGATTATTCTTTCTAAGCCAGAGTTCTTACTAACTTATATACTTAGTTAACTCTTTCTAGAGAGTTCTACTAAGAGTACTCTCGAAGGTTCTATTACGTCTATGCGTTGCTAAGCGAGGTCACGTGAATACGTCGCTAGAGTACTCTAAGACTTATTCTACGAGTATAACCCTTGATATTACCTCTCTTCCTACTCTTAAAGGTAGGTGTCTAGAGCTACTATGTCCTCTAACTTAGTAGTAGGTTCTTATATTAGGTTTACGTATCCTGTCTATTTAATCTTATACTCGAGTCGAGTACGAGAGCCTTTCTCTAAGAGCTTCTTTTGCTATTAACCTAGTATTCTTTTAACTTACTATTCTATAGTATCGTCTACTAGTATTATAGGTAGTTGATTATCGTCTATAATTTAACTAGGCAGCGGGTCTATAGCTGCTAGCCTTAATAAGTCTATATTAAAGACATTATAGATACTAGGTAAGGTGTCTAGCCTATATATAGACAGGCTAATAACCTCGATAACTATAAACTTAGCGGATCGAGTGTCTAGTTTCTTACTAGCCCTATCTATCTATATATTCTATAACGTATTTCCCGGGTAAGCCGATCACTCGGGTAAGCCGATTACTAAAACACTAAAACGCGACACTTAACTTAAAATTAAAATACTACTACTTAATTAAGCCCAACTCTCTAATAAAGAGGGTCGTATTCTTTTAGCTGTCTAAGCCTTTAATTTAGGTTATTTTAAGAGTATACGAGCTTATATTAAAGCCTACGACGTGTCTTATATAACCCTCTACAACTGAATACATAGAATCCCTTCGCGACGCGATACTCCTTCTAATACTTAAAGACTTACCTCCGAAGAAGAGCGAGCTATCGTACGATATATTCTCGACCTAGACTCGCGTAGATTCCTACCTCGGCTAGTAGCTGTTCGAGAAATAGCAGACCTTCTTCTCTCTGAATACGACGCGCCTTCAGTAGGTAAGAATTAGACTTCTACCTTTATTAAACGCTATATAGAGATTAAAACGAAATTCAGCCGTAAGTACGATTATAAAAGAGCTTAGTATAAAGACCCTATAGTTCTTAGAGACTGGTTTAGGCTTATATAAAATATAATTACTAAATATAGGGTTATAGAGAAGGACATATATAACTTCGACGAAGCTAGGTTTCTTATAGAGGTTATTACAACTGCTAAAGTTGTTATAAGCTTAGAGTTAAGAAATCGTCTAAAGACTGCTTAGCTAGGAAATAGAGAGTAGGTTTCGATTATATAGAGTATAAACTCGTATAGTTAGACACTTCCTCTGTTTATTATTTTCAAGAGATAGCACTACCTCTTAGCTTAGTACGAGGAGTCAGGTCTCCTATAAGATTAGGTAATTACACTAAGTAAGAATAGATAGACGACAAACGAGATTAGATTTAAGTAGATTCAGTACTTTAATAAACATACAAAAGGTTATATAGTTAGGCGATATAGACTCCTTGTTCTTAATAGCTACGAGTTATATATTTCAGTTTAATTTCAGTAATACTATTAAGATAATAATATTATTACTCTCTATATACTACTACACTTATCTCACATTCTTCAGCCTCTTAACGTTAGCTGTTTTAGCCCTCTAAAGGTATTATATAGTAAGCAGATTAAGAATCTCGTTCGAGTTAGAATCTAGTATATTACTAAGCTTAAGTTCCTTTCTACATTTAAAGAGGTATTCAAAGCTGTATTTATAGAGCAGAATATCAAGAGTAGATTCCAAGCAACTAGCTTAGTTCTATATAATCCTAAGAACGTGCTTTCTTACCTTAATCTAAGGCTAAAGACACTAACTCCACCCTCTATAAACGAGCTAAACTAGACCCTAAAGACGCTATAGAACGTAATAGAGCTTGGATTCTAGACTATATATCTTAAAAACCGTATTATATAATACTAAGATAGCTCTTCGATATTAATCAACGAGGTATTTGATCGGCTTACTAAGGGAGCTCAAATTATAATATATAGAGCTACTCTTATAAGAGCTGAAATTAAGACACTATAAGAGGCAAATCAGCTTAAAAAGAGAAGAGAGAGAAAGCGAAAGAGGCGTATTTACTAAGGTGGAAGTCTTATAGTTAAGGAAGGTAAGGAAATTGTTTAAAGTATTTAAACTTAGTAGAAAGAGGGTAGTAATAATATATAGCGCCAGCGCTTAGAAGGTAAGCGGCGACGTTGTAGTTTATATAATCAGGTTAGACATAATACTTATATATACGAGGCACCTTAGGAATCGATTAATATATATAGCTAGAGGTTTTTTAATAGTGTTGTTGTAATATATTTAAAGTTGTAGTATTATCGCGTTTTAGTAATCGGCTTACCCGGGTGATCGGCTCACCCGGGAAATACGTTAAGCTTAAGTAAACCTTATCTCTAATCTTATACGTAAGAGCGGTATTCTATAAACGATTTACTTAAGTCTCCTAGTCTTATTATACTCTTACTATTAATAATTATACCTATTCTATAATAGCCTTAATCTTTGCTACTATTGCTTCGCTCTTTTAAATTAGTGTTTTTATGTTTATAGGTGCTACGACGTCTATTAAGAGGTCGATAGTCTATAACAGATAGCCGTGGCTGAGTTAGAAGAGGCTTATACCCGTTAATATTAAATCCCGTCTATTAAAAGCTAGCTGTACTACTAGTAGCTAGTTAGCCCAGTCGTCCTAAGCTATATTAATCCACTGCTATAGAAGCGTCTCGACTTTAGTATTTACTCGTTCCGTTAACCCGTTAGTTTATAGATAGAAGGCTATAGAGATCCGTTGTTTAATCTATAAGAAGTTATAAAGCGTCTTCTATGCTTGTCTAATAAATTACAGGCCTCTATTAGACACTATTGCTCTTAGTAGTCTATATAAGCTATAGTATATAGTAATAAATAAGCGAGCAAATTCCTCTGATAATATAGTCGAGTTATAGGTCGTAAGAAGCACCTCTTTGCCTAAACGGTCTGTGAACACTGCTATTATATTAGAGCCTTTACTTATAAGTAGTAGTCTAATAAAGTTAATAGAGATCTCCTACTATTACTACTTAGGAATTAGTAAGAGACGAAGCAGGCCTTGTTTATAATCTCTCTAGACCTTAGTACGTCTATAAACTCTATAGTTATAGATAAACTACTTAACTATAGTCTATAGGTTTAGCTAGAAGAACTCTCTTAAGACTATTATAATTGTCCCGTTCTTACTAGGATAGCTTATAAGTGTAGAATTATAGAGTTCCTATATAATTACAGTCTATAGCAGCTTATAGTCGGGGACCTATAGTCTACCTCTAAACCGTAAATCACTGTTCTTATTAACTAAGTAGTTAGAGATAGAGACTTTGACTAGAGAAGCAAGGTCTACTAGAAACACTCTATCTCCTTAGTAGACAATGTCTATAAAACGCCTAAAGTCCTTATTCTATACCTTTCCCTCTTTCTAGAGGTTCTGTAGTTGGTCTATAAACGCTTACTACGTCGCTACGTCGCTTACTTAATTCCTCCCGTTTATTAACACTAGTACTAGCTATATAGTATTTCCTTAAATCATTCTATCTAGAATTAATTATACTATTCTATAATTAAGGCGTTTATCTCCCTTCTCTAGAAGGCCCTAGTCCCTTCTTATTAATATATCTAGTAGTCCTCTCTCTTTACCTAAGCGGTATTAGATTATTAGATTAAACTTACTAAGTATTAACTGTTACTATATTTGTCTTTTAGATAGTTTATAGACTGTTATAAAGTACTTAAGATTCTTATAATCCGTAAGTATTATAAACTACCTAATACTTTTTAACTCCGCTTCCTATTCCTTAAGATAACGAATAATAGCTAATAACTCTTTATTATATATTAAGTAATTATATTCAGTAGGTGTGTATTTCTTTAAGAAGAAGGCTACAAGTTATAAGACGTTATTCTTTACTTAAGAGAGCACGCCTCCTAAGCAATATATAGAGGAGTCTGTTTCTAAGACTATCTCGTAATCTAAGTCAAACTGAGCTAGTACTAGAGCCTCTATAAAGGCCTGCTTTAACTGTTTAAAGGCTCTATTCGCTTCGTCTGTCTATTAGAAGAATATATCCTTTTTAACAAGTCTATAGAGAGAAGCTATAATCTGTGAAAAGTCTTTAATAAACCGTCGATAGAAATTTATAAATCCTAGGAAGCTAAGGACGCCTTTTGCTATTATTAGTGCTTTCTAATCTATAATAGCTTGTATTTTAGCTAGGTTTATTTATAAACCTTTCTCTACTTTTATAATAAACCTAAGGTACTTTGTAGACTATACTTTAAATTCGTACTTATTAATATTAAGCTATAGCCTAGTATCTTAAAGCCTTTGTATTACTTTATAGATATACTCGCGGTACTAGTTATAGGTGCTGTCTATAAAGACTAAGATATCGTTGATATATACTAAGACAAAGTTGTCTAAGAACTCTTAAAGTATATAATTAATATATCGCTAGAAAGTACTAGGAGTATTTATAAGCTTAAAAGAGGTAATAAGCTATTTAAAAAGCCTAAAGCGTATCTGGAAAGCTGTTTTCCACTCGTTTCTCTTCTTAATTCGTATCTTATAAAATATAGTAATAACATCTATTTTTATAAACTACTTTACTTTTCTAATCTAGTTAAGTATCTCTTAGATTAAGAGTAATAGATAGCGGTCCTTATAAGTTAACTTATTCAGTGCCTAGTAGTTATAATAGAACTGTAGGCCTTCTTCTAGCTTCTATACGAAGAGTACTAGCGCAGCTGCTAGAGAGTTACTTACTTAAATAAATTCCTTGTCTAGTAGCTCTGTTAGGGTTTTATAGAGTACTAATAGCTTGTCCTGTGATATATTATAGAGTAGCTCTTATAAGACTGTCTTCTTAGATCCGCTGTCTGTTTATAAAAGCTTAATACTATAATTAATTCCTTATTAGTATACTAGTAACTTGTTTACTTCTTTTCTATCGAAAGCTAGATAGAATTCTAAACTAATCTAGCTAGACAGCTTTGTCTACAGGTCTATATAATTCTTCTCTGCTAACGCTTTACTAATGTCTATAAGGCTAGCTAAGAAAACTTATAGCTTACGTTTATAATCTATAAGAAAGTAGAAGACAGCCGCGCTTACTTACTTATAAGAGTAAGACTTTTCTAGCTTATTATAAACTTCTAACCTAGAGTCTTAGAAGAGCAAGTATCTCTTAGCAGCGTTAAGTAAAGCTTGCTCTTTTCTTAACTAAGATTTTCCTAGAATTATTTTATAGCTCTTGATCTTAGGGACTATATAAGTATAAACCCGTTTCTGCTAATAGCCTCTAATGTCTATGCTAAAAGATACTACTTAGGATATAGTATCTTCTAATACTCCTTCTACTAACTATAAATGCCTTAGTATGATTTATACGTAAGAGAGCTAATAACTATAGATAAAACGGTCTAAAACAATTCTATAGACTAAATACTCTAAATCTACTAAGGCTTATAAAGTAGCTACTCTATTTACTAAAGCTAATATAAGAAGAGGTTTTTCGTCTATATTCCTACTTAAAATGTCTCTAAGTGTCTATTACTAACAACTCTCTTCGTCGCCTCTACCTACGCTTTCTAACAGGAGCTACTAGTTTTCCGAATCTAAGAAGATATTACTATCTTCTTCTTCTAATTCTAGCACTACCTTCTTAACCTCTGCCTTCTGTTTATAGACCGAATCCGCTGTTATAGGTCGTCTTAGTAGTCTATATAGACATTCTTAAATAAAATAACTAGTAGCTCTATAGCGAAGACAGCGACTAGTATAAGTACGGTTGCTTCGTTCTTCCTAGGACACCTATTTAGTATACTTAGTACTAGTTATTAAGACTTTAGCAGGTGCCGGTTCCTAATCTATACCCTCTATAGATGCCTTATAGATGACTTTTAGTCTATTAGTAATATTACCGCTTGTTACCTACTATGTAGTATCTGTCGAGCGTTTCTAAGGGGTCTGTAGTATTTCTAGGAGAGTCTAGGCCCTAGATCTTAATATTCGAGCTTTATAAGCTCTTAAGCAGTCGTCTATTTCTTTAATAATAGAGTAGTAAGACTCGAAGTTAGGTTAAGAAGGAACTATAATTATCGTCTTAACTAACTCGTTACTAAGGATTCAGTTAAGAGATACCTTCTTTACATTGTTTAGCTAAGATCCTTCTCTAGACTTTATAAGCAGGGCTTGCTATTTTATAAAGACTTCTAGGAATAGTCTTAAGCCTTAGTAGAAGGATTCTAGCTTTCGTTACACTCTTTCCTTAGCTTACGAGTCTCTAAATATAAACTCTACTTAATCTAAGAAATCACTACTATTAGCTAGCTCTAGCTTACTCTGTTCTCGTACCTATACTTCTATTCTACGAAGCGCCTTACTCTGTAGAGATCTGTTAAGTACCTAAAACTTAACGTATTTAGTATATCTATAGTAGTCGACTTCGATTTTAGCTTATGTTTATTATAACTAAGCTTCTAGCTTGTCTAAGTCTCCGTAGAATTCCAGTAGCGGAGGAAGAGATTTCCTAGGTTTATTATCGTTGTAGACTATCTATAAGCAAGCTTTCTTATCCTTCTTTTACTTGTTTATAATCCGTAGATAATTGTTCTCTTAGGCAGATATTAACTGATTCTACTGCTCTTAAACATACTATAGGAACTAGGCAGGTAGCTGATTTAATATACCGCCTTCTTATAGTTCTTCTATTATCTGTAAGTTCTATAAATACTATGAAATAGCTTATAAGTTCTAGTATTACTATAAAGGCCCGATGTGTTCTAGTGTTACTAAAATAGCCCGATATGTTCTAGTGTTACTATAAAGACCTGATATATTCTAGAGTTACTAAAATAGCCTAATATATTCTAATATTACTATAAAGGCCCGTTGTATTCCAGTGTTACTAAAATAGCCTAATATGTTCTAGTATTACTATAAAGGCCTGTTGTTTTTGAATTAAATCTAATATTAGAGCTTATAGTAAGTGCTAATAAATTAAACTATAGAGGCTGTCTATATATAAGAAGATTCGATTGTCTTTTCTAAGCTAGAGTTCTTACTAACTTATATACTTAGTTAGCTCTTTCTAGAGGGTTCTACTAAGGGTACTCTCGAAGGTTTTATTACGTCTATGCGTTACTAAGCGAGGTCACGTGAATACGTCGCTGGAGTACTCCGAGACTTATTCTACAGGTATAACCCTTAATACTATCGCTCTTATAGAACTCTTTTATAAAGGATTAAAAGTATATATTCGTAAGAAAATAGCTAAATAAAACTTATAGTTTTAAACTATTATAAGTATAATTAAGGAGGTTGTCTAGTTAGATAACTGTTTATACGAATTTAGAAAGAGTAACTCTAAATATAAGAAGAAGAGTAAGAGATTAGGAAAGTAGAAACACTCCTACGCTAACAAGTATAGTAAGAAGGTAAACGCTATATAAAAAAAGACCTTTCTAAAGAAAGAAGAACTTTCCTAGAAGAAGCGAAATCGACGATATAAGTAGAACTTATATTACTTATATAACCTTCTTAGCTATAAAGTAAACGAGTATAGTAAGAAGAAAGACTCTAATAGAAAGGGACGGATTAGCGCTATAGTCTAGAAAGAAGTAGTATTACTCGATAAAATTAAACTTATAAATAAGGAACTTAAAGCTAGAGAATATAATACGTAGATTAAAATAGATATCTTAGATATAATAGTAGACGTTATATATCTATAGCTAAACAAAGAAATTAAGTTATAAGCTAGTAAAGTTTAGAATACTAATAATAATAGAGATCTACTTCTTAAAGAAAATTATAATATATAACGTAGTTTATTAGTACTCTACGTATATTAGTACTCTACGTACTTTTCCTCTACCTTATTACTTTAGAATATAATTAAACAACTATAATATATTAAATTAACTAAAACTACTTAGAATCTAATAAACTAGATATATCTATAGCCTCTTAACAAGTTTATATATTATAACTAGTCTTTCTATAAGTACTATACAGTTGCCTAGAGAGTTGTCTCTTATTTTACCTCTCTCTCTTAGAACGTCTATTACGTTAAGCCTGTTCCTCTACCTTCTTTTAAGCTAATACGTTCTACGTATCCTCTATAGTAAGTACACCTTCTTAACAGACCCGAGTCTTTTTAGCCCTGCGACGCTTACTAAGAGCTTTATTTACTACTTAAAGAGTATAAACCTCTGCTAACAAAAGAGTTACTTTATATACTAACCGCTCTATACTCTTTACTAACGTAGTAACTGTTTAAAAAATAGGCGTTAGCGAGCTTTCTTAATAACGTGTAATACGATTCTTAACTAAAGTTGTTTATAAAAGAGTATCGGTTAGATTATAAGAGGTCTATAAGACCTAAGAGTCGGCGTCCGTAGAAGAGAGGCTAGTAGATATAGGAGTTCGTAATCGGATATTAAGCTTTAATATCACAGCTTAGAGATTAAAAGACACTAAGCCAGCTCTACGGAATCTAGTCTAGGCGTTTTAGACTGTTATTAATTCTAAATACACTGCTTTAAAAGCGAGAAAGAACTCGACCTTAGTAATATAGTTAATATAAGCTTTAATAAAAGTCTTAATTTAGCGACTATATACCCGTTTTAATATACTAAAACATCTAACGTCGAGTAGCTAGATAAGATAAGAAGAGTAAGAAGGTAGGTAAAGAGTTATAATATTATAAGCCTTATAATACTCTTAGAATTCAGCTGATTTATAACTCTTATATCTATCTAATACTAGTATTAATATAGATCTCTTATATAAGTAGTAGTATACTTATCGAAGTACTGAAGCTATTCTAGACCTGTCTTATTATTTATCTATCTATTATTTATAGATTTAATAACCTAGTTATATAGAAGGCCGCTCTTAGTATACTAATTCTCGAGATAATTCTTCTCTTAAACTACTAAAAATAGAGACACGTTCTAACCCTCGCTATTTATATAAGTAATTACTATAGCCTATTCTCGATTATCTAGCTAAACTGTCTTATCTCTACTACGTCGATCAGCGTGTATAACAACTATAGCTAGGCTTATAATACCTATTATAAAGCCTGTCTTATTAAAGTTATAGAAGTTATAATCTAAAACACTATATTTTACTCTTATATTCTCTATAAGTTGAAACCACGTGCTAATAAGCTCTAGATCTTCGTATAAGACTCTTTAAAAGTTGTAAACACGATTAAAACATGTCTTTAATTCTAGTTAATATTATACGAATTAAGATACCTAGAGCTTACTAACGCGTCTTCTTTTCCGCGATTCAAGGATATAATTCGCTATATCTTCTATACTAGCTAGCTAGGGCGTAAATCCTCTTATATCTAGATTAAGTATATATCGAATAATTACCTCCTTCTCTAGGTTGTTTAATTTAAGGTTTAGTAGTAGACGTTTATAAAGAGTAGTATAACCGTTTATTCGAAGTCGAAGCGTAGATTCGAGAATATTATAGATTTTCGTAGTAGACCGACGACTTAGCTTTTTAGCTATATAGATAGCCTCGATAGCTAAGATGATTCGTACTTCTTACGTTTGAATTTCTATTTAGAGCGGTTGAGAAAACGCGTGTTAAAGTTAGAGTGTAGTTAGTAGAGGAAAAGTACGTAGAGTACTAATATACGTAGAGTACTAATAAACTACGTTAGTTAGAAATAAAATATAAATTACCTCTTTAAGTAGAATATAAATTATTACTATTAATAAGTTTATTAGAGTTATTAGAATTAGTATCTAACTTGTTAGAAGTAGATCTTAGAATATATAAGCTTAAATAAGAAGAGATATAAGCGTTTATTAGAACCTTCAAGAGAGAGAATAGATAGATATATATAGAAAGCTAGAAACCTAACTTTTAAAGTCTATATTCTACTTAAGGAATTAACTCTATAATCTTAACTACTTATATAATAGTATAGAATAACCTAGACTAGGTAACTATAGTTAGCTCTATTACTAGAAGAGAAAGTATCGAATATAAGAAACTAGGACTAGAGTAGATAGTATCTAATAACTACTTAGAAGAGAGAGATATATAGATAGTTACTAACTTAAGAGATAATACTACTTAATAGTAGTAGTATTACTTAAAATAATTTAATAAATATAATAGATATCTAAAGTTAGATATTATTACCTACCTACCTAGTTAAGATTATAAGTTAGTAATTAACAAAAAATATCAGGTATTAAGAGTAGAAAAAGAAGTTATAATAGTATTTAAAGGATTAGAAGATTAGTAAATATTTAGAGTTACTAAAGTAGACCTCTAAGCTAACTTAATCTAGGAATTCTACTAACTTATAAAAGACGAATAATAGACTACTAAAACTTTATATAAAGTAACTATTAAATAGGTTTAATATAAACTACGAACTATATTAGACTAGTCTATAAAGAAATGTTTTATAAGAACACTTCTAGAACCTAAGAGAACTATAGAAGATAGTCTAATATATAAGATAGCCTTTTCTAATAACGAAAAGGTAATATTCTTTCTAAGCTCTTAGAAAGAAGATAATAGTAAACGAAGATTTAAGGTTTATTATATTAAACCAGAGACTTATACTACTATAGAAGAATTAAACGCTACCTTTAGAAAGAATCAGTTAGTAGTAACTATAAAGATAAGAGGAAAGGAACTCCGAGTCTTAATTAACTCTAGAGTAAAGAGTAATTTCCTTTCTCTAATAGCTTTGAAAAAGCTAAACGTTCTAATCAAAGATATAAGACTATACCGTCTAGAGGTAGTTAATAGAATAGACGTTATATACTAAGATTATAACAGTTCTAGTTTAAGACTATAGTAGTTCTGGTTTTAGATCTGACACGTGACTCCTCACCGCCTGGCAGAATCCTGTATATTAGCATCGTTTAGAGCTGTCTTCGCTCTTTACCTTAGTTTTCACGTTAATAACTACGAATAGACTACTTCTCTACTCTATTCCTGTCTTACTATTATATTTATAATAGAACTATTAGGAATTAATCGGAATAATCGGAATTGGAATTGCCGAGTCTACGTGCTAAATAGAATACGATATAGAAGTTGTTTCAGGATTTAGAATAGCTAGATAGCTCCGGACTTACTATTGTCCGAACCTCTTATAAATAGCTGTCTCCTCTCGGGAAAGACTAATTTAGTCTTTTCCTTCGTATTAGAGCCTAGTATTCGGATATATTATTCTATCGAACGTACTTCTATATATCTCTTTTATAGTAGTATCTGTTTTATACTATTACAAAGATAGAATTATTAATTAGTAAACTATTCTAATAAAAATCAATATCGAAAGACATCGCTTAGATATATAATTTAATATTATTAAAATAGGAAGTAAGAAAGTAATACTTAGTATACTATAGATTTAAGAATATAATCTAGATATTAACTAGAAGGCTCGAATAATAACCTTTAGTTAATATAAATACGTAGGTTCGCGTTTATAACTATAAGACTAGAACGAGATTAGCGCTACCTCTTCTAATACGCTAGAACACCTAGCCTAGAGTCCTCTACAGGTTAGTAAGAAAGCTGATAATAAAATACCTATATAGTATAGAGAATTTACAAAGTTGTTCAAAGACTTAGAAGATATATATACTCTTCTTAAATACTAACTATAGGATTATAAGATTAAGTTAATAGAGGGTTATAACCTTAGAAAGTAGAAGCTTTATCTATATAACTAGAATAACTTAGCTTTATTAGAAAGTTATATCTAATAAGAGATAAAGAAGAGATATATTTAAAAATCTAAATCGCTTATCTCTTTAAATATACTTATTATTAAGAAAAAGAACGATCTAAATAGACGAGTATATATTAATTATAGAGAACTAAATAATATAACGATTAAGAACGCTTATCTATTACTAACTAGCTAATACTTATAGAATAAGTTAGGCTAAGTAAAGAAATTTATAAAACTAGATTAGTAGAATACCTATAGCTTAATTAGAATCAAAGCCAGGTATAAATAGAAGATAGTATTCGTCTTACTATCTAGACTCTATAAGTATATAGTAATGTCTTTTAGTCTAACTAATATACTAGCTACTTATTAGAGATAGAATAATAGTATTCTAGAAGACCTCTTAGGAGTTACTATTATATACTTTCTAGATAATATATTAATCTTCTTAGAAAACGAAGAAGAATATAAGAAATATATTAAAGAAGTTTTATAACGACTTATAAAAGTAGACTCTCGATTAAAACTCTTAAAATACGAGTTTAGAGTTACTCGTACTCTTTTTCTTAGACGTGTTTTTAGTCTAGGAAAAATAGAAATAGATCTAGAAAAGATCTATACTATTATTAAATAGGAATTACTAAGAAACGTTAAAGATATATAATCCTTCTTAGGATTTACTAACTTCTATTAACTATTGATTAAGAACTATATAAAGATAGTAAAACTAATATTAATACTAACTAGAAAAGCTATAGCTTTTATCTAGAATAAGAAGACTAAAGCGGCCTTTTAGAAAATCAAAGAATAGTTTATAGTAAAACTTATTCTATATAATTTTAATTATAAGAAACTAAGTACGATAGAAATAGACGCTTTAGACATAGTAGTAGGCGCTGTATATCTATAGCTAAATAAAAAGAGAAAGCTTATATCTATAGTATATTTCTTAAAAACTTTCGACGTAGTATAATAGAACTATAGTATTTATAACAAAGAATTAATAGCTATTATTCTAGCTTTCGAAGAATAGAGAATTTATCTCTAGAGTATAATATACCTAGTAATAGTACTTACTAATTACCTAAACTTAAAAATATTTACTATAACTAAGGAACTTATTACTAGACGCCTAGCTAGGTAGTCTAAAACCTTAGTAGGATTTAAGATAATTATTCGATATATTAGTAGTATAAGTAATACTTAAGCCGATGCTCTAAGCTAGAAACCAGGCTATAAGAAAGATAAGAAATACGTTAATATAGTAATATTAAAGTATAACGAAGATAGTAACTTAATACTAATAGTATATAAGATTACTATAACTAAAAACATTAATCTATAGAGAGAGAAAATTTACTAGACTTAAGAAAGAGATACTTAAGGTTTTCTATTAGAAGAAAACTAATATAAGAATAGGAAACTCTAGGTTCCTACTTAGTATATAAGGGAATTTATTAAAGAATACTATATAGTACTAGTATATAGTTACTAAGGAGTTCGTAGAACACTTTAATAGATTAGATAATATTATTATATTAATAGAGTATTAAGAGTAGTTAAGAAAGTTATTAGTATAACTTAAGATTATAAAACTAGTACCTAAACTAGTACTTAAAGTAGTATATTATTTATATCTTATCTCGTTAAAGTAGCTACGTAGGTCCTTCTTATATAGCTCTTTCTAGGTTACGTGAAATAGCTATAAAGTAGTATTTATCTGAAACGACAGAAGTAATAACGGAATATAATACCTATACTAGGAATAAGACTTCCTACTATATACTATATAGACAGATAAATACTACTTCTATAATATAAATATCTTAGAAATCGATCTCTTAGGATTTTATTATTAAATTACTAAAATCTAAGAATCTAATAATAGAAGTCGAGTATAACTCGATTCTAGTTATTATAGAACGACTTATAAAATATATAATTTTAGTATCTTATATAGAGTTAAGTATAGCTAAGGAATTAGTATTTATATTTCTTAAAGAAGTAGTCTTAAGATATAGACTACTAGAAGAGATACTTTTAAATAGAGATAAACTCTTTATCTTTAAATTTTAGATCGCTTTTATAAAGCGATTAGGTACGAAAAGAAAGCTTTCTATAGCTTTTTACTCTTAGACGAATAGAGGAAACGAACGTATAAATTAAGTAGTTAAGATATACCTTCGTTATTATATAAACTACTAGTAAAACAACTAGGTAGAGCTACTACTCTTAGTATAGTTTACTTATAACAGTTTAGTAATAGAAATAATACTTATTACGCTATTCTATACTAACTTTAGATATAAATTAATAGTATATTAAGAACTACTGTCTACGACTATCGATAACCAGCTCGCTTATATTTAGGTCTTAAAAATCAAAAGTCTATATAAGGAACTTATAGAAGACTTATAGTTCGTAGCTGAAAGAAACGCGTACTACTATAATAAACGACGTAGTTAGAAGCTAACGTTAAAAGAGAGAGATAAAGTCTATTTAGTATAAAAAAATATTAATATAAAAAGACTAAGTAATAAACTAGATTATAAGAAACTTAGACTATTTAAAATCAAACGTATTAAGAGATCTTTAAATTATAAATTAGTACTACTAAAAACTATAAACATCTATCTAGTATTCTATATATTCTTACTCGAACTAGTACTACTAGAAGTACTACTAGCTCTATATATAGAAATCTAACTAGTTAACTCGAATACTAAGTATAAGGTTAAGAAGATTCTTAACTATAAACTTATTAGAGAACGAGTTAAATACTTAATTAAGTAGTTAGATTCTCTATACTTAGAAAATACTTAGAAACTAAGAGAGAGCTTTATCTATTACTTAGAGATACTTTAGAAGTTCTACTACTAAAACCTAGAGTTGCTTATATCTCGTAGTTAGGAGAGAAAGCTTTAAAGAAATAGAGATCGAGAGCGGGGTCGGAATCGATAAGAGGTAGTAAGGCTGCTAGCTAGGTAACCTCCGCTTTCTTCTGTTCCTTCTCTATCTACTTCTCTTTCTTATTCTTTTCCTTCTCTATAGTCTTATCTAGCTCGTTCAAAGATAAAAGCCCGCGCTGTAGTATCTCTCGCTTACGCTTGTCTAAGGAACGTTATTATTTCCTAAGACAAAGAATTTTCGCTATTACTTCCTTCTTCTCTACTTAAAGCTTCTTCTGTTACTTATTAAAAGATTCCTAGAACTAAAGAGAAGAGGTCTTATTCCGCTTCTTAATATCGTAAGGCTTACTATAAAGAGTATAAGTAGAATATTTATTACCTACGGTAATATACTACTAGATAGCTCTCTTAGAAGTATTTATATAATAATATAAAGACGTATCTCGTTACTAGTTCTTTCTATTCGTAGAAAGACGTCGGTATAATATCTTTTTAGTTTAGATTTCAAAGTAGGAAGGCTTATAATAGAAAAAGAAACAGGCTACTAGCTTATTAACGATATTTCTTAGGTTATACTTAAGTATAGGGATATACTAGTCTAAGAAGAGGATAGTATTATAAATCACGTTTTACGTAGTAATATAACGAAACTCAAACGAACTAAACAAAGATAACTAAGTCTCGAAGGTTAGTATATAGATAAGAAGTATAGATACGCTAGATTATTTACTTAGAAGTAAACTCGTTACTTATATCAAAGATATTAAATAAGATAATAAGATTAATAACTAAAGTTAAGTATAAAGCTTCTATCTAGATAGTAGACGTGCTAGTATATATAGAACCTCTTATACTATATAGATCCCTATATAAGTCTAGATCCCTAGATCTCTTTAGATCTCTTAAGAGATCTAAGAGAATCTATTATATAACTTCTAACAGTTATCTAATAATAAGATCCTAGAATATCTAAATACCTTCGTATTACTAATTCCCTCCGGTGTTACCTTCTATTTCCTAGATATTATACCTTATTCTATTAGAGCGCTGTCTAGACTACTCTTTATATATAACGTGATTTGTAATAAGTAAGTAGTCTAGATAGCGTTCTAATAGAATAAGATATAACGTCTAGAAAATAGAAGGTAATATAGAAGAGAATCTATAGTACGGAGGTATTTAGGATTCTAGGATCTTACTATTGGAATAATGTTAGGAATCACGTGACATGTATCGCTTATGTCGCTGAGCGATATAAGCGATATATCGATAGTATCGACAAGCGATATAGGCGATATAGAAAGAGTAGAAGGTTCTATATAAAACTAGCACGTCTGCTATTAGATAGAAGCTTCGTATTTAACTTTAGTTATTAATCTTATTATCTTATTTAATATCTTTAATATAAGTAACGAGTTCACTTCTAAGTAAACAACCCGGCGTATCTATACTTCTTATTTATATACTAACTCTTCGAGACTTAGTTACCTTTGTTTCGTTTATTTAAGTTTCGTTATATACTCTTAGAACTCAGCTGATTCGTAACTCTTATACCTATCTAATACTAGTATTTAATATAGACTCTTTATACGAGTAGTAGTATGTTTATCGAAGTGTTTCAGCTATTCTAGACCTGTCTTATTATTTGTCTATCTATTACTTATTAGTTTAATAACCTAGTTAAGTAGAAGGCTGCTGTCTATATACTAATTTAAAAGATAGTTCTTACTCTAAACTACTAGAAATAGAGAGATACTCTAGCCTTTACTATTAATATAAGTAATCGCTATAGCTTATTCCTAATTCTCTAACTAAACTGCTTTACCTCTACTACGTCGATCTATATAGGTTATAACTATTATAAGATAAATCATACCTATTATAAACCTAGTTTCGTCGAAGTTATAGAAGTCGTAGTCTAAAATACTATATTTTGCTCTTATATTTTTAACTAGTTAGAACTACGAGCTAATTAGCTTAGAATCTTTATATAAGGCTTTTTAGAAATTATAAACGCGATTAAAACGCGTCTTAAGAGCTGGTTATTATTATATAAATTAATATGCCTAGAGCTTGCTAACGTGTTTTCTCTCTCGCGATTCGAGTATATAATTCGCTAACGTGTATATATAGCGGACTGGCTAAACAAGCGAACCGGCTAACTGAAAACACACCTAAAATCGCGATTTTGATATTTTAATATCTCTACGAACTATTAATCAAAAGTTTTAAAATTAAAACTTTGATTTCATTACTATATATATATTTAGAATTCTAAGTTTCAGACGCTATATGATTTTACTTAGCGATTCGCTTAAAAATACCCTTATAATCTTATCTTTTTTCTTCTTCTTTTAATAACTTTTTAATATAAATTAGCCTCAGTCTTATATTTTATAACTTTTATATTTATATAGTAATAAAATCAAAGTTTTAATTTTGAAATTTTTATTCAACAATTCGTAAAGATATTAAAATGTCAAAATCGCGATTTTAGGTGTGTTTTCAGTTAGCTGGTTCGCTTGTTTAGCCGGTTCGCTATACATACACGTTATATCTTCTACGCTACCTAGCCAGGGTATAAACCCTCTTAAATCTAGATTAAGTATATTCTGAACAATTACTTCCTCTTCTAGCTTAGACAATTTAACGTTTACTAGCCGTCGCTTAGGGAGAGTAGTTCAGCTGTTTATTCTACTGTTTAGTATAGAAAAGAGCACTCTATAGAGCTTTGTAGCCTTCTGACGGCTTAGCTTTTTAGATATTCGAATAGCCTCGATAGCTAGAATGATTTTTGATTCTTATAGAATAACTGATATAATATATAGTAGAAAAAACGCGTTGTAAAGGAAGGGGGTTGGAAATTCGCTAAAATTGATCCGGTTCCTAATATAATCCGGGTTCTGATAAACCACGTTATAGTCTTTACAAGTGTATTATACTAACTTATATAGAGAGTAGGAAGGGGTTTTAGAGATAGCTAGAGAGTTGTAGCTATTATAGCTATAGTTAAGGTTTTTTGCTATTCTTACGTATAGGTATTTTATATAATAAGTAGAACCAAACCAAACCAAACATTTCAAGCTTAAATCGCAACTGACTGTAGGTGATCTTAAGGTCTTTATTTAATACCTTAAGTTTCTTCGGCGTCGTAGACATAGATGCACTCACAAGCAGTCCTCGGTGATCGTGACTCTTAAAGAGGTGCTGACTTTATTCTGGTCTTTCTCCTCTAAAACTAAGCGATTTTTGGACTTTCTCTTCTTTTGTTGCCCATCGCACTTTTTCGCAAAACATTGCCCCAACTGTTCGCGGCAACGGCAATAACATTGGGCCTGCAGCTGGATATCTTGCCAAGCACATATTTAGACACCGAGTCGCTGATGCAGAATGAATCAACAACTCTTTATACTTCGCTCTGTATTTTTTAAATATTTTTCCTATTACGTTATGTCGAGCTATACGTTGGTGTGGATGTTAAGAGGCCTAAATCCTCCCGCTTGTTGCCGAAGAATTCTGAGATGGTTCATCAGGGGCATTGGTTTTCATTCTCACATTTTCAAAGTACGGGATTCGTTCAGACGATGATCAAAGGTCTATTGTCCATTCTCGAGCCAATTTGTCACCCGTTAAATCTCCTTTTCCTTTTCCAACAAAAGACACATTATTCTCTCTCCATGTTCAATATTTGTAGCAGCTGTACAAATTACCCTGTCTGTAATTTCAATCATTTGATAGCGAAGAGCGATCTTCACCAAATCGGCATTGCATGAAATTACTATTCATCGTAGTGCTCCTTCGGCGAGTTGTGCTTTTATTTGGAACAACAACGAAGGTGT
Source organism: Calycina herbarum (assembly GCA_001414485.1). Lineage (NCBI taxonomy): Eukaryota > Fungi > Ascomycota > Leotiomycetes > Helotiales > Pezizellaceae > Calycina > Calycina herbarum. The sequence goes on from LLEY01000011.1 coordinate 583,718, forward strand.
TCAGAACCTTTTCCAAGGCCTAAAAATACCTCGCAACTGCTCCTATCGGATCTCCAATACTTTCTTTTCCATCCGTCGGCGAAGCATTTATACTTCTGCTGAACCGATGAATAACTACCTCAATTTACTCGCAGATTTGTTGCCAGCGCCTTGTTTATTGTTCTTCTCTTCCTTTTTCCCTTCTTTCTGCTTCACAGGTTGCAATTGGCTGGAGTCTCATGCAGGTGCCACCAAAACTGGCCTGACAGGGGCCAGGCTGCATCACGGCTTATTCTAGGCACCTCGTAAGGCTGTGTGAGCTCTACATCAATATATCGAGACAGCATCCTATTCTCACAAATTCATGTTTTGGCTCAGACCGAGACCGTTGTACGTTGTTGTACTCAGCCATCCCATGTCCACTTTAGATCCCTCTGTGATTTGCAGGGACGTTTGACAGAAGACAAGGGCTGCCGTGATGGCATCATCAAGTGATCTCACTCTGGCTCACGATACTCAGTATGCTTCTTCGTTTTCATTTTCCATCGGATACTACTTCATATTCTATTTCTTTCGTTTACTTCTAGCGGAAGGAACCTAGAACCACCATACTGACTTTTAGAACCCTGGATTTATGGGGAAAGGCCTTGGAGAAGTTGAAGGTTTGTCACTATCTCGAGATAAGCGGACAATCGTACTTAAGTGCTGATTCTACTTTAGGAGGATGATCGAGCTCTAATCGTCTTGCATAAAAATCGCCTTGAGATCCTGGGTGATGTCTTATCATTAGTGCGACAAAAGGAACTAGCTTGTCAGAAAAAGAGATTGAAATGGAAGAATAGTAAAGGAGAAACTATCATTATCCGGGATGTCTTGCAGAAAATTATGGTTTGGGTTGAGAAAATCAAAGGTTGGTTTGGACGGTTTCCCTAGACAATAACTAACTTCACTAGGAATTGGTGACAATATAGTCCAGTATGACCCGGGCCATACCGCTTTACCATGGGCGGCCGCACGTTTTATTCTCCAGGTTTGGCAGCTTATCACTTCCCCTTCAATAAATTCTGACGAAATTCAGGCAACAATCAATGACATCCAAACGAATGGAGCCATGCTTGAAGGTCTCGAGCTTGTCTTCAATTTAATAGCAAAGTTTGAAGTGGTAGAACGGCTTTACCTCCCAAGCCAGACTATTCTTCACTCCCGGCTTACCGAATCCATAATCACGTTATATGTCTCTATTTTGGAGTTTCTGGTACGAGCAGGGTTATATTTCGAGCAAAAATCAAGTCTAAGAATCGTCAAAAGCATCTTTCAACTCGAGGAGATAACGACAAAGTATATCACGGATATCAAAAACAAAGCAAATGATGTGGAGGGATATGTGCGGCTCATCACAGGCGAGACTATCAACAACACTGAAAGCAGACTTGGCCGAATTGAGGGGAACCTAGCGAGGCTAGACTTGACCTTACAGACACTCAATATTGCTGACAATCGATTCGAAAGACTGTCAGATTCTACAGACGAGGAATATCGAAATTTGCAAAAGACCTGGGAAGAATTACATGAACCAATTACTCGAATTGCAAATCATCTTTCGGACATGGACGATAAGCTAGATAGAACGGATCGAATTCAGGTTTTCGACTGGTTGTCTCAAGTGCCGTATACCAGCCACCATCGCAGCAAAGCTAAGATTCTACTGCCTGGCTCTGGAGAATGGCTTCTCCAAAAACCAGAATTCTCTCAGTGGTTGAACGCCAGTACCTCTTCCATCTTATGGCTACACGGTATTCCAGGTTCTGGGAAAAGCATGTTGGTGGCACGAGTAATCGAGTACCTGAAAAGTCGTACCTCAGGGAGTCCAGATAATACTTCTCTGGCATTCTTCTATTGCACACGTAACGCCAACGAACCAGAGAGAGCAAGTCCGTTGGAGATTCTCCGGAGCGTCATAGAACAATTATCGTGTTCTGCGGAAGACTCGCCAATTAGATTACCTGTCGTAGAGGCATATTTGGAACGGAAAAAGGAAGCTAGAGGCCGGAGACCCGAGAAACTCGATCTCGAGGATTGCATCCCGATCATCCTCGAACTTCTCCAGGACAACCCAGCAACAATTATCCTAGACGGTCTAGATGAATGCGACCCTACTCTTCGACAACAACTTCTGGATGCTCTAGGCGTAATTATCCGGATGTCAGGCAATGTGGTCAAAGTCTTTGTGAGCAGTAGAGACGACCATGACTTGGTCCATCGCTTGTCTCAAACGCCGAATTTATACATCCAAGCGTCTGACAACATGGAAGACATCCGTAATTTCGTTGTTTCCGGCGTGAACGATGCAATTTACAAAGACAGAATTCTATGTGGGAAAGTTTCTGACAATCTAAAAGAAGCCATTATCAGCACGTTGATATCTCAATCCAATGGGATGTTTCGGTTAGTCAGTTTACATATCGACAGTCTCTGCAACCCAGACCGAATCAAGACGAAAGCGAATGTGCTGGAATCACTAAAAACTTTGCCTGCAGATTTGAAAGACTCATATGATGCCATTCTCGAACGCATACAGCATTCCCAAGCGCCAAATCCAGTGATAGCGGAGCGGACGTTGAAGTGGTTACTGTGTGCAAGAGAGCCACTCCCATCTAACAGCTTTCTTATCACCATCCACTCGAATTTCGACAAAAACAACATTCTCCATTTATCAGAAATATTAAGCATTTGTTGCAACTTGGTTATCTACGATTCCGAGACAGATCAATTTCGCTTTGCGCACTTGTCAGTACGAGAACATCTCCAAGCACTTGAAGCCTACTCAATAAGTGCATCGAATGCACTTGCGGCGGAAAGGTGTCTATCTTGGCTCTTCACAGCTGGGGAGATGGTGGGAGATAAGCATATCACCTGGGGGAACATGAAAAACCCCGCCTGCAACTATTTTCCTATGTCAGATATATTTGGGGTATGGCATCATGCTGATACTCATTGGGCAGAATATGCTCACCTGGCTGGCAAATTCAGAGAACAAGGCCAACTGAAAAAGCTTCTAGAGGACTTTCTCTTATTTAAATCCCCAGACTTTCAACGTGAAAGCCTCATATTTTATGAATGGGTCTCACGGACATCCCAAGATTATTGGACTCGACATTCCGGCAGCCAACTCAACTCGAGGTTCTCAGAGCAGGATTCCGTTATAATGCTCTATTTTAAGCATATGAATTCGAGTTACAACTATCCGATGCTAGTAGCTTGTACTTTCGATCTTCCCGAGATCGTTTCTGCTCTGCTCGGTGTCCAGCCTTGGGGCCCTGAGTGTGGGCAAGCTGCCGTGGCCTACGGCAGCAATGAGAGCCTCCAAATTTTACTCAGTGCACTTGGAAAGCAAAGATCTAATGTCCACCTATCAAAATTGGTAATCCAAGCTGCAGTTCTAGGAAATATCGAACATCAAGAAAGCATCATGGCCAAGATGGAGAACGGCGCATTTACGTCCGAATACCTCTACGAAGTCATACGACAAGTCTCTTTACACCGACTACCACTGGAAGAAGCATCGCTCGAACTCCTCTTCAAAAACAACCCCAACCTCCAGATTACAGAAGAAATTCTCAAACTGGCCTTCGAGAGCTTCAACTACTGGCACGAGCGCAAAACCGCCCAGTCAACAGTACAAAAACTCCTGCGCGTACCAACCCTAGAACTCCGACAGGTCTTACAAATCTCCTCTATGATCGAAAAAACCATCGACAACGACCTCATGAGTAAAGAAAGAGGAGAGTACTATCTTCATTTGCTTTTGAAGATGAATGCGAGACTTACGGAGGGGGCTGTGAGGGTACTGTTGGAAAGGTGTCATGTGGAGATGGTGAGTTTGGTGTTAAGGTATCAGAGTATTGAGGTTGAGGATTCGGTTATTGCTGCTGCTGCGAGGAATGTTGGGGATGGGCAGAAAATTATGGAGGTTTTGTTGGAGAAGGAGTTGGAGGATTAGGAGATGATATTGGCTATAGCTGATAGTTGATTTTCTTGAATAGGGTAGGTGATATAAGAGAAACAGGCTGTCTTCTGAGGAAACCCTCCTATACTGAAAAGAAGAGTATATAACGTGTTCCATAGCTAGAAATATCGCTCGGGAAGATTTGAGATAAATATTATTAATCTATTTCTTATAGAAAATAAATTTATAATAAATATAAAAGTCTATTTAATAATACTTAATAACTATTAGTATCTACTTAGGCCAGCAAAGTCGAACTCTCAGCCTGTACGAAGCGCTGCCTACGAACCTTCGGTCATATTATCGGAGAGCTGATGAGAGTCGCACAAGAGGAGGAAAGGGGTTGTCGTCGTCGTCGTGGTGCGACCGTAGGAAAGCAGAGTTTTCACGACAGCGACAACAACAACAAAACCGACACGAAGACCTTATCTACAATCACTACACCACCCCTCGAGCCATATCCAAACGAAGCATTATAAGAAGATGTTGAAATGCTGCACTTCAGAGGACAAGAGTAAAAGACTTAAATTCCATACCATGCTCTACAAGAGCAGAAGGCACATTTATATACAACTTTGCAATAGTAATTGCCGCATCTATTTACCGGAAAACTCTTCCTCGGCATGCTCGACGGGTATACCGATATCTCCTTAAGTGGCTTGATATAACAGATATCACCGTACCTATTAACAGCCCCCTTACGGTTATATCTAATAACAGCTACTCTGTAAAAACCATATAAGTAAAAAGCAGTTTTTGTGTAGCTCCTAGGAAAAGCCCAGCTGGCATAAAAACCTAGGCGTAAGCCTTTTGTCCTTTATCCCTCCTATAGCATTCCTTTTACGTATGTCTTGAATACTAATAGTTATAGAGGTTTCGTAAGTGCGTTAGCAAGCATATGTGCCGTAGGGCAGTAATCGACTATGATCTTATTATACGTAACAAGCTGCCGTACATAGTGGAATTAAACATCAATATGCTTGCTTCGGGTATGGTTCTCTAGGTTCTCAGCAAGCGTAATCGCTGACTGATTATCGCAGAGAAGGGGGACCGTAAAGTCGTCCTTCAAGTACTGCGAATAGCTAATATCTCTCAGTAGCCTACTATACCAGACAGCCTGCTTGCTTGTCTAGCAAAGTGCTACATACTCTGCCTCGGTAGTCGATGTAGAGATTGACCGCTGCTTCTTCGACGTCTAAGCAATAGATCCTCTATAGAGCTTGAATATATACCTATAAGTCGACAGTCGGTCAGCTAGGTCGCCAGCATAGTCTGAGTTAGAATACCCCTTAAGGGCCTGTAGTCGTTCCGAGTTGCCATAGCGAATAGCATAGCCGGGTGTACCTTTCAAGTAGCGCAAGATCTGTAATATACAATTCTAATGCCGTATAGTAGGGTCCGAGCAGTACTGCGTAAGTCGGCAAACAGCAAAGGTAATATCTGGCCGCGTGCCTCTCTATAAATACATTAGACTTCCAATAGCTCTTTAGTATAGGGCAATATCAGCTCGGGGTTCATTTTGCTTAGCTTTCCTAAGAGTCTATATTCCACCCGCAGGGGTAGGATCTACCTGATCGCTGCCCCCTAAATACTTATTAACCAGCTTAAGCAAGTAGCTTTTCTAGCTAATAGTCAGCGTCTACGACGCTCGATCCCGTATAACCTTAAGACTAAGAAACGTGCTAATCTCCCTTATATCTTTAAGCTTATATAGTTTTCCGAATCCCTCTTTAAACGAGTTAACCTTGTCTAAAGAGCGCCCTAGTATAATTATATCATTAATATAGAGGCTAATAATTAAGCTCTTATCTCTATTAATAAACACGCTTAGATCGCTAAAAGAGGGCTTTAATCCAAACTTAGCTAGTCTATTACAAGCTTTAATATACCACTCTCTTCTAGACTACTTCAGGCCGTACAAGGCCTTCCGCACCTTAAGTACAACGCTAGGGGGTAATAAGAGTCCTTAAACCTCCCGTATATAAACCTCTACGTGTAACTCTACTCGTAGATACGCTGTATCTACGTTAACTTAGTAAATTTCAAGGTCTTCCATATACCCTACAGCTAACAAAGCCCTAATAGACTCATAGCGGATAGTGGGCGAGAACGTCTTAAGAAAGTTATTACCTGGTCTCTGACTATATCCCTAAGCTACTAGTCTAGCCTTAAAGCGGTCTATCAACCCTGTTAGGGTATACTTTATAGTAAAGACCCACTTTATACCAACTGTAGCCTTCGTAGGGGGGAGCTCAGTATACTCCCAGGTCCTAAGAACCTAGAGCTTGACTAATTTATCAGTAATAGTATCTTTCTATTGCTAAGCGTACTAAGGGTCGCTAACCGCCTTATCGTACGACTTTAGAAGAAGTATTCTATAGGCATCAGCACTTAAGGCTGTATCTTCGTCAAAGAACCTCCGGGGCCTACGTTCGCGGAGCCCACGGCCCATCGGAGCCTTATAGCTAGGTTTACTGTCTATATGCTAATCAGACGTGCGGGTCTTTCTCCTATAACTAGCGATTCTGTCTACACGTTTAGAAGACGTGCGAGTCTCTCTCCTACGACTTGCTATTCCGTCTACACGTTTATATAACGTGCGGGTCTTTCTCCTACGACTAGCAGTAGTTCGGGCACCCTTAGGTAACCTAGGCACTTTAACTAGCCTGTTCAATGGTTCGAGTACTCTAAGCAACCCAGGCGCTTCTACTGGCCTCTCTTCCTCGGGTTCTTTCTCGCTAAAGTCCTCTAACTCGCTAATAAACCCGTAGACAGGAGTCTCATTACCCCACTTCTACTTCAAACGTTGATTAACTAGGAATCGAGGTCTTGTTGACATAATAATACGCCGGCTCGTAGGGTCGTACAATCTATACTGCTATGAAGTCTCTATATAGCCTATAAGGCACATCTTTCGCAAGACTAGCTTAAGCTTATATCGGTGCTAGTTAGAGAGCCGGTAGAAAGCAACACAGCCCTATAGCTTTAAGTGCTATATCCCTAGCCTCTTCCTTATAAATGCTTCTTCAGGTGTAATTCTGCCTAGCTCTATAGGTGTACGGTTCCTAATATAACATACAGCTTTTACAGCTTCGCCCTAAAACTTGTACGGTAATTAAGCGTTAATAAGCATTACTCTTATAAGTGAAATAAGTATACAGTTCAGCCTTTTAGAGACACTATTCTGCTCTAGTATATATAGCGTAGTCTACTCAATCTTAACTCTATACTAGCTTAATAGCTTATCCTCAATTGCCTTAAACTCCTTAGTATTATTAAGCCTAAGAACCTTTAGCTTATGCCCTATCTATAACTCTACTTCCTTCTTCTATTTAAGTATAACTTCTCTGAAGTCTATTCTTTACTTAGTTAGGAAGACCTAGGACTTCCTTGTTGCCTAGTCTATAAGAGTATAAATATAGCGTTCCCTAGCTATAGTAGGAATGCTATATAGACCTCAGAAGTCGGAAAACACTCTCTTAAGAAGTTTATCTACTTTCTCTGGCGCTTAGCGGTTAATAACTCGTAGCTGTTTTGCTATAATATATAGCTCGTAGAAGTCTGAGTTATAACCCCTTAGAATTAATATTAGTGCTTCTAGGTCAGAGACTATACTATACAGCCCCCTAAGTCCCTGTATACCGATATAGCTAAAATTCCTATGCTAAAGGTCAAGGTCAGGATCTCTTTTAGTTACAGCTATAGTAGCTTCTGTAGCAACAGAGTCTAGTATATATTACAAGCTAATTCGGCTTACATTCGTAATAACAAAACCATCCTTTATAAGAGTCATAGCGTGCTTGCTTATACTGTCGGTTGTCTATATAAGAATGCCCTTGTCTTATAGCTGAGGGACTGATATTAGGCTGCTAGCCAGCTTAGGCACGTATAGTACGTCCGTAAGAGTAAGCGTTTAAGTCTGTAGCTTATCTATAAAGACCTGGATACTGACATTCTTAATTCCTGTTCTGTATATTAAGCCGCCACTTGCAGTCTTAACTACTCTTGGTACTTTAAGCTCTAAAAACTCAGTAAATACGTCTCTGGCGTAAGTTATATAGCGTGTAGCCCCTGAGTTAATTACCCAGGCTACTTGGCTCTTATTAAAACGTCTTATAAGTGCTCCCCAGCAGGCGTCTGTTGGGACGTCTTCTGACAGATCTGTAGCTAGCATGACTTCTTCGTCCTATACTGGCTGGTACTGTGGTTGCTATTCTGGCGTTGGTAAAGAGCCTGTAGATGCACTCTTTGCTCGCTTAGTAAAAGCTTTCCCTTTAATTATCTGAATCTAGATAGGACACTTAGTCTTAAAATGCCCTTCTTCTTCACAGCAATAGTAAGTGCCTTTGCGCTTCTTGCCCTTCTGCTCATTCTGGCCTCTTTGACCTCCATTGACAGGCCTCTTAGTGCCCTGTGTATTTCTCTGATGCTGCTGAGGTCGGTTACTGGCCGCAAGGGCTATCTCATCTAGGCCCTGGTTTCTAGATTTTAAGCGTTGTTCTGTCTCTTTTAGACTTATAACTGTAGAGTTAAAGTCTAGAGTAGACAGCTTGTCTTTAAGGATTTCAATACGCGTATCATAGTTACTTCCTAGCTTCCGGACAGCTCAGAGAAGTGTACTAATCTTAGACTTTTCTATAAGTGCTTTGTCTACATCTGTAACAAAGATAAAGGCCTGTAGGTCACGTAGGTCGGTGGATATTAAGTCGATTGTGGCTCTAGCCTTCAGCTCGTATCTATAGAACTGACTTGTATACGTGGTAAGTAATATATCGTTAGATGGGCGGCAGTCCTTACGCAAGGCCTCCCATTGCTCCTGTGCAGTCTAAAAGTCAATAATCTTGTTTTTCATCGTAAGCGAGCAATAGCCTATAATGCAGGTCCTCGCCTTGGCGTTCTTACGTCTCCATGCCTCCTAAGGTGACAATACTCCAGTATCAGTCTCAATACTGGCTTACTGAGAAGGACCTCCTGCTCTCGTTGAGATTCGTGGCACAGGGGTTATAATGCTGGCCGGTTTTAGTTCGTCACCAAGGACAAGGTCAAGAAGGCCTCTAGCTTCTAAGAAAGAGCGTACTTCTTTAGCCCATATTCGATAGTTGAGGGGGCTAGTAAGCTTTAGGATTTTTAGCGATTTGTCGTCGTACGACATGCTAACTAATAGGATATGCAGGCTTAAGGCTTGTTGTGATTGGTCGAAGCGATAGAGCTTCCAGGCTCATAACCTGTTGAAATGCTGCACTTCAGAGGACAAGAGTAAAAGACTTAAATTCCATACCATGCTCTACAAGAGCAGAAGGCACATTTATATACAACTTTGCAATAGCAATTGCCGCATCTATTTACCGGAAAACTCTTCCTCGGCATGCCCGACGGGTATACCGATATCTCCTTAAGTGGCTTGATATAACAGATATCACCGTACCTATTAACAGAAGACATAACCGACGCGGCGGACGAGACTTGGACGGACGGGAGGCGCTATTTAGAGGCGTCTATAACTTATTTTATAACGAATTCAAGTCGAGGACAAGGCAGAGGTTACGCAGGACCAATTTACAGATTACAACAATAATATACGGTACATTCCACCGAAGGCTCGACAAGCGTAAGACCTCGACCCCGGGGCAGGTGCCTCGCCCCCACCTGCTGCTGGAAGGGCAGCAAAGAGGGCATTCGGAGTATACGTGTTTAAGAGGGAGAAACTCTGTCGAGGCGTCTTATACCCTGATTCGGGAGGGACTGCTCACCCCTCCCCTAGGATAGAGAGAACAACGCTCGAAGGCACACGTATGTCGGAGGAGGAAATCACAAATACAAGACAGAGGGATTGGTTAGTGGCAGGCAGGAATAAGAGAGAAGCGTCAGACAACAGCAGGCTCGTTCGATGGAGGAATGGGCACCCTGTATTTGGATACGGCTTTTAAAGCGCATAAAGGTGCCTTTTTTGGCCGTCGAACGGACAGTAGAGATCCGTAGAGACAGAGAGGAGTGTTACGCCGGTTACGGAAGAGCGTGAACAGCTACCTAGACAAACCTTGAAGCTGAGGAGGAGGGCAGGATGTTATAAGGCTACTTTGACTCGTCTCTGGAGCTTATTTTTACCTGTATCTTAAACAAATGACCAGTAGAAGTACTGCTTGCTCTTAGAGCTTAGCCTACGGCCTACGCAGCGTAAGAATCATAATAGTATCTACTTAGTAACTCTATACTATTATATAACTATAAAGCTATAAACTTAATAAACTATATAAAGCTACTTAATTAAAAAATCTCAAAAAAAAAAAGTAGTTAACTAAAAGAGTATAAAAGCTAGTATATCTAAGATTTTTATTTTAGATTTTAATACTAGAATATATTTCTATAAAAGTCTAAGAACTTTTAATTCTATTTAGTTATAAGATAGAGAGTTAAGAATTAACTCTTTGAATACTAGCTAATATATCTTTATAGCTATATAGTTTAGTAAGTTATTCTAACTTTTAATACTTAGAAATTAGCTCTTTTATATAGAGTAAGTTTTTTAAAGACTAAAAAAGCAACGACTATATACTAGAAGCTTCTAGAAGAAAAAAAAGTAAAAAGCTTAGATAGTAACTTAAGAAATATATTAAAAGTACTCTTTTATATACTATATAATAACTACGTAGTTTAGCGAGTTATTATAACTTTTATAAGTACTTTAGACTACTTAGTTTACTATAAGAGTGTTAAATTAAACAAAATCAGAACGACTATATACTAGGAGTAAATATAAAATATTTCTAATATATTAGAATATATATAAAAGCAGCTATACCTAGCTTATTTTAAGACGTATTACTATATAATCTATATAAGAAGTATAGAGTAAGATAAGAGCTATTTAGATATGAACTCTTTTTCTTAATAGCTTCTAATTCAAAGAAGTTATAGCTATATTTAGTATAGACTATTATAAAAGCATTTATAACTTTATTATAACTTCTTTAATATAACAGCTATTAAAAAAAGGAATTCATATCTAAATAAGCCTAATCTAACGTGTATGTATAGCGAACCGGTGTAACGAAACTCAAACGAACTAAACAAAGATGACTAAGTCTCGAAGGTTGGTATGCAGGTAAGAAGTACAGATGCGCCGGGTTGTTCACTTAGAAGTGAACTCGTTACTTGTATCAAAGATGTCAAACAAGATGATAAGATTGATAACTAAAGTTGAGCACGAAGCTCCTATCTAATGGCAGATGTGCCAGTCTTATATAGAACCTTCATCCCCAAGTGCGTCGCTCACATCGCTCGCGATCAAGGCGATCAGAGCGATGTAGGCGATCACGTCACATGACCGCACGTGACTTCCAACAGTATCACAACAGTGAGATCCTGAAATTCCAAATGCCCTTCGCATTACTGATTTCCTCCTGTGTTACCTTCCATTCCCGGATGTTATGCCTTGTCCTGTCAGAACGCCGTCTGGACTACTTACCACGCAACCGTGGTTCGTGACAACCGGCTAACTGAAAACACACCTAAAATCGCGATTTTGATATTTTAATATCTTTACGAATTATTGATTAAAAATTTTAAAATTAAAACTTTGATTTCATTACTATATAAATATAAAAGTTATAAAATGTAAGACTGAGGCTAATTTATATTAAAAGGTTATTAAAAGAAGAAGAAAAAAGACAAGATTATAGGGGTCTTTTTAAGCGAATCGCTAAGTAAAATCATATAGCGTCTGAAACTTAGAATTCTAAATATATACATAGTAATGAAATCAAAGTTTTAATTTTAAAACTTTTGATTAATAATTCGTAAAGATATTAAAATGTCAAAATCGCGATTTTAGGTGTGTTTTCAGTTAGCCGGTTCGCTTGTTTAGCCGGTTCGCTTGTTTAGCCGGTTCGCTTGTTTAGCCGGTTCGCTATATATACACGTTAGATCTATAACTTTTATATAGAGTAATAATTATAGCTCTTAAGTTAAGCTAGATATAGCTATCTTTATATTTGTTTTTTCTTGACTTTTTTTTTATAAATAAAAAAAAATACTAAATATAGCTATAACTTCTTTGATATAAGAGCTATTAAGAAGAGAAGTCTATATCTAAATAGCCCTAGTCTAGCTCTATAACTTCTATATAGATTACTTTATTATAGCACTTAAGTTGAGCCGGACGCGGCTGCTTTTATATATTATTTTTGTTAAGTCAGTATCTTACGACTAAATAGAACTAGAAGTTCTTAGACGCTCTGGGAGCCCCCGCCATTGCTGTACTCTCATTGGTCCGTTCTCTCGCTTAGGTGGGGTCAGCGCCCAGAGTGGCTGAATGTGAGATAAGTTTGACGACAACCCAAAGTTTCAACTCAACTAACGGGAAGCATGCCTCTCGGATTACGAGCTTATCCACTGCATCGCTGGCTCTCTATATACAGAACCATTGCTTATCAGTACATTCGACCGTCGACTGTTGCCACGTTTGCGACTTCAATAGAAAGGCAGCGTGCCAACCGCGCGATGCCCCTCCTCAGCGCTGAGAGATCTAATGGAACTTGTATGTATTGTGCATCCTCACTCTTTAGGATCCTAATGTTTGCAGTGGAAGATATTCCGGAGGAAGAACTCTACAGATACACAAGGAATCGCTGGATGCACGTTTGACGTTCCTTATTCTTCGAGCTATGTGCGTTAACGCTAACCTGACATAGATATAATGAATCTGTACAGCTGTCAGAAAGGTATCTTAAATTCGACCTTCAACAGCTCCTGAAAGCTGCAGTTACAGCGGTGTCTAGTGAGAGTGAGGGTGCCCGTTATTGTACGTCTCTACGATACCTGCTATCTAATAATCTCGTGGTTGATTTGGACTTTAGGCACTAGGGTTCTCAAGTGTCGTGAAGGGCTCAACAACAAGGCCTACCTGCTCACGATGGATAACGGTTCGGAGGTCTTTGCAAAGCTCCCAAATCCGATCGCGGGGCCTGCTTATTATACAACGGCGTCGGAAGTAGCCACTCGCGAATTTGTAAGTCTTCTGTTCTAAGCCTAAGAACTCAAACTAACCTTTCATATTATTAGCTGCGCGATGCGTTGAATATTCCCACTCCTCGTATTATTGCCTGGTCTGCTGATCGAAACAATTCGGTAGGGGCAGAATACATCCTAGAGGAAAAGGCCCCAGGCAAGCCACTGGGCAGCCTCTGGTATCAATGGCCAATGAAGTTCAAACTTGAAATGATATCGCAGCTTGCATCGATGAAGTTCGTGAAATCCGGCTGTATCTATTTCAGGGATGACATCCCAAAAGATATGTGCAGTGATAACGCCATAATAACCAGTGTGCCACTAGACTCGTCGGTACTTGAGCGGGCTGTGGCGGGGTGAAAGGGCAGGCATGGATATGAATAGAGGACCATGTGAGTCTTCCGTTTAACACATTACAACTGGCCTGTTCTAACGCTACGCAGATAATAGACCGCTTGAGTTTGTAGAAGCCATGGCTACAAACGAGATCCGCTTTATCAAAACGCATGCCCGTCCTCGTATAAATTACCATCGATCCTCTACAGAACCCGAGTTGCCGGAGGAGGTGCTTGATCTCTTACTCTGAAGAAGATATAATAGGCAATTTGCAAGTTTCTTATCTCGGGTCATGCTGAACTAGCTGATTCGGAGAGATACTCTCAGCGTCACTCCCGATCTCCGTATCCAGGACCTCGCTTAGCAAGGAATCAAAAATATGAAGCATTGTTAAATACAAGACTGGTAAAGCAAAAGAAGTTTGAATTAAAGCTAGAATTCTTCCAGGCGTGTAGAAGCGATTGGGCAAGGCTAAAACGAAGGACGACAAATGTGATAATTGGTCTTATTTTCAGAGAGGAGCAAACCCAAGAAGGTATACACATCCCCATGGACTAATATTTCATGCAGCATATCAAACCACGTCGGCAGCAACAAACCTTTCGACAGCAAAATTCCCCATCTGACGTAAAAAAAAAGTATTCACTAGGCTAGGTCAAGAAACGAAGTGACTACTGTATCCTATTCACACAAACCCCCTCGCCCCGTAAAGGAAATATCTTCAAGGTCATACGTGTTTCGGGCGTATAATATTTTTTCCAGGATAAATCCCAGCTTTGTTCTCGAAGATCGGAGGTATTCGTAGCAACTGTGCAGAAGTTGGAGTTGATCTTCAACCTCTCATGTAACATTTTTCCTGAAGAACTCAAACTTGCGATGCATTGAGAGGAGATGATGAGGTTAGCAATGTAATGTCAATTCACTGGAGATACTTGAAGCCAGTCTACGAGTGAGGAGGGAACAACTTTATACCCAATTCTCCTAAACTATCTACCGAATCTTTTACAGGAAGACTTTGACTATGGCTCGCACATGTGTAGTGCAGTAAAGTATTGCTACTTCGAAATCACCAACTTGAAATACTAGGAGAAAAAAATGATATAACCTGGTCTAAACCCAGAGGTTGATCACATCCAGCCCCGAAATTCGAAATTCCTGGAAACCCAACAAGCTTAGGTCTCACTACGAAGGACCAATTATCATTAGCTGGAACTCGATTTACTATTGCGTGGTTTGCTCACATCAGCTCGAGAACTAGAAACGACTCGTAATGATATATTATAAAAGTGGTTGTGTAGACGGAAATCATCTACCTTTCAACATCAACACTACTAGAATATAACCTACAAATTCGACAGCAAATATTATCCGACAGCAGAAAAGTAATTCCTTCACAGGTTATACGTTCATCTCAGATCTCTCTCCCAAACGTTTCAGCATTGGATGCAACTGGCTCGCATTTCGCGGCGTCGATATTCTGGATGCCCTGGGTTGGAACAACCTTTGATCCAGATTGAGCTTCAAGATTTATACCCGATACCATGCGCGGACAGCGGAATTGAGTGAATTCACCAGTAGCTGATGGGTGAGTGGTCTTGATTCAAATCACATTACGTCATTTACAGGTTTGAAGTCACTTGACGAAGAGACCAGGATTAAATCTGAAGTATGAGATACTTTCCATAGTAAGCACTCGACTCTATACAACCACGAGTTATAAAGTTCACTCAAAGAAAGCCCAAGTATCTAGTAAGCTAACTTGCAAGAAATCAGCGAAGAAGAACGCGAAGGTATAGGAGGCCAAGTGACTATATTCATTCATTCCTCCAAAGTCAGGAGCCCAGCGTATTTCTCTTTTCCTTACAAGTAGTCTTTGATATATTGCTATAACACCGGCCTGTAGTATCCTCCACACAGCGCCCAAGGAAGCGCCCTCGAAATCAAGCTAAGAATTCCGCGAAGAGGTATATATTCCGTGAGTACTAGAATTTATCAACATCACGCTGGCAAATTCATTTGAAGCTAGCATCATAATGGCATCTGACGTGAAGAGACGCGAGTGAGCAGCAAGGAATTTTCGATAGTAACGAAACATTCGACAGCAAAAACAACGTTCAACAGCCTCCTTTCAGACTTCCCCCGGAGAAGTAACACAGTACAGCAGGTGAATCTATTTTCAGCCTGCCACTTACTTGACTTACCTTCTGTTGTGGTTCGGCACAAAAAGTAGTTTGTAAGATTTTACTCTCCGTCCATCGGCGGGGCAGAGTGACGCGTCACAAGGCCGTGTTTAGCAAGTTCCTACCACAGTCTGGTAAAATTATTAGGCCATCTCCACAAACGTTGCACCTATGCTTTTCACTAAACCACTGATAGGCGTTCTATATCTTGGGCTACTACCCAAAGGATGTTTAAGAACCCCCAAAAGTGATAAGTTCGCTAGTGAAAGCAGTTCAAGCTCTTCCACTAGAAGTCGACAAGAGATGTTCTCTAGCATGCTCCTAACCCTCGCGATACTGAACTCCAAAAGTAACGAAATTCACTGGCAGAAGCTAAAGTAGGAAAGAAAAAAAAACAGGATCCTTCACGAAGAAGAGGAAATGTATGAGGAAAACGATGAACGAATTGGTGATCGCATCCAAGATGAATGAATGGCTATCTTTTTTCCCAATGCCCATCGCGGCGAAACGTCTTGCACAGAATCAGGAAAGAAGCCGGAGCTTTTCTTGGATGCCGGAAATCCATCTTAACAGACCACGAATTTGCTAGATTTCGACAATAAACAAACATTCGACAGTAAACAAAACGTCCAAAATCCCAGGGTAGCAAAAAAAAAAGTGTTTTCTCTCTGGGATACCAGTAGTTCTGTATGCCAACTTGTCTATTGATAAGGCGAGTACTTGACTCCAAGTCCTTCTCTTAAAGGACGTTCTCAGATGATGTTCATGCGCGCTCTTTCGTCGTCGTCGTGAGCCTGCCATGGCATAGCAAACTCCCATTCTATCACCAACGACGCCTCGATCTCAACTAGGAGCCTTCAACACGCTAGATGTAGAACCCAAGCGTGCAAACTTTCTATTCCACTTGAACCTTTGCCCAATTATGAACCCGACTAGAGATGTATTCATTGCTAAACGACGTTCGTTAAACGAAAAGAAAGCCAACATCCAGAAAGTGCGCAGCACTACCTAGTCAGAGGAACCAGTGGCATACGGGTCTTTTCATGTATGCAACCCCCGACCTTGATACGAGACCATTTAGCTATCCCCTCGCCATATCCCCCCCCATCTTAAAGTCATGACCAACGCAACTACTTGACATTCTCAACCCGCCATCATAGAGCGAAATCATCTTTTCCACAGCAAGGATTTCTTCGACAGGAGATTATTACCGAAGCCAGAAAAGCGCAACATCAATCTTTACGCCAACCTCCCAAGTAGAAGGGATAAGCTCTGCACTGCACTCAAAGTGAAAGCTCGGCTATTTTCCATTTTACCTGGGAATTTTTGCAACTCCAGTCCCCCAAGCTGAGAAAAGAATCCCCAACGAAAACCAAGTCCCAGGATGGCGAGCTTCTCTTTGTGAAAGCCACGGGATTCTATACTTGTGTTTCTTTCTTACTGGTGGACTTTTCTATGGCCGTGTGTAGAGTACACGATGCACAGGTTTCCAACAACTTCGTCACTCCACAAGTTCAAGATTGGTTTGCTCTCTCACATCCAGGAGGATGAAAGTTCCAGAAGTCCTCATACACGGGCCTATGAGTGTAGGACAGTTTCCAAGCAGCAAAAAAGTAGAAAAAACAACATGATGACTTTGTAGATAAGTTCAAAACAGAAGTAAGGAAAGACTCGACTTCAGAAACAATTACTCGTCTCGGAAAAGAATCGCAATGTGTATTAACTCTCGCTCTCAATGTATTACAAAGCCATAAAATGTGTCCCAAAACCAGGGCGTACAACCAAAAAAAACAAAAACACGCTCGAGAAAAAAACTCCACGCTGAAAAGCACCCCTTCATGAACCCGATTTGGAGGATGTTGCTATACCTCAACCCTCCCTAAGAAATCTTCTTAACCCTCTTCTTCGCAACATCCACCTTCCCCTTCAACCGATCAACATGCGCATCCTGAGCTTGAAGTAGAGTATTTTGATACTCCACCTCCTCATGGATCTGAATTCCCATCTCCCTCTGCCTCCGCACAATCTTGCCCAGCTCCTCCACATCCACATCCTGATCCCGCATCATCTCCTTCTGCAACTGCAGCACCTGCTCATTATCCAACTCCCTCGTCTTCGCCGTCTCCGGAACCGGTACACCCAGAACCCTCCCGCTCGGTCTACTAACCCCCGGTCCAAAAAGCGCACTCTTATCTGATGTCGAAGCCGCAGCCGAGCCCCCATTTGAAGAGTTACTCTTCACAGCCAACTTAACAGCAAGCTGCTCCAACCCCTCCAACTCATTCCTAGCACTCCTACACAAATCCCCCCGTCTCCTCAACTCCCCACTCCCCACTTTCCCCCCATCCCCCCGTCGCTCTTTATCCCCCATCTCCCTCAACCCTTCCTCAAGATTCCCCAGTAAACCAGAGGCTTTCACAAGACACCTCTTAGCACTAGCCCCCGCCTCATGTTGGTTCTGCGCATTCGTAGCTTGATCCCTAACACCCAACCACTTCCTCCCCTCCTGCAGAGAGCCCTTCATCTCGCGATGTAAATCAAGCCATATATGCGGATCGCTCGCAGGTTGTCCCGCGTTTCCTAGGCCTCTTTGACGAGCGGCGACTAGTTCGGAGCGTGCGCTGCTTCCGGAGCCAGAGGTGGAGGGAAGGTTGAGGAAGGTTCGCCAGAGGGAGGTATCCCTCCACCGACGATCGGGGCCTTCTGCTATTGCTCGTAGATAGGCTTCGAGCCCTTGTCGTCGGGATTCCGTCAGTTCGGGCGAGGAGACGGTAGATTTGAGCCATGACTTCTTTGGTAATGGCGCGGGTGGTGCAGCAGCAACAAGAGCAGTCAAAGAGGTATGTAGCGCGACGAAATCATTGTATCGCTTCTGGACGACGAAGGTTCGGAGGGGGAGACGGAGGGTTATGTTGTAGAGGGTGTAGGGCTTGTCGTTTGGGTCGTTTGAGAGGATCGTGGAGGGTATTGAGATCTCAAGGGGTGGCGCCATGATTGCAGCGCTGTATGTTTTCGAAAGGTGATTCTGTGGGTATAAAAGGAGACAGATTTCGTGAGAGGGAAATTGTTGAGTCGCTGTGGGGGGTTTGTTGAATTAGGTTGTTGTTTTGGGCCTTCTGGTTCCTGACCTTATGACATGGGTGCTCCAAGCAGCAAGCAGCCTTGTCGGTGATGATGTCGGAGTGAATGGTTGGAAAAGCGGCAAGCCTTGATGAAAACAAAATCAATCAACCTTCTACTCCGTATAAAATATAGCCACTTCCCAATTGCTGTGAATTTTAATGAAAGTAGAAAACATGAAATCTTGTTATACATTTCCAGACGCAAACTCCCCTCCTACTTCCATAACGGGGCCTCCTACATAAACCCTGCTTTGCTGGGTCCCTCTATGGACTGTTTCGCCTGGGACGAAGTAACTCCTCTTTGTCCAATATATCTTGGCATACATACTTGTAAGGCTGTATAACCGGAGAAGGTTGCCTTGACCCCTTTCTCCCTCGGAAAATCTCCCCAAGAGCAGTAAGAAATCCAGAAAAGAATCACAGACAAAATACAACATGACCAGGGTAGATTTATATTTTTGAATTATGAATCGTTATCGAATTTGGGATTGATAGTCATCACCACCATATGCAGAAGACAAATCCCCCACACTGTAAAAAACCCCCCTCCCCCATCCCATTCATTCGGCATCGACTTCGAGTACGAAAGAGTGCTCTCAACTTCATTATTCATGCATGAATTCCAGGCGTATGCTTTTCTATACCTCCAGCCATCCATCCAGCCCCAATCATTTTTCTTGCAATCTTCTCCCTACCCTACCCCTCCCCTCGCTCCCTCCCCATTCATAGATATCATCAACCAAGCCAACCTCGAAGGAAAAAAAAAACGGGGGAATATGTAATTTAAAAAGTCTCCTGATCATCAACCTCCGCCTCAGCCGGAATCTCGAACCCCTCCTCCGTCGAGTAAAGAATCGCCTGAATATGCTTAATCAAGCCATCCTCCTGTCTCTCAATCTCCGGATCCTCCTCGCAAGCCTGCTGAACAAGTAACTCGATATCTCTCAGCTTGCTGAAGTAGAAATCACGTTCCCGCTCAAGACCTTGCACCGTATCCTTCAGGGTCTCGTTCTCCTTCTGCAACGCAGCACTGGGGGCACCGCCTCCGATCTTTCCTCCAAGTCGTCCGCCCGTGGTGGGAGTTGTACCGCGCTTTGCGGCGCCGCCTGTTCGAGAGGCGGGGGCGGATGGTGGGGGTGCGCCGGATCCTCGTCGTCGTGCGACGGCGTCGTAGTCTCCGCCTGGAAAGTATTGGTCCCAGTATCTCTTGCTCCATTGCAGGAATTCGAGGTTGTCTTGCATCTTGCACTTGATCAACTGTTCGACATTGACGGGTCGGTCGATGCTATGTCGGGTGAAGCAGTCTGCAAAAAGAAAACAGTCAGTTTATTTATCCCACGAGGATGCCATGGCACGGCAGAGTACTCACTTTGGAGGATCTTGAAGTTTTGTAGGTAGGCATATTCGGTATTGACGCTGAATTTGACTCGGGCCATTGGCACATCGAGGTAGATACTGTCAAAGACCTGGCACAAGGCGGCTCTGCGAGGGGTAGATCATTAGTCCTCAGCCTTGCTTGTAGATGGTATCGTGAAGGGAAACGGCACCGCGCTGGAATGGTGTTGTCCTTACCCAGTTCCACATTGTTCAACCTTTGTAATATTGAGTTGGAGGAGGTTGTTGAGCCATGCCACTAGTTCTTGTCTGTGAAAGCGTATTGTCAGCCTATGCTCCCAGGAAACCAACAGTATTGATGGAAGAGGGGAGACGCACCTGGATTCTCCCATATTGAAGGTGGTGTATTGTTGTACAATATGGTTGAGCTGACGGGTAGTCAATACCAAAGGATCTTGTCTTCGATGAGGTGAGGGGGGTTCGACGGTGGATTGTTGTGATGTTTTTGTGCCTGTTTTGTGCTGGGTATGGGTGGTCAAGCGCTCATCGGCGTGGTGATGAAAGTTCCAGGGTCAGGGATTTGCCTGAAATAATAATCTCAACAGCCCAAATCTGGGGGCGTGTTTTGGTCGCGTCAGGTCACGACAACAGCAATCGGCTTTAACCTGGTATCAACCCCTCATTGGTGGGCAGCCTCTTAAATACGAATTCTATGCCTTGTAGCCTTAGGCACCGAAAGCCAGCGAGAGCCTTCCCATAATTTTCCAACACATAGACATTCTTTCTATTATAGATTCTGAAACTAAAGAGTTTACAAGCCTACAAGAGTGTGGTGGTGGTCTTTCCACTCACGAGGTAGGTAAGGATGACCACCCTTTCCCGCCGGTTCCAGAAACAAATGACGAACTTAGGTGTGTCACAGAAATGTGTAAACAACTTCTTTCAGATTTCTCTCACAATCTCAAAGTTTTCCCCAGATTTCTCCATTGGAATTAAATATAAAATTGGCACAAGCCCGCAACCAATTTTAATTTCCACATGCAAATTGCTGGGGCCACCCCTTACATGTCCATCTGTATTATTCACCATCACACGCAAGCTTCCACACTCAAATCAAGCACCGGAGCAGGAGGTCGTCACAAAGACCACAAACGCTTCCACAAAATTTCAGACGTCTGGAAAACTCATCCATAGATAGTACCTAAGTAGTCTGTCTACCCGTGGCCGGCCCAGTATCATCCTCGCATACCACATCCTAAAATCCCCTCCCAACCCTAACCCAGTACCAGCCCCATCTCAACATTGACAACTTCGATCCCAGCAACGATTGATTTTTCCCATATGTACCCAAATCATCCATCCATCCTCCTAGTGTCCCATTCCCAAAAAGATCTGTCCGGACACCAATTCATGATTGCATCAAGCTCCTCCACCCCATCCATCCCCCCCAAAAAGATGCAAAAGAAGCTATGTACATGAAAATCAAAAGTAATAAAAAAGAAAAAGTCTCATGGGGTATGTCAAAAATTTCAAGAGAGCTGACCGTCTGTGTCAAATCTACTGTTGGAAAAGCGCCAAAGTAGCACAGAAATTGTTCCGATTATCCCCATCCAGCGCAGCACTCTGGCCATTAACCGTAACCATGTTCTTCGCCGCCTTGGTCGAGAGTCCATATGCGTGGATACCACTCGAGTTTTCGATCGAGAACATGTTGTCTTGGCAGTTGTTGAATGCGTTGCAGTCTACGCTCCAGTTTTCCTGCAGGAAAATAATCAGTAAACAAATCAAAGTTGATTGAAAATTGAGGAAGGCGGGGCGGGGGAATTAGGAAAGAAGAAAAAACTTACAAAGAACGAATAAAGTCCAGCCCCATGAACCCAGATATCCTTCGAGTCCACAATTCGCAAACCCCAAGCCTTGTTCGTGGCAGCGCTGCCAGAGAAAGTAGGATCCGAGAACGCAGAGTTGACAGTAAAGGGCGTGGTGGCGTCTGGGTTGCTCTGGAAGTAGGGTGTCTCGGTCTGAATCAACGCCATGTAAACATTCGCCGCATTCGCAATCTGGTAGTTGTACAAGACATTGTGCTCGGAACTCGTGCCATACATCCAGACAGGCGCGCCATCAGATTCAATCAAGACCCCTCGTCCATTGAAGATGTTGATCTTGTTGTGATCCGCGAGATCAAGTTCGTGATCCGAAACCCAGAACCAGTTGTTTTCAAGGTAAATGCCTCCTTGATTGGTAACATGGAGAAGGAGGAAGGCACCAATGCAAGCGGGATTGGCGGGTGCAATGACGTTCTCATTCTTGGCGCAAGTATTGGATTGCAACTGAGTTCCCGCAGAACCTCCAATTCGGAAATGGACATCCCACATACCAGCTGAACCCTGGCTAGCACCCTTCAAATTCCATTCCATCATGATAGCACCAGGTTGCGGGCCAAGAGTCTCGAAAATAATATCAGAGATCTCGACATTACCAGAATCACCAGGATTTCCAACGCGGAAAGCTGGCTTGGGGTTTGCCTGATCCTTGAAGACGGTTCCACCAACCATGATAAGTGGCCAGATCTCACCGGTGATCTTGATGTTTGTGGGAACTTGGATGGTGTTGGTGATAACATAAGCGCCGTGGTCGAAGTAGACGATATCATTAGCACCCACTGAGTTGAAGATATTTTGGATAGCTTGGGTATCATCGGTGACACCATCACCCTTGGCTCCAGCTGCCTTGACACTCTTGAAAGAAGACGCGGGAACAGTCTCGTATTGCGGCTTGGAGCGTGAGAAAAAACGACCATCAGGACCGAGAAGACCAGCAGGTTTGGTAGGAGCATTGGAGGCACCTTGGACAGATTGGCGGGCATTTGGAGCTGTGTACTCATTGCCTTGTCTCCACAAGCTAACCTTTTGGTTGCCACCGAGAATGGTGGCCTTGTTTGGTGAATTTGAAACAGCAACGGGAACGTTGGAGGAAAAGTCAACATTGTCGATGATGAGAGTGCCGTTGGTAACACCAGCTTGGCTTGGCGAGTATGCGGTTGAGATACCAATAGGTGTGTTGGAGAAGGTGCTGTCCGCAAGAATGATAGATCCGACTCTTACTTGTGGGAATCCATCTCCCATGTCAATACCAACTCCGCAGTTATTGATGCTAATTCCAGACAAAGTCCATGCCTAATTTAAAATTAGCAAGGGAATTTTGAAGAGTGAATTGGATGTTCTTACCCAGTTCCAGTTCATGAAAATGGCAGTTTGACAGTTATTAAAGACCAGATTGCGGGTAGTGAATTGTTGGTTGCCCAAGAATGCTCCATAATGGCCTCCGTTGAAGGTCAAATCGGTCATAAAACCACCAGAACCATTGTCCATGAAGATACCCTGCTGCTTGTTTTGGTCTCCACCATCGGTTCTCATGTTGAACTCAATGTTCTGCAGACTTGTTGCTTGAGCAACTTGCCAATGAATACCAGTTCCTGCATTGAGAGGCATAGCCGTGGTGTCGATCTTGAAATTGCGAATTTGACGGAAGAAATTGTTTTGGTTAGTGTACCAGTTGGCACCACCAGGTTCATAAGGGTCCGAATCGATCAAGGCAATGCCCACAAAGCTGGCACTGCCCTTGATGGTTGGTCGATCAGTGGCATCTCCAACGAACTGGGTGTAGTAAAGTTGGACAATAGGCTTGCTGACGATGTAGGTACCAGGTGGGAAGTAGACTAGAGCTGGGGTGACAGTGGTAGAATCACAGCCCAAACCACATCGGTTGCCCAAGGTGATTGCGGCAGTAATGGCTGCAGTATCATCAGTAGATCCTGTGTCATAGTTAGCAGTGGTTTTGTTGGGAATAATTGACTTGGCGTGAGATGAGAGAAAATAACATACCATCACCCTTGGCACCAAAGTCCTGGACGTTGCGGAAGATTTGGTAATTAGCATCACCATAAGCTACTGTGCCTTGTCTCTGGATAGAGGATAGCCAGTATGATGTTGCTGCTGCATCTTCTGCTGCAGGGACAGGTGCGGGAGCACCAGATACAAGCAGAAAGAGACGCAAGGTCACTAAGAGTGTGATGAGAGAAAAGATGGCCATCGTGAAGTAGTACCAGCTGCTGTAAGATGGTTTGTTGAAGGAATGTGGTGGCTATGAGTGAAGTTGTCAGTCAACGGTCGTCTCAAGAAGTAAATGAGTTGATCATAGATAGGCGACGTTGTGAATACCAAAGTTCGGGTTGCTTCCAGAGCAGCACTCGAATAGAAGATCAACGATACAAGTCGAGATGGATGCTTGGAGAGGAGAAGGATATTGAAGTTGAATGGTGGAGGAAGAAGATGGAAATAAGGCCGGCTATTCTTATAGTCTGCTAATTCTATTGTGGTCCAGCCATTGAGGTGAATGGGCCAAGCGAGTGTATTCACCGAGAAGGCAGGCGCGGGGCAGAGACAATAGGAGGCAGGAAGCGAGAACGCAAAAATAAACCAGACGATGGCAGGGGAAACTCACCAACAATGGTATTGGTCTTTTGAGACAGCAGCGTTGATTATCCAGAAGACAATGACTGCAGGAGTCTGTAGTCGGGTACGTATTCTCTTTGGGGGTGGTCCCCCATCTTATATTATCATTGGCACCACGATCTTCATGCTTTTCCTCCCCCCTCACTCGTCCCAATAGGCCATCTCTGGCAGAAGCTCTGATCCTGTGCTCCCACGAAGGCGAGCCAAGCGGCTCCAAGCAACCTGGTTTGGGCTCATGATGAAGTAGTTCGTGGACTGGGGGGTCATGTCCAGCGAAACCCATGGCCGAGAGAAGGAATGTGGATAAGGTCTGGGTGCCGTACCTCTGAACAAAGTGTCATGCGGCGGCTACAGAGGGAGATGGGCCGAATGGCAAGGAGCCGTTGAATCGGAATAGGTGCTGCGTCCGAGAGAGAGTAAAAGAGTGCTAGCCTACTAGTGAGGGTTGTGATGGAGTCTGAGGGTCCTTTTTTCCCTCGAGGGTACCCGGAGAAATTGAAAGGGTTGCTGTTCAGGGGAACATCCGTAATGCTACAGTAATGCTTCACAGGTTATTGGGTCTAGTGCTATGTAGCTGTGACATGCAGGTGCGATCTCAGGGGGAGCTAGAAGCGGATGGGAGGGGCAGATTCTTCGAAGGAGCGACTGTCGCTAGTAAGTATCTCCTTGTACTTTCTACTCAACAAAAGGTGACACACTCATTTGACTCTTGTTTTCTTTTTTTTCTGGGGCATTCTGGGGCACCTGTGGAGGTTGTCGGATGGGTTCCGTCGTCTGATTGTGAGGCACGACGATTAAATACTATAGACCAGGATCGGAAAAACGAATGGATTGCCGGAGAATGGAGATGGTTCTCCTGGGACGAGTGAGTGACGTTGGAACAGAGTGTTGTCCAGTTTGTTGAAACACAACAAGTCGAAGCGACGACCCCGGATCTACGCTGTGGTTGGTCTCCAGCGGCCGCCAGTAAGGTCCGGCAATCTCAGTGAAGCCCGAACTGCACCCTGCCATTTCGGCTATGAAGAGGCCGCGTGAGTGCCTGGAAAACCGTCCCAACGTCGGTTTCTTTTTGACAATTCAACCCATTTTTACCCTTCAATCGTTCGTTGACACGTTCAGATTATTTGTCGCTTGAACTTTTCTGGTAGGTACCTCGGACGACAAGGGCTAGCCATGTAATAATGTACTTTCTACGAGGTCCTTCATTTCTCCGGACTCAGTCCTCTCATCTCCCGGAAAAACAACTCAACCACTCGACCTTCCTTCTGCAAACACCACGAACTACTCCTTCCCACCCCAGAAATTCCAGGTACCCTTCACACAACAGACCTGCACATACACCTGCACATACACCTGCACATACAAGCCAGGTCATGCGGTGATCACCTCGGTAGATCAACAAACGCAACGCCAGATCGGAATCGGATCATATGCGCCTCAAGCGCAAGCCCTAACCTTCCCATCTTCTCCCCCACAAAATGCAACGTCTCTTGCCGAGGCCAGGTCAAGCGACAATTTGGAGTCCGGGGAAAGTGGTCTTCGAGGGTGGTTCATCATCTTCGGCCCTTTAACTCTCATCTCCTGTTGTGGCCACTCGGGGCTCAACTAGTTCTCCAGTAGGACGCCATTCTAAACGCAAACTCGAGGTGGATCCTTTGTCCCTCGAACCACCAGAACCTTCTTTAGGCCAATATCCCTTTTTCTCCCCATGTGGTCAAGGAGATTTAATTCTACCCATGGCACCATACAAACCATGTCAAGATGGCGAAGCGGCCATTCCGTTTCACAGAAACCATAATGCTGAATCTGGTTGGTCGAAGAATACCGTTCATCTTGAAACGACCAACCAGAACAGAATGGGACTTGAGACGTCGCACGTGTCAGGCGTTGGGATGAACTCTACGAGTAAATCCGAAAGCGGAGAATTTGAACCCTTTCTCAGCTAACCAGTCTAGTGTATCCAGCCTACAATATTGTCGAGGGTTCTTGTTTGCTAGTCCCTCGGAGGAAGGTTGTCTCTCCCTTCTCCCCAAGTCTCTAACTCCGACTTGGACATGTGCTGTTCTCGATGCGCAATCCCGCTGGCAACTTTCCGACGATCACTTTCTTGTCATGGGCTTGGTTTATGATATATTCTGGTAAGTGTGATGTTGATTTTATGTAATAAGGCCGTTGTCTTGTATTCTTTTGTGTGGTCTTATGATGGAAAATTACTGACACCATGCAGGTTTTTCCCTTCTACGATACACTTTGTCACATGAGAATTTCGATCCTGCTCGGTGACCTCTTCCATTGAACAACAAGTACAGGTTGTCGACCAACTCTACGCAGGCTCGGAGGCAGGGGAACCTCTCACGCTACTTGGTCTCCCATTTCTACGAACTTCTTGTCGGGATTCCGAACGATTGTCTCTTCGGCCCCTCGAGCCTCCTCGACCGCCGCCTCCCACAATCAGCCAGCAAAGAAAGACAAGTTTACTCACACCAAGCTCTCCTTTCTACGCCTACTTCTGTGAGCCCCATCACTCAAGCCAACATCGACGAAGCTATCCGGAAAGCTGCGTTAGCCTCTTGGGTGCTGGCTTATTTTATTCTAGAACTCAATTCTATTGATATTTCGTTCTATAGACCTTTCTGCTAAATAGCCAATAGTCTTCCTACCAAACCTGTGTTGTGCGTGTAGCAATGAATCGTCGGATTCCACTACCGCCGCGTGCATACTACTGCAAGACTTCCCAACCCCTACACAAAAATCGCAAAACTCAACTGAAATTTGGAGAATATCTATCAGTTGCTAATTGAACATTAGATCGAAGTTTCTAGACTTGTTGGTCGTGGTTGTAGTTTTATCGAAGCTTTGCGACTGTACTAAAAGCCGACGATTGATCAGAGCCTTTATTCTCCGCGATCAAAGTAAGACTTCGGAAAACGGTAAGAGACACAGGCTTTCTTCTGAGTGCATGTATTATATTGACAGCTCAATGATCCGCGAAAACATTGGGGAGAATTAGAATGCCAAATTCTGTATTCTCCTAGACGTTCTTGGGAGGAATGGATGATCATCCTAGGTTCTTTGAACAGATAAGAGTATTTTTTTCGGAACGAAGGCTAGATTCTCTCTCTTACTTACCTAGCAAGCAAGACTCGTCAACAATTAGTGAAATTTCTTGACGCATCTCCCGCCTTCGTTCGGACGATTGGTTGTCTTGACCAGCGTGTCAAAAATGATTCAATGGTCGCTTCTTCTGAAATGATCGCAAGATCTTTCAATGCGCTTCGAGTTGTTGACGATTGACGTATAATCAGAAGGGTGTCTTACAGAGCCCTAGTATGTCAATATAACTTATGTAGGTTTACATGTTTATGCTCTTCGATCCTTGATATGATTCCAAGTCGTTCGTGAAATGGTTCGTACCTATTTTCTAGCGCCCCGATGAACCTCAATAAACGCAAGTCCGATCAATTGCGAAGAAGCCATGTAATCATCGGGAATGGCTGAGACCCCAGGGAAGTCGATTTCTTTTGTTAGTAGCGATTCTTAGAGCTGCAGCATAGGTTCTGTCTCTCGTTATGAATTGGAGAAGGTAGCGCCCTCATATTATAGATGGAAGATGATGGAAGCAAACTTGCATGAAGCCCACCAAATGATTCATTTTAAGTGAAACCCAAAAAGAACTAGTGTTACTACCCCTCGATTACGTGTGTCACTGCCATTGGTTGATAACAGCTCGCTTGCGTGAATCCTGCAGCGTGTGAAATTGGTATTGTGTTGGTTTTTTTCCCCACTTGAAGTTTGGAGAGTGGTGATAGGTTGATCGAGGATTAAGCAGTTTTAAAATCGCGCGTTGCGCTTGGAAAGTGATTGATACGAGGTTTATAATTAGTTATTGCAAGCTTGGAGAACGTGATCAGGGTTCCTTCAACCAATGTATCGTCCCGTCGGGTTTCTGCAAGTAGACGAAATCATAAAGAGGAGGGAGCTCCAATTGGTTCCTTCCCGCTCCAGAGTGAGTCTGTGGGTTTCTCCCAAAACCACATCGTTTTAAGGTAACCAGCGATGGAATAAAAATGTTAAGAATGAGGAGTTCCTTCCAAATGCACTTTTCTCTTCCAGTTTGTCTAGTTTCGTGACATCGTCTTTGTGTTACAGGTGCGGTGCTACTCAGATGCTGTCTGGCTCTCTTGACTCATATACATGCATATGTTGTAGGTGGATGCTTCGTTAGTACTTGGATACTTTACTATTTAAACCTTCCTGCCTGACTGCGTTGTGGTCAAGCCTTGCGATCTTCCGATCGTACCTTCCTAATTATTTAGCTCTCGGATTGCCTTGAGGGCAGGAGCGATTTACGTTAAAGTTTTGCCCCTCGTGGTTTTGCCAGAGCTCGCGGTACTCTATCCCGGGCCCACTTAACCGTTCCACCCTCAACCAAATACTCTACAACCCTCCACCATCAACAAATTTTGATCACGAATCACGGATTCTTTTCACTTCGTATGCGCGCACTCTTCCAGAGTTGCTTACGAGTTGCCATCTTCAAATCCGTTCGTTTCCTTGAAGATTCCGACCTCACCTGCTCTTCGTGCGACCACGCCCTCAAAGCCTAGGTCGCAAGCTGCGACCAGCTAGCTCAGAGACTCAAGATCGCCAAGTTTGCGTCAACCCCTCGCAGTGAAGTGTGCGCACTCTTTCACTCGATCTGAATCGATATCAATTGACTCTATCGCCTCAGCTTTAGTTCCTCGATTGCGACTTCCCAACAACGTTCGACACTCGACCTCGTCATCAAACCCTCTTGCACGGCGACACTTCACGACTTTCAAGTCCCCGAGTCCCTGGTCATAATCTGAATACCCACTTCGCCTTCAAGCCTCTACTTACCACCCTCTTCACCTTCAAGTTTGGGAACTTGTGTCGTGCGTCGAAATCGCGACCGCAAGATTGACTTCCGGTGTTCTATTGTTTACTATTTTGCCGAAAAGGGGCTTTACAGGGGCTTTACCGAACCGTTCGACAGCTTCACTGACTTCTTTGGTTGCACACTACAAGTCAGTGACTTTCTTCTCATTTCTTCTTTGTCTAATTCTCACTTAACGTGGGAATTTTCTTCATACGACAAAATACGTGTGAAGCTTAATATGCGCTGACACTTGTAACCTTTGTTAGCTTTCAGCAACACCTCCTTCTCTTTGCTTCACGATAACCATCTTGAATTCTCTCAAATACCAAGCACCACTTTAGGTCTTCGTCAGATATGTCTGTGGTATGCCATCTAACATTACGAGTATAGTTTTAGGCATGCTGACAGTTGGACAGATCATGGATAACCCGGATAATAACGAGTCCCCCTCTGCCTACAAGAAAGCCGGTGTTATGAACGAGGCGCAGCGTAAGATGAGAACCAGCAATATCGAGGCGATTAAGAGAAACTGGAATATCGAAGACTTCTTAGACTTCTTTCCTGACTCCATCCGACCTCAATCACTTGGCAATTCAGCCCTTTCCACCCTCCGATCTATATCCAATAAAGTCAACGAATCGGTCGCGAAGACCCTCTTCTTGAATGAGTGCCAGAAGCCCGATGGTGGATATTGTATTGCTGGAGTTACTCATGCGCAACGTATTCTAAAGAGCTTGAATGCGAACGACAACTCTCCAAAGCCAGCCTCTGCCGCCAAGTCGAAGACGAAATTAGGAAAGAAGCCATCAAAGAAGGCTTGTGACCCTGATGTAAGTTAGATTTTAAAAGCAGGATTTTCGCCTCACACTCCTCGTATATCACTTCAACAAATATATCGCACTCCAAAGTATTATGCGAAAGGTTTAGAAGAATCGAGAGCTCTAGGTTACAATTCTTCTAAACTTACTGGATAATCACGATTGTCGCAACCTCTTATTGTATTAAGTAGTTGTACTAGAAGAATAATTATTTTCTTCCTAGATTCCATTTACTGATTTGATCAACAGGCTCTTGATAGTTCTCCACGCCCTGCTCCCAAGAGAGCTTCGGTTGATAGATTTCCTACCGGTCGTATCCCAAAGAAAAACTCAATCGGTCCAAACGGTCCTGGTTTTACTGTAAGTTCAATTTTTCCTTGCTATACGTAGGCGTTATTAACCTTTACACAGCCTATCAACAAGTCAATGCCCGCTAGCCCAAACAACGCCGAACAATGTGTAGACTTAGCTGTAAGTCAATTATCATCCTGGCATTAGTATACCTTACTAACCCATTCATAGTATGATAACGACGACGAAGACGAACCTCCTAGCGTAATGAGATATAGCAATGATTTTAATGTAAGTCGATCTTCATCTTTAGTCGAAGGATAGTTTGCTAAACTGTTGCCAGCACCTTAAGCATAACCGTGGTCCTAAGCCCGGCAGTAGTCAATTCTCCCTCTCATACCAAACCCCCTCCTCCGAAGGCGAAAATGCTGGAAACCTTCACCAAGGCCAAAATGAATCTGCTCCCAAGTGTGGCAAATTGGATCTCAGCAAGGGTGCTCCGTCAAAGGTGTTGAAGAATAGCGAGAGAGAAAATCAGGTCATAGGCCGTCAGAGCAAGCCAAGCGATCAGCGAGCCAGAAATTGGCTATCGCCCAGCCCATTGCCTCGTCGCGATAATGATAGGTCTGTAAAGAATCAGACTGCAAGCCTCTTGACTCCTAAGGAGACTCTGGGTGGCGCAAACTCGGTTCAACAAAATGACGACAAGGCAAAGGAGACAGGAGGCGGTATTGGTGAGATGGATCACGACAAGGAAATGGCCGAAATTGATCGAAAGATGATGGTGAGACAAATCACGAGGGAACGTGAAGCCCAGAAGCTCCGAGAGTTGACCCTTGGTTCGACTACTATCTCGACCGCGCCGGTTCCTTTTACCTACACCCCACCAGTCTTCCCAGATGCAGTTGCCAGAAATGTCAAGGCTCAATCCGAGGGTCCAGTTCAAACAAAGCGTGCTTTCGAGGATGAAGAGGAAATTAGAGATACCATTATTGTTGATATCTCATCACAACCACCTGCCAAGCGTCGTAAGGCCGATTCCGCTCCATTGGAAAATACAGAATTCTCCTCTTCTCCGCCAGTAGCTCCAGTAGCTCCGATGATGGGTCCCGTTCAATCTCCACTGGCCAATAAGCGTTCTAAGGCTTCTTCTGTTCCATTTGAGGACAAATACCCATCCGCTCGACTCGGCCAAATGAATCCTACAACAAAAACCGAGACTATCATCACCACACCACCAGAAAACGAGAACCCTCTCTCCCCCGAGCAAAAGGCTCCGGTTGCACCAATGCATACTCCCACCACCCCAATCAACGACCCACCAACCCCACCAACTCCCACCGTTCC
This sequence comes from Calycina herbarum, assembly GCA_001414485.1. NCBI lineage: Eukaryota > Fungi > Ascomycota > Leotiomycetes > Helotiales > Pezizellaceae > Calycina > Calycina herbarum. The sequence continues at coordinate 615,552 of LLEY01000011.1, forward strand.
AGTCGAAGGCACATCCACCAAGAAGCTCAAGACATCCCAGAGCGGCACTTGCTTGAACAAGTCGAAAAGCAAGGATGCTAAACGCACTAGACACGCTCTTCGCGCCATGAACAATGAGGTCGCGTATATCATGACTCTTGGGGATTCGGAGGGTCCAAGGATTATGGAGGATCTTGCGGGACTTGTTGAGCGGAATGCGGAGAGATTTAAGGCTGAGGTTGAGGCTTTGATTAGGAAGCATGGTCTGAGAGAGGGGGCGAAGGAGGAGATCTGAGAAGGTTTCTTGCCTTCGAGGAGGTTTTGATGGTTTGAAACGACTGGGTTCTTGCCGTTATTTCGAATTTCTTTGGGATTTTGAGGGGAATTTTTGTTCCGAGAGTTTTCCTTGAAGCTCCATGACCTTTTCATGTCTTTCGAACTCCTTCGATACCACTCCTCGGCATTCTTTTTATGGTCTCCTTTTCGACGGAGATTACGCGATGCCACCGATACACGATACCAATTCTCTTTTCCGGTACACAGCATGGAGAAGAGATCTTTCCAACTGGAGTTCTCGGCGTTTCTTCATCAATTTGCTCTATTTTCCGGCAGCCACGGTTGTCTCGATACATTCCTTCTGGGGTTTTGATATCTATCAATCTGAGGGTTTTGCATCACTGGGGATGACATCGTATCCAAATTGCTACTACGTCATCAAAATTGTTCTTATTTCCTTGGTTTTTCCCCCCCTTGTTTTTTTTCCCTTTATACAAAATTGAGAGGAGTTTTAGGGGTGGAATTAATTACGTGGCATCACATGGAGCTTGATACGATCTTCATCATGATTCATGAATATTGAGAGGTTTATGGATAAAATTTGGGGGTGAGAATGGGGAGTTAAATTGGCCTTTTTTTTTTCATTTGTTGTCTTTCGCGGGTTTTGCATGGTTTTCATTCATAGGGTGGGCATTACATATGTACATACAACAAGTGTGCATGGGTTGGGGAATGAAAATTACGTGAAGCAGAGCCGAGGATTGAGATAGTTCGTTTACCTGGTTGGGAAAAACTAGGGATAATTGAATGAATTTGATAATTTTTAATGAAATTTTTTAAGATGGGCTTTTAGGTGAGAAGAGAGCTGTCACGTGTAATAGGATTTGGCTCAAAACTCAGTACACGTGACACATTTTAGAGGAAAGTAGTAGTATCTTAGGTAAGAGTTAAGTAAGATGTTTTGATTTATAGAGTTCTTTGAAGAGAGTTAGAGAAGATAGATAAGTAGATTAAGATACTTTATTTTAACTTTTTAGCTTTAATTTAAATTATTTTATATTTTAGTTATTTTCTTTATTAGTTATAGTTTTCTATATCTTTTAAAGTAATTTTCTTCCTTAGATAATCTTTAGAGATATTAAGAATTTAGTTAGATTATAAGAATTTTCTAAAAATAATAATTTTTAAAGAAAGTAAAAGAAAATATATTATTAGATTTAGTTTAAAATAATATAACTTTTTATATTATATTTTTATTTTATTTTATTCTAACGTATTTCATAAGCGAGCTAGCTACCTAAGCGAGCTAGCTACTTTTTAAACTTTATAATAATTCTTAACTTCTAATTATATTATCTCTAGTAAATAATATCTAAATATCTTCTAATAAAAACAAGATTAACTTAGCTATCTGTAACGAAACTCAAACGAACTAAACAAAGGTGACTAAGTCTCGAAGGTTGGTATGTAATAAGAAGTATGAATGCGCCGGGTTGTTTACTTGGAAGTGAACTCGTTACTTGTATTAAAGATGTTAAATAAGATAATAAGATTGATAACTAAAGTTGAGTACGAAGCTCCTATCTAGGTGGTAGACGTGCTAGTATATATAGAACCCTCCGTACTACCTAGATCCCTATATAAGCCTAGATCCCTAGATCCCTTTAGATCCCTTATAGGATCTAATAGGATCTATTACGTGACCTCTAACAGTTATCTAATAGTGAGATCCTGGAATACCTAAATGCCTTTGTATTACTAATTCCCTCTTATACTACCTTCTATTTCCTAGATATCGTGCCTTATCTTGTTAGAGCGCTGTCTAGACTACTTACTATGTATAACGTGATTCGTGATACTATCTCCTTCTTAGCTTAGCGTATTCTTACGCTTAAGTATAAGCTAAGGAACTCGGTTAAGGTGCTAGCGGCATTCTTTCCTTTCTATTATGTCCTACCTTGTGTAGAAGAAGAAAGAAGAACGTATACTTTTTATAAAAAGTATTAAGATAGTTTATAATGAAATATTACTATGCTCTTACTACGCTTCCTAAAAGCGTAGATGTTTTATAGATTTCTCCTAATCCTCTTAGTATTCTAAATATGTTTAGTTAAAGCTAAAATGCGACAGGACCGACGATGCCTAGGAGAAGAACGTTCCTTATACTAGCGACTAGGCCTCTATTGAAAAATAAGAGGAGAAACTGGAGAGAGAGGAGGAGGAGGCAATGGCAAGGATTCTGCGATTACGAAAGCAGAAGGCCTTTCTAAAAGAAAGGTAGCGTGAAATGTCCTATTGAGGGCTTCGTTTTCTCGATGAACTCGATGCTACTAAGGAGGTAGAAAAGAAAGAGAAAGAGGAGAAAGAGAGAAAGGAAAAAGAACAGCGAGAGGCGAAGGTCGCCTGTCTAGTAGCCCTGCCTATTCCTGTCAGTTCCTAATCCGAGATAGGTCTTAACCTAGCCTTCTTTAAGGCTTTTCCTTTAAACTACGAGATATAGGTAAACCTAGGTTTCGTTAGTAGAACTCTTAAAGTTCTACTAAGTAATAGTTAAGATTACTTCTTAGCTCTTAAGTGTTTTCTAAGTATAGGTAATCTAACTATTTAATTAAGTACTTAATTCGTCCTCTAATAAATTTATAGTTAAGAATCCTCTTAACTTTGTATATAACGTTTAGGTTTACTAGTTAAATTTCTATAATTAGAGCTAGTAGTGCTCCTAGTAGTACTAGTTTAAGTAAGGATATATAGAATACTAGATAGACGTTTATTATTTTTAGTAGTATTAATTTATAATTTAAAGGTCCTCTAATACACTTGATTTTAAATAGTCTAAGTTTTTTATAATCTAATTTATTACTTAGTCTTTTTATATTAATATTCTTTTATACTAAGTAGACTTTATCTCCCTCTTTTAACGTTAGCTCCTAACTACGTCGTTTATTATAGTAGTATATATTTCTTTCTACTATAAATTACAGGTCCTCTATAAGTTCTTTATATAGACTCTTAATTTTTAAGATCTAAATATAAGTAAGTTGGTTATTAATAGTCGTAGATAGTAGTTCTTGATATACTATTAATTTATATCTAAAATTAGCGTAGAATAGTATAATAAGTGTTGTTTCTGTTACTGAACTGTTATAGGTAAACTATGTTAAGAGTAGTAGTTCTACCTAGTTGTCTTACTAATAGTTTATATAATAACGAAGGTATATTTTAACTACTTGATTTATCTATTCGTTTCCTCTATTTATTTAAGAGTAGAAAGCTATAGAAAGCTTTCTTTTTATACTTAATTGTTTTATAAGAGTAATCTAAAATTTTAAGGTAAAGAGCTTGTCTCTGTCTAAGAGTATTTCTTTAGATAGTTTATATCTTAAGACTACTTCTCTAAGGAATATAAATACTAATTCCTTAGCTGTACTTAACTCTATATATACTATTAGGATTATATATTTTATAAGTTGTTCTATAATAACTAGGATTGTATTATATTTAACTCCTGTTATTAGATCTTTAGATTTTAGTAATTTAATAATAAAATCTATAGATATTAATTTCTAAGATACCTATAGTATTAGAGTAGTGTTTATCTGTCTATAAGAAGTATAGTAAGAAGCCTTATTCCTAGTATAAGTATTATATTCTATTATTACTTTCTTAACTATTATAGATAACTGATTAATATAATAGTATTATCTTATCCTTTAGAGGGTTCTACGAATTCCTTAGTAACTATAAGCAGGTATAGTATAGTATTCTTATATAAACTCCTTTATATATAAGCTAGGAACCTATAACTTCTCTCTTATATATTAGTTATAACTCTTATATATATCTTGAATCTTATCTATCTAGATATTATTTATTACTACTATCTTATATATAGTAGGTACTAAGTCTCTATTCTTAAGAGTTTTTAAGATTATAATCTTCTTATACTTCTTATTTCCCTTATATCCTAGTTTCTAGCTAAGAGTATTAGCTCGAGTATTTAACGTTCTCTTTATATGTTAGATAACGATGTTAAATCCTTCTAATATTTCTAACTATCTAGCTAATTACTTTGTTATAAGTTCCTTAGTAGTTGTAAATGTCCTAAGGTTCTCGTAGTCGGATAAAACTATAACTAAGTATTTTACTAACTATAAATAAATTCTCTAGTATTCTAAAGCTAATACTATAGTAAGTAATTCCTTATTAAAGATGCTATAGTTTTATTATACTAGGTTAAATATCTTAGAATAATATATAATAAGTATAAGTTTTCCCTTATTATTTAGCTATAAGTAAACTATACCTACTACTATGTCTAAGGCGTCTATTTCGATTATACTAGACTTGTCTATATTAAAATCGTATAGAATAGGTTTTTCTATAAACTTTGCTTTAATTTTCTAAAAAGTATCCTCTACCTATTTATTTTATATAAATTTAATAGCTTTTTTAACTAGTCTTAATATTAGTTTAGTAATCTTTATATAGTCTTAAATAAATAGATAGTAAAAGTTTATAAATCTAAGAAAGGATTATATATCTTTTATATTCTCTAGTAACTTCTAGTTTAAGATGTTCTAGATCTTTACTAGATCTATTTCTATTTTCTCTAAACTAAATACCTATTCTAAGAAAAGTATTTAAGTTACTCTAAACTCGTATTTTAAGAGTTTCAACTAAGAGTTTACTTTTATAAGTTATTATAAAACTTCTTTAATATATCTCTCGTATTCCTCCTCTTTTTCTAAGAAGATTAAGATATTATTTAGGTAATAGATTACTATTACTCCTAGAAGATCTCTTAAAATGTTATTATTTTATCTCTAATATATAGCTAGTATATTATAAAGTCTAAATAGTATAACTATATATTCGTAAAGGCTTAATAGTAAAGCAAATACTATCTTCTATTCGTCTCTAACTTTTATTCGTATAAGTCTATAAGCGTTTTATTAATCTAATTTTATAAATCGTACTACCTTATCTAACTTATCTCATAAGTATTAGCTAGGTAGTAGTAGATAAGCGTCCTTAACTATAGCGTAATTCACTTCTTAGTAATCAATATATACCCTCTTATCTAGGTCGTCTTTCTTCTTAATAATAAGCATATTTAAGGTAATTAGTAACTTAGACTTTCTAATATATCTCTTCTTAATACCTTCCTTTATATAACTTTCTATCCTCTATAGGCTTTTCCAGTTATATAACCGAAGCTTCTACTTCAAGAGGTGATAATCCTCTTTTAATTTAATCTTATAATCCTATAAGCGATGTTCTAATAAAGCTTATAAGTCTTCTAGGTTTTTAAACAAAGCTCTAAATTCTCTATACTATATAGGTATTTCGTTATCAGCTGTCCTACTAACCTATAGAAGACCCTAGACAAGGTGTCCTAGCGTCTTAGAAGAGGTGGCGCTAACCTCGTTCTAGCCTTAAAGTTATAATTACAAGCCTATATAATTACATTAACTAAAGGTTATTATTTAAGCCTTCTAATTAATATCTAGATTATATTCCTTAATCTATAGTATACTAAGTATTACTTCCTTGTTTCCTATTTTAATAATATCGAATTATATATCTAAGTAATATCCTTTAATAGTAATACTTATTAGAATAGTTTACTAGTCGATAATTCTATCCTAGTATATAACGTCTATTCTATTAACTACTCCTAAGTAATATAGCCTTATACCTTTAATTAAGATATTCAGCTTCTTCTAAGCTATTAGAGAAAGGAAATTACTTATTACTCTTAAATTAATTAAGACTTAGAGTTCCTTTCCTCTTATCTTTGCTATTACTATAAGTTGATTTTCTCTAGAGATAGCGTTTAATTCTTTAATTATTAGTTAGTAGAGTTCTCTCTATACCAACTCCGTTTCTTAATCTATATTATATTCGTTTATCTCTTAGAAGATTATACTAAATAATTTTCTATTTCTTAATTCTTAAAATATAACTCTAACTTTTCCGATTAAAGCAACTATAGTATACTAGCCTCTTATTTCTAGTATAGCTTCCTTACTATTAGGTAGCGTACCTAAAAAACTAGGTTTAGAGCGTTCTATAAAGTCGTTAGAACCCTACTATTACTATAAGCTGGTTTCTTCCTATAGATCTACGACTATCTATATATCTCCTATCTTAGGTATACTAGATAGCTTATTAGATACTATTTATTTTGGTCTAGGTTCTTTAAATTCGATAGTTTCTCTTCTAGTAATAAGGCTTACTAAAGTTATTCTATCCTATTTATTCTAGACTATTTTATAAGTAGTTAAAATAGTAGAGTTAATTCCTTAAGTAGAATATAAGCTCTAGAAGTTAGGTTTCTAGTTTTCTATATATATCTATCTATTCTCTCTCTTAAAAGTTCTAGTAAATACCTATATCTCGCCTTATTTAGGCTTATATATTCCTAAATTTACTTCTAATAAATCGGATTCTAATTCTAATAACTTTAATAAACTCGTTAATAGTAGTAACTTATATTCTACTTAAAGAGGTAATTCGTAATCTATTTCCAACTGTATGTTATAATATTCTTTAAGTAATAGATCTCTATTATCATTAGTATCCTATACCTTACTAACTTATAACTTAATTCCTTTATCTAGCTATAAGTATATAGCGCCTGCCGTCGTATCTATAGTATCTGTTTTAATTTACGTGCCGTAACCCCTAGCCTTAAGTTCTTCGTCCGTAAGTTCGATTCTATCTAGCAAAGCTACTTCTTTTTAGACAGTAGCGTTAGCTTACTTCCTATTAGAGTCTTTCTTCTTACTATACTTATTTGCTCTATAGCCGAGAAGACTACAGTTATAATACAAGTTCTACTCGTATCGACGATTTCGCTCTTTCTAAGACAGTCCTTCTCTCTAGGAGTTTCCTTTCTTAGATTCCTTCCCTAAAACCTATAATTTTTAAGTAGCGTTAATTTCTATAGGATCTCTACGATCTTTCCGTCTACTCTTTCTATATCGATAACTATAACTTCCTTTCTTCTCTAGGTTCCTCTTATAGATATAGTTGTCGATCCTGATTATATTATTTGTTAATTTATTTAACGTGTCTAGAAAATCCTCTCGCGTAAGTTCATTCTTTACGTTATTCTTAAGTCTACGATAGAATTGTTCATATAATACTTCGTCGTTTTATCCTATCTATGCTAAGTACTATTGAAATTATAAGACATATTTAGTAGCTGACCCCTTTTGCCTAAGTACGTATAAAGCTCTAACTACCTTCTTTTTTATATTAACATCCTTAAAAGCCTAGTTAATTCTATCTCTAAACCCTTGAACATTTCTAAACAAATCCCTCGTCTTCTTAGACATTTAAAGAGAGACCTTTCCTTTAGCTGTCTTATTCGCCTAGTAATCCTCTAAGTATAGTTCTAACCAGTTATAAGCTGCCCCTTTAAGATAGGTAGACAACTATATAACCTAGTTAGTTTCATTTCTAAACTAAGTATAATAAAAGTTCAAGTAGAGAGAAGCTTTTATTAAGAACTCGGCTAGCTTCTCGGGCGAGCTATTGAACAGCTTCGGAAGAGGAAGTTTCACTTCCTCTCGAAGAGTAGTAACTGGTGTAACTAGGAGGTCCGCAGCTGGCCTTGGTAGAGTGGTTTTTAGAGTAGAAGAGGTTGCCGACATAGTAGCGATCTTACTTCTAAGCAGGTGCTCAAAATATAACGAAACTTAAATAAACTAAACAAAGGTAACTAAGTCTCGAAGGTTAGTCTATAATAAGAAGTATAAATACGCCGGGTTGTTCACTTAGAAGTAAACTCGTTACTTATATCAAAGATGTTAAATAAGATAATAAGATTAATAACTAAAGTTAAGTACAAAGCTCCTATCTAGGTAGCAGACGTGCTAGTATATATAGAACCCTCCGTGCTACCTGAATCCCTATACAAGCCTAGATCCCTAGATCCCTTTAGATCCCCTATAGGATCTAACAGAATCTATCACGTAACCTCTAACAGTTATCCAACAGTGAGATCCTAGAATACCTAAATACCTTCGTATTACTGATTCCCTCTTATACTACCTTCTATTTCCTGGATATCGTATCTTATCCTGTTAGAGCGCCGTCTAGACTACTTACCACGTATAACGTGATTCGTAACACTATCTAAGTACTTGAAAACGACGTATTAATTATCTAACAAAGCGCTACGAAGGCTTATAATACCCCTCGATCTACTATTTTAAGCTAACGTGCTAGAATCTAACTAAGATACGATTATAAGCCTAATTTAAAGAAACCGACAAAGCTAGAGAAGAAGGCGATAATTAGATATATATTAGAGTAGAATTCGAGAGAGTTTTCGCTTATAAAGAATATAGTATAAGATATAACTAATAACTTACTAAAGAAGCGCGATAGATAGCTTATAAATAGAAACTAGCTAGACAACTTTATTCAACGTATACCTAAGCTAAAAACTTAATAGAGTCGTTCTTATAATTATTAGTAAGCTTTAACTAAAGATCCGCGGATTATTAGTCTATAGTTTATACTTATATAGTTATTTAAGAACAAATATAGTATTATAGACGAGAATATATATAATTTCAACGAGACCGGTTTTATAATAGATATTATATTATCTTAGCTTATTATTATAAGTTTAGAAATATATAAGAGATATAAAAAAGTTTAGCTAGGTAATCGCGAATAGATTCTAGTTATTTAAGAAGTTAATATAATAGGTTAGGTAATCCTACTATTTATTATCTTTATAAGTAAGATACTTATTTCTTCTTAGTTATTATAGTAGAGATTAAGAAATAGATTATTCGCGAAGAAGAAAGAAAGAGAGAAGCTCTTTCTTAGCTATTTATATATCTATAGAAGAATATATCTACGATATTCGCTATCTCGCTTAGCGAGCTTAAAAGCAAGCTTATTTACTAAATTAAAAACTCTTATATAAGGTCTCTCTTTTCTACTTAATTTCCTCGTCTCTTCTTATCTTCCTCGTAGTCTTTCTAAGCTTATAGTCGTTCGTTTTTAGTAGGTTTTAACTTACGTAGAAAGCGCTTCTTAAACTAACGAATAGAGATAGTACTGTGACGGACGTGAATGAATAGCTTTTACCAGTGCGCCAGCCGGCCAAAAGGCACAAGAATTGATCGGCAGACTAATCCGCTATTCTACTACTTGATAGGAATCCCGGTGTAACACCGCCCACGTGACCTCCAGCCACGTGACGGCTGTCACACTATCCCCGCTTCTAAGACAGCTGGCCCCCAGCTGTCCGTAAGCGTAAGTAGTTAACCATAAGACTAAACAAGCCCCGCAGGGTGATCGCCTATATCCTCGAGAGTGCTTGTACGAGAAGGCCGAAGCTAACAGCATGATTTTGCCAGACACACTATGTGCGTAATGCGCCAGCCACTCTACTCAGAACCATAGTATCTTTAAGCAACCAAGTCCTCGCTTAGCGGGCCGACCCCGGGCCGACCAACTAGTCTCAGACCCTCGATTACAGGTTGGATCAATTCTTTTGTGACGGACGTGAATGAATAGCTTTTACCAGTGCGCCAGCCGGCCAAAAGGCACAAGAATTGATCGGCAGACCAATCCGCTATTCTACTACTTGATAGGAATCCCGGTGTAACACCGCCCACGTGACCTCCAGCCACGTGACGGCTGTCACAAGTACTATATATTATATAAGTTAATAGCTTCTATAAGTCCGCCTCTGCTTTATAGCCTCTCTATTAAATAAGATATTAGAATCTAGTCTTATTTCTTCTTAAATTTACTATTTCCTCTATAGTCTAGAGTGCTTATCTACTATCGTCGATTACTACTAGTAGCGAAGGTTAATTTATCTAAGCTAGTATAGAGGTACTAGTAGTAAGGCGTAGTAGGTTTATATAGAATATATTATAAATTAATTCTAGTTTATAGAGTAGTTCTAGCTTATATATATAAGAGTTTATAGCTTAAAGTATATAGAAGATAGCTTAAAATATATAGAAGAAGCTAATATACTTAGTATTAAACTTAGGAATTAGTTTAGCTAACTTAATATTCCTAGTACTAAGTATAACTATATCTATAACAGCTTTTTACAAATATACTAAAAGAGATACTTATAGAATAGTACCTATATTCGAAGAAAACTAAACTAAAGAGAGAAAAGAATAGTTAGTACACTCTATCTCTATTTATATATACTAAGCAAGACTTCGGTAAAACCTTAGCACGTGATCTAGTTATATATAACTGGGACTGTTATACCACCCTCTCTTCTAACCGGGCCCTCTCTAACTAAGCTGCTTTATCTTTCGTAGCTATAGAGTCGTTACTCTCTAATTCGCTATAATTGTCTCTTTCTACCTCGTACGCCTCTAGCTACAAAGGAAGAGCCTTTAGAGGCTCGTTAGCTGTTAGATTCGCTAAATAGAATTCCTTTAATATATATAACGAGTAGGCTACGTAGCGAGCTAGGTACTAGTTAAGGTCCTCGTTATAGCCCTTCTACTTTAATCAGTAGTAAAGAGACTTCTATCGCGTCTTACTTATAAGTACTTTCTTAACCTTCTATTCTTCTTCTTTGTCGACGATAATTAGTAGAGGTAGTATACTTACTTATCTAGGCAGAGGATCGTCTAAAGCTTTATATAACTTCTCTAGTACAAAGATAGAATAGACTCTAATAGAGGATAGTAACTAGAGTCTAAAAGCAGAGCTAACTTTCTTAAGAATCTTAAAAGGTCTAATTATCTAGCAGTCTTACTTCTAGCTAGGTCTTTACGTATTCTAGTCCTTTATAGTAATAAAAACTATATCGCTAACTTTAAAGTCTACTTCTCGTCTATGTCTATTTACGTTCTATTCTTTCTTTTCTTAAGCTTTTACTATATTTACTTAGCCGACGTCTAGTACTTCTTAAAGAGTCTTTATAACTGTTATAGCTTCTTCTTATAATAGCCTCTCTTATATAGTCGAGGGTTTAGACGTATTCTAGTTAAAAGACGTTCTTAGTAAGTAGCTCTTTTATAATTTAAACAGGGATATTCTAATAGTACTATAAGGTAGTATAAGCTAAGCGTAGTCTATTATTAGAAGTAGCTCTAACTAATTATTCTAGTAGTAATTTATATACAGCCTTAAGCGCTAATCTAGGTACTAGTTTATAATTTCAGTTTATCTGTCTATCTAGGCGTGATTTATAGTCAAAAGTCGAAGCTAGACGCTAAGGATTTATATAAATTCTCTCTAGAAGGTAGAGATAAACTAAGAGCCTCTGTTAGAGATAATACTTTCTAGGGTTCTATAATATTATAATACGTGTTATAAGTATAACCTAGCTATCTACTCAGCTGTTACTTCCTTTTAGTATAGAATAGAGATAGATTATTTAAATAATTAGTCGATAACTACGAATACGTTATTAAAGCTATACTTATTAACTAGGAAGGATTTAAAGTCTATTACTATATATTACTATATATATAATAAGACTAGAAGTAGGTATAGATAACCAGAGGTCTTATCTCTTAGTATATCTTCTCTTTGATATTCGTAACAGTTACGTATATATTACGTAATATTAGACTTTATATTTCGCTAGATATATCTTAAGCAAAGGATCTAGTAGGTCTTATCTCGTCTAAGATAGGCTAGTAGTACTTAGTCGTATACTTTATAGATTAGGTCTATCTATAAAGTATTAATATCTAGTACTATTAAGTAGTCTTAATAAAGCAGTAGATCTTTCTCTAAGACGTACGAAGAGTCTTCGTCGTTCTTAGCCTATAATTATAAAGCTTAAAGTGTCTTAGTATTCTTATTTACTTTACAGATTCGTTTAGAGAGTATAAGAGACTCCTAGAAGTAATCGTCGTCGACTAGAGCTAATATATTAGAGCTTATTTCGACTCTAAGGTCTTTAAGTACTTCGATATTAACTTATTCTTTTATTAAGAGTATATAGGTCCGGTATTATTCTTTTAGCTTCTTCTAAGTCTATAACTCGTCTATTTTTCGTATTAAAGCGTCTGCTTTTCTATTCTCTTTTCTAAAATAGTATATTACTATAAAGTAGTATTTAGCTAAAGTCTTAGCCTATCTAGCTTAACGTGTAGTAAGCTGCTTTATCGTTATAAAGTACTCGAGTACTTTATAGTTAGTATAAATACAAACTTTCTTATATATACTTTATAATTCTAGTCTCTATTCTATAAGTAAGTATATAATTATAAGTATCTCTTTACTATAAATCTTATAATTATACTTAGTTAAGAATATAACCTTACTAAAGTAAGCTACTAAGTACTATTCGCTGTCTACTTACTATTATTATAGTATCCTAGTAATTATCCCGTCTAAGGCGTCTATCTTAATTATCGTAGAAAGCTCTAGAGAGTAGTAGCGAAGGACTAGTATCGTTGTAAAGTATTCTTTCAGCTTCTTAAAAGCGTTCTAGTAGCTTTTATCAAAGTTAAAAGGTATGTTATTCTTTATAAGACGTATAAGTGGTTTTATAATAATTCTATAATTCTATATAAACCTCTAGTAGAAGTTATAAAAGCTTAGGAAGCTCTAGACACCTTTTACTATATCTAGTACTTACTAATTCTAGACTACTATAACTTTTTCTAGATCTACTTTAATACTATCAGTTCTAATAATAAAGCTAAGGTATTTTATCCTCTTAATATTAAATTCGTATTTCTTAATATCTACTTATAAGCTAGTATCTTATAGTCGCTAGAGAACTTTTCATATATGTTTCTTATATTCTAATATATTCGAATAATAGATAAGAATATCGTCTAAGTAAGCAGAGTAGAAATCGTCTAAATAGTTGAAAAGTACGTCGTTTATATACTACTAGTATATAGATAGTCTATTTATAAGTTTAAAAAGTAGAATCTTATACTTATATATTCTATAATATATATAGAAAGTAGTTAGTTCTTTAGAATTAGAATCTATTCTTATATAATAGAAAGTTTAATAAATATCGAGTTTTATAAAGATATAAGCTTAACTAATACAAGCTAGCGTTTTATTAATAAGAGGAAGTAGATAGTAGTCTTTTTAAGTAAGGTTATTAAGCTTCTAGAAGTCGATATAAAAGTATAATCTTCCGTCTACCTTCTTAATAAACAGTACTAGAGTAGTAAAAGAGAACTAGCTATACTTTATAAATCCCTTATAAAGGTTGTCTAAGATATATTCCTTTATAGTAAGTAGCTCTTTAGTCGACATCTTATATAGTAGAGAATATCTAAAAGTATCTATTCCTTCTAGTTATATTTTATAGTTATAATATTAGTAAGATAGTAGAGTATCTAAAGCTTCTTTTAAGAATACGTTTATAAAATCTACATACTTCTCTAGAACCTCTAGTATTACTATATAATCCTCTTCTCGTCTAGCTATAATACTATTAATCTTATATAAGCTAGTAGTAAATATCTTACTATCTTTCTAAAGTAAATAGTAGTATATTTCTACTATAGATATAGTAGAGATATTAATTATTATAGAAGGTTCTTACTTTAGAAAAAGCTTTTATTAATAAACTAGAGTAAGTACTTTCTTAGATAATCCCTCGAGTTCCTGTTTTATAATCTAGTATTATACTTATATAGAAGACTAGTAGTTACTTTCGTAGATTATAAATACGTATTCTAGATATTCTATTATACTAAGTTCTAGAATAGATTAGCTATTCTATCTCTATAATTCGTCCGTTTCTATTATAAGGTTATAAGTATCTACCTAATTCTAGTAAAAGAGTATAAGATTCTTAAGACGAATAGCTTCGTATAAGAGAGAGGTAGGCTGCCGAGTAGAGAAGTAAGGTTTAAGTTTCTCTAGCTAGAGTAACTTTTAATAAGTTACGTCGATATTAATATAAAAGTATTTAAAGAATTTTCAGCTAAGAATAACGTTGTATAATCCCAGGTCTAGTAGAATAAAGAGTATATTAAAGAATTTATAGCTATCTAATATATAATTAGAGAGAAGGTAGTAAGTAGCTTCTCTGCTAATCTCTTTATTATATCTACGAATCTTTATAAGTATAAGAAGTCTTTTTATTTTAAGGTTATAGAACTTCGCTAAGTAGTAGCTAAATTAGACGTCTATAAAAGAGAATACATTTACTCTAAGGTTACTAAGAGTAGTAGTTTATATACTATATCTATTAATTGTTATTATACTAGGTAAAGTAAACGCTTTTCTACTAACTAATAACCGTAGATTAATCTTAGAGAGATTAATTCTATATTTACCTAAGATAGAGTCTTTTCTTAGATACAGTTGTTTCCTAACTTAGATCTAGCTTCTTCTTCCTTCTCTAGCTCGCTTAAGTCTACCTTCTTATAGACTCTTAGCTATAAGCAGGACTTGATATAATAGCTGACTTCTTTATAGTTATAACACGTGTTAGTAGAGAGATAAATACTAGCTACGCGAGTAGGAATTTCTAGAGAACGTATAGCTATAGCTGTATTTATAGCTATAGTAGATAGATACTTACTTATACGCTTTCTAGTCTTTTCTTCTATAATATCTCGTAGGTCGTTGTCGACGCTACTAATAAGAGTGTAAAAGAGGTCTATATCTCTCTTAGCTTAAAGTCTAATAACTATAAGAGCTTATTAGAGGTTAATAGTTAACTTATTAAAAAGGTTGTTAATTCTATCTTACTTTAGAGCTTTAGACTCGTCTACTAGCTTCTAGAACTTTGCTTAAAACTCGTAGAACGTCTCTCGAACTATTTATAGCTCTTAATACTTCTTATAAGCTTTATTACAAACGTATAAACTAACTATAATATTATAGAAGTAAGCTAGTATCTCGTTATAAGTAGTAAATCAGTTATTAGTATCAAACTTATATTTTAGATAAATATAATCACGTGCTTAGCTAGTAGTAGCGTAATATACTAGGTTTATCTTTACCTTCTTAGACTCGAAGTAGTTAGTATTAATATATAGCTTTACTATAATTTTAATCTCCTAGGTGTCGTATATAATCTAGTTGTCTTCTATTATAAATATACGTAGATTCTCTACTTTACTAGTCTTCTTAGAAGACTAGGTAACCTTTTCAGTTTTAAGCTCTATAAGAGTATATTTATAGCGTACGTATATTTCTACTACTTAAGAGGTAGATCTAGTATTAACTTCAAAGTAGTAGACCTTATCTATAAAAGTAGTTATCGTCTAAAGGATTTATTATAAGATATTATCAACTATAAGAGAAGGAGGTAACTTAGACTTTGCTACTATAGAAGAGCTAGTAGTAGCTTTGCTAGTAGATAGAGATAGTAGTACTATAGCTTAGGAAGAGGTCTTAGTCTTTCGAGAGCTAGTATTAATAGTAGGTAGTAAAGATAAAGGTAAAGGTAAAAGCTCTTCGTCCGATTACTTATTAAGCTAGCTAAGAGAGAAGCGTCGTAACTTATTACCACGTATAAAGAGATTTACTATAAGGTAAATATATATGTTTTCGTTCGTTAGTTTTAGGATATTCGTATATCTTTCTAGGCAAGAGTATAAGTTTAGTTTTAGTATAATAGCTCTCTATAAATATACTAAAAGAGATACTTATAGAATAGTACTTATATTCAAAGAAAACTAAACTAAAGAGAGAAGAGAAGAGTTAGTACGCTCTATCTCTATTTATATATACTAAGCGAGACTTCGGTAGAACCTCGGCACGTGATCCAGTCGTATGTGACTAGGACTGTTATAATATCCTCTACTCTATATACAGGGGCTAGTAATTAGTAGGCGTTAGTAGCTTCCTCTATTCTATCTCTTAAAATAAGAAGATTCGTATATAGAAGTACTAAAACGTCTTTTATCTTCGTAGCGAAGGTTATACTAATAACTATACTTTAAGAATCAAATATAGCTTAAGAAGAGCTAAAGCTTACTTAAGAATAGTAACCGTTGTTTATAAAAAAGAGTAATATATCTATAGCTAAACTACGTACGTTTCTTATAGTAAACTTAGCTAGTAGTAAGAACTAAACCTAATCCTTTTAAGCGTAGTTGATATATTAGTAGAGATACTTAGAAATAGATTTATTAGCGATTTTGGTTTAGCTGTCGGTCTTAGAGTAGTAGGTAGTAGAAAAGTCGATTCGTATATATAATATATTATAGACTGTTTTCTAGAATACTATAACGAATAGTAAGCCTCTATTAGAGATAATAGAGTCTAGTAGACTATAAAGCTTCTAGACGTCTTATATAAATAAGCGAGCTAAGTATTACGAATCGCGTACTAGTACGTGAATAAATAAATAAATAAAGTCTAAGTAGCGCTCTAATAGAACAAATACTATTATAACTCTAAAAGGAAGAAAGGATTAAATATAAGAGGATATATAATCCTAGGGATCTTATTACAGGTATATCACGTGACTCGGTTAGGAGCAGTTAGGTAATAGAGTCCAGTTTTAAGAAGCCCTAGAAATAGAGTTAGACTCTATTATCGGGACTCTTACTAAGCAGGACTCTAATATAAACGAAGGTTCTATATAAGACTAGTACGTCTGCTATTAGATAGAAGCTTCGTACTTAACTTTAGTTATTAATCTTATTATCTTATTTAATATCTTTGATATAAGTAACGAGTTTACTTCTAAGTAAACAACCCGGCGCACCTGTACTTCTTACCTATATACTAACCTTCGAGACTTAGTCACCTTTGTTTAGTTCGTATAGAGTTTCGTTACACAAAGGTTACGTTATAGATACTTTGATTCAGACTAGGATATTAAGGAGGCTCTATAAGAAGAATAGGACAAGATTACTATAGAGGAGATACGTCACCGGATTTCTAATATGCCTAGAAGATGTGCAGAGCTTCAAAGAACAGGGGGAAAGCCTATCAGAGGCAATAAATAGTGATGATGTTGATTTATATAGAGATTTAATACAAAAAGTCATCTTCTTCATTTTAGTGAGGCTGAACCGTGCGCACGGAGTAAAGACCAGGACTGTTGCTCCGAATTGCGGAATAAACAAAAGAAGAATCATTTCCCCTTCATAGCAGCAAGCTTTCTCCCCCTCCCAGTCTCCAACCCCACCCCCGCCAGAAAACACGTCCTCATAGCCGCACCCATATACACAAACCCAACATTCCCCCAAGCCATCGAATTCCACTCCGTAACCTTCCAATAAATCCCCAAACCCAAGCCCTTGACACTATAAAGATGACCCAAGTCCGCAACCAAAAGACCAAATAGAACCGTCTTCCACACCCGGAGATCCGAGGTCGAGCGAAGGACTAAAGCTTCATTGATAGTGAAAAGCAAATACAAATTGGCAAGTTGGGTGAGTACGATTTGAGTGCTTAGAGGTAGTTCAGCCGTAGTGGGTGAGAGAGGAGTAGTTAGCGTGAGATATGTTGAGGGTTGGAAATGGGCGTAGTATGCTCCTACCAAGGCGGATATTGGTTCGATGACTAGGAAGAAGAGGCTGTAGAAGGCGGGCAAGGCAAATGCGGGGGCAGGGGCCATGCTGGCAGATGAATTGATTCTTTTTTGGGGGTGGGAATTGAGATGAGGCTCCCTTCTTGATTCAAGCCTTTGAGGCGGCGATGAGATTGTGATGCGTTGCTCCGAGGTTTGGAAATTAGATTGGAGTTCTTCCGAATGTAAATTGAGCCGACTGAAGTGGAGCCGGGATCTGGAAATAGAAACGAGCGGAACAGAAGAATAGTCGGAGAACAATGGCTTTTGTGATGGGTCTGCTCTGGTGCTTGAGATTTGTGTGATCTTTCACGGGTTTCCTGGTTGGGGTGGTGATGGAGTTGTATGCACTGAATCACCCGAATGGTAGCGAATGAAGATGAGGCAACTAGAAAAGAAGATGAAACGGCAGACGGAGAGATGAGATTTAGATAACCTTGGATCCCCTGTCAATGCTGCTGGACCCTGTTTTTTGCTCAACTCCACTGAAATTCCGCCATCCCCCTGAAATGGGACCCGGTTGGTTGCCCCAAGAGATGTCACTGCCACTGCCACTCACTTGCACGGCATATCAAATTATGCGCGATTCGTCGATGAATCGTAAAAAGAAATCTGGCTCGTGTCGAGACAGATCGGAATGTCCGAGGGAGAGAATAGAATCAGCAATGATGAGTGAGAAGGTTGCACGACAGAGAGAAATGCTTTTCATTGGGACCCTACTTGAGAGAGTTCCTTAAAACTCCGATACGTGCATCCCCTTTACGGCAGCTGTTCAGCCCTTGCCTATCAATCTCAGCCCGACGATAAAGCAGCAGTAAGGAGTATATAAACAGAGTCATAAACAACGCAACTACACTTGCAGCAGTGAGTTGTCAGTTAGGTTTGTGGCTGGAATTACTGTCATGTTTGGAAATTTGAAAGATGACACTGCCATACCCATATTTTTTCGAATTGTTCGTTCTTTCCTCTTTTGTATTAGAAGAGCTCGTCTAGAACCCCTTGGCCTTACTAAATTTCGCCGCGAGACACCCTTGAACTCTCTAATCAAAAGATTGGAATCCGGAAGGAGAAGAAACGAATATTTCGTCAAGAAATTCCTCACCTACAATTAGTCGATTTTCTCTACAATTTAGCTGGAAACCCAATTTAGGTTTGAAATAGCTGGCCAGACTTCTGTGAACGCACCTTTTTTCTGGAAGTAAATGAGAGGCTTACGTGGTACTTGGGAATAAGAGTCTAGAAGCTCGGAATCATAAATGACTTATCTAAAGTTCCTTCCACAAACGTGATTGTCTTACATGAGAGGCAAATCGCAGGTATAGCCGCCTGAGTCAGCATCTAGGCCGCCGCCTTTACCTCGTAGCCAAACTCAACTCGGCCCCGATTATGGGGCCGTAGCGAGTTCGTTGTTTTGCGATTCTTTCCATTCTCTAAAACCTCCGCCAACATATGCACACCACTCACCCCCCCCCCACATTCTCTTTAAACATCTCACTCGACTCTGTATCAATGCTCCCTTGCCTTCCAAACAATCACCACCACCTGTCTTTTACTTCAACGCTCCTGCACTTCTACAATCAATTCGCACATAATATTCACCAACCGTAAATAACACCACTCACACCCCTCGACGGCACTCTCCCTTAGCTCCCAACTTGGGTTTCACGTCACCATCAGCACTTGACTACTGCATTCTCGCCAGTCGCTAGTATACGAGTATACATATCCTTTACATACCACCAGACCGTCTCCAACAGATACGACCTTGAATCCGGCCACGATGGCTCGAGTATTCCCGATTTCCGAATGGGCTCCTGTCGACAGCTCCCAAGCCTCGACGAGCGACTTCAGCACATCCTATAGTACCGCATTATCCGAAGACGTCTTTGAGGAGAAGACCTCTGCTGCACCCTCGTCTTCGCGCTTTGGACGCCGCCCGGGTTCCATGCATTTTGGGCGAGACGTCGACCTTTCCGCTAGTTTGGCAAGACTGAATATCGGGAATAAGGCCCAGGAACAAAAGGCAGAAAAAGAGGAAGATGGAAAGATGGGAGGAGGTTTCCGCGGGTTTATTAGGAGAGCCTCGGTCTCTATCAAGAGAAAACAACGCCGTCATTCTCATACCGCGAACCTTACCCTTGCCGAAGAGAGGCCCCAAACAGCTACCTCTCCATGGAATCGATTAAGACAAGCGGCCAGTTTCAACAGGCATTCGAAATGCTTTCCAGCACCCTGTTTCGATGAGGAAATTTCTACGGACGCTTCCGAAATACTAGCACCAATTCCTGGTTTTGGCAATGCGCCTCCAGTCATACCTCGCGGCAGTGGAGGGGAAGCAGCGCGAGCAACTGCTGCGGCGCAAAATGAATTGCTTTTTGGAAGGAATCGGCAGTTGCATCAGTTGGGGGATCGAGAAAGTGGGATTGGTATAGCCCTTACGACGGTGGACTCTACACAATCCGATCACGACCCTTCAATCAGTTCTGTCGATTTCATTACCGCTCTCCCAGTCGAACTGGCAATTCAGATTCTCGCGCATCTTGACCATACTGCCCTTGTTAAGGCGTCTAGGGTCTCGAAATCATGGCAGGGTGTTGCGAATTCGCCCCATATCTGGCGTGAAGCATTTATTCGGGAGAAATCCAAAACATATGCTATGAGCAAGCCAATTCAACTAGGAACGGGTCTAGGATTGCCTCCATTCAAACCGGATAACGACTGGAAGGATCTTTATCGAATCAAACAGGAACTCGAGCGCAATTGGCTAGAAGGGGCAGCGGAGCCTATATACCTCAACGGTCATAGTGATAGTATATATTGTGTTCAATTTGATGAGTATGTATTTTGACTGTACATTCTTTTCGGTCACAAAAACTAACATTTTGTTTAGATCCAAGATCATCACGGGTTCTCGAGACAAGACAATTCGAGTATGGGATATGAAAACTTATTCCTGCAAGTTGATCATTGGACCTCCCGATATCGTTGAGAATACTGCCATCATGACTAGTGAGGACGGCTCGCCTCAACACTATGCAACAATGCCGGATATGAGTCGTTCGGCTACTCCCCGACCTGCCGCTGTTTCTTATCCCATCCACCACAACCAATCTATTTTGTGTCTGCAATATGACGAGAATATTTTGGTGACCGGATCTTCTGATGGAACATGCATTGTCTACGATATCAAAGACAATTACAGACCAACCATGAGATTACGACACCATACAGCAGCAGTTCTTGATCTTGCCTTTGATGAGCGGTACATTGTTACGTGCTCAAAGGATGTAAGCATTTGTGTTTGGGACCGAGAAACCGGGGTTATGTTGAAGCAACTTCGAGGTCACGCTGGTCCCGTCAACGCGGTTCAAATGCGAGGAAATACAATTGTCAGTTGTTCTGGTGACTTCAGAGTCAAGCTTTGGAACATCGATACCGGCAAGAACATCAGAGAATTTTCTGGTCATACCAAGGGGTTGGCTTGTAGTCAGTTCTCCGACGATGGAAAATACATTGCTTCAGCAGGGAACGACAAGATTATTCGAATCTGGGACGCGAATACGGGAGAGTGTCTACATAATATTGCAGCGCACGATAATCTCGTTCGTTCTTTGCATATCGATTCTGTTAGTGGTAGACTTGTTTCCGGGAGTTATGATCAAGATATAAAGGTCTTTGATATGGAGAGTGGACGTCTACTTCTTGACTTTCCGAAATGGCATTCTAGCTGGGTTCTTGGTGCGAAGAGTGATTATCGGAGGATTATTAGTACCGGGCAGGATCCTAAGATTCTGATCATGGATTTTGGGATGACGATCCCTGGGATTGAGAAACTTGAGAGTGTGAGATGAAAGTAGTGCTTGGGATGGTGTTTGTATTTTTTCCCTATATGTTTTAACGGGTAGCGGGCGTTGGGGAAGACAAGGTAGAAGCGATTTCTGGGACACAGATGGCACTTTTTCTTTTGTTGCATTGCTTTGGCGTAAGAGTCTGATGAAATGATGGGGGAGTTTTGAGAGGATCATGGTTGATGTATTCATTGTTGGGGGACTATTTACACGTATAAAGTTGGGAAGTTGTAGCGTAATGATAATAAGATCTTTTTTTGATTGTATTTACTTTGTATCAAAGGATTACCGTTGCTTTTTTGGTTTCGCTTGATTGAGAAGTCTGGGAGGATTGAACGAAATCTTTGGCGGTTTTGTTTGCAGTTCGCAACCGATTTCCATGTTTGGTCGGTTTGAGTTTTGTTGCACTTCGCAAGGCATGGGCAATTCGAAAATCAGCCATGGCCGGTTTTCAAGTCGGTCGGTCTGATTTTTGTTGCACTTCGCAAAAGTCGTCGATTGGCTATAGTCGGGTTTTCAAGTTGGCGACTCGGTCGAAAGTAGCCAGGGTGGGCTTTCCAGTTGTGGTTTCTAAGGTTTTGCTTGGTCATTTTGGATATAGCCGTGGTTGGTCTTCAAGTTGGTGGTTGTTTGTTAATGGTTGTTAATAGTTATTAATGGTTGCTAATAGTTGCTAATAGTTGCTAATAGTTGCTAATGGCTGCTAATGATTGCTAATAGTTGTCAACTATCGAAGTAGGTGACAGAGCAATATAGCCTACTTTTACGTCAAATATTTAGGTTAATTAACAGTACAACTACACTTATTGTTTCACCGAGTAGCCTACATTTACTATGCCATTGTCCACCCAGTTATCCCACTCTTCATTCAGCACTTGACTGCTTCTCCTTCCTACCTCACTTCACTCCAGGAAACTCAGCAACTCCAACAATGACCAGTCCCAACCTTATATTTGGCGCGGGCGGCATAGGCCATACAGAGAACTCCTTCACTTTCACCTGGGAAACCCCCGAAGCCGTCTCGGAACTGCTGGATAAACTCAAGGCTCTTGATATTCTCGAACTTGATTCCTCTGCCTCGTATCCACCTGGCAATCCATGGCACACGGAGACACTTATTGGAAAAGCCAATGCTGTGGAGAAGGGGTTCATTGTTGATACTAAAGTATTGATACAAAATGGGGGGCTCAACGACAAAAATATCACTTCTAGCGTTGATAAATCGTTGAGTTTGCTTGGGAGGGGGAAAATCCGGGTTTTTTATGCGCACTTACCGGATCCGGAGACGCCGCTAGAGGAAACTGCTAAGGCGATGCATAAGCAGTTTTTGGCTGGGAAGTTTGAAAAGGTTGGTTTTCATTCATGAAGTGTGACTTGGAAAGAAGTTGACGGTTTTAAGCTGGGTCTTTCGAATTATGATGCGGAACAGATTGCGAGGTATTTTGAGATTTGTGAGGAGAAGGGGTTTGTGAAGCCTTCGGTGTATCAAGGTCATTACAACGCCTTTATTCGTGGACATGAGGAGACGCTTATGCCCCTCTTGCGCAAACATGGAGTTGCGTATTATGCCTTCAGGTGAGGTTCTCAACTTCAAAATAGTAAACAAGAGATCTAACAATGTGTTGTCATTAGTCCTCTAGGTGGAGGTTTCCTCACGGGAAAAGTGACTTTTGCGCCTGAACCTCTCACGCGCACACGCTTCCAAGGCGAGAGTAAACTGCAGTATTTCGTGAATACCTTCGATAAGCCGGAGGTGCATGATAAGATCCGGACCTTGAGTACGGCCTGTGAGAAATTTGGACTCTCACTTACCGAGGTTTGTCTGAGGTGGTTGATGCATCATTCCGAGCTTGGGAGTGGGGATGCGATTATTTTGGGTGCGAAACGGTTGGGTCAACTTGAGGCGAATGTGAAGGATTGTAGAAAAGGTCCGCTTCCAGAAGCTCTGGTGGAGGCTGTGCAAGGTGTGTCCAGTGGGGGGTTGATGCATGAGGGGGGTTGGTACTGAGTTAATGTCCCGATGTTTGTACTTATCCATGCTCATGGTTGGATGCTAAGCGAGCCATCAATTATACCAACAAACAACGACTTTCAAATAAATCCCGGGAAATCAATGACTTATTGCAAACGCGGTGACCCAATATAATACTAAGAGAGAAAACGGCGCGAGGAAATCCCGAGAGGAGGCATATAAGCCAACTGGGGAAACCCAAACCAACGAATTAGGGGTGCTGGATACCAACCACTACCAACACCAACACCAACACAAATCAACCACGATAGGTAGGTGCTTATTTCTTGCCACTTTTATTGTTACGCTTGGATTTCAAGCTATCTATTCAACTCCGCCTAACTCCAAGTCCTGCACTGTCACTTCTCATCGCACAAAGATGTCTTTTAAACTCGAAGAGGTCAACGCCGACGCTGACTTCAAAGAACTCATTGCATGCGAGTGGGAATCTTATGAAAATCCTTTCCAGACGTTCTTCCGCTTATTCTGTCCCATCCGTGGCAGTGGTTCTCACGCACGTGAAGAATCGCTGACAGAATGTACGCAGCGTCAACTTGAATGGCATGTCTCTGACCCATCTAGCTATTGGCAGAAGGTCTCCGATACTACGACTGGAAAAAATCATCGGTGGTGCACTTTGGAAAATTCATCCTACCAGCCCATTTGAACACCCCGAACCTGAAGAGGCGTAAGTGGCATATATAACTTTACTTTTACCATTTCAGAAGCTGGTGACTTGTTTTGTGGAGCTTTTTGCACATATCAAGCTAATTTTCAATGACTACCAGGTACTGGTTTCCAGAGGGAGGAGAACGTGAATTCGTCAACCAGGCTTTAGAACGTTTCGAGACCCCGAGGGCTACTATGGGACAAAGACCACAACTTTGTAAGTTATACCGCTCTGCCTCTGGTGGATAACGCAATTGATAAAATCAACTGTTCTAGACCTCAACATTATCTTCACCCAGTATGTAAATTTTATTTTCCGACACCCAATTCTCAAGATGGGAATATTTACAAATCTCAAGTTTCATCTCCAAACCCAAATTTCATTCTCTAACTTGTTTGAAAGTCGTGATTACAGACGCCAGGGAGCTGCCGATCTTATGATGGACTGGGGTATCAAGAAAGCGAATGAGATGGGGGTCGAAATGTGGCTTGATGCTACCATCTACGGAATCCAGCTTTACAAGAACTATGGCTTCGTTAAAAACCATGAACCGAATGCCGAATGGAAAAGACTCGAAGAGGAGCTTACCCCGATGACCATGTGGCCAATGTGGCGACCGGCTACAGGTCCATATGAGGAGGGTAAGACAGTATTTCTGTGGACTTCATCTTAATTTGGTATCGCTGAAGATGTTTCGCTTGGGCAGCTAAAGATCACAGGGGTTTCTGAACTTCTCATCAAACCCAAATTCTGCCTCAAATAGTGAACTTGGATTTTGAATCCTCACGCGAGGAAAACTGCATCCCTATAGTTTTCGCTCTTTCCAACATTTATTTTTTTAACTACGGCCTATTTCCAATCTTCAACATATAGAGGAGTTCAGTCTTGGAAGTGCAAGCATTCTAAGTAGTATTCCTGGCGACTTCTCAGCCCGAGTCCAGTAGACACCCATTGCAATTGCTAGGTAAATTGAAAAGAGTTGCAGCTCATTATTTACTCGGCTCCGTTACTAAAGATTCTGAATTAAGATAATGTCTCCTCACAATCGCTCGTCCCTTTTTCTACTGCCGAAAGTACCATGCAATCTAATTCAAGAAATCCCCTTTCATGCTAAACGTACAGATCAATCAGTGGTTTCACAAGGAAATCAATCTTTCCTACTACTACCCTCATCGCCGTGTAATTCCCTAAACCAAACACCGAAATGCTATGGGTCGAGTTGAAAAGCTGAATGGATAGTTGTATTGTACCTGTAAGAACTCTGGTTATTGCCTCTCGATTGTGCAAAATCGTTTAGGATAATTTCAATCATGGTTTTAAAAGGTTTAGAAGACTGAAAAAGGTTGACTTTTGGTTCTTCTAGATACTTTTGAACAACTTTAGGAGCGCTTCTTGGGTAATGAAAATAAGAAGCAAGGGAAGTAACATAGAGTAAAGAACGGATCTCCAAATCTCCTTGCGACTTAATGTTGAAAAATAAAGATAAAAACTCACATAAAAAATCAAAAATCATGTTTCCTTCCAGATAAGGTTATTGAACCATGTACTCTTTCCAAACCAGGGAGTCGAACCCTGCGCTACCGCGAACCAATATCACGGAGTAATGAGAGGCGGAAATGTTACCGATACACCAGTTTGGATTGTATTGTTTGGTATGATAAAAATTTACTTATTTGGAGTCACAAAGGCTGAGTGGGATGGGTAGTGGGTGGAGAATTGTGGGGAGGTGGGGACTTGGTGAACCCGAGCACTAGCACCTACCTACCGTTCGAGCATCATCACCACAACCCAAAGTTTACGCCCTGTGCAGAGAAAATGTTCATCTACATCTACAACTATCGCCTTATCGATTGTCACAGGAAATTTGTGTGAGCCAGTCCTCTGCCAAATTATTTCAATGGGCGTCAGCTAAAACTCACCAACCATCTAGTCTTCGCTATCATCCTATCCTATCGTGATGCCCAACATCAGCCTCCGCCCTGTTGCTCGACCTCCTGCCCAAGAAAACGAACCCACATCGCCTGCGTATACGAACTCAAAGAAGTTTATTATCTTCAAACACCCAGCATACTGCGACAATTTCAATCACAGCAACCTCCTCCGACTCTACGCGTGTGACACCCCAGATGGAGGGCTACACGCCGGCACCGCGCTGTTGGCTTGTGCAATTGTGGCCTGCAATGCACAGGACGGATATTTGACACGGAATCGGGATGGGGACAACTTGCACGTCGGACATGACGAAGTCCTGCTCGACGACGAGTACTACTACCACGTACCTAATCCTATTCCCGCCACCCAAGAGTCAAGCGGCCGAGCATATTATAAATACCCAGTCTACCCAACCTTCGAGCATTGCGCATTCCCTCATAGTAGTATACCCGCGAGATGGCTCAGAGGAGTTGAGACGAGAGGGCCATCAGGGGCTCCTTCCGAGTCCTCGGTCAACATGGCTGTCTTTGCACACGACCAAGGTTGTGTAATCTCTAGATACCGAGACTACATCAAACGAGCGCATTTATGCCCTAGGAGTGAGCTGGACTAGTTTTATCAGAACAGCATGCTCTAATATAATACACGGTTACAGATATTAGGCGATATGAGTACTGATGATATAACCAATGGCATTGCCTTGTGTCCCGACCTCCACCGCGTATTTGATAACCGTACATTTACCATCGCCCGAAAAGATGGTTAATAGGTGGCTCACTTTCTCAATACCACATACAACCTGGGCAGTATATACCACAACCGGCTGATAGAGATAGCCGCTAGCGTCTCAGCAGAATTCCTCTTTGCTCGCTTCGCCTGGGCTATATTCCCACACGTCACAGGCTTTATAGAGCAAGGTCCAGAACGGCTGGTCAAGCTATGGGAGAAAAGCTCCGATGGCTTCTACAAAGTTACAAAGACCTTAGATCCGGCTACCTTCGCTTAACTAGGCACCTTTGGAAGAGGGCGAAGCAAAAGCCTAAAGAAACGTAAGGCTTCAGATTCAGACCTTCTCCTAATCGTTGAGGCAAAGCGACCGTGTCTCTCTACCGATGATAGCGATAACTATGAAGAGGTATCTAGCATATTTGGTCAAAGCGCTAGCTCAGAAGGAGAGCCCGAAGATAGGTCTTTGTATGATGTGTTTGGGTTCAGAGGATCCATGTTGATATTGATTTGATTGTTCATATAGCCAACATTTACGATACTTCAAGGAGACTGGGTCAATTCATATTAGTGCAATAGCGGACAGAACATTTAGGTTTGAACAGTCACATGGCACGGGCTCAGAGAGCGGATTCAACAAGATGCCAGTGTGGAGCGAAGGAGTCGGTACGGCACTTCCTGTTCTAATGTCCGCAATGAGCCGGGCCAAGAAAGCCTTATAGGAAGCGTTGGGAGAGCGGAGAGGAGACTTATCATATGTATCAGGTAGATGGAGGTCCGATTGAGATAAGAGTAGGGAAACAGATTGACGGAAGCACAGAGCGGTGAATGCCAGATATAACAGCTTTCAGAGCTGTTATTTAATTTGTAAAAGCAGCTTAGAGGTTTAATCATAGCTTATACCAAGTGTGGAAGAGGAAGATAGGAAAAGGGGAGATAAAGAAGACGGTGTAGAGGTTGAGACAGAGTAGCGAGCAAGGTAATAACTAACTCTTAAGGCTTGACTAGTTATAACTAGCGAGTTTTTAAGCTCTGAAGTAATAACTAAGCTCCTGGAAATGCCCGTGCTTTATCTCTATTAGCTTTAAGCGGATATTATATAACTACTAATAATATAACTAGTCTAATTAACTTTAATAGAAAGGTTCTATTATAGGCCGAATATAAAGAGGTTAATAGATAAGGTTGTTATATTATAAGAAGAATTAACTAAGGAGAGAAGTCTATTCTACGTACTATTACGAATCACGTGCTAGTACGTAACGAAGTAAAGTCTAGGCGACGCTCTAATAGAATAAGCACTATTATAACTCTGAAAGAAAGAAAGAATTAAATATAATAGAATATATAATCCTAGGATCTTATTATAGTTATATTATATAACTCGGTTAGGAGTAGTTAGGTAATAGAGTCTAGTTTTAAGAAGCTCTAGAAATAGAGTCGAACTCTATTTTTAGAACTCCTGCTAAGCTAGACTCTATTATAAACGAAGGTTCTATATAAGACTAGTACTTCTGCTATTAGATAGGAGCTTCGTACTTAACTTTAGTTATTAATCTTATTATCTTATTTAATATCTTTGATATAAGTAACGAGTTCACTTCTAAGTAAATAACCCGGCGTATCTATACTTCTTATCTATATACTAACCTTCGAGACTTAGTTATCTTTGTTTAGTTTGTTTAAGTTTCGTTATATTAGATTACCTATACTTAGAAAATACTTAGAAACTAAGAAGTAATCTTAACTATTATCTACTAAAACTTTAGAATTTCTACTAATAAAACCTAGAGCTGTCTAGAACTCGGGACTAGAGTTAGATAAAGAAATATTATTAGAAAGTATCTGCTCGATAAAAGAAGCTATCTCGAAAGCAGAGAACTATAAGAACTCGGGAGAAGGACTCGAAGGAGAAGAACTCGGAGGAGTAATAGAGAGTCGTTTATATATAGAGCTAAAGAAAAATTAATATATAGGTTTTTAAGGTCTAAGAGAAGGAACAACGAGATAGCTAGAACTATTATAGAATCTTTTTAACCGAATATACTTAGAGTAACGAGAGGATTTAGAAAGCTCTAAAAAACATCGATAAGACTGTTTCTAATAAAAAGAACAGGTTGTCGCTAGACGTTATACGGATTCGATTCGAACGATAAGAGCTAGATACTCTTTTTGTTTAGTATAAGAAGAGGATATATTTATATAGAAAAGAGAGTTAATATCTATCTAATAATATATTTTAGAGTTATATTCTAGCGTAGAGACACGCTAAGCTAAGAAGGGGATAGTATTACGAATCACGTGCTAGCACGTGACGAAGTGAAGTCTAGGCGACGTCTTAATAGAACAAGTACTATTATAACTCTGAAAGAAAGAAAGAATTAAATATAATAGAATATATAATTCTAGGATCTTATTATAGTTATATTATATAACTCGGTTAGAAGTACTTTATAAAGTAAGTAAGTAAGAGATATATTACCTTCTTCTTAAATCTCGCGTTACTTTAATTATATAAAAGAAAAGTAAATAACGTGTATATATAGCGAACCGGCTAAACAAGCGAACTAGCTAATTAAAAATATATCTAAAATCGCGATTTTAATATTTTAATATCTCTACGAACTATGAATCAAAAGTTTTAAAATTAAAACTTTGATTTTATTACTATATATATATTTAGAATTCTAAGTTTCAGACGCTATATGATTTTACTTAGCGATTCGCTTAAAAATACCTTTATAATCTTATCTTTTTTCTTCTTCTTTTAATAACTTTTTAATATAAATTAGCCTTAGTCTTATATTTTATAACTTTTATATTTATATAGTAATAAAATCAAAGTTTTAATTTTAAAATTT